>OU452316.1:25457850-26657850 GCA_911728475.2 Pterostichus madidus
ATTCTTCTTTATCATATACACCTCCAAAGATAATTGTTGGATCTATTCATGACAATGACAATCAACCTGCTGCTGGTACTTCTAAAGCCTCCGAAATTGTTGTCAATAATATTCCTGTTAATAATATGAACAGGTACGGAAGAAATCAATGTTTCTTTAGATAGTATAACAGTCTCCACTTCAAATTATGTCAATATAAGCAACTGTAACAACTGTGTTAATAATATACACAAACAATCAATATTATGTATTTCACTTACTCTTTAAATAAAACCATTTATCAATATATTTTACTTTGTTCGGTTATTTTTATTAATTATCATATTTAATAATGATATACTAGAGCTCTTGTCTGCTCAATGTGATGTGTACAGATTAGATATACTGCAGTGTAAGGTTATGTTTATGGTTTTTTGAGCGTCAGTTTCATCACTCAACAACCGATGTCGCCACCGTCACACTAGAACATGGCCAACTTCATTGAATTGCGCTACGCTTATTATGGCCGTTTCATATGTCATTAAAATTCCTAGTTTCAAATTTACAGAGCGGGTACGTCAACTAGCGCCTCTGACGAGATACGTCGTAACTAAATTTGAAAATACTGCCGATTGCATTGATTGAAAAAATCGTAAAAACAAGCCTAGTCATTATATATTTATTATCATACGATCTTTACAGTAAAATACTAACCGTAGGCACTAATAATTCAATAAAACTTCATTCTTTTGACCTATAAATACTTCAAAATTTTTAAATAGGCAGACAATATGGCGGCATCATTTACCTGAAGTGACAGATAATGCTACGTTGTCAAATTAAATTCACTTAGTCTAGACTAGCTAGTCACTTTAGTCGAAAGCTTAGAATACTAGTCATAATATTTAATAATATTGAATGTATAAATAAAATACCAAGTTCCATTAAATGTGTTTGGTTTGATGACATAAACTTCAGTTATCAAATATTTTAAGGTTGTTTTTATAAATTGACAGCGTTGTCATTTTCCTTTAATTGAAATAAAAAGCACTAGATGGCATTACCTGACGTACCAAAACTGTAAAAAACTCACGACAAATTTTTATATGGCAAAATGATGAAATGAAACGGCCATAATAAGCGTAGCGCAATTCAATGAAGTTGGCCATGCACATAAAGACTATTAGCGCCATTCCTTATGTGGAAGTCGAACTATAAACGCAGTCCCATGCAGGCAGCGGAAAGTTATATAGGTAACCATGGGACTGTGTTTATAGTTAGACTTCCACCTAAGGAATGGCGCTAATAGTCTTTATGTGAAGACATACATTTTAGGTAACTACAATATGGGCAATCATTGGTTACTAGATTGTTCCTGTAGTTGTCATTTGTATATATTTCAAATTTTTTAATCTGTCAAATATCCAATTAATTTTTTTTTCCTACAACTGTGCGATTTCTTTGTTATTACGTAACTATAATTGCCTTGGTTACGTATGGAAAGTAGATGAATGCAGACCAAGTGCGTTTCCGAAAGCAAAGAAACACTAGTGCGGAAAGTGCTTCATTACGTAACAGTCAAAAGAATATTGTTTAGACAGCGATTTAAATTTCTCGCCGAGCGCGGAATTCATATTTTGACCACAGACGCTTATGGAAGAAGAAGATACGGTGAACCAGCGCTAGTAAATATGCAGTAGTATATTTTGACGTTTATAAACGTAACCTTAATTTGCAGTATATCTAATCTGTAGACAATTAATAAAAAGAACCGAACAAAGTAAAATATATCGATAAATGGTTTTATTTAAAGAGTAAGTGAAATACTTCATATTTATTGTTTGTGTATATTATTAATACAGTTGTTACAGTTGCTTATATTGACATAATGTAAAGTGGAAACTTTTGTGTCTAAAGAAACATTGATTTCTTCCGTACCTGTTCATATTATTACCAGTAATATTATTGGTAACAATTTCGGAATCTTCAGAAGTACCAGCAGCAGGTTGATTGTCATTGTCGAAAATAGATCCAACATAGTATGATCCGGAGCTTCAATTATCTTTGGAGGTGTTAATGATAAAGAAGAATCACTCACTGTACTATTCCAATCAAGATGATTTTGAAGAAATTATTTTGACGTTAGTGAAATATTTTTAAATAACGTAGAACAATGTGCAAGCAATCAACAAATAAACCATAGCAACGCCGTAAAACATCGTTCTCATGTAATATCATTAAAATTTTATAAATTTTATAAATTTTATAAATTTTAATAATATTTTAGTGATTTACTAAATCGCACAGTTGTAGGAAAAATGTTGTTTATAACACGTGCCGAAAAAGGTTACATGCTCGTGCAGATTTCCGCACTCGGTTGTCTACATACGTGACTTTAGTTAGACTTCCACTACTCAGATGGCGCAAAATACAGTCCCAGTGCGTAACATGGCAGTTTCTTATCTATAGTAGTATATTATGATCTGTGTTTCCATGGTTACCTATATACCTTTCTACTGCCTGGGTATTTGTTTGCGAATGTAACCAACCTTATATAACTCTTATAGTTCTGGAGATAGCAATGGTGGCACCACTAAATTGAACAGCCTGTATACCATTTTTCTGTTAATCATTAGTTCACCAAAAAAGTACTGTGTATATTATGTATTTATTTAATGACATAATTATGTCTTTAACTGATTATTAAATTGAAGCTAATTAACCATATAAACTACATACACGCAACTACTGTAATCACCTACATGAACTACATAATAATAAGTAAGATAAATACAGACATGATAAAAAAATACAGCCAACTTCCAAATGACTCACTATATAAAATTAAAAATTTATGACTGCCGGCCAATTTGTATAAACAATATTTTAAAATGTTCGATAATGGGTGATCCATTTAACTTGACTTGTTCAAATATCTTGCAAATTAAGCCCTTAACAAAAAACTTTCATGAACCATATTGAGGGGGCCATCCTATCTGGTTACCATTTTTCGCCCCCCACCCCCCAGGGGGTCGGAGAGGGGGTAAACTTAGATATCTTAAATAGGAACCCTATTTTTTTATTACAGATTCGGAATCTCCATAAAAAAATATGAAGGTTTAATCTGATAATTTTTTTCATATTCTTGATAGATGGCGCTGTATTCGTAAAAACAAGTTTTTACCATTATTTCGACATTTTTTTTTTTCGTGGCTTCCTGGCGGACCAACTGCTATGGTCATATACCGCCATTACGCCCTGATCCTGCGTTTTAGGTCTTATAGTCAACAGCAACACGGGTTTCTCTGGATGGTCACCCATCCAAGTACTACCCGCGCGCAACGTTACTTAACTCGCGTTATCGCATAGATCAGTTCCAACGAGTACAGCCATGGCCGTTGACATTTTGACATTTATTGCTGTAGTTCTCCATTTTCGATTGAAAGTGCTTTTTATGATAATCATTTTCCTCAGAGATTTTTAACACTGCTCTCATAATGTCATTATCTCTACGTGATATAGCTAATACAACAAATGTTAGTTATTATACTAAACAATTCAAAATAAGAATATGAAACATATTGTAACATATAAATAAATATACCATCACGCCTTCTACCCATTACTGGGTATGGCACTCTGTCGAAGCAGATCTCGATAATTGATATATTTTGCGCGTGAAATGCGGTTACCAGCCGTCAAACGACGGTTCCCAAAGATGTTAGTGATGGGGATACTACACGGATAGTTTTTATGTGGTGAAAATTGTTTGTTGGCGGTGGGAATCGAATCCGGGTTTCAAATCCCCAGGCCGACTCGACACCACTGATTATTTTATTATAAAATATTATACCGGCTGTCCCATTTATTTATTTATTTATTTATTTATTTATTTATTTATTTATTTATGTTACTCTATACAACAGGAATTGAATCCCAATTACAGTACAGGGTCCGGACTCACCTAGCCGCAGAGTGGTTATTCTTATAATTTAACTTGACAACTTGAAATAACTCAAAAAATACGCGATGTACGAAATAAGTGAGCCGAGACCAAATCTTAACAGTTTTAAAAGGGGAATCATTCTATGCTAAAATCAGGACCCTCCGCTGCCCCCAGTGGGTGGGGCGGTGGGCAACATTGAAATCTTAAATAGGAACCCCCATTTTTTATGAAAAAAAGTTTCACACAAAACTTATGTATTTTTGTCCGTAGAATCCGAATCTGAAATAAAAAATGGAGGTTCTTATTTAAGATTTCAATGTTGATCACCGCCCCACCCACTGAGGGCAGGGGGGGTCCTGATTTTAGCATAGAATGATTCCCCCTTCAAAACTGTTAAGATTTGGTCTCGGCTCAGTTTTTTCGTAATCGCGTATTTTTTTAGTTATTTCAAGTTGTCAAGTTAAATGGGACATCCTGTATATTATATGGGGTAGTTGGCTCAGTGGTATCGAGTCGGTTTGTGGATCCTGAAAACCTTGGTGCGATTCCCACAGCCAACAAATATTTTCACCACATTAAAATTACCCCTGTGGCTCCCCCCCACTAACATCTTTGGTGACCGAAACCAGCTGATAACCGCATTTAACGCGCATAAATATATCACTTACCGAGATCTGCTTCGACAGAGTGCCACACTCAGTAATGGGTAAAAGGCGTGATGATATATTTATTTATTTATTTTTATTTTATAAAATAGTATATTAAAAAATCTGGTGTGGGCACCACACGACTTTCTTATACACAGCATATTTAATATTTAGAATATATGAATGTTATATAATATTATTAAACATGTAATTTAGTTTTTCACTAATTCAGCATTTTTTTGTTTGAAACATGTAAAATATCAAATTTGTTTACGTATAATTTTTTTGTAATGTTGACTACTTTATGTCTAACTTTACTGATGAGGCATATACAGAATGTCGGTGTTTCGAGCCTAACCCTTGGTATCTCAAGAACCGTGAGATACGAACTCGATTAAATTGAGGCAAAATTGCCAAATTAGTTGACTATTTTAACGATGTATTTGTTTTTCCGAAAAGATATAGGTAACTAGATAAAGTGAAAATTAAAATTTTAATCGATTTAAAATTACTTACTATTTGATCAATGAAATTGATATAGTATCAAAAACGCTGAATTGAGCACTTATGACTAGCTCCTTGCGTTTCAAAATTATTATTTGACATATAAATGTTAAATTTGTTTACGTTTTTTTGTTTCTATTGCCAATATGATTAGTGGAATATATTATTAAATATATAAATTAGTTTTTCTCAAAATTAGACGCTTATACAGGAAAATTGCAAATAACATTTTATGTTCCAAATATTTTTGCTAACAACTTTTATTTGAAACTTTTTTACGTAACTAATTCCATTTTTGAAATAATTGGAATTTATTGTTTTGTGTGTCCAGTAAACTTCCTCTTTCGGTTTTTCAATTTCATTCAAAATCAACTCAGCTCTTCGTATTTTCATGAACCTTATAATTACCAAGTTTCGTTAACAAATCTTATCTCGTTCATGAGATATTGCACACTCGGACACACATCCATACACACACAGCCATCATTGAGAAAATGATCAAAACGGATTCAGTGGACCTCAAAACACGTATTTCCGCGAATATCTCGTCAACGATTTTTTTCACGATTTCAATACTTCCTTATACTTGTATAAGAAAGTAAAAAGGAATCATAAAAATATTTAAAAAAAAAATATGAACTAACCTTTCAGCATCCAATTTGAAATTTCGCGCCAACCTTCCACAGTTCTACCAGCCCAGTAACTTGACAGTTCTAGTTCCGAAACCTTCCGTGGCACAGCACTACTGCAAACTAACCTAAAAATCAGATCGTTGTAAATAAATGCTAATTGATACAAGGTTAAAATAAAACTACTTTCATTCTTTCGCTTCAGCTATCGAAAGATAAATGTGTTATAAATTATAGTGATTGTTATTTCTCGGTGGTGACGTCAGAGCTCAACCTTAATTTGAGACAATTGATAGTGAATATTGAACTCGAGTGCTCGATGAAGATAACAGTTTCAATATTGGAATAACATATATACATATCTGATATTATTATCCTAAATAACTTAAAGTAAGCGTGTTACTTTTTCGACCTATATAATACAGGGCAGGCTCTGAACAGCTGCATTTGTTCAGCCTCATTCACAATACGAAATTAGTGGTGTAGTGAGAGAACCTTAAGGTAAACGAGTAGAGAAACTTAAGGTAGTACTAGCGTGAACAAAAATTTTGCAGATCTGAATGAAATTTGGCGCACGTAAATATTGGATAGTCATTCGCATCCTGTTAAAATATGAAATACATTCACCGTCTGTGAACAAATATATTCGCTTGTAAAGTTGAGTTCTTATACACGGGGCTTATGGGGATCATCACTCATAATCTCATATATTTGGTTTGTGTACCTCTAAAATTTTGCAGTTTCATTTGAAAAACTAGTATGATGTTCTAGAACTATGCATGTATATTGTATCAGAAGGAGAAAGTTTTTTATCGTTTAGCAATGGATATATAGCCATGCAAAGCCTTGTTTTTAACGAAAAATTAAGAATCCCAATTTATAATGGCAACACTACACGGTGGTATGGTATTTGAAAATTCACTAGACCAACAACCTGTTAACAATTCATGATATTCAAATCATAATAGGTATAAAACACTTATTTTATTCAATTCTTTTGAGCGTCAATATCGCCACTCGACAACCGATGGCGCCACCGTCACACTAGTGCTACCTTAAGATTGGTTCTCGTCTATGCCTATACCAAATTTGAATCGAATCAATGCAGTACTTTTCAAGATAGCTAGCGGCCATTTTGTTTCAACATGGCGGATTGGACTTGTGTTAAGTCAGAAACCTTCGCGGGCGTGCGCACAATAACTTAGCAAAGTTTCATCGCAATCGGATTAATGGTATAGGAACGCATACGGGACAAACAAGCAAACATTAATTTATATATATATATATATATATATATATATATATATATATATATATATATAAACTAGCTATTACCCGCGACTTCGTTCGCGTGGTCTACAATTTAATGCGAGTACCCGGCATGCGTGCGTGTTTGTGTTTAATTCTGTTTATTGAAGTGCTTTTGGATACACAATAGTTTTTTGGTTTTCTCTTTGGGACGTACACGAATAAATAAATAGCGGCCATTTTGTTTCAAGATGGTGGTCTGAAGCTTTATTATACCTATATGTAAAGATTGGTTCTCGTATATATTTATACCAAATTTGAATCGAATCAGTGCAATACTTTTTTGAATAGCTAGCGGCCATTTTGTTTAAAGATGGCGGACTAAGGCTTTATTATACCTATATATATTAAGATTGGTTCTCGTCTATACCTATACCAAATTTGAATCGAATCAGTGCAGTACTTTTTTGAATAGCTAGCGGCCATTTTGTTTCAAGATGGCGGACTGAAGCTTTTTTATATCTATATGTTAAGATTGGTTCCCGTCAATGTATATACCAAATTTGAATCGAATCAGTGCAGTATTTCGCAAGATAGCTACCGGCCATTTTGTTTCAAGATGGCGAATTGGACTTGTGCTAAGTCAGAAACCTTCGCGGCCGTGCGCGCAACAACAAAGTTTCATCGGAATCAGATGAATGGTATAGGAACGCATACAGGACAAACAAACAAACAAACAAACATTAATTTTTATATATATACGAGTAATAAGATAAGGATTACTTATTTTCATACATAAAAGTAAAGGTTAGTTTTTGACATATTAAGTGTTTTGTATACGCACTTTTGTATTTAAATAAATAAAATGCTCGCGTTTGATAACTGTCATCAACATAAATGCAACCTGCATAACACCAACGTGTACTCGCTCCTTGCCGCGCACCCGTCTCACCCACCAGTTATTCTATCCCTTTCTGCTTCACAACAAACGCCGTTGTTCTCCGTCTAGTTTTGTTTTGTCTGAGAGTACTACCTTAATGCTATGCTAACGAGATGGTGCTGCCTCCCGTGTCTTCCTGTCAAATTAAAATTACACACACGCGCGCGCACGCATGCACACATATTTTATTAATTGGTTTTTCATAATGACAGGATTGTTTGAAAAAATGAAACAAATATATAATAACTGTTCATTTTATTTATCCGCGGCCTTATGCTAATATTTGAATATCTAAGTTATTTTCCGCTTCGTTTTCTTCGGACTGGGCTCATATTCTTCAACTCATGAGAATTATGATTGAAACCGTATCAATTATGTTACATTTTGACATAAATTCAAAGATTTTACGACTGCTGCTACGGTTTTAATCATAATTCATATACGAATTTGTTCGTTTGACTTCAAGAATAGGGCTATTGGATTGAATTAGTTTCTAACAGGCAGATTCACAAAACGAATTAGCGCTAACACCGTTTTTAATATTATCTATAACTCTGTTTCAAATTAAAACAGATTAAAGAAATAAACTAAATTTGATGCTAATTAACTATCTTTTTAACTCAAGTTAAAATAAACTTGTTTCGTACATTGAAAAGAGAGTTAAAAATGAAATAAAAAATGGTGTTAGCGCTAATCTGCTTTATGAATCTGCCTGTAAAATAATATTATTATCACTTAAATCAACATTTAATTTTTCGTAATAGGTACTTGTCTATGTGTGACAGATATCAACAATTCTTTCAGGTGGTACTATCATGGAAGCATTTAACCCGGATTTTAATGAAATGTAAATATGTTATTTTTCATGTGTTTCTACACTAGTATGCAATTTTTTTTTTAAGTTTACCGTTGTTGAGCTGAGTAATGTAAAGTTAAAATCGACCAAAAATGCATTGGCGTTATAGAAACTGTACATCGCGAGGCAGCTTACTGCGTAATAAATTCATATATTGTAGTTATTTTTTAACAAAAAACTAACACACAGCACATCATGTAAAGATAAAGGTATGAGAATTAAGAAATCCATGCCTTACCGGATTAGTTTCAAAGAAATTGGTGATGAAAGTTGGATATTCTATGACTTTCCATGAAACTGTCAGAAATGCTTGGCAACGTTGCACGGGTAGACAGAGATGGTCGTACGCGTAAACAGCGATGGTCGCAGGCGTAGACAGAGATGGTCGCACGAATGACAAAGCAAGAACTATGAAAGTTATTATTTCGATCAGTAAAATATATTAATTTTAATATAAAAACAAATATTACAGCATTTTAAATTTATTTATTTGTTGTTACAGTTGATAATAATTGCTTTGGTGCATTTTTCTCATTTTTCTTATGAACTGTCAACAGGATGTATCGATAATACAGTCACGTTTCGTACCGACTGGTAATATCATGCTGCTTGTGGTTCTCGCTTTGTTGTCATAGCTTCTGCTGTGTAAAATTTTACACTGCTATTGGTTGGTATGAAACATACACTTCCAAAAATTTTGTTATGTTACTGAATTTCATAAACTAGTTAAATAGTTTTATTTAATATATTCAGTGTTATTGTTAATTATACGATATTTGCAGCGTAATGTTAATTCTGTTAATAACCTATACCATAAAAAAATTTAATATTTATTTTTATAAACTTTTTAGGTTACCTATACTTTTGTATGAGACTGTCATGATAGAACCACCTTAATATACACAAACCATCAATATTATGTATTTCTTACTCTTTAAATAAAACCATTTATCGATATATTTTACTATGTTTGGTTATTTTTACAAATTATCATATTTAATAATGATATACTTAAGTTCTTGTGTGCTCAATGTGATGTGTACCGATTAGATATACTGCAGTTTAAGGTTATGTTTATAAACGTCAAAATATATCACTGCATATTTCTTCTTCTTCTTCCATAAGCATACGTGCCTAAAATATGAAATTCCGTGCTTGGCGCGAAATTTAAATTGCTTGACAATTGTATAAATTACTTTCGGCACTAGTGTTTCTACTTTCCATACGTAACCAAGGCAAGGTTAAGTAATAACAAAGAAATCGCACAGTTGTAGGAAAAATAATTTTTTTGTACTCTCGAAGGACTCAATAACATTATAGAAAAAGTTGTATGGTCAAATCAAATAAAGAAGCTGCAAAAAAAATCTTTGAAAATTTGACTTTTTTTGCCTTCTAATAGGTGCTATACTCAGTTTTTTAACCAGGAGGAGTAATTTAAATTTTAATCGCTAAAACTGACGCTTCTGATTGGCTAGTGCTTCGTCCAGTTTACACTGTACATAGATTTTACATTTGATTTATTAGAGCTGTCATAAGTTTTGAGGTTATCTGTTTTCTTGTTGGTTTTTTTTTTGCATTTCTGTGACATTAACATAAATCAGTTCTTTTAAGAACTAATAATATACGGAGTGACAAATTAGAGTTTATAATGCCATTTGTATTTTAAAATAAATTCCATGAGACTTAATCAGTGCAGATGTGTAAGAAATTTTTGTATTTCGCGCGAACAAAAATCTAGTAACTTTCTATAGTGTAAATCTGACTTGTGCATTTACTCCTCCTGGTTAAAAAACAGACTTTAGTTCCTTAAGACAAACTTGCAGTTTATTTGAACAGTAGAGAATACGCCGACTATAGCAAAACAGGACGCAGCGTTTTTACTACAAATTCTAAATGACAATTTCGTAGATTAGAAATGACACTTCCGCTACTCTGTCGCTTGAAGTGTACTGATAATTATAAATTATCTCAAGCAAACTTCAACGTTTTGAGTTACGTTACATATCGAGTTATAGTGAATAAGCAGAATTATTTTATTAAATTTAAAAAATGTATAAGTATTTATAGAATGTTCGCACATTCAGAATGTGCAGATGTCGTGTCTTAGGCGTGTAGTACTTGACACCCAAATATTTTTCAGGTGTCGAATTCCCCACCCGAAATCTTAAGGTGGTTGTCATGACAGCCTCATACAAAAGTATAGGTAACCTAAAAAGTTTATAAAAATAATTATTACATTTTTGTATGGTATAAGTTATTAACAGAATTAACATATCCCTGCAAATATCGTATAATTAACAATAACATTGAATATCTTAAATCAAACTATTTAACTACTTTATGAAATTCAGTAACATGACAATGTTTTTGGAAGTGAATGTTTCATGCCAACCAATAGCAGTGTAAGATTTTACACAGCAGAAGCTATGACAACAAGGCGAGAACCACAAGCAGCATGATATTACCAGTCGGTACGAAACGTGATTGTATTATCGATACATCCTGTTGACAGTTCATAAGAAAAGTGAGAAAAATGCACCAAAGCAATTATTATCAACTGTAACAACAAATAAATAAATAAAAAATGCTGTAATATTTTTTTTTGTATTAAAATTAATATATTTTACTGATTGAAATAACAACTTTCATAGTTCTTGCTTTGACATTCGTGCGACCATCTCCGTCTATGCCTGCGACCATCTCTGTCTACCCGTGCAACGTTGCCAAGCATTTCTGACAGTTTCATTGAAAATCATAGAATATCCAACTTTCATCGCCAATTTCTTTGAAACTAATCCGGTAAGGCATGGATTTTTTAATTCTCATACCTTTATCTTTACATGATGTACTGTGTTAGTTTTTTGTTAAATAATAACTACAATATATGAATTTATTACGCAGTAAGCTGCCTCGCGAGGTACAGTTCCTATAACGCCAATGCATTTTTGGTCGACTTTAACTTTAGGTAAATCAGCTCAACAACGGTAAACTTTAAAAAAAAATTGCATACTAGTGTAGAAACACATGAAAAATAACATATTTACATTTCATTAAAATCCGGGTTAAATGCTTCTATGATAGTACCACCTTAAAGAGCTTTTTCTATTTCGGTGTTCTTGAAGCTCTATAAACGCTCTCTAAACACGTTGCTAAGGAGATCTACAAGCGCACTGTTTTTGGCGCTTTTTATTTTGTAGGAGTGGTATGAATGCTCTTAAATCTGACAGATGAATGACATATAACCTCAAAATTGTAATTTTTTGTTTTGAAATATTACAAACAGAATATGCTAGAATCAATAAAAATTCAAAACATTCATAATACAGGAAAAAATATTGATTAATTGTGAAAAAAAATTAATTTTATTATTGTTTTTGTTATGAGAAGCGCTACCTATACAATTGATAAAAAACATCAATTTTTATTTTTGACAAGTCGCAGTGTTTTAAATCTAACAGAATTATTACTTCAATAGAAAAAGTACAGAGTGATCAAAAGGAATTATTACAGTTGGCAATAAAAAAATACTTGAAATTGGTAAGTCTGACACATAAATTCATTTCCTGTTGTTGACAGTGACATTTGAAAATTTAAATTTAAATTTGAGTACATTTATTATTACATTTATTTCTAAAGTATTTCTATTACTTAAAAAGTCAAAATTCTATTAGCTGTCAAACTTCTGACATAACCTATTCGTATTTATTAGAAATGTCAAATAGCATTTCCGCCTTTACCTGGCGTTGTGCCAACTGTGGAATAAACAGATCTCCGGAATTATATTACCAACTGAAACAATTCCTTTTGATCACTCTGTAGAATAAAGAACAAGTTTCATAAGGCCTGTTAACGCACTCATCCTTTGTAGAACTTGGACTCGTGCATCGCCAACTTCATTGAATTGCGCTACGCTTATTATGGCCGTTTCATTTCATCATTTTCCCATATACAAATTTGTCGTGAGTTTTTTACAGTTTTGGTACGCAAGTAATGCCATCTAGTGCTTTTTATTTCAATTAAAGGAAAATGACAACGCTGTCAAGTTACAAAAACAACCTTAAAATATTTGAAAACTGAAGTTTATGTGATCAAACCAAACACATTTAATGGAACTGAGTATTTTATTTATACATTCAATATTATTAAATATTATGACTAGTATTCTGAGCTTTCGACTAAAGTGACTAGCTAGTCTAGACTAAGTGAATTTCAATTGGCAACGTAGCATTATCTGTCACTTCAGGTAAATGATGCCGCCATATTGTCTACCTATTTAAAAATTTTGAAGTGTTTATAGGTCAAAAGAATGAAGTATTATTGAATTATAGGCGCCTACGGTTAGTATTTTACTGTAAAGATCGTATGATAATAAATATATAATGACTAGGCTTGTTTTTAGGATTTTTTCAATCAATGCAATCGGCAGTATTTTCAAATTTAGTTACGACGTATCTCGTCAGAGGCGCTAGTTGACGTACCCGCTCTGTAAATTTGAAACTAGGAATTTTAATGACATATGAAACGGTCATAATAAGCGTAGCGCAATTCAATGAAGTTGGCCATGTTCTAGTGTGAGGGTGGCGACATCGGTTGTCAAGTGGCGATACTGACACTCAAAAAAATTTAAAAATTGAATCAAATAAGTGTTTCATACCTATTATGATTTGAATATCATGAATTGTTAACAGGTTGTTGGTCTAGTAAATTTTCAAATACCATACCACCGTGTGGTGTTGCCATTATAAATTGGAATTCTTAATTTTTCTTTAAAAACAAGGCTTTGCATGGCTATATATCCATTACTAAATGATAAAAAACTTTCTCCTTCTGATACAATATACTCATGCATGAGTTTACATAAAAAACCCAGACGGGGTGAGTTACAAAGGTTAAATCTATCCGACCCATGCATAGCTAATAATTTACCCAGATATGTCATCACATCCCATATAACCAGACGCGACAATTCAGAAAAGCTATAAACTTGATAAATAATCATCTACGGAATACTGAAGTTATAACATATGCACTAATAAATTTGATTAACAAAATAAACTCTATCAAGTTAACTTTAGAAAGATATTTAAAATAACGCTTAATTAGTCTGTATCTCTCGAAGCTAAGTTGATAGTGAAATATAATTTATAAACAAAACCGAATTCTGAATTGCCCGTTTTGTTACATAAGAAACATTGGTCAAAAAAAGTTTGTAATAGACTTGTAAAATGGTATTTCTTTGCTAATTTGGCCAACTTTGTAACTCTTATAGTTCTCGAGATAGCAATGGAGGCACAACTATATTGAACATCCTGTATAATATACTGGGTGTTTCCTTTAAAAAAAGCACTGCATTTTTAGGCGAAATAATGAATTTCGAGAAAAACCTGTATAACATAGACCACGATTGGATACATCTTCACTTTTTTTGTAATTATTTAATTAATTTTTATTAATAAAATAAATGGTTGGTTTTTCTGAGAAGTCGGTGATACTCGGTTTCTTCATGGTTATTTTGTTGAAAAAAATAATAATCATGAATTATAATTTGTTGTGTTCGAACATAAAATATGTTATTCTCAAGTAACGTGAGAAACCGCAATTTCTACTCATCATAACATAAACAAACAAAAAACTATACAGGGTGCGTACAGAAATGCGGAACATAGGATTTTAAGCATATGCGGAAATCAAAAAAATAAATATAAAATATAAAATAAATATATCATCACGCCTTCTATCCATTACTGGGTGTGGCACTCTGTCGAAGCAGATCTCGGTAAGTGATATATTTTGTGCGTGAAGTGCGGTTACTTGTCGTCAAATCACGGCCCCCAAAGATGTTAGTGATGAAGGAGCCACAGGGGTAGCTTTTGAAATTATGAAAATTGTTCGTCGCCTGTGGGAATCGAACCCGGTTTCTCAGGATCCACAGTCCGACTACATACCACTGAGCTAGCCACCCCATAAAATATTTTAATCTGACATTTAAATTTTAGGTTAAATTTTAAAAATGTAAATCCAATACCAATTTTTACGTTTTAAGTACAAAATCTTGAATCACATGCATATCGAATGTGACGTAATCGTTTTCATACAGGGAATGAAGTATACCACTTACCGAGCTCTGCTTTGGCAGAGTGCTACACCCAGTAATGGGTAAAAGACGTGATGATCTATTTACATATATTTTTTAATGTTTAATTAAAATAAAATAAAAATAAATAAATAAATATATCATCACGCCTTCTACCCATTACTGGGTGTGGCACTCTGCCGAAGCAGATCTCGGTAAGTGATATATTTTGCGCGTGAAGTGCAAATCACGGCCCCCAAAGATGTTAGTGGAGGAGAAGCCACAGGGGTAGCTTTTGAAATTATGAAAATTGTTTGTCGTCAGTGGGAATCGAACCAGGGTTCTCAGGATCCGCAGGCCGACTTCATACCACTGACCTATCCACCCTATAAAATATTCTAATCTGACATTTAAATTTTAGGTTATGTTTTATAAATGTCAATCCAATACCAACGTAAACGTTTTAAGTACAAAATCTTGAATCACATGGATACAATGAAGTATACCACATACCGACTTCTGTTTCGGCATAGTGCCACACCCAGTAATGGGTAAAAGATGTGATGATATATTTACATATATTTTTTTATGTTTAACTAATAGATCGTAAATCGGTGATTGAAAAACGTGTCCTTAGCCTACAAAAATTATTAATTCTTACTTTATGGAATGGCTAGCACAGTGGTATGAAGTCGGCCTGTGGATCCTGAGGTCCCTGGTTCGATTCCCACAGGCGACAAATTTTCATAATTTGAAAAAGCTATCCCTGTGGCTCCTCCACCACTAACATGTTTGGGGGCCGTGATTTGACGACTGGTAACCGCACTTCACGCGCAAAATATATCACTTACCGAGATCTGCTTTAGCAGAGTGCCACACCCAGAAATGGGTAGAAGGCGTGATGATATATTTATTTATTTATTTATTTTATGGTATTTCTCAAATATTAAACAGAACGTATTCGACGTAGCAAAATTTAAACACATGTTGACTAACTTGAGTAACTATAATAATTGTTTTGAATGACTCAGTCCAGAACCTGTTCTAAAGGTAAACATTCTAATTAACATTAAGAACATGTTGAATTTTTCAAGTTTCGCATATTTTTTGTATGCATATGTAGAATAATATATGATAAGTGTCTTAATGAATCGCATACTTTGACGTCACTACTTTTAAATTTCCTACAAATATTGTTGGTTTAAAATATCGCAAAAAGTTTCACGTAATTGTTTATCTCGATGTTAAAATATAAATAAATATATATAAATATATTATCACGCCTTTTACCCATTACTGGGTGTAGCACTCTGCCGAAGCAGATCTTGGTAAGTGATATATTTATGCGCGTGAAGTGCGGTTACCAGTCGTCAAATCACGGCCCCCAAAGATGTTAGTGGTGGAGGAGCCACAGGTGTAGCTAGATAAGATGTATTTAGTAACTAAACGTCAAACATTCAAATGTGTTGACTGAATAACAAATGAGAATATCTGCGGAGAGAAGTGCTGAAGGAGAAAGATATTGATCGTTTCGGTCATAGTCTACGAGCGAAGTCCCGCATCAGTTGGCCCTAATCCATATTTTTCGTTAAAAATTTAAATAATACTAAAAACTCAAGTATCTGGTATTCTACAATTAATTTTCAACATTTTTAACTAAATTTAACATTATATACCTTAAACACAAAATGTATAGCAGTGTAACTCTCATCTTTTTTTCGTCCCATAAACTAAATCAACACACAAATGAACTATCATGATTATTATCTTGTGGGCAGTTTGGCGGATGAAATTGAAGTTAATTATTATTTAAAACAAATTTTATTATTATACAGATTTTTAATAAAACAATTTTTTTTTAGTTAAAACAGAAATGTTTACTTCCTCTTTCAATGGCTGTCATTTCTAGATGTATGTATCGATTGACTTAAAATTTTATCTGTGTATTAACAACATACTACAGGGTGATCAAAAGGAATTGTTATAGTTGGCAATACAATTCCAGAGATCTTTTTATTCCACAGTTGACACAACGTCAGATAAAGGCGGAAATGCTATTAGACATTTCTAATAAATTCAAATAGGTTATGTCCGGAGTCTGACAGCTAATAGAATTTTGACTTTTTAAGTAATAGAAATACTTTTGTCAGAGTTAAAATTTCTTAAAAATTCAAAGTAGATCAGCGTTCACAAATTTTTGGTACAGTCGAACCACTTGAGATAAGATGATGCAAAACCACCCTTGTGAGAGCGTGTGTTTGTTTCCTTTAGTTGTGTTGTGCGCGTGTTGTGTGAAACAAGTGTTTTGACTAATCTTACGCTTGGTGAGTACAATTGGTTTATTTATGTCAAATTGCATGTAATATGTGTATTGAGAACTTAGAAACATGTGTATATTAATTGTTGATGATATGTTCACATGTGTGATGTAGAATATGATGTTTATTTCTACATGATGTGTATATTGAGGTATACATGATAGTTTGGGCTATAAAATGAAACGCTTTATTGAGGAGCAGGGCTAGTGCCGGTGCTCCCTAGTCCAACGAGGGTTCGGGACTGTATCGTGATTTACCCAGTACCCGGGTCGCGGGTTTCGCGGCCAGCGAGGGAAACGCTAGTGACGCGGTTACCTGGTGCATCGAGGCAATGAGGTTAGTGTTGTGTTCCCTAATCTGCGAATGTTGTTGATTGTTGTATATATGAGTATGACATTGGTATTGTTGAATTTGGATATTTTGATTAGTGTGTGTGATCGCTAATCTGTGTGATTTGTTTGGAGAGAGAAGGCTAGTGTTTGTTACCTAGCTGGCAGACGTGTTGTAGAGAGACAACTAGTGTTTGGGTCCCTAGTTGAACACGTGAGTTAGAAAGAGAAGGCAAGAGTTTGGCGCGTATCTTGAATGTGTAGTTTGGAGCGAGATAGCGATGGCTCGCAAAAGGGTGGTCCTTTTTGCCGAGAACATATCTGGGCGAGAGCGAGACGGATACCTGGGTTTGAGTGCATGTGATAGAGTGAGATAGCATGGGATTGTCCGATTGTCACTCACTGAATATTTTTATATTCACGGTGCTATTTTTCTAATTGATACAGACGCCCCGCTTAAACGCTGACATCCATTATACATTCATATACATTCATATTCATTTATATTCCATACATGTTAGACTACAGATAGTGGGTAATTATTGCATGTTTTAATAAATATTATTGTGTTCTCATTTAGCATGTTCGTTTTATTTATATGAACCTTCGAACGTCAAAACAACAGTAGTGATACAAGTATTCGGGATTTATTGTTCTGCATCCGCTGTCATCGGCCCGCCGCTCAGTCAATTAATTATTTATTTAATTGAAGATTAAATCGTGACAAATTAAAAATACACGGCATCCTAACACTTTAGAAATAAATGTAATAATAAATGTACTCAAATTTAAATTTAAATTTTCAAATGTAACTGTCAACAACAGGAAATGAATTTATGTGTCAGACTTACCAGTTTCAAGTAGTTTTTTTTTATTGCCAACTGTAACAATTTCTTTTGATCACGCTGTAGTATATGTCTCATTTCATTTTCTTGCATACTACACGAGAAATAAAACTGTGAATTATAACATCAAACGAAAAATAAAAATTGGGCCAATTGAAGTGGGGCGCCGGGCTCGTATAACCTCGCTTTTTCTACAAATTTGTTGTTTTACTCAAAATTGTGTGGAGGGGGATCTGCTGCATGGGACGTCATAATTATAAGTCCCCATTGATTTAGTGCCGGGTTTTCCATCTTCTGTTAAAGTTTCCAATAACTATCCGCGGAATAAATTTAAAAAAATATCGCATCGAAATTATAGCTCAAATGGTAATAATTACAATACTGTACGCCATTTTCTGATGCGATATTTTTTCATTTATCCAGCCAGTAATTAAATAAATAAATATATAATTACACCATCACGCTTTCTACCAATTTCTGGGTTTGGCACTCTGCCGAAGCAGATCTAGGTAAGTGATATATTTATGCGCGTGAAATGCAGTTACCAGCCGTCAAATCACTGCCCCCAAAGATGTTAGTGAAGGGAGAGCCACAGCGGTAGTATTAATGTGGTGAATCGAACCCGGGTTCTCAGAATCCACTGCCCGACACGATACTATTGTGTCGATAATTATAGAGATGGAAAAACCGGCCCTGAATAAGTAAAATTCATTCATTTATTTTTTATTACATTTGATAAACATCGTACCACCTACATTGTTATTAAAATTGCCGTAAACACAATTAACCTTGGAAAATCCAATAAATGTATTAAATGGAACTCATAAAAAATATCTTCTAGAGATTTTTTCTTACTTAGGTTGGTACAACGTTACTATAAACTACTTACTTTCAAGGATATATCATTAATAGCTAATTTAATTACAATAATTAGTTATTTTATTAATACCTTTTATATTAAGCTTTTCTATAAATTTCATGGAAGTTTAAAGCGATTAAGGTATGATTAAGATGAATCATGCAAAAAATATGAGTATATATATAAACATAGTGATTTATTATCCCAGTAAATTCAACAATTTTGAAAAAAATTCATAATTAAAACGTTTATTCGAGTACATAGGTGCCTGCGTCATATCAATCGATCCGAATCTTATTTATTCGTTTGATGTTTCATTTATGGGATAGATGGAGTTTGAGAACCTCGATTCGATTCCCAATGCCGACAAACATTTTCAACACATTTAAATTTTCCCAGTGGCTTCCCCTCCATTAATATCCTTGGGGGGAGAGGGGGCGTGATTTGGCGGCTGGTAACCAGAAGCGGATTTAAAATATTTCGGGCATACATATAGAAAAAATAGTAAAGGATTCCTTCCGTACTCTTCTTCTTCCGCTTCTTTTATGTGACATACATTTTCTTTGTTTACAAGCAATAATATATATATATATATATATATATATATATATATATATATATATATATATATATATATATATATATATATATATATATATATATATATATATATTATTGCTTGTAAACAAAGAAAATGTATGTCACATAAAAGAAGCGGAATTAACAAATGTTAAAAGTCGTGGTTTTTTAATCCACTCAAATATAAACATATTTAGATTATCCAAATATATTCAAGATAAATTAATATTATATATAGATAAACCTCGTGTATATGAAGAAACAGTGTATTCTGTAATTGAAAATTATGCATTCTCTTTCTCTTGTAGAGATCACAAGAAAGAAATAATATCTGTTTTTGTCCATGAATTTATTTTAATGAGCTTGAAGCAATATTTTAAACAGAATCAAAATAATGTCAAATCTCAATGTAAGGAAGATCGAAAAATCTAAATTAAGAAAGAATTGTACCTAATATTCAGTTCGATCTATTTTCATTATTATAAAATTATAAAATGTTTTGTATAAAGTACAAAAATATTAATTAAGAAAAAAATTAAATATTCAGTTCTATCTATTTTCTTTATTATTTTTTAAATAAAATATCCTATTTAGATTATATAAATTTTAGCATTTTGTATTTTAAAATTAAAATATTTATGCCAATTTTACACTTGTGTAACTTGTCATGGTGTAGTTAAATAGCAAAAATGTACTACTAGAAAAATGTGTTTATATATGGTTTTACATATTTATATTTGTCAAGCTAAATCTGATATAATTATAGAAAAATGTGTCCTTAATTTTAAATAATTGCAAATAACATTTTTTAAAGTAATTAGTTCTATAAAGTAAAAAAAACATGAATAGACTCGTAACCACCATGCATTCGCCAGACTCTTCTTCCTATCGCACTCACTTTTTTGTCGCTCTCTTTCTACAACATTTCTGTGGATGCTTTACCCGCAAGACTCGCCTGTCCTTCAGTATAATAGTTCGTGCTATAAACACAGTCCCATGGTTACCTATATAACTTTCCGCTGCCTGCTGCGAATTCCCGCTATTCGGGTAACTCAGTGGTCATACTGTATGCATTGAAAAACCTTGCAGCACACCGGATGAAAATTATTTATTTATAAAAAAATCCAAATAACTTCTTGGAAATGTAACCGCATATAAAACTTATAAAAACTTATTTTTATTTACATCATAACTACCGACGAGTATTTCTAGAAATGGAAGAACAAGGTACAATGTCATATATCAAAGATAAAACCGTAAACACATAAAAAATTGCAATAAATATATTCGAAGTCGTACTGGACTTTATTCCCAACATGTAATAAATAAAATAACAAAAACTGTGTTATGGGTTTTTCATGAAAATAATTATAATCGAAATGTAAATAATAAAATATAAATGAAAATTTATATAAAGAAAATGTGAGAGGTCGCGTTATTTGGTATGGTAATTTCTCAAGACAAATAAAATAAAACCATAATCTGTCAAATTGAGAGTAAAATATAAAAATAAAACACATTGGTTTATGACCTATTTCCCCATCAAATGTTAAATATTAAATGTGATTTAACAATAATAATAATTTTAAATTAATTTCTTTCAATTTATTCCCGTTCATTTTGTGTCTTTTTTTTTGTTTGGGATCTCGAATAATTTCACGTCACTAGTTGTGATATAGTTTGTGCGCAAGCGCTTATACAGAATTATATATAAAACTCAGACAAGACATTACTAGATGGTGAACAACGGCGTTTGTTGTGAAGTAGAAAGGGTTAGAATAACTTGTTGATTAGACGGGTGCGCGGCAAAGAGCTAGTACCCCTTGGTGTTATGCGGGTTGGATTTTTGTTGATGATAGTTATCAGACGCGAGCATTTTATTTATTTAAATACAAACGTGCGTATACTTAACACTTAATATGTCAAAAACTAACCTTTACTTTGATGTATGAAAAGTAAGTAATTGAATATAAAAATAACTATACAAATGTTTGCAACTCGCATAACATCAAAGGATACTCGCTCCTTGCCGCGCACCCGCCTCACCAACCAGTTACTCCAACTCTTTCTGCTTCACAACACTGCATTGACTTGAATACGGCAGAATTTGTCTAGTAATGTTTTGTCTGAGATACAAAATTATGAAGCAGTGGCATACAGTACTACAGAAAAATGTTCAGAAAACTTTATCATTTTTATGAATAAAATTGAATACAAAATTATGTACATAATATTGCAACGTATCAAACGGCCTTTACACAATAAATCATGGGCGTGGCATCTGTGCAATTTGCTACTCTCGGTTGAGGTATTTTAATTGTTTTCCTTAAGTTTTCGCTGACAACTATAGTGCTTTATTTTGTGCTTCATTATCGCACATTTATATAACATTTACAAAAATATCCCCGCGCTCCACTACAAATAGTTTTTACGGTCACAGTCACAGAGTTACAAGAGAGTCACAAGAAACAGTCACGTTTGTGAGTGAAGTGTGTGTTCAAAGAAGACAGTTGAAAGTAAGAAGAAACATTGTATTAAAATTACGTGTGAATAAATCTTTGTTATTTGTTAAACCAAATTGTAAGTACAAACTTATTTACAACAACCCTAGTACTTGTCCTTTCTCCGGTCTGACAAGAACCCATATAAATTATTTGTTAATTCTCCTTTAAATAAGGGAGGCTTACACTGGCATATATCATTTTGCTACTACTGTGTGCTGCGCTTCTCGCCGTTTGCAAAAGAAGTGGAGATACAGTAGTGCAACTGTACTCTCGACAGAACGTCACTGTGAAATTGTATTTATTCCACTGGTCTATTGCAGTCAGTATTAGTTGGCAGAGCGGTTTGTGTATTACGTTAACACTAATACTAAAATATTTTTCATCGCAGTGCCGCTTTATACAGATCCTGCAAGCATTTTATATTCCACAGATTGGCATACTTTCGTGTCTATGACTATAGTTGTAAGTTGACATCTAATTTCGATGTACCTGGTGTATGAAATGATCGTCGTATAATTAATACAAAAAAAATAATAGTGAAACCGAAACCATACCTAGTTTTAAAATATTTCTTAAATAATCTATTTCAATAAATAAGAAAAAATAGAAAAAAATTTTCCATCACTTGTCTCGTAATTCCACAGAGGTTTTACAGCCCGTTTGCATCAACTTCTCAGGTCATCAACAAACGGCTGGTCAGTTCAGCTTTAACCATAGACGCGTTTCGTCCTTCCGGACTCATCAGTATGGTGCGATCATTTATCCAACTAGATCAACTAGGAAATAGTGGATTGTGATACCGACTTAGCTGAACTGAGTGATGTTAACCTATCTACAACGGTAACATGACATGAGAGCTATTTCAACATGTTTCACCAAGTGCTCATCAACGAATCAATTAACTTAATTTTATCTGTTATTTTTAAGAACCATAGATGCGTTTCGTCCTTCCGGACTCATCAGTATGGTGCGATCATTTATCCAACTAGATCAACTAGGAAATAGTGGATTGTGATACCGACTTAGCTGAACTGACTGATGTTAACCTATCTACAACGGTAACATGACATGAGAGCTATTTCAACATGTTTCACCAAGTGCTCATCAACGAATCAATTAACTTAATTTTATCTGTTATTTTTAAGAAAATGATTAAATTCTATGTATTATTTATAAACGGCATAAAGAATATGTCCAACATTTCAGATGACATAAAAACTAAAGTCTACTATGATAAGCAGATGTAAAAAAAAAAAACGAGTCCAGACAACAATAATCACATTTACACAACTTACACATAAAGATAAAACCACTATAATAATAAAACAGTTCAATACTCTTTTGTCTTTTACTTGGAAAATCAATAAATATAAATAAAATCGTTTGTGGGTATTGTGTTCAATGTCACGACATGAACTTGATGTGAATCGATCACCTGGTGGTTGGTTCACAGCCAGAGGCGGATTTGGAAATATTACCGCATTAGCGCTTTAATACATTATTTATCGCGCTCAAAATGATTTATTTTGTGGTCGTATAAGAAAGTCGTGTGGTGGTTACACCATATTTTTTTAATAATTTTGTCATCAGTAATTTCAAAATAATTTTTTTAGGAGTCGCAATTATCTGTCATAATATTATCCTCTGTGATTTATAGTGCAAGAAACACATAATGCATATTGCTCTTCCATCATCTGCATAAATAATAGTTTAGTATATTTTTTCAAAATATTATTATAAAATTACTTACGTTTTTCATAAAAATAGCTTCTAACCTCTCTATACTATTACAAATCGTGGAACAAGGAACACAAGTTGATTAGAAAAAGATAGTAAACAGGTTCAACCTGCTAACCCGCTAAAATAGCTGGGGCAGTAGGCTCAGTTCAAGATCAGTTCTGGGTTACTTAAAGCGTGCCAATTAAACAAAAGTAACCTATAGGATTAGTTTAAATATCCCAAATAAATGCGGCCAATATCACAAGTCTACTGCAACTCCGGAGCAGTGTTGCCAACAGTATCAAACCGCCATCCACTAGATCATATAATTGCAACCACCAGATTTCCACTAAACTAGTAATCTTTATACAAAAAATGGTTTTCAGATTTCATTGACTTGAATACGGCATAATTTGTCTAGTAATGTTTTATCTGAGTGACAGATGAATGACATATAACCTCAAAATTGTAAATTGCTGGTTTTGACATATTATAATATAATAATAATAATATATCATCACGCCTTCTACCCATTACTGGGTGTGGCACTCTGCTGAAGCAGATCTCGGTAAGTGATATATTTTGCACGTGAAGTGCGTTTACCAGTCGTCAAATCACGGCCCCCAAACATGTTAGTGGTGGAGGAGCCACAGGGATAGCTTTTCCAAATTATGAAAATTTGTCGCCTGTGGGAATCGAACCAAGGACCTCAGGATCCACAGGCCGACTTCATACCACTGAGCTAGCCATCCTATATCTAACACTTCTTTAGTATACCCAAAAACGCAGAGCTGGTGCTAGAGACCACTATTTTTACTTCAATATAACTTCTTCTGGGGTTCACTACTTAAGAAAACAGTATTTAAATTATAAATATTTTAATTAATATGGTACCATTTATAATCACAGAATAATAAAAAATATAAAGAAACATATAATTTGCATTAGTAAATAACCTACATCAAGTAAAGCCTTGTTAAATATCGTCAGTTAATAGGAATTCAGTTTCATTAATGGTTTCATTTGAATCAGTCACCGCCTCATCCTCATATGTTAAATTATTTCCTATTTTATGTAAAATTTCTTTCGATTAATCAAAATTGATACATTTAACAAATTTAATTAACCCTGATCTAATAGCTAAAATTGCATTTAATATAGACAATTTCGTTCCATTTCTTAGTTTATTTTTAATTATATTCACTGATGACTGAGGAGGACGAACGAGACGCACGAATAAATACGACATACGAGTATACTACTACCACCATGAGCATATGAGTAATCGAGTAACGACATTAAAACATTACAACAATGGCCCTATATTATAAAATAAATTAATTTAAGAAATTCATGTTCGATCATCCATAAAATAAAAATTAAAAGAAAAAATAAATAATCTTCTAAACAAAAAAAACACCAGAAAACCCACTAACCACTAAAAGCTAAATTTCACCGCTAAACAACACCCACAAACCACCAGATTTAGTGGAAAATCCACTGACTTGGCAACACTGCTCCGGAGCTCGATTCTAATTTGTAGCAACCAAATATTTAGTTGAATGACGTATTTTGATGACGTCAGGCGATTTAGTTAAATTTCTAGAGAAATTATTTTGTACTGTTGGTAACAAAGATCAGACTATATATTTTGGTGCAGTATTTCTGCAAAAGTTGTTGTCGCTTTTTGTGATTGTTTATTATTAACAAGTCCACTTTGTTAATTAAAATCGTAACTGTGTTTCTATATTTAGTATTATTTATTAAAATAACCAAACTTTTCAAAACACGGCACTGGAGAAATATTCTAATTCTTGTTGTGTACCCCGCATTCTAATTAGTTATAGTTATAATTATTCGTATTTCTATTTTTCTTGTTTTATATAAAGTTAATGCATGTTAGATATAAGTCTAGTTATGTATTAATCATTTTAATTTTCTTATATTTAAGTTTAAGTTAAGTAATGTAAGTTTGATCAGTTCTGTACATATTTTAGAAAGCTACTTTTTATAGATACAAAAAGCATTCCTTCAGACCATAAAAACCCTAAATTCCAATCCGCTTTCTAAATCCAGCAACATCACAACCCTTAACTTTCTAAACTGCCCTTTCTCCCTGGCCCTTACTTAAAATCCTATAAAAATCATACCCCTCCAAGAAGACACTCTCATTCCTCATTCATCACTCAGTCAACTCATTCATCCCTATTCATTCCCGATTCATTCGCCATCCAGCAACAAGCAAACAGCGTAGAGTTACACGAAATTAACAACCACCGTAAATAAAGTATATACATATTTAGTTTGTACTCAGTGCCGGTTTTACAAATTTGGTGGCCTAAGGCGGAAGGAAATTAGAGGCCAGTGGCGGAGGGGGAGGGATTATATGCCATATAAAGGTATCCAGAAGAAAAAAATGAGTACATAAATGGACACAAATTTAAAAAAAAATCACCTACACAGGATTAAAAAGTTATTGTTATTCAGTCAATACCTACATGAAGCTAAAATCACAGTAATAATAACATAAAAATAAAAATTAATTATAAAATGCGAAATTTACATTAATGCAATTTCTGTTTTCTTGATTTTTCTTCAGCGAACTTTGAAATGACGTCATTACAATCAATGGATTTCAAAATCTCTGCCTCTATATTTAAAATGGCTAGTGATTGCAATCGCTCTTGGAACATGGTCGGTCTTAGATAATTTTTTACTCTTTTTAAGCATGAAAAAGATCGTTTAGCGGACGCATTTGAAAAGGATGCGTTAAATATATTTATAGGAGAGTCATTATATTTGGAAATGTTGCTTGTAATCTATTTTTAATAATCAATATATATTTTTCTTGAACTGAGGGATTGTGTGGAGTAGCCTATGCACTTTGCGCTATGGGACGACGCTACGTAGTACTGCTACTGCCACAACGCGACTACACAGTGCTGCCAAATGTACTTATAATATATACCTAAAATACAAAACAATTCGTTGCGGAAAATAGTATTTATAAAATTAAATTTTTATTTTGCATAGTAATTGTATATTAATTTTTATGAGGCCAGTAAAAATCGGAGGCCTGAGGCGGTCGCCTCATCCGCCTTATGACAAAACCGGCCCTGTTTGTACTTGTGTGTTTTATTGTGCAAATTAATCCTTGCCATCGCAACACAACATTCTTAGCGACTGCTTGGTGACTAGTTTCAGTCGCTAAGTCAATGACGTCACGGTGTAATTAATGTCATAGGGATTTTAATTTCTTATGTTAGTATCAATTGGAACCACGAAGTATTTTGTGTTGGTACTTATAATTTCTGACAACCACTTGTTGATATTTAGTTTTCTTTGTTAAACTAAAATATTTGTATGTTATTGCTTAAAGTTGACATATTACAAATTGACGGAATTTTTAGCAATTTTCAAGCAACTACTAATATTTGTAAAATAAATCATATTAATTTTAACAAAATTGTTACATTAAAAATTATTATTAATGTGTAAACGACGATATTGTTATCGTAATTATCACTAATGTATTTAGTCGTATTTACATTTCATAATAATAATATACAATGCACAAAAATATAAAATTTTTCTAACTTCGAAACTAATCAACCAAAAAATGGTAAGCGACTGATGCCATGACACTTCGCAACAGCCTTGTACCAGTCACCAGCAGTGTTGCCAACATTTAGAAATCCAATTTCTTCAGAAATACCTTTAAAATTCGTCACATTTCGTCATTGGCGGCAAATTTAAAATTGGTTACGTGCAAATACTGATATAGAAATAACAACATTCTTCCATTATACATTATACAAAAAAAAATAATTATTCTACATAAATATATATATATATATATATATATATATATATATTATATATATATATATATTATCTTATATACTAAACGGCTTAATTCCCTATGTATAGATTCATCACGGTCATTCTAACAATTTTACAGCCTAGCCGGTTTATCCGATTTATTTGGAACTTTTTTTATTTGATAGGGATCGTTCATGCGGAGTGCCTTTTGATAGTCTCAGATTTTTCGTGCACATGATGTGCGAGAAAACTTGAAAAAACATGCATTTTCAACTAAGAGTGTGGAGGCTTTGAAATTTTTAAGAAGAACATCAAACGTCACTTTGGCATTTGTCAGTGGACATGTCGCATTTTTAATTATAAATTATTTAAATATTAAATGTTTTAGAGTAGTTTTGAAATATTTTACGCACATTAGGGGACTGAGGGGACGTTTTTATTATAATTACAAATTTCAAATATGTGTATTTAAAAAGAAAATTTTTAACAGTCCACTATGAAGTTGGTTTTAATTCAAAATGTCAAATTGACAAGTTTTATAAAATATACAGACAAAGAGTGTGGAGGCTTTGAAATTTTAAAAAAGAACACCTACTCTAATTTTGACATTTGTATGTGGACATATCGCATTTTTAATTAACAATTATTGAAGTATTAAATTTTTTAGATAACTTTTGATATATTTTACACATATTGGGGGAATGAGGGAACGTTTTTACTATCATTACGCATTTTATATATGTGTATTTAAAAAGAACATTTTTGACAATCCACTAAAACAAAACGTCAAATTGACAAGTTATATAAAGTATACAGGTAAACCCAACCAAATTTGTCTCCAGTAATAATATACAGTAAAACCAAGCAAATTTTATCCACGTCAGAGTACAATTTAGAAAAAGCAGATAATTCGAATTGGAATCATTTGATCAGTCTTAAATTTTCTATCGGTAATAAGAAAGTTATTTTAAAGGGCATGTGGGCAAAATTATAATATTTTCAATTGGTAATTATTTTAGTGAAATTGCAACAAAACCTATCGTGTTTGGTGTCTTATTGAAGGGCTTTAAAAGAAATTTCGGATGAAATATTAAAAGATGAAATTTTACGATAGGTAATTGTTTCAAACTTAATAAATTCTATAAAAAAATGTGGAACTCAAAAATTACATCCAACGGATTTTTAATAGCTTAGCAAAATCTTTTCGGAAATAAAACACGTATTTGATTGAAATTTTACGACTGTCAATTATTTCAAACTTAAAGTATTCCGAATTATGCCATGTTTGGTATCATATGAAAGGGCTTTGGACGAAACTTTAGATAAAATAATTAAAAAGTTAGTTTTTGAAAAAGCAATGAGCGTTTGCCGGAATTTGAACCCAGAACCTTTCACTCGCATGGTGACTGCTCTAACCAATTGAGCTACAAACACTCGGCGAATACTCATGTCTTTCGTGCAACGTTTAGTTGAAGAAATGCTAGAACAGTCACCATGCGAGTGAAAGGTTCTGGATTCAAATCCCGGCGAACGCTCATTGTTTTTTCAAAAATTATTTATAATATCTACAAACAAACAATTGTGTCAATAAACAAATTCTTATAAAAAGTTAGTTTACCAAAATGTTTTCGGAAATAACACACGTATTTGAAATTTTACGACCTTCAATTGTTTTAAACCTAAAGTGTCCGTATCATATCGTGTTTGATATCATATGAAAGGGATTTAGAAGAACTTCCAGACGAAATAAAAAATATATATATTACGACCGTCAATTGTTTTAAATTTAAAGTATTCGGAATCATGCCGGGTTTAATGTCATATAAAAAAGTTTTGAAAGAACTTGTAAATGGAATAAAGAAAAAAAATTCAATATTACAACTGTTAATTGTTTGAAACTGAAAGTATTCCGAGTCATGCCGAGTTTGGTGTGATATGAAAGAGTTTTGAAAGAAAGTTGAAATGAAATAAAAAAAAATTATTTTACAACCGTCAACTGTTTCAAACTTAAAGTATTGGTGTATAAAAAGGCTTTAGAAGAAAATTGTAATGAAATAAAAAAGTTGAAATTTGACCTATCGCGTTTGTATCAAAAAGAAAGATTTTTTAAAGGGTTCGCGTACAAAATTTAATAATTTTAGATCCTCAATTGTTTTAGTGAAAATGCTTCAAAATTCTTCGTGTTTAGTATCAAATGAAAGGTCTTTTGAAGAGCTCGCGTGTCAACTGTCCTACAAAGGTGAATTCTACATCAGGGTCCGCGGAGCTAGCGTGAGGCCTGGCGAAGCCAGGGCGACCGCTAGTCTTATATACTAAACGGCTTAATTCCCTATGTATAGATTCATCACGATCAGTCTAACAATTTTACAGCCTAGACGGTTTATCCGATTTATTTGAAACTTTTTTTATTTGATAGGGATTACTTATGCGGAGTGCCTTTTGATAGTCTCAGATTTTTCGTGCACATGATGTGCGAGAAAACTTGAAAAAACATGCATTTTCAACTAAGAGTGTGGAGGCTTTGAAATTTTTAAGAAGAACATCTACTGTCACTTTGACGTTTGTCAGTGGACATGTCGCATTTTTAATTATAAATTATTTAAATATTAAATGTTTTAGAGTAGTTTTGAAATATTTTACGCACATTAGGGGACTGAGGGGACGTTTTTATTATAATTACAAATTTCAAATATGTGTATTTAAAAAGAACATTTTTAACAGTCCACTATGAAGTTGGTTTTAATTCAAAACGTCATATTGACAAGTTTTATAAAATATACAGACAAAGAGTGTGGAGGCTTTGAAATTTTAAAAAAGAACACCTACTCTAATTTTGACATTTATATGTGGACATATCGCATTTTTAATTAACAATTATTGAAGTATTAAATTTTTTAGACAACTTTTGAAATATGTTACACATATTGGGGGAATGAGGGAACGTTTTTATTATCATTAAGCATTTTATATATGTGTATTTAAAAAGAAAATTTTTGACAGTCCACTAAAACACAACGTCAAATTGACAAGTTATATAAAGTATACAGGTAAACCCAACCAAATTTGTCTCCAGTAATAATATACAGTAAAACCAAGCAAATTTTATCCACGTCAGAGTACAATTTAGAAAAACAAGGTAACTCGAATTGGAATAATTTGATCACTCTTAAATTTTCTATCGGTAATACGAAAGTTATTTTAAAGGGCATGTGGGCAAAATTATAATATTTTCAATCGGCAATTATTTTAGTGAACAAAACCTATCGTGTTTGGTGTCATATTAAAAGGCTTTAGAAGAACTTTCAGAAAAATGAAAATAGTTGAAATTTTACAGGAAGCAATTGTTTCTAACATAAAGTATTTCGAATCATATTGTGTTGGGTGTCATATGAAAGGGCTTTAGAAGAATTTTCATATGAAATAAAAAAAAAAGTTGAAATTTTACGACTGTCAATAATTTCAAACTTAAAGTATTCCGTATCGTACCGTATTTAGTGTCATATTGAAGGGCTTCAAAAGAACTTTCAGATGAAATATAGAAAGTTGAAATTTTACGATAGGTAATTGTTTCAAACTTAATCAATTCTATAAAAAAATGTGGAACTATCAAAAATTACATCCAAAGGATTTTTAATAGATTAGCAAAATCTTTTCGGAAATAAAGCACGTATTTAATTGAAATTTTACGACTGTCAATTATTTCAAACTTAAAGTATTCCGAATTATGCCATGTTTGGTATCATATGAAAGGGCTTTAGACGAACCTTTAGATAAAATAATTAAAAAGATAGATTTTCAAAAAGCAATAAGCGTTCGCCGGAATTTGAACCCAGAACCTTTCACTCGCATGGTGGCTGCTCTAACCAATTGAGCTACAAACACTCGAATACTCGAATACTCATGCCTTTCCTGCAACGTTTAGTGGAAGAAATGCTACAGCAGTCACCATGCGAGTGAAAGGTTCTGGATTCAAATCCCGGCGAACGCTCATTGCTTTTTCAAAAATTATTTATAATATCTACAAACAAACAATTGTGTCAATAAACAAATTCTTATAAAAAGTTAGTTTAGCAAAATTTTTTCGGAAATAACACACGTATTTGAAATTTTACGACCTTCAATTGTTTTAAACCTAAAGTGTTCCGTATCATATCGTGTTTGATATCATATGAAAGGGCTTTAGAAGAACTTTCAGACGAAATAAAAAATATATATATTTCGACCGTCAATTGTTTTAAATTTAAAGTATTCGGAATCATGCCGTTTTTAATGTCATATAAAAAAGTTTTGAAAGAACTTGTAGATGGAATAAAGAAAAAAATTAAATATTACAACTGTTAATTGTTTCAAATTCAAAGTATTCCGAGTCATGCCGAGTTTAGTGTGATATGAAAGAGTTTTGAAAGAAACTTCAAATGAAATAAAAAAAAAATTATTCTACAATCATCAACTGTTTCAAACTTAAAGTATTCTGATTCATGCCCTGTTTGATGTCGTATAAAAAGGCTTTAGAAGAAGATTGTAATGAAATAAAAAAATTCAAATTTGACCTATCGCGTTTATATCAAAAAGAAAGTTTTTTTGAAGAGTTCGCATACAAAATTTAATACTTTTAGATCCTCAATTGTTTTAATGAAAATATTTCAAAATTCTTCGTGTTTAGTATTAAATGAAAGGTTTTTTCAAGAGCTCGCGTGCATAATTGGATTTTTCCTGTCATCAATCGTTTTAATGAAAGTTCTTCAAAACCTATTGTGTTTGGTATCTAATAAAAGATCTTTTGAAGAGCTCGCGAGCAGAATTGGATTTTTTTCAATCGTCAGTTGTTTTAATGAAATATCTTCGAAACCGATTGTGTTTAGTATTACTTAAAAGGTCTTTGGATGGAAATATATGCAGAAATGTTTTAGATTTGTAATAATTGAATTTATATTGTGACAACTGTCGTACAAAAGTGAATTCTATTTCAGGGTCCGCGGAGCATAGCGTGAGGCCTGGCGAAGCCAGGGCGACCGCTAGTCTTATATACTAAACGGCTTAATTCCCTATGTATAGATTCATCACGATCATTCTAACAATTTTACAGCCTAGACGGTTTATCCGATTTATTTGAAACTTTTTTTATTTGATAGGGATTACTTATGCGGAGTGCCTTTTGATAGTCTCAGATTTTTCGTGCACATGATGTGCGAGAAAACTTGAAAAAACATGCATTTTCAACTAAGAGTGTGGAGGCTTTGAAATTTTTAAGAAGAACATCTACTGTAATTTTGACATTTGTCTGTGGACATGTCGCATTTTTAATTATAAATTATTTAAATATTAAATGTTTTAGAGTAGTTTTGAAATATTTTACGCACATTAGGGGACTGAGGGGACGTTTTTATTATAATTACAAATTTCAAATATGTGTATTTAAAAAGAAAATTTTTAACAGTCCACTATGAAGTTGGTTTTAATTCAAAACGTCATATTGACAAGTTTTATAAAATATACAGACAAAGAGTGTGGAGGCTTTGAAATTTTAAAAAAGAACACCTACTCTAATTTTGACATTTATATGTGGACATATCGCATTTTTAATTAACAATTATTGAAGTATTAAATTTTTTAGATAACTTTTGATATATTTTACACATATTGGGGGAATGAGGGAACGTTTTTATTATCATTACGCATTTTATATATGTGTATTTAAAAAGAAAATTTTTGACAATCCACTAAAACAAAAACGTCAAATTGACAAGTTATATATAACTCGAATTGGAATCATTTGATCACTCTTAAATTTTCTATCGGTAATACGAAAGTTATTTTAAAGGGCATGTGGGCAAAATTATAATATTTTTAATCGGCAATTATTTTAGTGAAATTGCAACAAAACCTATCGTGTTTGGTGTCATATTAAAGAGCTTTAGAAGAACTTTCAGATAAATGAAAAATGTAGAAATTTTACAATAAGCAATTGTTTCTAACATAAAGTATTTCGAATCATATTGTGTTGGGTGTCATATGAAAGGGCTTTAGAAGAACTTTCATATGAAATAAAAAAAAAAGTTGAAATTTTACGACTGTCAATAGTTTCAAACTTAAAGTATTCCGAATCGTACCGTATTTAGTGTCATATTGAAGGGCTTCAAAAGAACTTACAGATGAAATATATATATATATATATTTTACGATAGGTAATTGTTTCAAACTTAATAAATTCTATAAAAAAATGTGGAACTATCAAAAATTACATCCAACGAATTTTTAATAGATTAGCAAAATTTGATTGAAATTTTACGACTGTCAATTATTTCAAACTTAAAGTATTCCGAATTATGCCATGTTTGGTATCCTATGAAAGGGCTTTAGACGAACAGTTAGATAAAATAATTTAAAATATAGATTTTGAAAAAGCAATAAGCGTTCGCCGGAATTTGAACCCAGAACCTTTCACTCGCATGGTGACTGCTCTAACCAATTGAGCTACAAACACTCGAATACTCGAATACTCATGCCTTTCCTGCAACGTTTAGTGGAAGAAATGCTACAGTAGTCACCATGCGAGTGAAAGGTTCTGGATTCAAATACCGGCGAACGCTCATTGCTTTTTCAAAAATTATTTATAATATCTACAAACAAACAATTGTGTCAATAAACAAATTCTTATAAAAAGTTAGTTTAGCAAAATTTTTTCGGAAATAACACACGTATTTGAAATTTTACGACCTTCAATTGTTTTAAACCTAAAGTGTTCCGTATCATATCGTGTTTGATATCATATGAAAGGGCATTAGAAGAACTTTCAGACGAAATAAAAAATATATATATTTCGACCGTCAATTGTTTTAAATTTAAAGTATTCGAAATCATGCCGTGTTTAATGTCATATAAAAAAGTTTTGAAAGCACTTGTAGATGGAATAAAGAAAAAAATTAAATATTACAACTGTTAATTGTTTCAAATTCAAAGTATTCCGAGTCATGCCGAGTCTGGTGTGATATGAAAGAGTTCTAAAAGAAACTTCAAATGAAATAAAAAAAAAATTATTCTACAATCGTCAACTGTTTCAAACTTAAAGTATTCCGATTCATGCCGTGTTTGGTGTCGTATAAAAAGGCTTTAGAAGAAGATTGTAATGAAATAAAAAAGTTCAAATTTGATCTATCGCGTTTATATCAAAAAGAAAGTTTTTTTGAAGGGTTCGCATACAAAATTTAATACTTTTAGATCCTCAATTGTTTTAGTGAAAATGCTTCAAAATTCTTCGTGTTTAGTATTAAATGAAAGGTCTTTTCAAGAGCTCGCGTGCATAATTGGATTTTTCCTGTCATCAATCGTTTTAATGAAAGTTCTTCAAAACTTATTGTGTTTGGTATCTAATAAAAGATCTTTTGAAGAGCTCGCGAGCAGAATTGGATTTTTTTCAATCGTCAGTTGTTTTAATGAAATATCTTCGAAACCGATTGTGTTTAATATTAATTAAAAGGTCATTGGATGGAAAGATATGCAAAAATGTTTTAGATTTGTAATAATTGAATTTATATTGTGACAACTGTCGTACAAAAGTGAATTCTACTTCAGGGTCCGCGGAGCATAGCGTGAGGCCTGGCGAAGCCAGGGCGACCGCTAGTCTTATATACTAAACGGCTTAATTCCCTATGTATAGATTCATCACGATCAGTCTAACAATTTTACAGCCTAGACGGTTTATCCGATTTATTTGAAACTTTTTTTATTTGATAGGGATTACTTATGCGGAGTGCCTTTTGATAGTCTCAGATTTTTCGTGCACATGATGTGCGAGAAAACTTGAAAAAACATGCATTTTCAACTAAGAGTGTGGAGGCTTTGAAATTTTTAAGAAGAACATCTACTGTAATTTTGACATTTGTCTGTGGACATGTCGCATATTTATTTATAAATTATTTAAATATTAAATGTTTTAGAGTAGTTTTGAAATATTTTACGCACATTGGTGGACTGAGGGGACGTTTTTATTATAATTACAAATTTCAAATATGTGTATTTAAAAAGAAAAATTTTTATAGTCCACTATGAAGTTGGTTTTAATTCAAAAAGTTTTATAAAATATACAGACAAAGAGTGTGGAGGCTTTGAAATTTTAAAAAAGAACACTTACTCTAATTTTGACATTTGTATGTGGACATATCGCATTTTTAATTAACAATTATTGAAGTTTTTAATTTTTTAGATAACTTTTGATATATTTTACACATATTGGGGGAATGAGGGAACGTTTTTATTGTCATTAAGCATTTTATATATGTGTATAAAAAGAAATTTTTTGACAATTCACTAAAACAAAACGTCAAATTGACAAGTTATATAAAGTATACAGGTAAACCCAACCAAATTTGTCTCCAGTAATAATATACAGTAAAACCAAGTAAATTTTATCCACGTCAGAGTACAATTTAGAAAAACCAGATAACTCGAATTGGAATCATTTGATCACTCTTAAATTTTATATCGGTAATACGAAAGTTATTTTAAAGGGCATGTGGGCAAAATTATAATATTTTCAATCGGCAATTATTTTAGTGAAATTGAAACAAAACCTATCGTGTTTGGTGTCATATTAAAGGACTTTAGAAGAACTTTCAGAAAAATAAAAATTGTTGAAATTTTACAATAAGCAATTATTTCTAACATAAAGTATTTCGAATCATATTGTGTTGAGTGTCATATGAAAGGGCTTTAGAAGAACTTTCATATGAAATAAAGAAAAAGTCGAAATTTTACGACTGTCAATAGTTTCAAACTTAAAGTATTCCGAATCGTACCGTATTTAGTGTCATATTGAAGGGCTTCAAAAGCACTTTCAGATGAAATATTGAAAGTTGAAATTTTACGATAGGTAATTGTTTCAAACTTAATAAATTCTATAAAAAAAATGTGGAACTTTCAAAAATTACAACCAACGGATTTTTAATAGATTAGCAAAATCTTTTCGGAAATAAAACACGTATTTGATTGAAATTTTACGACTGTCAATTATTTCAAACTGAAAGTATTCCGAATTATGCCATGTTTGGTATCATATGAAAGGGCTTTAGACGAACCTTTAGATAAAATAATTAAAAAGTTAGTTTTTGAAAAAGCAATGGGATGGCTAGCACAGTGTTATGAAGTCGGCCTGTGGATCCTGAGGTCCCTGGTTCGATTCCCACAGGCGACAAATTTTCATAATTTGAAAAAGCTATCCCTGTGGCTCCTCCACCACTAACATGTTTGGGGGCCGTGATTTGACGACTGGTAACCGCACTTCACGCGCAAAAATATATCACTTACCGAGATCTGCTTTAGCAGAGTGCCACACCCAGCAATGGGTAGAAGGCGTGATGATATATTTATATTTATTTATTTAATGAGCGTTTGCCGGAATTTGAACCCAGAACCTTTCACTCGCATGGTGATTGCTCTAACCAATTGAGCTACAAACACTCGGCGAATACTCATGCCTTTCGTGCAACCTTTAGTTGAAGAAATGCTAGAGCATATGAAATAGAGTTAGAAGAACTTTCAGATGAAATAAAAAAGAGATATTTTAGCAAAATATTTTCGGAAACTTGCTTTTACACCTATCGTGTTTGATATCGAATGAAATGTCTTTTGAAGTATTTTTGTGCAGCATTTAATTTAATTTTGATCGGCAATTGTTTCAGTGAAAGTGCTTAACAATCTATCGTGTTTGGTATCTAATGAAAAGTCTTTTGAAGAGATCGCGTACAAAATTAAATATTTTACGATTGGCAATTGTTTTAGTGAATGTGCTTCTAAACTTATCGTGTTTGGTATTAAATGAAAGGTATTTTGAAGGACTTGCGTACAAAATTTATTACTTTTCGATCGTCAATTGTTTTAGTGAAAGTGCTTAAAAACATATCGTGTTTGGTATCAAATGGAAGGTTTTTTGAAGGGCTAGCGTAAAATTTTGTAAGACAAAACGTCAACTTGACAAATAATTTTTAAAAGTATGTAATAAAACAAAGCAAAATTTGTGTGCGGTAATAATATACATTTAAAAAAAAATATAAAATTGACAGCAGCATTCTACAATGCAAAAAAGTATATTTCAGCTAAGTTTAGAGAAAAATTTCAATTGATTTCATGTACATATAAAATATAAATGTAGAACATTATAAAAAATGACGTCCAAAAGATTTTTAATAGTTTAGCAAATTGTACAATTGTTTTCGTGAAAGTATTTAAAACCTATCGTGTTTGTATCAAAAACAAAGATTTTTTGAAGGGTTCGCGTACAAAATTTAATACTTATAGATCCTCAATTATTTTAGTGAAAATACATCAAAATTCTTCGTGATTAGTATCAAATGAAAGGTCTTTTGAAGACATCACGTGCATAATTGGATTTTATTCAATCGTCAGTTGTTTTAGTGAAAGATCTTCGAAACCTATTGTGTTTAGTATCAAATAAAAGGTCTTTGGATGGAATGATACGCAGAAATGTTTTAGATTTGTAATAATTGCATTTATATTGTGTCAACTGTCTTACAAAAGTGAGTTCTTCTTCAGGGTCCGCGGAGCTAGCGTGAGGCCTGGCGAAGCCAGGGCGACCGCTAGTCTTATATACTAAACGGCTTAATTCCCTATGTATAGATTCATCACGATCAGTCTAACAATTTTACAGCCTAGACGGTTTATCCGATTTATTTGAAACTTTTTTTATTTGATAGGGATTACTTATGCGGAGTGCCTTTTGATAGTCTCAGATTTTTCGTGCACATGATGTGCGAGAAAACTTGAAAAAACATGCATTTTCAACTAAGAGTGTGGAGGCTTTGAAATTTTTAAGAAGAACATCTACTGTAATTTTGACATTTGTCTGTGGACATGTCGCATATTTAATTATAAATTATTTAAATATTAAATGTTTTAGAGTAGTTTTGAAATATTTTAAGCATATTGGGCGACTGAGGGGACGTTTCTATTATAATTAAACATTTTAAATATGTGTATTTAAAAAGAAAAATTTTTATAGTCCACTATGAAGTTGGTTTTAATTCAAAACGTCAAATTGACAAGTTTTATAAAATATACAGACAAAGAGAGTGGAGGCTTTGAAATTAAAAAAAAAAACAGCTACTCTAATTTTGACATTTGTATGTGGACATATCGCATTTTTAATTAACAATTATTGAAGTACTAAATTTTTTAGAGAAAGTTTTAGAAAAAGTTGAAATTTTACGACTGTCAATAGTTTCAAACTTAAAGTATTCCGAATCGTACCGTATTTAGTGTCATATTGAAGGGCTTCAAAAGAACTTACAGATGAAATATATATATATATATATATATATATATATATATATATATATATATATATATATATATATATTTATATATATATATATATTTATATATATATTTATATATATATATATATATATATATATATATATATATATATATATATATATATATATATATATATATATATATATATATATATTTTACGATAGGTAATTGTTTCAAACTTAATAAATTCTATAAAAAAATGTGGAACTATCAAAAATTACATCCAACGAATTTTTAATAGATTAGCAAAATTTGATTGAAATTTTACGACTGTCAATTATTTCAAACTTAAAGTATTCCGAATTATGCCATGTTTGGTATCCTATGAAAGGGCTTTAGACGAACAGTTAGATAAAATAATTAAAAATATAGATTTTGAAAAAGCAATAAGCGTTTGCCGGAATTTGAACCCAGAACCTTTCACTCGCATGGTGACTGCTCTAACCAATTGAGCTACAAACACTCGAATACTCGAATACTCATGCCTTTCCTGCAACGTTTAGTGGAAGAAATGCTACAGTAGTCACCATGCGAGTGAAAGGTTCTGGATTCAAATACCGGCGAACGCTCATTGCTTTTTCAAAAATTATTTATAATATCTACAAACAAACAATTGTGTCAATAAACAAATTCTTATAAAAAGTTAGTTTAGCAAAATTTTTTCGGAAATAACACACGTATTTGAAATTTTACGACCTTCAATTGTTTTAAACCTAAAGTGTTCCGTATCATATCGTGTTTGATATCATATGAAAGGGCATTAGAAGAACTTTCAGACGAAATAAAAAATATATATATTTCGACCGTCAATTGTTTTAAATTTAAAGTATTCGAAATCATGCCGTGTTTAATGTCATATAAAAAAGTTTTGAAAGCACTTGTAGATGGAATAAAGAAAAAAATTAAATATTACAACTGTTAATTGTTTCAAATTCAAAGTATTCCGAGTCATGCCGAGTCTGGTGTGATATGAAAGAGTTCTGAAAGAAACTTCAAATGAAATAAAAAAAAAATTATTCTACAATCGTCAACTGTTTCAAACTTAAAGTATTCCGATTCATGCCGTGTTTGGTGTCGTATAAAAAGGCTTTAGAAGAAGATTGTAATGAAATAAAAAAGTTCAAATTTGATCTATCGCGTTTATATCAAAAAGAAAGTTTTTTTGAAGGGTTCGCATACAAAATTTAATACTTTTAGATCCTCAATTGTTTTAGTGAAAATGTTTCAAAATTCTTCGTGTTTAGTATTAAATGAAAGGTCTTTTCAAGAGCTCGCGTGCATAATTGGATTTTTCCTGTCATCAATCGTTTTAATGAAAGTTCTTCAAAACTTATTGTGTTTGGTATCTAATAAAAGATCTTTTGAAGAGCTCGCGAGCAGAATTGGATTTTTTTCAATCGTCAGTTGTTTTAATGAAATATCTTCGAAACCGATTGTGTTTAATATTAATTAAAAGGTCATTGGATGGAAAGATATGCAGAAATGTTTTAGATTTGTAATAATTGAAATTATATTGTGACAACTGTCGTACAAAAGTGAATTCTACTTCAGGGTCCGCGGAGCATAGCGTGAGGCCTGGCGAAGCCAGGGCGACCGCTAGTCCATATACTAAAAGCGTAAGAGGTAAATAGGTTTGTTTGGATTCATCACGGTCAATTGCTCACCTCTACAGCCTAGACGGTTTGTCCGATTAATTTGAAACTTTTTTTATTTGATAGAGGCCAACTTGAAATGTGACCTTTTTATAAATTCATAATTTTATTACGCATGATGTGCGAGAAAACTTGAAAAAACCTGCGTTTTTGGGGCAAAATCAACTAAGAGTGTGGAGGCTTTGAAATTTTTAAGAAGAAGATCAAACGTCACTTTGACGTTTGTCAGTGGACATGTCGCATTTTTAATTATAAATTACGTAAATATGAAATTTCTCTGAGTAGTTTTGAAATATTTTACACATATTGGGGAAATGAGGGGACGTTTTTATTATAATTACAAATTTCAAATATGTATATTTAAAAAGTAAATTTTTGACAGTTCACTGTGAAGTTGGTTTAAACGTCAAATTGACAAGTTATATAAAGTATACAGGTAAACCAAACCAAAATTGTCCTCGGTAAAAATATATAGTGAAACTAAGCAAATATTGTTCATGGCAATCTACATTAAATACAATTTTATTATTATTTATTTAAATTTATTATCAAAATTTATCGTATATGGTATAATACCAAAGTTTTGAAGGTCACGCATGTATAATTGAGATTTTTTCAATCAGTAATTGTTTTAGTTAAAGTACTTCAAAACCTATCGTGTTTGGTATCAAATAAAAGGTACTTTGAAGGGCTCGCATACAGAATTCGATTTTTTTCGATCGGCAATTGTTTTAGTTAAAGTGCTTCAAAACATATCGTGTTTGGTATCAATTGAAAGTTCTGTAGAAGGGCTCACGTACAAAATTGAATATTATTCGATCGGCAATTGTTTTAGTAAAAATGCATCAAAACCTATCGTGTTTGGTATCAAATGAAAGGTCTTTTGAAGGGCTCGCATGCAAAATTAAATATTATTCGATCGGCAATTGTTTCAGTAAGATTGCATCAAAACCTATCGTGTTTGGTATCAAATGAAAGGTCTATTGAAGGGCTCGCGTACAAAATTAAATATTATCCGATCGGCAATTGTTTTCGTAAAAGTGCATCAAAACCTATCGTGTTTGGTATCAAATGAAAGTTCTTTTAAAGGGCTCGCGTACAAAATTAAATATTATTCGATCGGCAATTGTTTCAGTAACAATGTATCAAAACCTATCGTGTTTGGTATCAATTGAAAGGTCTATTGAAGGGCTCGCGTAGAAAATTAAATATTATTCGACCGGCAATTGTTTTAGTAAAAATGCATCAAAACTTGTCGTGTTTGGTATCGAATGAAAGGTCTATTGAACGGCTTCCTTAGAAAATTAAATATTATTCGATCGGCAATTGTTTTAGTAAGAGTGCATCAAAACCTATCGTGTTTGGTATCAAATGAAAGATGTGTTGAAGGGCCCACGTACAAAATTAAATATTATTCGATCGGCAATTGTTTTAGTAAAAATAAATCAAAATCTATCGTGTTTGGTCTTTTGAAGAGCTCGCGTACAATATTCAATATTATCTGATCGGCAATAGTTTTAGTAAGAGTGCATCAAACCCTATCGTGTTTGGTATCAAATGAAAGTTCTTTTAAATGGCTCGCGTACAAAATTAAATATTATTCAATCGGCAATTGTTTTAATAAGAGTGCATTAAAACCTATCCTGTTTGGTATCAAATGAAAGGTCTATAGAAGGGCTCGCGTAGAAAATGACATATTATTCGATCGACAATTGTTTTAGTAAATTGTCTTACAGAAGTGAATCCTATTTCAGTGTCCGCGGAGCGTAGCGTGAAGGCCTGGCGAAGCCAGGCTGACCGCTAGTCCTATTACTAAAAGCCGTAGAGGTATATGAGTATGTTTGTTTGGATTCATCACGGTCAATTGCTCATCTCTACAGCCTAGACGGTTTGTCCGATTAATTTGAAACTTTTTTTATTTGATAGAGGTCAATCATGGGGGGTGCCTTTTGTTAGTCTTAGATTTTTTCTACACATGATGTGCGAGAAAACTTGAAAAAACATGCGTTTTTGGGGCAAAATCAACTAAGAGTGTGGAGGCTTTGAAATTTTTAAGAAGAAGATCTACTGTCACTTTGACGTTTGTCAGTGGACATGTCGCATTTTTAATTATAAATTACATAAATATGAAATATCTGTGAGTAGTTTTGAAATATTTTACACATATTGGGCAAATGAGGGGACGTTTTTATTATAATTACACATTTCAAATATGTATATTTAAAAAGTAAATTTTTAACAGTTCACTGTGAAGTTGGTTTAAACGTCAAATTGACAAGTAATATAAAGTATACAGGTGAACCAAACCAAAATTGTCCTCGGTAAAAATATATAGTAAAACTAAGCAAATATTGTTCACGGCAATGTACATTAAATACAATTTTATTATTATTTATTTAAATTTATTATCAAAATTCGAAATTTATAGTATGATACGAAAGTTTTGAAGGTCACGCATGTAGAAATAAGATTTTTTTAATCAGTAATTGTTTTAGTGAAAGTGCTTCAAAACCTATCGTATTTGGTATCAAATAAAAGGTCCTTTGAAGGGCTCGCATGCAGAATTCAATTTTTTCCGATGGGCAATTGTTTTAGTTAAAGTACTTCAAAACATATCGTGTTTAGCATCAAATGAAAGGTCTATAGAAGGGCTCGCGTAGAAAATTAAATATTATTCTATCGGCAATTGTTTTAGTTAAAATACATCAAAACCTATCGTGTTTGGTATCAAATGAAAGGTCTATTGAAGGGCTCGCGTAGAAAATTAAATATTATTCGATCGGCAATTGTTTTAGTAAAAATTTATCAAAACCTATCGTGTTTGGTATCAAATGAAAGGTCTATTGAAGGGCTCGCGCAGAAAATTAAATATTATTCGATCGGCAATTGTTTTAGTAAAAATGCATCAAAACCTATCGTGTTTGGTATCAAATGAAAGGTCTATTGAAGGGCTTGCGTAGAAAATTAAATATTATTCGATCGGCAATTGTTTTAATAAAAACGCATCAAAACCTATCGTGTTTGGTATCAAATGAAAGGTCTATTGAAGGGCTCGCGTAGAAAATTAAATATTATTCGATCGGCAATTGTTTTAGTAAAAATGCATCAAAACCTAATAATTTGATTTATATAGTGTCAATTGTCTTACAGAAGTGAAACCTATTTCAGTGTCCGCGGAGCATAGCGTGAAGGCCTGGCAAAGCCAGGCCGATCGCTAGTATATATATATATATTATATATATATATATATATATATATATATATATACAGAGTGATCAAAAGGAATTGTTACAGTTGGCAATAAAAAAACTACTTGAAATTGGTAAGCCTGATACATAAATTCATTTCTTGTTGTTGACAGTGACATTTAAAATTTAAATTTGAGTACATTTATTATTACATTTATTTCTAAAGTATTTCTATTACTTAAAAAGTCAAAATTCTATTAGCTGTCAGACTCCTGACATAACCTATTTTTATTTATTAGAAATGTCAAATAGCATTTCCGCTTTTACCTGGTGTTGTGCCAACTGTGGAATAAAAAGATCTCTGGAATTGTATTGCCAACTATAACAATTCCTTTTGATCACCCTGTGTATATGTATATATATATATATATATATATATATATATATATATATATATATATATATATATATATATATTTATGTAGAATAATTATTTTATTATATACATATTTACAAGTTCGCCAACCATAGTATAATTAACTGTCACTCCTCTACGAATTAATCAAATTAGGAACACAAATAGATTCGCGGAACTGAAGCACAAATTTTATAATCAAGATTTATTTTTGAGAAAAATCGTCAAAAAGGTAAATTCTTCTTCATTTCATCAATAGCAATATTTACCATTGAAAATTCGTCACATTGACGAATAATCGTCACAGTTGGCAACACTGGTCACCAGCATACACGACTCCCTAAGCGACCAGTCGCCGACAATGACGTCAAGATAGTACTTTTTAACTATACCAACAGATGGCGCCAGTATCAAAGTCACCAACTATGACGTCAAACAGTCGCTAAATCCAGTCGCCAACGAATTAAAATAGGTCTCCTGTACTGGTGACAGCGTAAACGATTCAGATACAATAACACTTGCAATTTGGCTATTTTCCCTGGGGCAAAGTCCAACTCTGTACACTAATAATTAGTCTTGGAACGATTATATTTCTCGGTCATTAACACAGGACGTCATGCGCTATTTTTAGTGTTAGTGAATATCAATGAACCTGAGCCGTGCGTGTGAGTAAAGAAAAATGTGCGTTTTGGTCAAATTTAATTGATTACATTGACTTCTGTAGCTAGCCTTGAGACATGAAATAGAAATTTGTTTATTAATGGGCTTCTTATTTGTTTTTTATGAAACTATATGATCAACTATGATGATCAGTGAAAAGGTAGGTTTAACATCCCTTATATTATAAGATATATGATTTTTTGAAGTTTTGTATCGGAGCTGTGACGTCACATGCATTTTCTGTGGTACTTGACTTATTTCATTTCAAGAGTGCAAATAATGTGAGAAATAATCTGAATATGTTTAAAATTATATTTTATAGTAATTGAAAGTCACGAAATAGTTATAGACAACATTTTTCCTACAATTGTGCGATTTAGAAAATCACTCAAATATTGTCAACATTTATAAAATCTTAATGATATTACACGAGAACGATATTTTACGGCGTTGCTATGGTTTGTTTGTTGATTGCTTGCACATTGTTCTACGTTATTTAAAAATATTAGACTAATTTCAAGACAATTTCTTCAAAATCGTCTAGATTGGAATAGTACAGTGAGTGATTCTTCTTTATCATAAACACCTCCAAAGATAATTGAAGCTCCGTATCATGCTATGTTGCATCTATTTTCGACAATGACAATCAACCTGCTGCTGGTACTTCTAAAGCCTCTGAAATTGTTGTCAATAATATTACTGTTAATAATATGAACAGGTACGGAAGAAATCAATGTTTCTTTAGACACAAAAGTTTCCACTTTACATTATGTCAATATAAGCAACTGTAACAACTGTATTAATAATATACACAAACAATAAATATGAAGTATTTCACTTACTCTTTAAATAAAACCATTTATCGATATATTTTACTTTGTTCGGTTCTTTTTATTAATTGTCTATAGATTAGATATACTGCAAATTAAGGTTACGTTTATAAACGTCAAAATATACTACTGCATATTTACTAGCGCTGGTTCACCGTATCTTCTTCTTCCATAAGCGTCTGTGGTCAAAATATGAATTCCGCGCTCGGCGCAAAGTTTAAATCGCTGTCAAAACAATATTCTTTTGACAGTTACGTAATGAAGCACTTTGCGCACTAGTGTTTCTTTGCTTTCGGAAACGCACTTGGTCTGCATTCATCTACTTTCCATACGTAACCAAGGCAATTATAGTTACGTAATAACAAAGAAATCGCACAGTTGTAGGAAAAAATATTTTACTAACGTCAAAATAATTTCTTCAAAATCATCTAGATTGGAATACTACAGTGAATGATTCTTCTTTATCATAAACACCTCCAAAGATAATTGAAGCCCCAGATCATGCTATGTTGCATCTATTTTCGACAATGACAATCAACCTGCTGCTGGTACTTCTAAAGCCTCCGAAATTGTTGTCAATAATATTACTGTTAATAATATAAACAGGTACGGAAGAAATCAATGTTTCTTTAGACTGGACAAAAGTTTCCACTTCACATTATTTCAATATAAGCAAATGTAACAACTGTGTTAATAATATACACAAATAAATAAATAAATATATCATCACGCCTTCTACCCATTACTGGGTGTGGCACTCTGCTAATGCATATCTCGGTAAGTGATATATTTTGCGCGTGAAGTGCGGTTACCAGTCGTCAAATCACGGCTCCCAAACATGTTAGTGGTGGAGGAGCCACAGAGATAGCTTTTTCAAATTATGAAAATTTGTCGCCTGTGGGAATCGAACCAGGTACCTCAGGATCCACAGGCCGACTTCATACCACTGTGCTAGCCATCCCAAACAAAAAATATTATGTATTTCACTTACTCTTTAAATAAAACCATTTATCGATATATTTTACTTTGTTCGGTTCTTTTTATTAGTTGTGTACAGATTAGATATACTGCAATATAAGGTTATGTTTATAAACGTCAAAATATACTACTGCATATTTACTAGCGGTGGTTCATCGTATCTTCTTCTTCCATAAGCGTCTGTGGCCAAAATATGAATACCGCGCTCGGTGCGAAATTTAAATCGCTCTCAATACAATAAAAAAAAATTACAGTTGCGTAATGAATTACTTTCCGCACTAGTGTTTCTTTGCTTACAGAAACGCACTTGGTCTCCTTTTCACCCGTAACCAAAGCAATAATAGTTACGTAATAACAAAGAAATCGCACAGATGTAGGAAATAGTTATTTTTATAACAAGTGCCGAAAAAGGCTCGTTACGTGCAAGTGTAGAATTTAGCACGAGCATGTAACCTTTTTCGGCACGTGTTATAAACAACATTTTTCCTACAACTGTGCGATTTAGTAAATCACTAAAATATTATTAAAATTTATAAAATTTATAAAATTTTAATGATATTACATGACAACGATGTTTTACGGCGTTGCTATGGTTTGTTTGTTGATTGCTTGCACATTGTTCTACGTTATTTAAAAATATTTCACTAACGTCAAAATAATTTCTTCAAAATCATCTTGATTGGAATAGTACAGTGAGTGATTCTTCTTTATCATTAGAACCTCCAAAGATAATTGAAGCTCCGGATCATACTATATTGGATCTATTTTCGACAATGACAATAAACCTGCTGCTGGTACTTCTGAAGCTTCCGAAATTGTTACCAATAATATTACTGGTAATAATATGAACAGGTACGGAAGAAATCAATGTTTCTTTAGACACAAAAGTTTCCACTTTACATTATGTCAATATAAGCAACTGTAACAACTGTATTAATAATATACACAAACAATAAATATGAAGTATTTCACTTACTCTTTAAATAAAACCATTTATCGATATATTTTACTTTGTTCGGTTCTTTTTATTAATTGTCTACAGATTAGATATACTGCAAATTAAGGTTACATTTATAAACGTCAAAATATACTACTACGAAATGTTGTAGAAAGAGAGCGACAAAAAAGTGAGTGCGACAGGAAGAAGAGTCTGGCGAATGCATGGGTGCTTACGAGTCTATTCATGTTTTCTTTACTTTTAGAACTAATTACTTTAAAAAATGTTATTTGCAATTATTTAAAATTAAAGACACACTTTTCTTTAATTATATCAGGTTTAGCTTGACAAATATAAATACGTAAAACCATATATAAACACATTTTTCTTGTAGTACTTTTTTGCTATTTAACTACACCATGACAAGTTACACAAGTGTAAAATTCGCATAAATATTTTAATTTTAAAATACAAAATGGTAAAATTTATATAATGTAAATAGGACATTTTATTTAAAAAATAATAAAGAAAATAGATAGAACCGAATATTTCAATTTTTTCTTAATCAATATTTTTGTACTTATACAATATATTTTATAATTTTATAATAATAAAAACAGATCGAACTGAATATTTCAATTCTTTCTTAATTTAGATTTTTAGATCTTCCTTACACTGAGATTTGATATTATTTTGATTCTGTTGAAAATATTGCTTCAAGCGCATTAAAATAAATTCATGGACAAAAACAGATATTATTTCTTTCTTGTGATCTCTACGAGAGAAAGAGAATGCATAATTTTCAATTACAGAATACACTGTTTCTTCATATACATTTCCTATTTTTCTTATTTATTAAGACTCAATTCCACTTCGCAATAGACATTTTGTCTTTTGTTTTATACTAGCAATAGACACAAAAAACATAAACATGTTTAACATTTATATGTCAAATAATAATTGTCAAACGCAAGGAGCAAGTCATAAGTGTTCAATTCAGCGTTTTTGATGCTATATCAATTTCATTGATCAAATAGTAAGTAATTTTATATTTCTATTTCTATTAATATAAGTTTATTTGTATAAAATTTTGTTAGGAAGTTGATTATCTGTAATGAAAATTAAAAAAATATATATTAAATATGCTGTGTATAAGAAAGTCGTGTGGTGCTCACACCAGATTTTTTTTATTTGCTTATTCGATTCAGTATTTCTTTCTAATTAACTTTTTCGGGTAATTAACGTAATAAGCTGACATCGTTTCACGATGGTGAATATAAGGCATGAAGTGTTCAGACATTATTAAATTGCATAATCAGTTGACAACATTATTATTTCATTCCACTCATAATTTTATACATGTCCGGTTGAAAGAGGTACATTAAAATTAATCAAATATCCATGTGCTCATGTGATAAAGAAGTGAGAACATTTTTGAAACAGGTAAAATAGATGAAATATACAATAAGAATACTCTCGACAGTGTGCTGTTCTGTTTGGCAAGATGCCAAGGTCACTTGGCCCCGTTGCCGCAGAGTGTTTTGTTTTGATTCTACTAAACCAGTTCTAAAATACTATTTTAACATGAGTGCACGTGCAACTAACAAACTATATTATGAGTATAAGGAACATGTACCATGAATTTTAATTTTATTTTTTATTTCGCACCTTCAACATAGCTATTTACACCACCTAAAAGAGTTCGTAAGTAGCTCATTCGAATGCAGTAATAGTGCAGAATATATATATAAAAAAAAATATATCATCACGCCTTCTACCCATTACTGGGTGTGGCACTCTGCTAAAGCAGATCTCGGTAAGTGATATATTTTGCGCGTGAAGTGCGGTTACCAGTCGTCAAATCATGGCCCCCAAACATGTTAGTGGTGGAGGAGCCACAGGGATAGCTTTTTCAAATTATGAAAATTTGTCGCCTGTGGGAATCGAACCAGGGACCTCAGGATCCACAGGCCGAGTTCATACCGGCGTGATGATATATTTATTTTATTTATTTTATTTTATCTTTTATTTAAAATTTTTTTTCGTAACTGATTCCATTTTTGAAATAAATGGAATTTATTGTTTTGTGTGTCCAGTAAACATCCTCTTCCGGTTTTTCAATTTCATTCAAAATCAATTCAGATTCCATTACTTCCTTATACTGTATATAAGAAAGTAAAAATATTAGAACATGCGACAACCTCTTATAAATAATATATTACGTACCATGACCTGTAAGTGACAGTTTTTAGGTCAAGAATGTAATTTGGGAAACTGAGGCACGTAGGGTCAAGATTTCCAAAATAATCGCAACCTAAAAAATCTGGTGTGGTCACCACACGACTTTCTTATACACAGCATATTTAATATTTAGAATATATAATATTATTAAACATGTAATTTTAGATTTTCAGTAATTCAGCATTTATCTGTTTGACACATATAAAATATAAAATTTGTTTACGTTTAATTTTTTAGTAATGTTGACTACTTTATGTCTAACTTTACTGATGAATTTGATGACACAGGATGTCCGTTTTTCGAGCCTAACCCTTGGTATTTCAAGAACCCTGAGATATGAAGTTGATTAAATTGAGGCAAAGTTGCCGAATTAGTTGACCATTTGAATGATGTATTTGTTTTTCCGAAAAAAGACATAGATAACTAGATAAAGCGAAACTTAAAATCCATGTTTTTTGTTTCTATTGCTACTATGATTATTGAAATATATTACTAAATATAAAAATTAGTTTTTCTCAAAATTAGACGCATATACAGAAAAATTGCAAATAACATTTTATGTTCCAAATATTTTTACCAACATCTTTTATTTGAAACTTTTTTTCGTAACTGATTCCAGTTTTGAAATAAATGGAATTTATTGTTTCGTGTGTCCAGTAAACTTCCTTTTCCGGTTTTTCAATTTCGTTCAAATCAACTCAGCTCTTCGTATTTTCATGAAACTTATAATTACCAAGTTTCGTTAACAAATCTTATCTCGTTCATGAGATATTGCACACTCGGACACACATTCATCCATCCATACATCACTCAACGTATTTTCGCGAAAATCTCAACGATTTTTTTCACGATTCCAATACTTCCTTATACTGTGTATAAGAAAGGAAAAATCACTTACAGTTCGAGGCTAGTGACACCTGAACAAATATGGAAAATAAATTTCACAGATTAATTTTAGAAACTTTACATATAAATCTACATTTGGATATTTCTGTTAATTATAAAACTGATGCCTATAATAATTTAAAATATGCTCAAAATTTTTTAGGGAATTTAGAAATTTAATTTTATTTATTTTTTATTTTCAAGTTTTCATTTTTTTCTATTTTTGTTATTCATATGCATCTATGTTGTTGTTTTGACATATATTTCAATTTATTATATGATATTTTATTTATGTTATATTTTACGTTTTATTGAGGTTTGTTTGACATTTTGTATTATTTATTAGTTTTACTTTATTATTGTATTGTATTTTAGATTTTCTGATGATGAACTAGTTTTTTAGTTCGAAACGTCAAATATTTTTAAATAAAAATATATTGGATTCCTTAAGCCTTGATTTTATATTATTTAAATATGAGGAAAAGAAAAATTGATTTTAAAATTAATAGTTGTTAAATTTTTGTGAAAATAAACACGACCTTGTTCTATAATATTTATTTACTGTGGGAGGGATAGTAAGTAAATATTATATTCCTGATGTAACCATGTAAATCAACTATGCAATAAATTATAAATATATCATCACACCTTCTACCCATTACTGGGTGTGGCACTCTGCCGAAGCAGATCTCGGTAAGTGATATATTTATGCAGGTAAAGTGCGGTTACCAGCCGTCAAATCTCGGTTTCAAAGATGTTAGTGGAGTAGCCACAGGGCAAATTTTAATGTAATGAAAATATTTGTCGGCTGTGGGAATCGAACCAGAGTTCTCAGGATCCACACGCCGACTCAATACCACTGAGCCACCTACCCCATAAGTTCCACTTACTGGGTTTAAATTTTCTTATTAATGGGTAAATTACAGTACAGGTATTATATAAAATGTTTTTTGTTTGAAATAAAAATTTAAAACAATTTGTTTAATTTTGACGTTTGTCAGATTGATTTGCATAGTTAAACTCCATTCCCTGTATGAAAACGATTACGTCATATGTGGACGAGGTTATCATAGATACGATGACATATAGCTATATTTTTTTATTAATATTATTCGTACCTATGTGAATGGCATTAACGTATGTCTTAATAAGAAAAGACACACGTTTCATGTTTTTTCACGTTCTATCACATTTATTATTTTTCCTACAACTGTGCGATTTCTTTGTTATTACGTAACTATTATTGCCTTGGTTACGTATGGAAAGTAGATGAATGTCGACCAAGTGCGTTTCCGAAAGCAAAGAAACACTAAGTGCGGAAAGTACTTCATTACGAAACTGTAAAAAAAGTTTTTTTGAGAGCGATTTAAATTTCGCGCCAAGCGCGTAATTTCATATTTTGGCCACAGACGCTTATGGAAGAAGAAGATGCAGTGAGCCAGCGCTAGTAAATATGCAGTAGTATATTTTGAAGTTTATAAAAATAACCTTAAATTGCAGTATATCTAATCTGTACACAACTAATAAAAGGAACCGAACAAAGTAAAATATATCGATAAATGGTTTTAAGTAAGTGAAATACATAATATTTATTGTGTGTGTATATTATTAACACAGTTGTTACAGTTGCTTATATTGACATAATGTAAAGTGGAAACTTGTGTATTGTCTAAAGAAACATTGATTTCTTCCGTACCTGTTCATATTATTTACAGTAATATTATTGAGAACAATTTCGGAGGCTTTAGAAGTACCAGCAGCAAGTTGATTGTCATTGTCGAAAATAGATGCAACATAGCATGATCCGGAGCTTCAATTATCTTTGGAGGTATTTATGATAAAGAAGAATCACTCACTGTACTATTCCAATCTAGACGATTTTGAAGAAATTATTTTGACGTTAGTAAAATATTTTTAAATAATGTAGAACAATGTGCAAGCAATCAACAAACATACCATAGCAACGCCGTAAAACATCGTTCTCGTGTAATATCATTAAAATTTTATAAATTTTGATAATATTTTAGTGATTTACTAAATCGCACAGTAGTAGGAAAAATGTTGTTTATAACGTGCAGATTTTCGCACTCGGCAAGCCTCGTGCGTTAAATTCTGCACTTGCACGTAACAAGCCTTTTTCGGCACTTGTTATAAAAATAACTATTAATGAAAACGTATGACAGTTCTTACTAATACGAAAATTTATATTTACTTTGTTCACATTTGTTTATAAAATAAAAATAGAGACCTATGGTCATGATTTTGTTATTTTCTCGCCTGTCATTTCTGAGTTTGTGATATTTTTAATAATAAATACAGACTGAGAAATAAGAAATGGCTACAAAAATTTTGGGTAATCAAATGCAGAAATGCGTTTATCATCTTAATGATTATTTTGCGCGGGAGTTAGATAATTGAGGACCTTTAATTAATTTAACTGTAGTACAAGAGGTAATGTGTATTGTATTTTGTATTTTCATATATTATTTGTTTATAATACATATTTTTTGAGTTTTATTTTACAAAATTATATATTTCTATAATGTAGGTAATATTTTTCGTGGGTTAAGATAAATTTATATTAAGTTTTTATTTAATATATTGCGGAATTTGATTTCATTTATAAACTAATTAAATTTTATAAAGTAATAAGTATTTTAATGACATTTCAATTTTAGGTTATGTTTTAAAAATGTGAATCCAATACCAATGTAAACGTTTTAAGTACAAAATTTTAAATCATATGGATACCGAATGTGACGTAATAGTTTTCATACAGGGAATGAAGTATACCTGATAACAGTTGTTTGATTCAGTGTTGCCAAATTTCTATGTCTTTTAAGTAGCTCGCGTGGCTTTAAGAAGGATCGGGCAATTTTTTGCATTAAGTTTGTCCACTCAGAATTAATCAAAAAATTATTCTACTCGTATCTGAAGCTTATCATCAATTTTCTGAGCATCCTGTATATACAAGATATTTCGTTATTATTAAAAATAATTCTATGATTTACTAAATATTGTTTACTATAATTTTATCTTTTAAAGATTACAAATTGTAAACAAAATATTTTTAAATTCGAGGCCACAACTTTGATATAAGTGAAGCATCGCAATATCGAATTTTGATAATAAATGAAAACAAAAATAAACACACCTCTTACTCATTACTGGGCGTGGCACTCTGCCGTAGCAGATCTCGATAAGTGATATATTTATGCGCGTGAAGTGCGATAACCAGCCATCAAATCACGCTCTTCAAAGATATTAGTGTACACGAATCACTTCTGGTCAAACCGGAAGCGGCATCAACTTTCTTATTTTGAATAGAACCTCCTGTTTATTTTTACATTTTCTAATTTTAGGTTCAATTCTGGATACAATAATGTGTCACAAGTCACATGTTACTGTAAAAAATAATACAAAAAAGAAACAAATTAAAACGACACAAGTTGGCTGTAGCTTTATTTAAAGCAACTGAAACTGACAGCTTCTTTAGCTGTATTCCATTTGCCACTTGGTTCACTTAAATCAGTTCAGATAAATTAGACAACATGACTAAATAAAATAAATAAATAAATATATCATCACGCCTTCTACCCATTACTGGGTGTGGCACTCTGCTAAAGCAGATCTCGGTAAGTGATATATTTTGCGCGTGAAGTGCGGTTACCAGTCGCCAAATCACGGCCCCCAAACATGTTAGTGGTGGAGGAGCCACAGGGATAGCTTTTTCAAATTATGAAAATTTGTCGCCTGTAGGAATCGAACCAGGGACCTCAGGATCCACAGGCCGACTTCATACCACTGAGCTAGCCATCCCATAAAAAAATGAAAAATGAACTAAATTAAACAAACTGATGTACTTATTGGGGTGAATTACTTTAAAGTAAATTAGAATCAGTAATTCTAGTACCGCAAATAAAGTGAGCAAAGTAATCTAGCGAAATAAATAAGTGATCTGGTTCAATAAATGTAAGTTAGATCTGATCCAAATGACAAATGGAATATGTCTATATTGTGAATACTTGATTCTGCAAAATGTCATTTTGACATATAACCTATTTACATATTTTAATCTTTTGAACATGTAATTAAATGCTCTTTTGTTGTACATAAAATATTGTATGTACCATGGATGAAATTAGTGTTTCTGACCCTGAGCTTGTTATTAACCCTTAGCACTTTGCACCTCGTGCTAATAATCATGCTACTGGCCAGAAATGCCTGTTTTCACCCTTGGCACATAATAAATATTAACCATCCTTTTTACGGAGATGTCAGTGAGCTGTCATTATATTCTTTTTTTAAATAACAGCTACGTATAGTACATTAGTAAACAAAATATATGGATATAACTTAAAAATGTCAGAGAATGAATATTAAACTCCATTCCCTGTATGAAAACGATGATGTCATATGTGGACGAGGTTATTATAGATACGATGAAATATAGCTATATTTTTTTAATAACATTATTCGTACCTATGCGGATGGCATTAACGTATGTCTTAAGGTGGTTCTATCATGACAGTCTCATACAAAAGTATAGGTGACCTAAAAAGTTTATAAAAATAATTATTACATTTTTGTATGGTATAGGTTATTAACAGAATTAATATTTCGCTGCAAATATCGTATAATTAATAATAACATTGAATATATTAAATAAAACTATTTAACTAGTTTATGAAATTCAGTAACATGACAATGGTTTTGGAAGTGAATGTTTCATGCCAACCAATAGCAGTGTAAGATTTTACACAGCAGAAGCTATGACAACAAGGTTAGAGCCACAAGCGGCCAGTCGGTACGAAACGTAACTGTATTATCGATACATCCTGTTGACAGTTCATAAGAAAAATGAGAAAAATGCACCAAAGCAATTATTATCAACTGTAATAACAAATAAAGAAATATAAAATGCTGTAATATTTTTTTTTGTATTAAAATTAATATATTTTACTGATCAAAATAATAACATTCATAGTTCTTGCTTTGTTATTCGTGCGGCCATCTCTGTCTAGTGTCTACCTGTGCTGCGCAACGTTGCCAAGCGTTTCTGACAGTTTTATTGATTATCATAGAATATCCAACTTTCATCGCCAATTTCTTTGAAACTAATCCGGTAAGGCATGGATTTCTTAATTCTCATACCTTTATCTTTACATGATGTACTGTGTGTTAGTTTTTTGTTCAAAAATAACTACAATATATGAATTTATTACGCAGTAAGCTGCCTTGCGAGGTACAGTTCCTATAACGCCAATGCATTTTTGATCGATTTTGGTCGACTTTAACTTTACATTTCTCAGCTCAACAACGGTAAACTATTTTAAAAAAATTGCATACTAGTGTAGAAACATATAAAAAATAATATATTTACATTTCATTATAATCCGGGTTAAAGGCTTCCATGATAGTACCACCTTAATAAGTAAAGACACACGTTTCATGTCAATCCAATACCAAAGTAAACGTTTTAAGTACAAAATCTTGAATCACATGGATACCGAAGGTGACGTAATAGTTTTCATACAGGGAATGAAGTATATTTTGGTTGCAAAATACCGAAATTTTGATAATCAGCAAAATAACCATAAAAAATAAAAATTGTCGTTAATTTATCGATCATTAACAGAAAATGATACAATTACAGAATATACGGGAATAATAGAAATAATTTCAAAATTTCAAAATGATCGCAAAATTTAGAATAATTGTATAATTGTTAATAACAGTTACTAACCACAACATTTTACATATAAATATCTCTAACTTGAGTTTAATATATTGCAATTTTGAAAAAATTCTCATTTATAAAGAAATGGGGTAATGGCTCAGTGGTATCAATTGTGTGGAATTCACTTCCAAAAACAAGCGTAGAGCGACACTCCCTTCCTTTCTTATCTTTTAATTCGTTTTCAGTTATTACGTAGTGTTTAACTGCAATTGTGTGAAATTCACTTTCAAAAACAAGCGCAGGGCAACGCTCCCTCCCTTTCTTATCTTTTTGTTTCATTTTCAGTGACTGCATTGTGTGGTCTTTTCTTTCATATATAAGTGCAGACTATCGCTTTCATCTTTTCTAATCTTGTAGATTCGTTGTTAGTTTCGTTATTAGATTCGTTGTTAGGAGTAAACGTGAGTAATTTGAGATTTTTTATGCATACGTTATGTACGTTGAAGAAAGAAAATGAATGGTAAGTGAAAAGGAATGATGTGATTGAAGGTTTGTTGTGTGATAATAATTTCGAGTGTAATAAATGAATGAGTTTATATGGAGTGATCTATGAATGTGGTTGAAGTGAGGGTGGTATGTTTGGATGAAAATGTTTGACGATGACTGGTTGTTTGATGGGTGTGATGAGTGAATGTTTTATGAGTGATTTTAGGGTTCGTGCTACCCCATTTGTTGGGATATAGCGTGAAGATATGTATGTATGTATGTATGTATGTATGTATGTATGTATCAAGTCGGCCTATGGATACTAAGAACCCTGGTTCAAACCCCAAGGCTGACAAAACATTTTCACCAATTTAAAATTACCCCCGTGGCCCCTCCACCACTAACATCATTGGGGGGCGTGATTTGACGGCTGGTAACCACACTTCACGCGCATAATTATATCACTTACCGAGATCTGCTTCGGCAGAGTGCCACACCCAGTAATGGGTAAAAGGAGTGATGATATATTTATTTTTATTTATTTTTTCTAATTTATAAAAGATGCTAAATAGAAAAAATAGTAAACATTATACATTTTATTTGACGTTTTATCACACACGTTCAAGTTTAAAAAGGTAACCCTTAAGCATAATCATGTAACTAACGCCCTTGGTGTTTAAATTACTATTGGGCACTATAACCGCAACTAGAATTGTTTCAAAGTGGGCGTAAACTCTTCAACTATTTATATTTGTGCTATGTTGCTCTTAACATCTTTAAAAAAAAGTTTTATTTTAATTCTTTCAAAATATTTCAGCCAACCTTGACAACTAAACTTTAACATTCCAATAAAAATAACCTAAAAATAAAATATTTTTGTCTCACAGTTGACTACGATATAACTTCTAAAGTTTTTAATTCCGAATATTTTTTGTATTTACGAATAAATATAAATTAAACCCTGTAGATTCAATAACAATATCTCTCATATATTTTATATGACTATTTGTTTATATTATTATTATTATTATATGTACAAATATAACGCATAACGTATTTTTCTTAATTAAAATATTTATTTTATATTTGCAATAAATTGAAATATGAATTAGTTTATTGACACAAATGTCTGATTTTAGATATTATAAATCATTTTTGAAAAAGTTATGAGCATTCGCCGAGATTTTAATCTTTCATACGCAAGATGATTGCTCTAACCAACTGAGCTACAAATATTTAGCGAAATTTCAAAAATTATTTACAAATTGAAAAATGTTTTTAAAACCTAAATGCTTAAGGTAGTACTAGCGTGAATATTTTTTTGCAGATCTGAATAAAATTTGGCGCACGTAAACATTACTTAGTCATACGCATCCTGTTAAAATATGAAACACGTTCATCGTCTGTGAACAAATATATTCGCTTGTAAAGTTGAGTTCTTATACACGGGGCTTATGGCGATCATCACTCAGAATCGCACATATTTGGTTTGTGTACCTCTAAAATTTTGCAGTTTCATTTGAAAAACTAGTATGATGTTCTAGAACTATCCATGTATATTGTACCAGAAGGAGAACGTTTTTTACCGTTTAGTAATGGATATATAGCCATATAAAGCATTGTTTTTAACGAAAAATTAAGAATCCCAATTTATAATGGCAACACCACACGGTGGTATGGTATTTGAAAATTCACTAGACCAACAACCTGTTAACAATTCATGATATTCAAATCATAACAGGTATAAAACACTTATTTTATTTATTTTTTTTATTTTTTTGAACGTCAGTTTCGCCACTCGACAATAACTATTAATTTCGTTTTCTTACCATTTCGTTTTCAAAAAGTGAAGCTAATCCAAAATTCAGGATTAGCTAAAACTTTTTTTAAGAATCAGGCTGCAAATACAATCCTTGGTCTTACGAAAATAATAAGTTTTATTTAATTTAACCGGTATCATAGCTTTTACCGACATCCTGTATATCTTCGTATAGAGGAATTAAAGTTTTATTTATTTTCATTACATAAAAATTTACATAAATGCTAATATATAATAGTGCTTGTCATCTTTTCTGCATAAAATTCAATAGAATCGAGTAGTTGTATCCTTGTATTTATAATTTTATTACTAGCCTGATTTTTATACTTTTGATTACGTCAAATCTTATGTGTCTTTTTTTAGACATATTCAATTTATACTCTAAATTTTAAACGATTTTTTACATATCTGTATTGCTTATATGACATTGATTTTATGTAGATAACATTATTAAAAACCTGGTGTGGTCACCACGACTTTCTTATACACAGCATATTTAATATTTAGAATATACATTCATTTTGCATTCTTTTAGTTTGATTGTATCGTTTTTTTAATATATTTTGGGATTTTACTGTTCTTTTTATTTTTCATTACAGATAATCAACTTCCTAACAAAATTTTATATAAATTTTATATTAATAGAAATAGAAATATAAAATTATTTATTATTTGATCAATGAAATTTATAAGAACCCTGGTTCGATTCCCCCAGGCGACCAACAATTTTCATAATTGCAAAAACTACCCCTGTGGATCCTCCACCACTAACATGTTTGGGGGCCGTGATTTGACGACTGGTAACCGCACTTCACGCGCAAAATATATCACTTACCGAGATCTGCTTCAGCAGAGTGCCACACCCAGTAATGGGTAGAAAGCGTGAGGATATATTTATATTTATATTTATTTATAAACTTTTTAGGTTACCTATACTTTTGTATGAGACTGTCATAATAGAACCACCTTAAATCGCTAGGCGCTGTGCGCTTCTTTTTTAATTTGTACATTCGCGTACGTTATCCTACACTTTCGATGCTTTTTATGTGGTAGGTATACTATTTTATTTATAAAAAATTAATATGGAAAATCCCTATGTCGCAAGTTGAACAGGACATACGGTATAAATAAAAATAAAATTATACTTTATCAGTTCAAAAGCCTTGAATTGGAATTACCTACCTATAATCTTACGCAACATGTCGTTACCTATTTTACAATGATTTGTAAAATTCGGATTACGTAGGAACCAGTAGTGGACTTAGGGGGACGCAGTAAATTTTACTCCATATGCAAATCTATAATTACATATATGAAAGTTTATAAAAGCCATCTATATTAATAAATGCATATTTGAAAACAAATGAAATTTATCCATATATTAAAATATTATTACTTTCTTATACGCAGTATAAGGAAGTATTGGAATCGTGGAAAAAATCGTTGACGAGATTTTCGCGGAAATACGTGTTTTGAGGTCCACTGAATCCGTTTTGATCATTTTCTCAATGATGCCTGTGTGTGTGTGTGTCAGAGTGTGCAATATCTCATGAACGAGATAAGATTTGTTAACGAAACTTGGTAATTATAAGTCTCATGAAAATACGAAGAGCTGGGTTGATTTTGAATGAAATTGAAAAATCGGAAGAGGAAGTTTACTGTACAAACAAAATAATAAATTCCATTTATTTGAAAAATGGAATCAGTTACGAAAAAAAGTTTCAAATAAAAGCTGTTAGCAAAAATATTTGGAACATAAAATGTTATTTGCAATTTTCCTGTATATGCGTCTAATTTTATGAAAAACTAATTTATATATTTAATAATATATTCCAATAATCATAGTAGCAATAGAAACAAAAAACAAAAACATGTTTAACATTTATATGTCAAATAATAATTGTCAAACGCAAGGAGCAAGTCATAAGTGTTCAATTCAGCGTTTTCGATGCTATATCAATTTCATTGATAAAATAATAAGTAATTTTAAATCGACTAAAATTTTAATTTTCGCTTTATCTAGTTATCTATGTCTTTTTTCGGAAAAACAAATACATCATTAAAATGGTCAACTAATTTGGCAACTTTGCCTCAATTTAATCGACTTCGTATCTCACGGTTCTTGAGATACCAAGGGTTAGGCTCGAAAAACGGACATTCTGTATATGCCTCATCAGTAAAGTTAGACATAAAGTAGTCAACATTACTAAAAAATTTATACGAAACAAATTTGATATTTTATATGTTTCAAACAGATAAATGCTGAATTAGTGAAAAACTAAATTACATGTTTAATAATATTATATAACATTCATATATTCTAAATATTAAATATGCTGTGTAGAAGAAAGTCGTGTTTTTTTTTTAAACCGTAGTTAATTAATCCTTGGTCCGGAAACAAAAAATTATTTAATTTATTGTGATTATACAGGAGACCCGTTACTTAATTTTATAAGCAGTAAAAATTTTTATTTTGTTTTTCTTTTTGTTGTATATTATCTTATTCGTTATGGTTTTAATAAATTTTTATTACAAAAATATATTTATGATACACTTTTTTTCATAGTGAACTATACCCTTTATAATTTAAAACAGTTTGATGTTGTAAAAACGATTTTTGGTGGTTTTTAAAAGTCAGCCCCGGGCGGTAAAATGTTTTAAAACTACACTGGTGTATATACCACAAAACTAAAGTGCATTTAATGTGGTATCAAGTCGGCCTGTGGATTCTGAGTACCCTGGTTCGATTCCCACCGTCGACAAACATTTTCACCAAACAACTTTGGGGCCTGTGATATGATGGCTGATAATCGCATTTTATGCTGTAACAAGGTGGTTTTTGAGTTGACTGCAGATATTCTGTTAGTTTGCTTTCCTGTTTTGTGCGATAAGATTCTCAGAAAAATCTTATCGTGGCAACGAATGTGTGGGATCATCTGCAGTCATCGGCCATGTGTTTCAGCCCCAAAATACCACTCTTCACCCCCGCTTAAAAACTTAACGTCTGGTTTTAAGTTTTAGCATCAGTCAAGCGAGGTTGGCTCTGTCCGCCGGTCAAGATGTGACCGACGCCGACTCCGTTTTGCGCTCCGTGCGTATTTAATTAGTGTTTAATTATTCTTATATATTTCTAGTTTTATTTTATTATATATTAACTCGTATCATATAGTTCATCAAGTTTAATAAAGTTATAAGTGTTTTATAGTGAGTTATTATTTAGTTAATTAATAGTAACCGCGAATTGTTTCACTCACATCTAATAATTCGCGCCCGAGATGGGCATACCCGCTTTGTTACAATGCACATAAATATATCACTTACCGAGATCTGCTATGCAGAGTACATACATACATATCTTCACGCTATATCCCATTAAATGGGGTAGCACGAACCCTAAAATCACTCATAAAATATTCACTCATTACATTCATCAAATAATCAGACCTCGTCAAACATTCTCATCCAAACACACCACCCTCACTTTAACCACATTCATAGATCACTCCATATAAACTCATTCATTTATTACACTCGAAATCATTATCACACAACAAACCTTCAATCACATTTATCCAATTATTCCTATTCACTTATCATTCATCTTCTTTCTTCGACGTACATAACATATGCATAAAACATCGCAAATTACTCACGCTTACTCCTAACAACGAATCTAATAACGAAACTAACAACGAATCTACAAAGATTAGAAAAGATGAAAGCGATAGCCCGCACTTTTATATGAAAGAAAAGTCCACACAATGCAGTCACTGATAAAGAAACAAAAAGATAAGAAAGAAAGGGAATGTCGCCCTGCGCTTGTTTTTGAAAGTGAATTGCAGTTAAACAGTGGCGTACCTAGAACTTTTGCCGCCCAGAGCGGTCTCCAATTTGCCGCCCTTTCTAGGCCAATCAAATGGTGGTTTTTATAAATTAGAAATATAAATATAAAATAAATATATCATCACGACTTGTACTCATTACTGGCTGCGGCACTCTGCCGAAGCAGATCTCGGTAAGTGATATATTTATGTACGTGAAGTGCGGTTACCAGCCGTCAAATCACGGCCCCCATAGATGTTAGTGGTGGGGAGCCACAGGGGTATTTTTAATTTGGTGAAAATTGTTTGTCGGCTGTGGGAATCGAACCAGGGTCCTCAGGAACTCGAAACCACTGAGCCATTGCCCCATTAAATTAGTAAACATAAATAAATAATTGTAATTGAGACAAACTATAGGTGGGGAACTTTTTTACCATTGGATGGCATATTTAAATTAGGCAGGAATAAAGGAATTTTTGTAGATAATATTTTCAACCCTACATTGAGTTGACGATGAAAAAATTTTCGAAATCATACAGTAATTCATATAAATATAAATAAATATATCATTACGCCTTCTACCCATTAGTGGGTGTGGCACTCTGCCGAAGCAGATCTCGGTAAGTTATATATTTTGCGCGTGAAGTGCGGTTACCAGTCGTCAAATCATGGTCCACGCTACTGCGTAAGAACTGAAAACGAATTAAAAGATAAGAAAGAAAGTGTCGACCCTGCGCTTGTTTTTTAAAATGAATTCCACACAATTGCAGTTAAACACTCTAATGAAATTACTAAACAACAAAACTAAAATAAAAAATCCTGCACTTTTCTTAAATCAACAGATTCATTCCGCAATTAATCTTCGCCAAACGTTCCTATCCTGACACAACCAGTAATGAATAGAAAGCGTGATGATATATTTATTTATTTATTTATAAGTAGCATTTATTATTTTATATTTATTTTTATGAGCCTTTTCCTTCAATAAATCCTAGATCCGCCTCTGGTAAAAACCGTTGAGTAGAAATGCAAGCTGCGTTGTTAATACGGTGAACAGTAAATGAAGGGAACTACGTCAAGTTAGATAAGCATTTGCTGATAGGTGATAGAAAGGTGTACAAAATATCTAACACGGCAAAAAATATAGACAGCTCGGTTTACAATAGAGTTATAACCGAATGAATGAAAGCCTTGTTTCCACGTCTTAACGTAGTAAATAAGAAAAAATAGGAAAAAAATTTCCATCACTTGTCTCAGACAAGTGATGGAAATTTTTTTCCTATTTTTACAGCACGTTTGCATCAACTTCCCAGGTCATCAACAAACGACTGGTCAGTTCAGCTTTAACCATAGACGCGTTTCGCCCTTCCGGACTCATCAGTATGGTGCGATCATTTATCCAACTAGATCAACTAGGAAATAGTGGATTGTGATACCGACTTAGCTGAACTGACTGATGTTAACCTATCTACAACGGTAACATGACATGAGAGCTATGGAGCCACTCGTGGTGCCATCTACCGACAAAATCGCAAACTGCTTGACAGCTATTGAAATAAAACAAAAGACAAAATGTCTATTGCGATGTGGAATTGAGTCTTAATAAATAAGAAAAAATAGGAAAAAATAGGAAAACCTCTGTGGAATTACGAAACAAGTGATGGAAAATTTTTTCCTATTTTTTCTTATTTATTAAGACTCAATTCCACATCGCAATAGACATTTTGTCTTTTGTTTTATCTTAACATAGTCTTAGTTATAGTTTTTCGACATAACCTTGAGAGTTATGTCATATGTGAATACAGCTGAGCGTTTCCAGCTACTGTTTTAGTCTTAGTCTTCGTCTTTGTCGCTGCGCATAAACACAAAGTTTGCAGACTTCATACTTTCGACATAGTCTTTCGTCGCTGTTCTGTAAGAGAGAGTTAGCTGCGGTAATGCTATCTCTTGTTATGCTGTCAATTCTATGCCGTATTTATCATATGTCATTGGGTTTATGTGGGGAATACGATAAATATAGACAATAGAATAAAAATAGTAACAATTTCAACTGTGAAAAAAATAAAAATTACTGGATTAATAGCAACAACAAAACCAACAAGTCGAAAAGAAATTATTTAGTAGCTGTCATTTTAAAATTTGTTTCTTTCGTTGATTTTATAAATATAATTGCAATTTAATAATATTTTAATAATATAAAAATCAATTTTGAAATTTGAATTGCTATATTTGAAATATTCTGGTTTGTTCACTATAATAATGACTCAATTTTTTAAAATTATTTTGGAATTGTATAAATTAATTAAACTAGTGCTTAATATTAATAGTAATTACTGTTCCTCATTCATAATTTTATATAATTTTTAAAGTATTTCAAATAGTTTTATACAATTATTTTCTCATTTAAGTGAACAAACCTTTACTAGAATATTGAATTAAGGTTATGTTTATGTCAGGAGCTGGAAATGGCTGTAATTTTTCCGACATAAACAGAAACAAAAAACCAAAAACAAGCACTAAAACAGAGACTATGTTAAGATGTGAAAACGTAGCTTTAGAGTATGGGACCAAGGCACTAGTTCATTTCTATTGGTGGTCCAAATTGTGTTTTAATTTATTTTTAAATGTTATGTTATGGGATGGCTAGCTCAGTGGTATGAAGTCGGCCTGTGGATCCTGAGGTCCCTGGTTCGATTCCCACAGGCGACAAATTTTCATAATTTGAAAAAGCTATCCCTGTGGCTCCTCCACCACTAACATGTTTGGGGGCCGTGATTTGACGACTGGTAACCGCACTTCACGCGCAAAATATATCACTTACCGAGATCTGCTTCAGCAGAGTGCCACACCCAGTAATGGGTAGAAGGCGTGATGATATGATATATGATATCAGTATCAAAGTAAATAATTAAGAAATTCTGTTATCAACAATCATTGTTTGTGATAAATTTTCACACATAAATAAAAAATAAAATAAATAAATAAAATATATCATCACACCTTCTACCCATTACTGGGTGTGGTACTCTGCCGAAACAAATCTCGGTAAGTGATATATTTTGCGCGTGAAGTGCGGTTACCAGTCGTCAAACCACGGCCCCCAAAGATGTTTGTGGGGGAGGAGCCACAGGGATATCTTTTGAAATTATGAAAATTGTTTGTCGCCTGTGGGAATCGAACCAGGGTTCTCTGGATCCACAGGCCGACTTCATACCACTGAGCTAGCCACCCCATAATAAATAAATAATAATAAAAAAAAAATGTGCTCAAAAATTTCAGAAAATAGTGATTGGCGTACTAACTGAAAATTCTAATGAGAATATCACAGAATCTAATTTATCCTCAAATTTATCAAACACCATTTCAAGTTCCGGAATAAATATACAAAACTGTCAAAACTGCACTTTCAATTGTAACATTGCTCATCCTCATTAAGTTGGCACTGCTGCCCAGCTGCGTTCAAGTTCAACTTCAAATCATAGCGCAGCAACCTTCATATATATGTGTAAAAGTGTACAAAAGAATCTAACCTATATTTCAGATTTTGCAAGTATTGTTTCAATAAATTAAGATTTCTACAACAATTTATATTTTTCTAAGCGAGCGGTAAAGTATTTTATCGCTTGTTGCTATAGGAGACGCGCGGTAAAGTATTTTATTGTTCGTTACTCAGTAACCATCAACTTTACGATGACAACTGAAAGCATAAATATCAACTTTTCATAGCAGCCGTAGAAAAAATATCGTATATAACATGTGAGTAAAGTGTCATTATTTTGAGACCAAAGATTGAAATCCCTTGATATATAAGCAAGCTCAGGGTTAGAAACGCTAATTTCACCCGTGGTACATACAATATTTTGTGCCCAGCAAGAGAACAATTAATTGAAATTCAAAAAATCTGGTGTGGTCACCACACGACTTTCTTATACACAGCATATTTCATATTAAAAACGCTGAATTGAACACTTATGACTTGCTCCTTGCGTTTGACAATTATTATTTGACATATAAATGTTAAACATGTTTTTGTTTTTTGTTTCTATTGCTACTATGATTATTGGAATATATTATTAAATATATAAATTAGTTTTTCTCAAAATTAGACGAATATACAGGAAAATTGCAAATTACATTTTATGTTCCAAATATTTTTGCTAACATCTTTTGTTTGAAACTTTTTTTCGTAACTGATTCCATTTATGAAATAAATGGAATTTATTGTTTTGTGTGTCCAGTAAACTTCCTCTTCCGGTTTTTCAATTTCATTCAAAATCAACTCAGCTCTTCGTATTTTCATGAAACTTATAATTACCAAGTTTCGTTAACAAATCTTATCTCGTTCATGAGATATTGCACGACCGGACACACATCCATCCATCCATCCATCCTTCCACACACACAGGCATCATTGAGAAAATGATCAAAACAGATTCAGTGGACCTCAAAACATGTATATCCGCGAAAATCTCGTCAACGATTTTTTTCACGATTCCAATACTTCCTTATACATATAAGAAAGTAAAAATTAAAACGTATATCAAAATAACATTTTGCAAAATTAAATATACACTAAAAACAAAACTTGGTCATTTTATTTATGTATCTTTAGGAAGTAATTTCGTTATGGCCTTAGGGCCAAAAACAGGTGGTTAAGCCCGCTAAAACACATTCATTTCGCATACAATTTTTAGTGTACAGAATGCTCCATTTAAGTTTGCCACCATTGCTATCTCGAGAACTATAAGAGGTACGTGGTTGGTTAAATTACCAAAGAACCAACATTTTATAAAACTATTGTAATGAGTAAAAAAAATTTTTTTACCAGTGGTTCTTAAAATATGGAACACAACTTTCTTATTTTAAATGGGATTCGCATGACGTAACGCCACCGTAATAATAATTATTAATTTATTTAAGTAAGGGCCGAGATATCCACCTCCTAATAAAGTAGCTAATAGTTATTATCAAAATAATTTTTTTTTTTTCTGGCTTCTTTGGCGGACCAACTACTCAGGTCATATGCCGCCATTACGCCCTGATCTGCGTTTTAGTTGTTATTGTCAACAGCAACGCGAGTTTTCTCTGGATGGTCACCCATCCAAATACTACCCGCGCGCAACGTTGCTTAACTCGCGTTATCGCTTAGATCAGTACCAACGAGCGCAGCCATGGCCGTTGACAATAAATTATTTATTAGGAACATATTTATTTTGTAGATATCCAGTTCAATGTATTCGTCTACTTGTTATTAGGTACCTAATAAATAAATAAATCAAAATTGCAACACTGTTCATCTTTTAGAGAGAGAGAGAATATTATGAAAAGCATTAGTTAGAAAGAAATACAAAATTTGTTTATGACGTTTAATAAATATATGATTGTAATTTTGTTTCTACCTCCTTGATTTTGTTATAACTGTCAAAATGTCAGGAGAACGTGCAAGATCTATATTTTTTTCTATAAATGAAGTCAGATTATTAGTTGAAGTATATAATAGAAAATAAACAAACAGACGCAGTGAATTAGAAGCAAAAACGCGAAAAGTGGGAAATAATAGCGACAAGATATAATTCGTGTTCTTGTTCAATTCATCGAGATTCAATATCCTCTGAAATATGATTGTGTTAAACACTATATTAAAAATAAGAATCCTGCGAATAAATTGGAAATATCTGTATTCTGTATCTTTCCACATTCAAAATGTATTAACAAATTAGATATTGTCATTTATCAAAATTGTCAATTTTATTTCCAACATGTAAAATTGTGAGGGTATATAATATTAATTATTTCTAAATTCTCCATTTCATAAAAAGAATAAAATATATCATCATGCATTTTATCCATTACTGGGTGTAGCACCTTGCCGTAGCAGATCTCGGTAAGTTATATATCTATGCACGTGAAGTGAGGTTTCCAATCTTTTAAACACGGCCTCCAAATATGATAGTGGTGGAGGAGCCACAGGGATAATTTTAATGTGGTGAGAATTGTTTTTTGACTGCGGAAATCGAATCGAGGTTCTCAAATTCACAGGCCACACCATTTCTTGTCTCTCTATAATTTCATCCAATTCATCAAGAATTATCTAAAATATCAATGATAACCCTATATAAATATATTATTTGCAAGCTTACCTTTTTAATAAGAAATTAATACAGTATTAAAAAATATATTTTTATTTTATGTATAAACTGACATGACAATTGAATCTTTTGTTTTTGATTAGGAGGTTTGAGTAGCTAATAAAATATGTAGCTAATAAATGTATTTATTAGGTGAATAAAATTTATAAGGTAGTGGATATCTGCAAAATATATTTATTAGCTAAATAAATTTATTAGGAACTTTATTAGGAGGTGGATATATCGGCCCTAAATTGAAGAAAAAAATCAAAAACAATATGAATTTAGTACTATTGATGTGTTGAAACCAAAGGAACCTAAAAATGTTTAATAAATAAATTTTAAAAAGTGTCAACTAATTTAAATTTTGAATTATCAATGGAAAACACATCAACTTCGTCTATCTATATCGATGTAAAAACAGTTGTAAAAAAACCTGTTTTTGTTTTCACTTCTATTCAGGCCGATCACAATCATGGAATATACTTTCAATGATACGAAAACTGCATTCTTAGTGAAATTGAACAGTAGGTTAAGAGCAAGAAAATTATTATATAATTTAAAACAAAATTAAGTAGTAATTAAAAATGTTAAATTTTACAATAATGGAGTAGATGGCTCAGTGGTATCGAGTCGACCTATGGATTCTAAGAACCCTAATTCGATCCCCACAGCCGACAAATATTTTCACCATATTCAAATTACCCCTGTAGCTTTACCATTAACATTTTTGGGGGCTGTAATTTTACGGCTGGTAACCGCACTTCACGCGCATAAAAATATTACTTACCGAGATTTGCTTTGCAATGCCACACCCAATAATGGGTAAAAGGCATGATGATATATTTATTTATTTTTTGTTTGTTTTTTTTTATTTTTATTATTTAATAAATATTATTTTGTTAATAATGAGTCAACAGCTTTTTATTTACAATATGTGCAGAATTTCTGTTTTCTGATGAAATATGTTATATATATTATTTTACAATATTTTGTGCACATCAAGAGAACAATAATTGAAATTCAAAAAATCTGGTGTGGTCACCACACGACTTTCTTATACACAGCATATTTCATATCAAAAACGCTGAATTGAACACTTATGACTTGCTCCTTGCGTTTGACAATTATTATTTGACATATAAATGTTAAACATGTTTTTGTTTTTTGTTTCTATTGCTACTATGATTAGTGAAATATATTATTAAATATAAAAATTAGTTTTTCTCAAAATTAGACGCATATACAGGAAAATTGCAAATAACATTTTATATTCCAAATATTTTTGCTAACATCTTTTATTACAAACTTTTTTTTGGAACTGATTCCATTTTTGAAATAAATGGAATTTATTGTTTTGTGTTGCCAGTATACTTCCTCTTCCGGTTTTTCAATCTCATTCAAAATCAACTCAGCTCTTCGTATTTTCATGAAACTTGTAATTACCAAGTTTCGTTAACAAATCTTATCTCGTTCATGAGATATTGCACACTCGGACACACATCCATCCATCCGTCCACACACACACACACACACACACACACACACACACAGACATCATTGAGAAAATGATCAAAACGGATTTAGTGGACCTCAAAACACGTATTTCCGCGAAAATCTCGTCTACGATTTTTTTCACGATTCCAATACTTCCTTATACTGCGTATAAGAAAGTAAAACTAACTAATTATTTAATCATTTATTAAATCCGTAGCCCTTAATTTTGTCGAGTTATGTTTATACAGAAATAAAAATTGCTTTACGAAAAACAATACGACCTTATTACATTGTCTGATATTTCTCTATGAACCACGATTTTGATTTGTTTGAATAGCTTGCAAACTTTATACGCCTTAGGGCTATAATAGCCAATTTACCCCCACTCTCGTGGTTCAATAAACAAGTTATGATGCTAAAATAAAATAAACAATAGCAAGTTTTATTATACAAAATGTAAATTTCGACTGCCTTGCATAGTCATCGTCAGTAGTACACAATAACGATAGCAGTCGAAATGTACATTTAGTATGTTGTACTAAAACATGCCTTGTGAAGAAAAGAATATTGCGTTGTTTATTTATTCATTTTAAATGTTGAAACAGTGACTTTTCAACACGACTATAAAAAATTATTATAATACGGTTCTGTTCCTGTTCACATTTCGACTTGCATAATCCTGCGATAATGCTACACTAATGACATGCTGTTAGCTTCGTTTAACAGACAAAACTAATTATCTTTGCGCGTAGTATACTAAAAAAACTAAACTAAATGTTCTTCAGGCGCCATTACGGAAAGGCGCCTTCCCATTTGCTACGCCACTGTATCTCACTGCCTAATAATACTCTTTCATGGAAAATACAGTTATCATTTATTTGTATTTTGTTTATTGCTATAGTAACCTAGTTTACATACTTTTTTCGAAGCATTCTTGGAATACGTAATTAGAGAATTTGTGGAAAATGAATATATTGAATTTTTTGTTCTACTACAAAATATAAATGAAAAAGAAAATATGAAAGTTAAATACTAGTATGCTAATATAGGCAGATAGTACTTTTACTTTAAATTGTAGAACGCAAATTGACTGTTATAAATAAATAAATAAATAAATATATCATCACACCTTTTACCCATTACTGGGTGTGGCGCTCTGTCGAAGCAGATCTCGGTAAGTGATATATTTATGCGCGTGAAGTGCGGTTATCCACCGTCAAATCACGGCCTCCAAAGATGTTAGTGGTGGGGGAGCCACAGGGGTAACTTTAAGTTGGTGAAAATGTTTTGTCGGCTGTGGGGATCGAACCAGGGTTCTTTGGATCCACAGACCGATTTGCTACCACTGTGCCATTACCCCATATTGACTGTTTTGCGTTAATAAAATTTGTTCAATTGTTTTTAAAATATTTTTATAGATAAAAACTGTTTTTACCAATTACTGGGTATAGCACTGTGCCGTAGTATATCTTGCTGTGATAATTATGCGCGTAAAGTGCGGTTACCAGCCGTAAAATCATCCTCCCCCCAAAGATGTTAGTTTATGAGAACCAACTATGATAATTTTAATGTGGTAAAAATTGTTTGTTGCATATGGAATGAAATCCAGGTTCTCAATTTAAAAAAGAAAACTCAATTTTGTTCTACCGTTTGAGAACTACTGGTTGAGTATTTCTGATAAATTGATCCCTTATTTCTGATCATTTTATGCATATGTAAAGCCTTGTTTCCACCTCTTAACAAAGTCGTAGTTTTAGTTTTTCGACATAACCTTGAGAGTTTGTCATATGTGAATACAGCTGAGCGTGTCCAGCTACTGTTTTAGTCTTAGTCGTTGTCTTTGTCGCTGCATATAAACACAAAGTTTACAAACTTCATACTTTCGACTAGAGAAATAGAGTAGTGGGAGAAGACGCTTGAAGCTGCGCGAAACTTGTAAAGTTGAAGACCGCCATTTTTAAGGTTGGTTGATTCGGGAAATTTAAAAATTTAGCACAGCTAAGCTAAATAACAAATAACTTTTCTAAAGTTATTGCGTAATAAATACATAAAATGGCAAATTTTAATTAATATATAACCATGGCAATGTTGGAAAATATTTCACTATAAAGGTGATTGATCGTATCTCTGAAGTTTAAGATTGTAGAAAAAAAATCTGTTGATAATGAAATAATAAATAACTTTTATGCAACAAAATGTCAACATTATTTTATTTATAAAAACTATTATTTGTAAAAATAATCATGCTTTGTTTTTGATTATAAATATTGTTTGTAATTTTAAGAATCTTGTTGCATATTTATTTTATCAATTTTTGATAGCGCTTAAAGCACTGGTTGGCAGTTAGAAATTATTCGGTTCCACTAGTTTGAAAAGTAATGTTATTAAGAAATAAATGTGTCAAACAAAAATATTATGTATTATGTATATAAGACTTAAAATGAGTTATTTGAAAAAAAAATGCGTATTTTTCATTTTTACACACATACATACATACATACATACATACATATCTTCACGCTATATCCCAACAAATGGGGTAGCATGAACCCTAAAATCACTCATAAAACATTCACTCATCACACTCGTCAAACATTATCATCCAAACACACCACCCTCACATCAACCACATTCATAGATCACTCCATATAAACTCATTCATTTAACACACTCGAAATCATTTATCACACAACAAACCTTCAATCACAACATTCCTATTCACTTATCATTCATTTTCTTTCTTCAACGTACATAACATATGCGTAAAACATCTCAAATTACTCACGCTTACTCCTAACAACGTATCTAATAACGAAACTAACATCGAATCTACAAAGATTAGAAAAGATGAAAGTGATAGCCTTCACTTGTATATGAAAGAAAAGTCCATATAATGCAGTAACTAAAAATGAAACAAAAAGATTAGAAAGGGAGGGAGTGTCGCTCTGCGCTTGTTTTTGAGAGTGAATTTCACACAATTGCAGTTAAACACTCTACGTAAGAACAGTGGCGTACCTAGAACTTTTGCCGCCCAGGGCGGTCTCCAATTTGCCGCCCAGGGCGGTCTCCAATTTGCCGCCCTTTCTAAGTCAATCAAATGGTGGTTTTTATAAATTACAAAAATAAATATATAATAAGTATATCATCACGACTTTTACCCATTACTGGCTGCGGCACTCTGCCGAAGCAGATCTCGATAAGTGATATATTTATGTACGTGAAGTGCGGTTACCAGCCGTCAAATCACGGCCTCCAATGATGTTAGTGGTGGGGGAGCCACACGGGTATTTAAGAACTGAAAACGAATTAAAAAACAAAAAGGAAGGGAGTGTCGCTCTACACACCGTTCATATTATTTCATAAAATGTGTAATGACATTTGTAGGTATTGTAAAAAGCTAGCCCTGTGGCTCCTCCACCACTAACATGTTTGGGGGCCGTGATTTGACGACTGGTAACCGCACTTCACGTACATAAATATATCACTTACCGAGATCTGCTTCAGCAGAGTGCCACACCCAGTAATGGGTAGAAGGCGTGATGATATATTTATATTTATATATATTTATGTAAAAAATTTAAAAACTACAAACATAATCTAACTAGTTACTAAATTACGTATCTAAACTGAAAATTTTAAATTTGTGTTCTATTAAAACAACGCAACAAGAAACACTAAACCATAATCTACCTACATTATTAAAAAAAAACTTAGACAATACTGATAAAATAAGAATAAAAACAGCTTGCAACATTACACATACGGAAGTCAAACAGAAATGCTTCTTTATTCAACTTTTAATATATGGGCTTCAACGCCATCTGTTATTAGTGAAATATCCCAAAAGACTAGTTTAAAAATTGTCTATAAACATTTACAAAAATGTGAAATAAAAAAATTTATACAGCGCTGTCACTGTCACAATCTCAGACCAACCATAAGTAGACAAATTCTGCCGTATTCAAGTCAATGCAGTGTTGTGAAGTAGAAAGAGTTGGAGTAACTTGTGGGTGAGGCAGGTGCGCGGCAAGGAACGAGTACATTTTGATGTTATGCAAGTTGCAAACATTTGTATAGTTATTCTTATATTCAATTACTTACTGTTTATACATCAAAATAAAGGTTAGTTTTTGACATACTAAGTGTTTTGTATACGTACTTTTGTGTTTAAATAAATAAAATGCTCGTGTCTGATAACTGTCATCAACAAAAATGCAACCCGCATAACACCAAATGGTACTAGCTCTTTGCCACGCACCCGTCTCATCACCCAGTTATTCTAACTCTTTCTACTTCACAACAAACGCCGTTGTTCTCCGTCTAAGTTATGTTTTGTCTAAGGTCACAATCTATTATGTTATGTAAATATTTCTTTATGTTGACGTTCGTTCGGCAATCTGAATACAATCATATTATAATCTCGCCGGATGGACCTGAGTAAATTTTAGAAAATAACTCAACGACAGGAAATGCAATCAGCCATAATATGAGTTTCCAAGGTTACGACTATTAAGAAAATATATATCATATATTCACATATTAAGGTAGTACTAGCGGGAAAAGAAATTTTACAGATTCGAATGAAATTTGGCGCACGTAAACATTGGATAGTCGTACGCATCCTGTTAAAATATGAAACACATTCATCGTCTGTGATCAAATATATTCGCTTGTAAAGTTGAGTTCTTATACACGGGGCTTATGGCGATCATCACTCAGAATCGCACATATTTGGTTTGTGTACCTCTAACATTTTGCAGTTTCATTTGAAAAACTAGTATGATGTTCTAGAACTATCCATGTATATTGTATCAGAAGGAGAAAGTTTTTTAACTTTTAGTAATAGATATATAGCCATGCAAAGCCTTGTTTTTAACGAAAAATTAAGAATCCCAATTTATAATGACAACACCACACGGTGGTATGGTATTTGAAAACTCACTAGACCAACAACCTGTTAACAATTCATGATATTCAAATCATAATAGGTATAAAACACTTATTTTATTAAATTTTTATATTTTTTTGAGCGTCAGTTTCGCCACTCGACAACCGATAGCGCCACCGTCACACTAGTACTACCTTAAGACATGATGCATTACAATAATGCTAAAATAACAAAGTAAAATATTTAAATTAAATCTGTTCCATAGATATTCAAATAGATGACGCAAGTAGTATCTTCATATGCATCCAATGTGCATGCTAGTGTGTTACATAAAAACCTAATCATAAACATTTAAGGTAGTACTAGTGTGACGGTGGCGCCATTAATTGTCGAGTGGCGAAACTTACGCTCAAAAAAATATAAAAATAAAATTTTTCCTATTTTTTCTTATTTATTAAGACTCAATTCCACATCGCAATAGACATTTTGTCTTTTGTTTTATTTCAATAGCTGTCAAGCAGTTTGCGATTTTGTCGGTAGATGGCACCACGAGTGGCTCCATAGCTCTCATGTCATGTTACCGTTGTAGATAGGTTAACATCAGTCAGTTCAGCTAAGTCGGTATCACAATCCACTATTTCCTAGTTGATCTAGTTGGATAAATGATCGCACCATACTGACGAGTCCGGAAGGACTAAACGCGTCTATGGTTAAAGCTGAAATGACCAGCCGTTTGTTGATGACCTGAGAAGTTAATGCAAACGTGCTGTAAAAACCTCTGTGGAATTATGAGACAAGTGATGGAAAATTTTGCCTATTTTTTCTTATTTATTAAGACTCAATTCCACATCGCAATAAACATTTTGTCTTTTGTTTTATGTTAACAGGTTGTTGGTCTAGTTAATTTTCAAATACCATACCACCGTGTGGTGTTGCCATTATAAATTGGGATTCTTAATTTTTCGTTAAAAACAAGGCTTTGCATGGCTATATATCCATTACTAAACGGTAAAAAACTTTCTCCTTCTGATACAATATACATGGATAGTTCTAGAACATCATACTAGTTTTTCAAATGAAACTGCAAAATTTTAGAGGTACACAAACCAAATATGTGCGATTCTGAGTGATGATCGCCATAAGCCCCGTGTATAAGAACTCAACTTTACATGCGAATATATTTGATCACAGACGATGAATGTGTTTCATATTTTAACAGGATGCGTATGACTATCCAATGTTTACGTGCACCAAATTTCATTCAGATCTGCAAAAATTTTTTTCACGCTAGTACTACCTTAATACGATATAAAAAATCAATTTTACCTTACGCGAAAATGACTAAATCAGTTTAGACAATAAAAATCAAATACAAGTTGTAGACAATTAAATTCTAGATCTAAATCAGTAAACACATTTTTTTCTGCACATTTTATACCGAAATAACCGGATTTAAATATTATATAAGAATTGCTTCTTTATAGTGATAGCCATGGAATTGCAATAAAATAACAAACAAACCTGTGACGCTTTACCTGTCAGGAAAGTTTATATTTTGTTCCATGTATAAATGCAATAGAGAGGTACTTGTGATGATGTATTTCTTATCATTAATCGTAAGAGAAAACCAATTTAAATTTACATAATAATTTTGTAGATAGTTGCCATCATTTTAAAGTTTTGCTAGGTGGTTAAAATGACAACTTACGAATAAATATATTCAATAGTACATTTCAAATAACTGCACAGAAACTTGGAATAGAGTTTTGAATGAATTTGTTATTTATAAGTGACAATATAGTATATTAAAATAACGTGCGAGTGTACAAATTGAAAAACGAGGCGCGCAGCGCCGAGTGATTTAAGTACACGAGCACAGTTATTACACTTTCGAGCGAGTTATGTACACTATTTTTCAAACGACCACAAAATATTTCTAAAATAGTTTACAAGAGCAATGTTGTTACATTTTGACAGCTGATGCGTGTTTGTAGGTAAGCGTTGACGTTTGACATTTGAGGTTAGGTATTCTGATACCAACTGTACTAACCGTAATATCAAAATATTAAATAATGCTAAAATATTAGTAAATAAGTAATTATTAATTTTAAAAAATAAGATTTATCTGTGCAAATGTGTTGAAAACTCTGCCAAAACTTCAATATAAATAATAATACAAATTCTTTTCATTTATTTTATTGTTTTCTTTCATCGTAATGCCATCTGTTATCAATCAGTGGAACTTCACCGAATATGTTAGAAGTGTGCGTTATGCTAACATATCAGTGTATGTTATTTTCAATTTGCCGTAGTAGTTTATGATGTTGTTATGGTTACTTTCATAAGTGGTCGTCTGAAAAAACTATTTACATGAACTAAACTTGTCTGACAGTTAAAATATGATTCATTTGTTTGTTATTTTGTTTTAATTCCACGGCTGTACTTATAAAAAAGAAATATTTATAAAATTTTACAGCCGATTATTTTATTTGAAGCATTTCCCAGTCAAACAAATTATTTATCCACAACTCATATATAATAAAGACATAATTACACTGATTTCAGTTGTATTATATGGCTCATAAAACACGGTAAACAACTTGTTACTTAGCAACCACTTCATGATCTACCGTATTTTAAGAAACTATATATAACTGAATCAACAATGTTAAACGTTACGACCAATCTTCTTCGATACCTATAATTATGAGTTGTGGATAAAATTTTGTATTAACTCGTGTTTTATTACGTATATAAAACACTCAAGAAAAGTTTAAACACTTGACCTTCGGTCTCGTGTTTAATATTCTTAAGTGTTTTATATACCTAATAAAACACTTGTATAATAAATAACTATATTTACAATACCTGTACTGTAAGTTACCCATTAATGACAAAATTTAAACGCAGTAAGTGCAACTTTTATTGCATAGTTGGTTTCCATGGTGACATCAGGTTTCCAATAAGCGTATTCCATTTGCCATTTGGATCAAATCTAACTTACATTTACTGAACCAAATCATTTATTTATTTCGCTGCATTACTGCGCTCACTTTATTTTCAGTACTAGAATTACAGATTCTAATTTACTTTGAAGTAATTCACCGTAATAAGTGCATAAGTATGCTTAATTCAGTTCATTTAGTAATGTGTCAAATTTATCTGAACTGTTTTAAGTGGCAAATGGAATACAGCTAATATTTACTTACATCCACCGTGGACAGTAACTAAATATTATAATTTTGACAGCTGTTAATTTTGAAACCTATTTTCCTTTTTCTTCTATTTGTGCAAGTATTGTAAAAAAATAGCTTACTAACCTCGAACTGTGAGTGGTTTTTAGGACGCGAATTTTCTGCATTCTTAACCTAACAATTGCACATACAGTGCATATACTATTACAAACATTTATATGTAATCTCAAATGTGTCTAAAATGTTTTAAAAATACTTTTAACTTAAAACTAATTAATCATGAAATATTTGCGTAACATTGGCGCCAAAATTCAAACAAAATCAAAACAATCACAACTATTAATTAAAAGTGCGGGAAATTTAAATTACCTTTATAAACGTCAGCCTCCAATCAATAACAATAACAACAACACGCAAACAAAACACTAACAACCAACAAACTTTAAACAACGAATAACAACATAACAGTATTCAAGAACGTTCACTAACTTAACCGCACGTAAATTGTGTATTCTTCGATGCAGACTAACAGCGATCGGCTAGCTGCACTGTAGAAAATTATTATCGCCCGTCTCTGTCCTTCAAATCAGCTGTCTCACTCGGGTAGCCAATGGTGTGGGGGGCATGGTCACACCACTACTTTCGCGGGAAGAACAGTGTTGCCAAACTAGTGGAAGTGAAGTTTTTTTTTGTAAGATGCAATTCTTGCATTTTGTGTGCGTTGTTTTATGTCGGGTGTAAACAGGTGTTCTAAGTAAAGGCTCATTCACAACTACGGAGTAAGACGAAATTTCACCTAACAATTCTATTTACGATTAAAAATATGTCTTAAAACTATGTTAAGTAGGCTACGAAATTAATGAACTCATTTTAAATTACTGTCATTCGCAATGGATATCATTTGATTGTTTATAAGTGATAGAAGTTGACGATAGTTTTGCTGCTGGAAATATTGGATTTCTAAACTTCTTACATTTTAGGGTTGTTGATTTTACGAATATTCGAGAATTCGAATGTTCGGATTTATTGAACCTTCGAATTAAAATTCGAATTTTCGAATTATTCGAAGTTTTGAATTTTTTGAATATTCGAATTTTTCGAATTTTTCGAATTTTGCGAATTATTTGAAATGTTTTAGATCCTAACGTGGTATGAATTATTTTCAGAATAAACTCATTTGCAGAGTTTTGTATTAATACGTAAGTAATTATTTTTAATAATTATTGTTTGCCAAAATAATTCAATTTAGATTTAAAATTTCGTTACACTGTCAAAACCGTTATATTTAAGACGTTTTTGAATCCTTTTTATTGTCATTTTAAAACGTTTTACTAAAAATCCATAGCATTTAGATGGGCGGTTAAGACAGTAGATGGCTTAATTAAGACGCCAACCTTACAGAGTTTTTACAGAATACTTCGCCGAATTTATTATTTAATTCGTGGCCGACTTTTCGCGAATTATGCGTGAGCGTACTTGGAGATGACAGATGGCGTTAATTCATTGGCAAAAAAATCGAAAATTCGAATCTTGGGAAAATTCGAAAATTCGAAAAGTTCAAAAAAATCAACAATTCGAAGATTCGAAGTTTTTTTGACGAAGTTAAAAAAATTCGAATGTTCGAATGTTCAGAAATTCGAAATTCGGTGGAAATCAACAACCGTATTACATTCATAGTGTATGCCGAAAATGAAGAACACTAACCATGGTTAGTTTTTTCAGTAACCGGTTTTATTACGGAACATGAACAAATGTTTGACGTTTTGTCTGTCAAAATAAATTATTTATTTATTATTTCATTTATTTTGACAGTTTTGACAGATTAAATGTCAAACATTTGTTTAATTTTGTTTCAATTTCATAGCTATCGATAGTTTTGAGACAATTTTAGTCATTTTCAGATCTAATTTGTGTGTTACAAACTCAGACAAAACATTACTAGACGGAGAACAACGGCGTTTGTTGTGAAGTAAAAAGAGTTAAAGTAAGTTGTGGGTGAGACGGGTGCGCGGCAAAGAGCTAGTACCCCTTGGTGTTATGCAGGTTGCATTTTTGTTGATGACAGTTATCAGACGCGAGCATTTTATTTATTTAAATACAAAAGTGCGTATACAAAACACTTAATATGTCAAAAACTAACCTTTACTTTGATGTATGAAAAGTAAGTAATTGAATATAAAAATAACTACACAAATGTTTGCAACTCGCATAACATCAAAGGGTCCTCGCTCCTTGCCGCGCACCCGCCTCACCCACCAGTTACTCTAACCCTTTCTACTTCACAACACTGCATTGACTTGTATACGGCAGAATTTGTCTACTTATGTTTGGTCTGAGATCATATGTTTATCGTTTGATTTTGAGAACAAGAATGGATTGCAAAAAACAAACAAAACAAAACGCTACTTTGACACATGTAAAACTAGGTTAACCAACTTGCAAGTATTTATTAAATTTGAAAAAATCAACTTGCCTCCGCCAGGATTTGAACCCAGACCTTCCACTAGGGCCGCGGACGTTCTAACCAATTAGACCACAGAGGTGTGACGAATTGTTTGGCACTGACAAGCGATTTTTTCTATGTGTCGTTTGTAAGTAATATCAATTGTGCGTTCAAATCCTGGCGGAGGCAAGTTGATTTTTTCAAATTTAATAAACATTCAACGGTTTGTTAATTACAATTACTATTTAACACTTGCAAGTATTTAGATTGGCAAAACAAAAAGTAACCAAAAAATCACTATATCTGGGGGAAAGTTGCGAGTTGCCCGCAACAAAAATAGAACATGTTCTAGTTGCGCAACTAGTTCAGGAACAAATGTTGCACGCAACTTTAGTTTTACATTTGGCAACTCGTGTTGCGGAACTAGTTGCGTAACATGTTGGTTTACAGGCAATCGTAGCTCAGTGGATATATGCGAGGTAAAACTTGCGTTTCTTAATTAGTAAGCAAGAGGTCGTGCGTTCAAATCTCACTGACTTTTACTTATATCCAAAAAAAAATATGATTGTGTCTGAGTGGTTCGGATTCCACTATAAGCTGTAGGCCCCCTGTACTGTAATTGGGATTTACTTCCTGTTGTGCAGAGTAACAAATAAATAAATAAATAAATAAATGTTGCTGAATGTAAAACGGGTTTTAGATATTCCTTTTTAGGGAGTTTAATTCACTAACCATATTATGGGATAAAAAAGGCATGGCACACAGAGCTGGGCAAAATCACGAACAAAGGGAATTAAATCACAATTCACAAATCAAACAAATATTTTTTTGTGACAATTCACAATTCCACTTCATTTTCGAAGTGAATTAATTCACAAAACAAAGTGAAGCCTTTTTGTGAATTGGGGCTTGGGCTTGGAGCTTAAATCATATTTCCAAGTACTACATATTATCAATATATTTAATATTTCTTTTTTTAAAATATTAGGTGCATTATTATATGCACAACCGAATGAAAACAGATGTAAGTAGATACGAGATGTGGCTATTAAATAGCGAGACTGACGGTGTTTTAACATTTTATTTTGATTTCATACCTATTTACTTATTATCACCTTCAATATACACCCCTCCTCTATCCCTACAATGCTCCATGCGAATCTTTCATTGGGCGAAACAGTGCTGGAAGTCTTCTTCTGTCAGCTCCTTCAGAACGCGTGCAGATTTCTCTTTCAAAGCTCAAATCTTGTTGCTATTAAGGCAAATTTCACCTTAGGAAACAGATAGAAGTCGCACGGTGCAAGATCCGGCGAATAAGGCATATGGTTCAACACTGCAATGCTGTATTTGGCTATAAACCTCTTGACAGACATTGCGGAATGAGCCAACGCATTGTCTTGATGGAGAACCCATGACTTGTAACAGTTTTGCCAAGAGAAATGATTTAAGCCTTTTTTTAGCTCTAAAACAATTCACAAGCCCAAATCAATTTCTTTAAAGGTCTTAAGTCACAAGCCTGATTTGCGAATTTTTTTAAAAGGCTTAATTCACTTGATTTAAATCAAGAAATATGATTTAAATCTATTTATAATTCCTTTTGATTTAAATCATGCCCAGCTCTGATGGCTCATTAGTAAAACAACTTCAATGCATTTGTTGTATATAAATTTATGTATTATTTTTTATTTATAAATAATATAAATTATAGTTAAGAGAGTAAATGTTTTAATTAAGGTGCCTAACCTTGCAGAGTTTTTGCAGGATTCTTCGCCGAGTTTATTATTTAATTCGTGGCCGACTTTTCGCGAACTATGCGTGAGCGTGTTTGGAGATGACAAATGGCGTTAATTCAGTGGCAAAAAATTCGAGAATTCGAAGCTTCGAAGTTTTTCTAACGAAGTTCAAAACATTCGAATGTTCGAACGTTCAGAAATTCGAACTTCGGTGGAAATCGATGACCCTACTAATGACACTATTTTTTAAAAAATGAGTTTATTAATTTCGTAGTCTACAAATTGTGTGGAAATCGAACCCGGGTCCTCAAATCCACAGGCCAACTCGATATCACTGAGTCACATGCCCCATAATAATAAATAATAATAGATAAAGAAAAAAATTTAAATCAAATATTGATATAACAGAAAGTTATTATTTTTCTTTTTTCAAGGCTGTCAATAAATATAAATTATTTAACCTTTAATGGGGTAGCTGACTGAGATGTATCGCGTCGGTCTATGGATTTAATAACCCAGGTTCGATTTCCACAGTCGACAATTTTCACAACATTAAAATCACTTCTATGGCTTCCTCTCCACTAACTTCTTTAATGACTGTGATTTGACGGCTGGTGAGCGCACTTCACACGTCACACTCCATTAGGCTTTTACACGTTAACAAGAAGTATATTAATGTATTTTCGTCAGTTCCTAAAATAAACAAACGTGCTACAAATATTCCTAGAACCGAGTTGAAATTCTCACAAATTGTGTTTATTATTAGCTTGCGTTTATTCCACGTGTTTCTTAAAATATAAACTATTCTATCAGCGCCATCTTACTGCGTACGTGGGAGACTGACACTTATTGAATTGACGTACATCCAAGAAAGATGTAGATTACTGAGGATCAGGTTTTCAGTCACCGGTTTACTCTCGATTAATATAAATATATATATATCATCACGCCTTCTACCCATTGCTGGGTGTGGCACTCTGTTGAAGCAGATCTCGGTAAGTGATATATTTTGCGCGTGAAGTGCGGTTACCAGTCGTCAAATCACGGCCCCCAAACATGTTAGTGGTGGAGGAGCCACAGGGATAGCTTTTTCAAATTATGAAAATTTGTCGCCTGTGGGAATCGAACCAGGGACCTCAGGATCCACAGGCCGACTTCATACCACTGAGCTAGCCATTCCATACTCTCGATTAATGTTAATTATAATTAAATAGTAATGTAAATCTATGGTTATAATTATTATTTAATCATGATTAATATACATACATATATCATCAAGCTAAATCCTATGAAATGGGGTAGCACGAACCCTAAATCATTCATAAAATATTCACTCATTAAATTCATGAAATAATCAGTCAAACATTCTCATTCAAACACACCACCCTCATTTTCATGGGCGTTCACAGACATTTTTGCAGGGAGAGGGGGGCTTTTCACAAAAAATCTCAGATATACATAAATTTCTAAAATATATTTTTTTATTTACTTAACATAAATACAAATACACCTTACAAATGACGTATAATACTAGACGAATTATGCCGTATTCAAGTCAATGCTGTGTTGTGAAGCAGAGAGGAATGGAATAACTTGATGGTCCGCCGGGTGCGCGGCAAGAAGCGAGTACACTTTGATGTTATGCAAGTTGCTCCTTGCCGCGCATCCACCTCACCCACCAGTTATTCTATCCCTTTCTGACTCACAACAAACGCCGATGTTATCCGTCTAGTTATGTTTTGTCTGAGGATTCTACTGACAACGACAAGTTACGTGTTATTTATCTCTGTCTTATCTGTCTCTCTTTAAGCTAAGATGCAACTACGTCATATTCATTTGTTTCGAAAGTTTAAATATTTTTATCCTTAATACAAGTTTTTTTAAAAAATAAAAAAATTGGGTATAATTATTTTATTACGTAGATTAATATATAAAAAATTTAAAAAAGTCTTGAAAGGCCCATTGATTAATTTTGAAAGTGGTGTAAGTCCACTTACAGCCATTATTTTAGTTAAATTTGCCTATAACAAATTTATATAATTAAATTACATATTGATAAATCAGTAGAAACATTGCCAGACTTGATATAATTAACCTATATTTTTTTATTGACAAATATTCTAACCTTAAATTTCTCGAAACAAAAGAAAATGAACTTACACAACTTTCAAAATAACCGATCCATATTTTATGAGGATGTGGAGCCGCTTCTCCTGCCCAGGCTGGAGCATTAACCGACGCGTTCACCCCCTTGTTACGGCACTGTAAAATACTTGTTGAATGAAAACCACTGGTTCCGTCAAATGTAAACCAGAATATTGTGAATCGCACTACTCTAAAAATAGTCGGATAGCCGATCTGCAGATACCTTCTACACGCACTTAACGCAAAATACGCATGCAATGACGTTACAGACATATGGTACTTTACATATGCTAGTAGGCTGCGCCTGGCAAAACATCAGAATATTTATAACTGTGTATAGTGGTAAAATCTAGCAGTAATGTTGACCCACTTTTGAAGGGAATGGCCAAATGTCGAATAGTTTTTTCTTAATCTGGAGTGCACAATAAAGTTCGTCACCAAGATGTATTCAGATAAGAGTTTAAGTTTAAGATATAGAATTACGTTTTAGTTTAGTTTAAGAAACGTTAGGCAAATAATATCTAAATGAGAGCATTCACACCACGCAATGGGCTCCATGCCATAATCGAATTAATAAAAGTTAGTGTTAAAAAAAAAAAATATAAATATATTGACTTATGAAAGTGATAAAAGTTTACTAGGAATTCAGTCAATTTTTAAATTTTTTTATTTTGTCAACGTTTCGACTGCTACTTCCAGTCTTCTGTAACACGACGGGGCGTCTGTACATCGCAAGTGCGTATCGATTATTTAGATGTCGATCAATCAAACGTAATTAATTGAACCGGAAGCGCGATTATTAAGACGACTGTTTGAGTATTCTTATTAATAATACGCACACAATAACAAAACACAGATAACTTTATTAGCAACAAACTTAATAGAGTAATTAATAATAAAACAGAATATAAGCTACGATAAAATACTAAGAATCCGCGCGAAAAGCGGGAGCGGATGCGTCCTGGTCACATCTTGACCAGCCGAAGACGCGAACGTGTCATCACTGTCTCTGCCGCTCAAAAACAGACGCTATGTTTTTGAGCGGGGGTGAAGGGTGGTATTTTCGGGGGTGCAACGATGGCTGACGACTGCAGATAACCGCACATATTCGTTGTCACGATAAGATTCTTCCTTAGAATCTTATCGCACAAAACCGGGAAGCAAACCAACAGGATATCTACAGTCGACACAAAACCACTTTGTTACACTTCTTCAGGACAACATAAAATATATTTAAAGAACAATCCTGATAAATAAATTATTAATAATAATTTGAAAAATTTAATTAAATAGATAAGTGTATAGATAAATAAATAAATAAATATATCATCACGCCTTCTACCCATTACTGGGTGTGGCACTCTGCTGAAGCAGATCTCGGTAAGTGATATATTTTGCGCGTGAAGTGCGGTTACCAGTCGTCAAATCACGACCCCCAAACATGTTAGTGGTGGAGGAGCCACAGGGATAGCTTTTTCAAATTACGAAAATTTGTCGCCTGTGGGAATCGAACCAGGGACCTCAGGATCCACAGGCCGACTTCATACCACTGTGCTAGCCATCCCATAAGTGTATAGATATATATTTAAAAAAAATATATAACTTACCGAGATCTGATATACTCCATTCCCTGTATGAAAATGATGACGTCACAGTCGGTATTCATGTGATTCAAGATTTTGTACTTAAAACGTTTACATTGGTATTGGATTCACATTTTTAAAACATAACCTAAAATCTAAATGTCAGATTAAAATATTTATTACTTTATAACATTTAATATACAAATTCTGCAATATTTTAAATAAAAATAAAATATAAATTTGTCTTAACGCACGAAAAATATTACCTACATTATTCAAATATTGAATTTTATAAAATAAAACTCAAAAGAATATACATTACATATGTATTATTATTATATATAAATAAATAATATATAAATAAATAAATAAATAATATATAAATAAATAAAAAATATATATATATATCATCAAGCCTTCTACCCATTACTGGATGTGGCACTCTGCCGAGGCAGATCTCGGTAAGTGGTATACTTTGCGCATGAAGTGCGGTTACCAGTCGTCAAATCACGGCCCCCAAAGATGTTAGTGGTGGAGGAGTCACAGGGGTATATATATACGTATATATATATATATATATATATATATATATATATATATCATCACGCCTTGTACGCATTACTGAGTGTGGCACTCTGCCGAAGCAGATCTCGATAAGTGATATATTTTTGCGCGTGCAGTGCGGTTACCAGTCGTCAAATCACGGTCCCCAATGATGTTAGTGGTGGTGGTGCCACAGGGGTGGTTTTTGAAATGATGAAAATTGTTTATCGCCTGTGGGAATCGAACCAGGGTTTTCAGGATCCACAGGCCGACTTCATACCACTGAGCTAGCCACCTCATAAATAAATAATATATGAAAATACAAAATACAATGCCCATTACCTCTTGTACTACAGTTAAATAAATTAAAGATCCTCCATTCTCTAACTCCAGCGCAATATAATCATGAAGATGACAAACGCATTTCTGCATTTGATTACCCAAAATTTTTTAGCCATTTCTTATTTCTCAGTCTGTATTTATGTATCAAAAATGTCACAAACTTAGAAATGATAGGCGAGAAAATAACAAAATCATGACCATAGTTCTCTATTTTTATTTTATAAACAAATGTGTATCATCATCACGCCTTCTACCCATTACTGGGTGTGGCACTCTGCTAAAGCAGATCTCGGTAAGTGATATATTTTGCGCGTGAAGTGCGGTTACCAGTCGTCAAATCACGGCCCCCAAACATGTTAGTGGTGGAGGAGCCACAGGGATAGCTTTTTCAAATTATGAAAATTTGTCGCCTGTGGGAATCGAACCAGGGACCTCAGGATCCACAGGCCGACTTCATACCACTGTGCTAGCCATCCCAATGTGAACAAAGTAAATATAAATTTTTGTATTAGTAAGAACTGTCATACGTTTTCATAAAAATAATAAATGAGATAGAACGTGAAAAAACATGAAACGTGTGTGTTTACTTATTAAGACATACGTTAATGCCATTCGTATAGGTAAGAATAATATTAATAAAAAAAGATAGCTATATTTCATCGTAACTATGATAACCTCGTCCACATATGACGTAATCGTTTTCATACAGGAAATGAAGTTTACGGCAGAGTGCCACACGTAGTATTAGGTAAAATATTAGTTATAATATTATTTGTTCTAATTATTTTTTAAAGTACTTAATTATTAGGTTGATAGCAAATTGTAGTTTTGTTGTAGTTCCAATTTTTGCCACTATGACCGCATTCTTATTTAAAAATGCCACTCCAGTCAACAAGTACAGTACAAAAGTCTATATAATTGTTTACTGCGCATTATAAAGATGAATATGTTCCATAGAATTTTATAGTTTCACTAGAGTATGACAGTTGATGTTTAATTATTCTATGGTTATGGTTTCTTTTCATAAGAACCAAGGGTCTATTTTCAGACAGGGGCGTCCGCAGAAGGGGCAAGGAGGGGCGCGCGCTCCCCCCTGGTTATTAACTAGGATGGTGACCACGACTCTCGAACATAGGACTTTAACATGTAAAACTATTTGGAGAGGTAATAATGGACAAACGGCTTAAAGATGTAGTTATTTTATTTATGAAATAATAACCGACGTTTCGGCCAAGGTTATGGCCATCTTCAGGTCAAGCGTTGAAATAATCAAAAAACAACAATTTTAAAGTTACTAACTAAATAACTTAAATTAGTAACTTTAAAATTGTTGTTTTTTGATTATTTCAACGCTTGACCTGAAGATGGCCATAACCTTGGCCGAAACGTCGGTTATTATTTCATAAATAAAATAACTACATCTTTAAGCCGTTTGTCCACTATTACCTCTTCAAATTTGCTTTCGGCTTACTAAAAAAAAAAATTTTACAATGTAAAACTATAATTTTGTAATTTCCTGCTTCCTTAAATATTTTAAGCAAAAAGCTTCAAATAAAAGTTTTAGGACATAAAATTCTGCATCTGAACCAATAAACAAAATTAATTTTGCATACTTTGTAACGACATAAATTAGATTTGAAAATGAGGAAAATTGCCTCAAAACTATCGATAGGTATGAAATTGAAACAAAATTAAACAAATATTTGATGTTTTATTTGTCAAAATAAATGAAATAATAAATATAGTTATTTATTATACAAGTGTTTTATTAGGTGTATAAAACACGCTAGAAAAGTTTAAACACGAGAACGAAGGTCGAGTATTTAATATTCTTAAGTGTTTTATATACCAATAAAACACATGTGTAATATAAAATTTTATCCAGTACTCATAATTATAGGTATCGAAGAAGATTGGTCGTTTAACGTTGATTCAGTTATATATAGTTTCTCAAAATACAGTAGATCATGAAGTGGTTGCTAAGTGACAAGTTGTTTACAGTGTTTTATAGAATATAAAACACTAGCGATTTATGAGCCATATAATACAACTGAAATCAGTGTAATATTGTCTTTATTATATATGAGTTGTGGATAAAAGAATTTATTCTGACGGTTTTGATAGGTTGAATGTCAAACATTTGTTTAATTTTGTGTCAATTTCATAGCTAACGATAGTTTTAATACAAATTTAGCATGCAAAATTAATTTATTTTATACCCTAAAACTTTTATTTGAAGCTTTTTTCTTTGAAATAATTAGGAAGCAGGAAATTAAAACAATATGATTTTAAATGTTAAAGTCCTATGTTCGAGAGTCGTGGCCACCACACTGTATATGTATATATAAATAAAATAAAAATTAAATTATAAATTTAAAGACAACAAATTCAAGCTGAAACTCAATTTCCAGCAGTATTTTTACGTCCAGCTAGCGACATGTTCCCTATCATAACGATTGAGTCATCTTAGTTTATTAAGTTACACAGACACAAAATATGGGATGGCTAGCTCAGTGGTTATGAAGTCGGCCTGTGGATCCTGAGGTCCCTGGTTCGATTCCCACAGGCGACAAATTTTCATAATTTGAAAAAGCTATCCCTGTGGCTCCTCCACCACTAACATGTTTGGGGGCCGTGATTTGACGACTAGTAACCGCACTTCACGCGCAAAATATATCACTTACCGAGATCTGCTTCAGCAGAGTGCCACACCCAGTAATGGGTAGAAGGCGTGATGATATATTTATTTTATTTTATTTACAGACACAAAATATAGAAAATAAAAAACAAAAATTACTTAACAGGTCTCCTGTCTAATCAAAATAAATTAAGTAAATTTTTGTTTCCGGGCTTTTAATTCTGAGAATATGTTAATTACGGTCTCAATATTAATTTTTTTAAATTTGGGAATCAAATTTTTAATAGTAACTAAAAAACATGAAATACAAAATTTTCAATTGCATCCAACCAAAAACTAAAGAATTTATAACTCAAATGTATTTTTATTTTATTGTGCAATCATTAATGTTATAAATGTATATAGGTACAAAACCTGCCTTAGCAAATATTCATCACTTACCTTTATTAAACAATAAATCAGTTAATATAAAATTATTATTCCTGCGAGTGCTGTGAATGTATGCGCTGCCCTCTGCGCTTGCGTGAAATAGGAGTATAGAGCATTGTAACGTTTTAGAAACAAGGAAATAACATTAAATTCAATTGTTTTTTGACATATGTTACAAGACGATTTTTATTTAATTATATTCTTCTAGTTTAGTTTTCTGATTATTTAGTTTCGTTAAAAATACCAAACTTTCTCACGAAAGTTTGTGTGGGCCGTAGCGTCTGAAATCTGACCCAAGCCATAAAACCACTTGACTTAGGGATTTTCACATGCAACACCAGCGATAACTGCACATATGTGTTTATGTAAACATTCCTAAGGGCTGCAAAGACGCAACCAGAACTAGTCTGGCATCATTCGAAGTATTGACCTTGTTTTGTACAGTTCAGTTGTGCAGTGCTATGTTAGCTTTGATATAAACTTGTGATTAAGTGTCTGACTAATCAATTAGTGTATTCTGGATTACCTGAGAGCTTCTATCTATCGGTGAGTTTGTCATTCATTGAGTTTTACGTATCATGCATGAATTGTAATGTGAGCGTCACTGGAGGTGGCGTCACGCTGTGTGCGTGATGTGTGTATGTACTGGGGCTCTACTTAAAACACTACCTAGAGAACTTTTTTTCAAAAATAAACGCATGGCGACTTTCCCTTCCTTTCTTATCTTTTTGTGAAGGCTATTGCTTTCATATTTTCTAATCTTTGTAGATTAATAATAATAAATTTATTTCTAAGAAAACATTCGCTGTTAGATTCGTTGTTAGGAGTAAGCGTGAGTAATTTGAGATATTTTAGGCATATGGTATGTATGTCGAAGAAAGAAGATGAATGATCAGAGGATAGGAGTAATAGGGACTTATAATTTTGACGTTACATGCAGCAGACCCGAAGCAGACCCCCCCCACACAATTTTGTGTGAAACAACAAATTTCTAGAAAGAGCGAGGTGACACCATGCCGAGTCGAACAACTGCTTTCTCCTATCAGCACTTCTCCTAATTTTTTTTACGTTTAACATTTGGATCACGTGATAAATGTCAAACTGTAAAGCAATCCCATGTTCGCTAGATAACAAATTATTAAATTCTATTGTACTCACTAGATGGCAACCGAAAAATTTGAATTGCATAAGTCCCTATTGGATAGATGTGATTGAAGGTTTGTTGTGTGATGAATGATTTCGAGTGTAATAAATGAATGAGTTTATATGGAGTGATCTATGAATGTGGTTGAAGTGAGGGTGGTGTTTGCAGTGGCGGACTAACTCCTTCGAAGGCCCGGGGCGGACTCTAATACCGGGCCCCTTATATTGAATAGGAACAGAAAACAATGGAATAAAAAATACAAAGTGCAATGGGATCTATATTAATGTATAATAGTTTTATAAAACATGTTTTCTAGCCTTAACTTTACTAAACTTATCTATAATATCATCAAAATCTAATGTCTTCGCTGCTTTCCGCTCTATAGATAGAATTGCCAAATTTATTAGCCTATCCTCGGTCATAGTGGATCTCAGGTAATTTTTTATTCATTTAAGTTTCGAGAAACTCCTTTCACATGACGCCACGGAAACACAAATTGCTAAAAAGTATTGAATAATCAGAGGTATGTTGGGAAGGGATTCACTAAAGTCTCATTTAATAATAAATTGAAGAATTTCTAGTGCTGTCCAGGTGAGAAATGTTTCTGCATTTGTATTAGTGGCGGATAAATGGTGTCGAAATCTCTTTACTTCTTCCGCCACTTGCCACTTGCACATGAGCGGTATATTTATTGCGCTACCACACAGTGTTGCCAACTATGTTGAAAGAAAAATTCGTAATTGTGAATAAAAAAATCACCTAATAAATAATAATTGCATGTTCATTCAGTTAAAAAAAATTAATCTGGAAACGGGGGCCCCTCTCTTTGGTAGGGCCCGGGGCGGACCGCCCCTGTCGGCCCCCCCCTTAGTCCGCCAGTGGGTGTTTGGATGAGAATGTTTGACGAGGACTGATTATTTGATGAATGTAATGAGTGAATGTTTTATGAATGATTTTAGGGTTCGTGCTACCCCATTTGATGGAATATAGCGTGACGATAGGTATATATGTATAATTTGCTTCATTTAAAATTTTTATTTTTGTGAAATTATTTATTTTTGAGCACATATAAAAAATATAAATTTTATTTAAGAAATAGCTCGGTGTACCGCCTTTTTCACACCTACCTCCGGGGCTGTAAACCTCAAAAGTTCCCCTATTAAGGTAGTACTAGTGTGACGGTGGCGCCATCGGTTGCCGAGTGGCGAAACTAACGCTCAAAAAAATATAAAAATTGATTAAAATAAGTGTTTTATACCTATTATGATTTGAATATCATGAATTGTTAACAGGTTGTTGGTCTAGTGAATTTTCAAATACCATACCACCGTGTGTTATTGCCATTATAAATTGGGATTCTTAATTTTTCGTTAAAAACAAGGCTTTGCATGGCTATATATCCATTACTAAACAATAAAAAACTTTCTCCTTCTGATACAATATACATGGATAGTTCTAGAACATCATGCTAGTTTTTCAAATGAAACTGCAAAATTTTAGAGGTACACAAACCAAATATGTGCGATTCTGAGTGATGATCGCCATAAGCCCCGTGTTTATACACGTTCTTATGAACTCAACTTTACAAGAGAATATATTTGTTCACAGACGATGAATGTGTTTCATATTTTAACAGGATGAGTATCCAATATTTGCGTGAGCCAAATTTCATTCGGATGTACAACAATGACCCATCTTTGGATTTATACAATTCTAGTTCTGCATAGCAAAATACATATGTCGCAATCCTAATATAAAACAATCTATCCCACTTCTGATAATTGTCTATATGTGAAATAATTTTTCTGTGATTAATGCTGCTCCTTCTGCACTTCTCTATTCATGTATTTGTCAGGATAAAATCATAGACGAAGTACAGTGAATATGAACATCAGTTTTATTAAAATATATATAATTACAAATGATTAACCATTCAACCTCTATCGTCTATCGCCGGATACACACTATCTTAGCAACTATTCACAAAGTCACCATGCACCCTTAACCAATCACACACGTCTCTTCATCCCTCACCTATTCTAACATGTTTCCACATTCTGCGTCACCCAGACGGACTCAGGCACACTTGACTTAATTTATTAGTTTAGAAACACAAACACAACCCCAAACATATCATTCTCACGATACTTAATATTTTCTAAACCAAGGGCTACAAAATAGCTAACACTAGACGAAACATGCATAACTTTAAAAATAATAGCCTAGCAATTAATAACGATACTTAACTTTAAACACAACACTGTCACTAGTTTCACTTTTTGTTTATAATACATTATTTACATGTGACAACCTGAAATATTACCACACATAAGGTAATATTTCTTTAAAAAAAATTCATTGCGCAATCTTATAAAAATAAACAATAACAACAATAATAAAATAATTTAAACGGAAACTTTCATACGCTAGTGGAACTATACCAAAATCGCAAAATAATCTACAGAATATTTTGTAAAACTTTAGAAAATAATATTATCATATGTCTATTCAAAAACGTCAAACAAAACATAAATAAACAAAACCAGACAGAAAAATATGAATGAAGTTCAAAAAAGAACAAGAGCAAAGGTCAGAGTCACAGAGAACATATGCAGAACGATATTTTAAGACTTATCAATATGAGTGTGACGTCATAACAAAGATATGACGTGAATGCAGACATCACACAGATAAGAAAAAAGTGCAGAAATAAACAAAACTGTATTTGTTTCAAGGCAAACTTGAATATAATAAGAACAGTGTTGCCAATACAGATTACAGATGACAAACAATTATTGTTACAGGTTGTTTTTATACTTAGCTAATCTCTGCTAGTTCGACTTAAATAAAAGAATTGAATTCTCTTTCCGAAAAGTTAATGGTAAGAAGCAGTGGCGTACCTAGAACTTTTACCGCCCAGGGCGGTCTCCAATTTGCCTCCCTTTCTAAATAAATAAAATAAATATATCATCACGCCTTCTACCCATTACTGGGTGTGGCACTCTGCCGAAGCAGATCTCGGTAAGTGATATATTTATGTACGTGAAGTGCGGTTACCAGCCGTCAAATCATTGCCACCAAATATGTTAATGGTGGAAGAGCCACAGGGGTAATTTTAATTTTGTGAAAATTGTTTGTCGGCTGTGGGAATCGAACCAGGATCCTCAGGATCCACAGACAAACTCGAAACCACTGAGCCATTACCCCATAAAATAAAATAAAATAAATATATTATCTCGCCTATTACCCATTACTGGGTGTGGCACTCTGCCGAAGCAGATCTCGGTAAGTGATATATTTATGTACATGAAGTGCGGTTACCAGCCGTCAAATCACGACCCCCAAAGATGTTAATGGTGGGGGAGCCACAGGGATAATTTTAATTTGGTGAAAATTGTTTATCGGCTGTGGAATCGAACCGGGGTCCTCAGGATCCACAGGCGAACTCGAAACCATTGAGCCATTACCCCATTAAATAAAATAAGATAAAATAAATATATCATCACGCCTATTACCCATTACTGGGTGTGGCACTCTGCACAAGCAGATCTCGGTAAGTGATATATTTATGTACGTGAAGTGCGGCTACCGGTCGTCAAATCACGGCCCCCAAAGATATTAGTGGTGGGGGAGCCACAGGGGTAGTTTTTAAAATGGTGAAAATTGTTTGTCACCTGTGGGAATCGAACCGGGGTTCTTAGGATCCACAGGCCGACTTGATACCACTGAGCTAGCCACCCCGTAGAATGGTGGTTTTTATAAATTAAAAAAATAAATATAAAATAAATATATGATCACGACTTTTACCCATTACTGGGTGAGAAACTCTGCCGAAACAGATCACGGTAAGTGATATATTTATGTACGTGAAGTGCGGTTACCAGCCGTCAAGTCACGGCCCCCAAAGATGTTAATGGTGGGGGAGTCACAGGAGTAATATTAATTTGGTGAAAATTGTTTGTCGGCTGTGGGAATCGAACTAGGGTCCTCAGGTACCAAGGCCAACTCGAAACCACTGAGCCATTACCCCATTAAATAAAATTAAATAAATATATTATCTCGCCTATTACCCATTACTGGGTTTGGCACTCTGCCGAAGCAGATCTCAGCAAATGATATATTTATGCACGTGAAGTGCGGTTACCAGCCGTCAAATCACGGCCCCCAAAGATGTTAGTGGTGGGGGAGCCACAGGGGTAGTTTTTAAAATGGTGAAAATGTTTTGTCGACTGTGGGGATCGAATCAGGGTTCTTAGGATCCACAGACCGACATGATACCACTGAGCGTTTACTCCATAATAGTGGGTAACTAAATGGTAAGAAGTTTATATAAACTTTTTTGGAAATATTGTTTAGCTTAATTTGACAAATCCAAAATTCAGGATTAGCTAGATTTTAACTAACACTCTTTCGAGAATTTGGCCGTAAAGGTATACAGGATGTGCACAAAATGTGGAACATACAAAATTAACATAGGATTTTTAAAACGTGTAGAAATTGGTTCCCTTGTACATTTTAGAGCAAAAGATCAAGAATGAGAAAATTCTTCAAAATTCAATTTTTCGTTTAGAAAAATTCAGTTTGTTCTATACTCCATTCCCTGTATGAAAACGATTACGTCACATTCGGTATCCATGTGATTCAAGATTTTGTATGTTTACATTGGTATTGGATTGACATTTTTAAAACATAACCTCAAATTTAAATGTCAAATTAAAATATTTATTATTTTATAAAATTTAATTTGTTTATAATGAAATCAAATGGTGCGTTCAATGAGCCCAGCAAAACAAGCAATTGCTAAGTAAGCAAATGCGATTTATTGCTTGGTCCACTGAACGGTTTGCTCGTTTCGCTACATTTTCAAGACCTAGTTGTACCGAACAAGACATCGTGAAATGTGTTCGGCTAATGATAAATAATATGAGTGCGCACGTTGTGTGTGCTTTTTTATGCGTTTTGACTTTTGACAGATTGAAATTTGCTCTAAAAATTTTAAGCCAAGTTTGTGTTGGTGATATTAGGCTATTCTTTGGAATATGGTATTCAATAAATATATATTTTTTAAGAACCATGATGGCACATTCACTAAATCTGATGACGGCTATTTTATAGCCCTTGTAATAATTGTAATCCTACCGATAATAGTTTGATATAGATCAATTCCATCATCTACGAAAAGCTGAATATATTCGTTTTCCATTTTTCATATATTTAAATTAATTATTGTTTGTCAACTATCAAAATAGTTTCGATCATGTTATAAACTTACAATTTGAAATTCTCGCAAAAATATTTGAATGTCTAGCACTTCGAGCGAGAAATTTCTCGCTTGTTTTGCTCGCGAGCAAAACGAGCAAATGCTAGCCTAGCAAAGCCGTTCAATGATTCTTACTTCCGGTTTGCTTGTTTTGCTTAGCACGTTGAACGCACCTAAATTCTGCATATATTAAATAAAAATCAATTATAAATTTATCTTAACGCACCAAAATATTACCTACCTTATTGAAATATGTAATTTTGTAAAATAAAACTCAAAGAAATATATATTTTTATATGTATTATTATTATATATAAATAAAAATATTTGAAAATACAAAATACAATGCACATTACCTCTTGTACTACAGTTAAATTAATTAAAGATGCTCGATTCTCTCTAACTCCAGCGCAAAACAATCATGAAGATGACAAACGCATTTCTGCATTTGATTACCCAAAATTTTTCTAGCCATTTCTTATTTCTCAGTCTGTATTTATGTATCAAAAATATCACAAACTTAAAAATGACAGGCGAGAAAATAACAAAATCTTGACCATAGGTCTCTATTTTCATCTTATAAACAAATGTGAACAAAGTAAATGTAAATTTTCGTATTAGTAAGAACTGTCATACGTTTTCATTAAAATAATAAATGTGATAGAACGTGAAAAAACATGAAACGTGTGTCTTAACTTATTAAGACATACGTTATGTCATTCGCATAGGTACGAATAATATTATTAAAAAAAGATAGCTATATTTCATCGTATCTATGATAACATCGTCCACATATGACGTCATCGTTTTCATACAGGGAATGGAGTTATACTAGCATGTCTGTTGTATTGGATATTTGAAAAATAAAATGTTATATTTTTGTCAAATATCAGAATACCATGGAAATAAAAAAAAATCGTTCTAACAGGTCAGGTCCACAATTAAAATAAGAAATTCTTGACAGTTGTTCAACATACATACATACATACATATCTTCACGCTATATTCCATCAAATGGGGTAGCACAAACCCTAAAATCATTCATAAAATATTCACTCATTACATTCATCAAATAATGAGTCCTCGTCAAACATTGTCATCCAAACACACCACCCTCACTTTAACCACATTCATAGATCACTCCATATAAACTCATTTATTTATTACACTCGAAATCGTTTACCATACAACAAACCTTCAATCACATCTATCCAATCACTCCTATTCACTTATCATTCATCTTCTTTCTTCGATGTACATAACATATGCGTAAAACATTTCAAAACACTCACGCTTACTCCTAACAACGAATCTAATAAGAAATCTAACAACGAATCTATAAAGATTAGAAAAGATGAAAGCGATAGCCTGCACTTGTATATGAAAGAAAAGTCCACACAATGCAGTAACTGTAGATGAAACAAAAAAATAAGAAAGGAAGGGAGTGTCGCCCTGCGCTTGTTTTTGAAAGTGAATTCCACACAATTGCAGTTAAACAAACAATGTGAGATCAGAAAATGAATAAAAAACATCAGAAAGGAAGGGAGTGTCGTTCCTGTGCTTGTTTTTGAAACACAATTACAGTTAAATACTCTATATAAGAACTGAAAACGAATTAAAAGATAAGAAAGGAAGGGAGTGTCGTTCCTGCGCTTGTTTTTGAAACACAATTGCAGTTAAATACTCTATATAAGAACTGAAAACGAATTAAAAGATAAAAAAGGAAGGGAGTGTCGTTCCTGCTCTTGTTTTCGAAAGTGAATTCCCCGCAATTGCAGTTAAACACTCTACGTAAGAACTGGAAACGAATTAAAAGATAAGAAAGGAAGGGAGTGTCGCTATACGCTTGTTTTTCAAAGTGAATTCCACACAATTGCAGTTAAACACTCAATGTAAGATCAGAAAACGAATAAAAAAGATAAGAAAGGAAGGGAGTGTCGCTCTACGCTTGTTTTTCAAAGTGAATTCCACACAATTGCAGTTAAACACTCAATGTAAGATCAGAAAACGAATAAAAAAGATAAGAAAGGAAGGGAGTGTCGTCCCTGCGCTTGTTTTTGAAAGTGACTTCCACACAATTACAGGTAAACACTCTACGTAAGAACTGGAAACGAATTAAAAGATAAGAAAGGAAGGGAGTGTCGCTCTACGCTTGTTTTTCAAAGTGAATTCCACACAATTGCAGTTAAACACTCAATGTAAGATCAGAAAATGAATAAAAAAGATAAGAAACGAAGGGTGTGTCGTTTCTGCGTTTGTTTAAGATTTTGTTTAATTAGTTTTTTATTTTCATGGCTATCTGATTTTTGACGAAGATGTCACATTTTATCTTTCAAATATCTAGTACTACAGACATACTAGTGTAACAAATTTAAACTTTTTAAACATAAAATTTAACTTTAAACAATTTTTTATTGTTATATTTTTGCTTTGAAATATAAAGGAAAGCCAATTTCCCTTATGTTAAAACCCCATGTTCCGCATTTTTGAGCACACCTTGTATGTTATAAAACTTCCTGATTATAGAAAAAAAATAAATTGAATTAGTAATTTAATAAATACTGAATAATCGATGGAATCAAATTTAATTATAAAGTGAAAAATAAGGATACTGCCAGGATTTAAACCTGGTTATATGCTTTAAACCAACTAAGCTACGATTGCTCTGGATTCAAATCTGAGTTTATTCCAATTATTACAAAAATATTTTATTCAAAATTCATAAAATTTTGAAGTGTATATTTTTAGTACCACTGTCTAACACTACAAAGAATCATTTATCTGATGTTGTACAATAAATAATTTATAACTTAATCATTAATAGATTTGAAATAACTATCAAACCAGTGATACTAAAAATGTTTATGTAAGGTGAACCATATGAAATATTGAATTTGATTTAAAATTTTTGTTTTTGTTCTATGATCAGTACATTATAAAATATATGCTATTATTTTTTTAACTCGAAGTTTAAAAAACATTCTGTATACAGGCTGTTCTATTTAAGTGTTCAATTTAAGTGTGCCACCATTTATGGGATGGCTAGCTCAGTGGTATGAAGTCGGCCTGTGGATCCTGTGGTCCCTGGTTCGATTCCCATAGGCGACAAATTCTCATAATTTGAAAAAGCTATCCCTGTGGCTCCTCCACCACTAACATGTTTGGGAGCCGTGATTTGACGACTGGTAACCGCACTTCACGCGCAAAATATATCACGTACCGAGATCTGCTTCAGCAGAGTGCCACACCCAGCAATGGGTAGAAGGCGTGATGATATATTTATTTATTTATTTTATTTATCTATATATAATAATAATACATATAAAGATGTATATTCCTTTGAGTTTTATTTTACAAAATTATATATTTCAATAAGGTAGGTAATATATTTCGAGGGATAAGATAAATTTGTATTTGGTTTTTATTTAATATATACAGAATTTGGATACATTTATAAATTAATTAAATTTAAAGAAGTAATAAATATTATAATCCGACATTTAAATTTTAGGTTATGTTGTAAAAATGTCAATCCAATACCAATGTAAACGTACAAAATCTTGAATCACATGGATACCGAATGTGACGTAATAGTTTTCATACAGGGAATGAAGTATACAACTATTTTGTAAAAAAATAAAAAATTAAATTTTTTTAGTCATTTATTTCTTTCATAGCATGCTGATTCGTATAATTTTGTAATGTGAGCATGCTGAACTTTGTATTTGTTGAATTCAGAATAAAATTTCCTTCCGAACAAAAAAATTAAATATATATTCTCATTTAAAATAAGAAAGATGCACCTTGTACTTTGGGAACGAAAAAAAAATTGTTAATAGTTTTGTAATTGTTTTGTATTTCATTGCTAATTTAATCAACCTTGTCATTTTTACTTTCTTATACACAGTATAAGGAAGTATTGGAATTGTGAAAAAAATCGTTGACGAGATTTTCGCGGAAATACGTGTTTTGAGGTCCACTGAATCCGTTTTGATCATTATCGCAATGATGTCTGTGTGTGTGTGGATGGATGTGTGTCCGAGTGTGCAATATCTCATGAACGAGATAAGATTTGTTAACAAAACTTGGTAATTATAAGTTTCATGAAAATACGAAGAGCTGAGTTGATTTTAAATGAATTTGAAAAACCGGAAGCGGAAGTTTACTCGACACACAAAACAATAAATTCCATTTATTTCAAAAATGAAATCAGTTACGAAAAAAGTTTCAAATGAATGATGTTAGCAAAAATATTTGGAACATAAAATAATATTTGCAATTTTTCTGTATATGCGTCTAATTTTGAGAAAAACTAATTTTTATATTTAATAATATATTTCAATAATCATAGTAGCAATAGACACAAAAAAACATAAATTTTATTTTTCGCTTTATCTAGTTATCTATGTCTTTTTTCGGAAAAACAAATACATTATTAAAATGGTCAACTAATTTGGCAACTTTGCCTCAATTTAATCGTCTTCGTATCTCACGGTTCCTGAGATACCAAGGTTTAGGCTCGAAAAACGGACATTCTATATATGCCTCATCAGTAAAGTTAGACATAAAGTAGTCAACATTACAAAAAAATTATACATAAACAAATTTGATATTTTATGTGTTTCAAACAAATAAATGCTGAATTACTGAAAAACTAAATTACATGTTTAATAATATTATATAACATTCATATATTCTAAATATTATATATGCTGTGTATAAGAAAGTCGTGTGGTGACCACACCAGATTTTTATAATTCTCGAGACAGCAATGGTGGTGCACAGAAAAAGAAGTACAAGTAAACCCAAGAAATGCTTTCCTCTACCGTTTCAAATACGATAGGACATTTTTCTGTGACTCACTGTATACCATTTATTTATAATTTAACAATCTATTTTTGTAAGCGGAAGTAAACTATAACTGAATATTTAATGTCATTTAGATTGGATAACAGTATAATTACAATAAAAAGTTAACATGCTTGTCACGAGTAATTTTTTTACTGATTTATTAATAAATTTGTTACAGTAAGTTCAGTAACTCGTAGCGAAAGTTCAGAGGATTTTAAAATAAAAATGCGTTCGTACATACATACATGCATATGTATATCTTCCCGCTATATCCCATCAAATGGGGTACCAAGAACCATGGGCGTCCGCAGGGGGAGGGCAAGGAGGGGCGCCCCCCCGGATTTTAATTAGGGTGATGACCACGACTCTCGAACATAGGACTTTAACATATAAAACTATAATTTAAAAGTTTTAGTGCATAAAATTCTGCATCTGAACCAATAAACAAAATTAATTTTGCATACCTTGTAACGATACAAATTAGATTTGAAAATGAGGAAAATTGCCTCAAAACTATCGATAGGCATGAAATTGAAATAAAATGAAACATATGTTTGACGTTTTATTTGTCAAAATAAATGAAATAATAAATAAAGAATTTATTCTGACAGTTTTGTCAGATTGAACGTCAAACATTTGTTTAATTTTGTTTCAATTTCATAGCTATCGATAGTTTTGAGACAATTTCAGTCATTTTTAGATCTAATTTGTGCCGATATAAAGCATGCAAAATTAATTTCGTATTTTATGCCCTTATACTTTTTCTTTTAAATAATTAGGAAGCAGGAAATTTAAAACAAGCTAGCGGCATGTTCCCTATCGTAACGATTGAGTAATCTAAGTTTAAGTTTACACAGACACGTAAAACTGCTAAATCGGAATTTATAGAAGAAATGGTGTCAATTTAAGGAAGAGTTATTCGAAAATTGTCTTTCCTCTTCAATTCAAACCCAGACGACAAAGACTAGTAATTTATTTCACAAATTTAAATATTTTTTTATCCATTTGTTATGTGTATTTGTATTTATGTTATGTAAAAAAAATATTTTAGAAATTTATGTATATCTATCTGAGAGTTTTCTGCGACTGGAAAAAGGCTGTGGACGCCCATAGCAAGAACCCTAAAATCACTCACAAAATATTCACTCATTGCATTCTTCAAATAATCAGTCCTCGTCCAACATTCTCATCCAAACACACCACCCTCACTTTAACCACATTCATAGATCACTCCATATAAACTCATTCATTTATTACACTCGAAATCATTTATCACACAACAAACCATAGTTCTAATAGTTCTCGAGATAGCAATGGTGGCACACTTAAATTGAACACCCTGTGACCATACGTCGTTCATTATAGAGGACAGTTCTTTGTTTTAAAGTGTTAGCCACCGAACAAGTAAACATAAGTAGCGTTCGATTTGCACCAAATCTCAGTTAATCTCACCTCACCTCAGTTTGACAGCTTTTTTGTGCTGTTCTATTTGCACTGACATAACTGAGATCAAGTGAGACACTCACTTCCCCCCTTGCCGATGCTGCACTACCTATTTCACTGGTGCGTACTGAGATTTTCTACTCAGTTAGAGTGGGGGTAGAATTCGTTATGTTTTGTTTGTAGTTTGAATATTTGGAAGTTATTTAATATTTTTTTTAAATTGTACATGTTATTATAAATCATGTCTCACAGCTAACTGCCAACAAAAACATCAAGCAAATCATGTGTTGTCCGCGAAATGATACTACAACGTTCGTCACGTAACCGACTCAGTTCAGACCTGTCAAACCCCGTTCGATTTGTCATCGAAAAAATATCATCTCATTTCAGACAATCTCAACTCAGTTGAAATGAACTGAGGTGAGATTGTTTGCAAATCGAACGCTACTATTGAAGAAGGGACAGCTATAACAAAAGATTGTTACGCAGTTGCTGGTGACATCTCTTGTTGCCCCAAGTAATTATTATGAAAAATACCGATAATATAGGATACATTTTTATCATTTTCATGATCATAATGACTAAAATATTTCAAAATTATTAAAATGAAAATATATTACAAAGCAACAAAAACAAACAATTGGTAAAAAGCTTAGTTTTATTAAATCATATTTAAAATATTAATTAAACACATACTAATGAATATGAATAATATACATTTTCGCCTTCTAATGCACACTCTCATTTATCATTTAGCTACTGTCTTCAGTATCCGTATTCTTATATGTTGTTGTTATTGATAAATATGAGATATTTTCATCCCAAATTGTTGAAAATGAATTTATATTTACTAAAAAAGAATTTTCATAATTATAAAAGTTTCAAATTTCACAATATTGTATTAATTACTTACATTGGTCAATATGTGGAACAGCCCCAATATTTAATTTTTTTGATGATGTGTATCGTTACTGTCAATTTTGAAAATGTAGACTACATACGACATTGTGCTTAAGAGTACTACTATAAGGCATATCAATTAAATCATTTCTATTATTATTGTTTTCCAGCAATGTTTTACGTAATAAATTATTTCGTGGTAAAACATGGAAAAACATATTCTTACAATTTGTTTCTACTACAATGTGGTAGCCTAAAATTATAAAATAGTATAAAATTAAATATAAAATTATAAAAGACTCCTACTCACCATTAAATATAGATTGCAATAATAACGACAGATATGTTTATTATTTACAAATTTTACTTGTCAAAATGTAAAACATCGTTTGTCAAACATTTAAATAAGTAATCTGTTTCACAGTCAACCATTTAAATTTTACCTACTATGATTCCTGTTATTAATTTTAAATTGATTTAGTTCATTTGGGGCAGCAAGAGATGGCATTAAAAATCGCGTAACAGGGTAACTAATGCAGCTGTCCATGTCCTGTGTTAGCCTTTAGATTTATTTATTTTTAAAAACTCGATTTTTGTCCTTTATTATTTGATTTAATGATAATTTCAGGAAATATAAATATTCCTTACTTATTTTTTTTGTTTAAATGTAATTGTAAATAACAAATTCGTTGATTTTTCAAATTTATTTAACATTCAACGAATTTAAAAATAAATAAAATATATCATCACGCCTTCTACCCAATGCTGGGTGTGGCACTCTGCTAAAGCAGATCTCGGTAAGTGATATATTTTTGCGCGTGAAGTGCGGTTACCAGTCGTCAAATCACGGCCCCCAAACATGTTAGTGGTGGAGGAGCCACAGGGATAGCTTTTTCAAATTATGAAAATTTGTCGCCTGTGGGAATCGAACCAGGGACCTCAGGATCCACAGGCCGACTTCATACCACTGTGCTAGCCATCGAATTTGTTATTTACAATTACATGTAAACAAAAAAAACAATTATCTTTATGATTTGATGTTATTCAATCGTGTCAATCCGTTTGTATATCAATTGCATTTGTCGAAAAAACCCATTCGCACATTTGATATTTACGAACAACCGGCACATAGAAAAAATCGCTTATCAGTGCCAGCAATTAGACACACCTCTGTGGTCTAATTGGTAGGACGTTCGCGGCCCTAGTGGAAGGTCTGGGTTCAAATCCTGGCGGAGGCAAGTTGATTTTTTCAAATTCCTTACTTATATTACATTATGTATAATAAAAAATGCAGTTATAGGTGGCGCCATGATACAGACAATATACTAATTGTAACACGAGCTCGTTGAGCGTACAGAGCGAATAAGTTAAAATATGATATAATAATTAATCTGATGTGATTGTTACTTACTTGTTGTGTGAATATCTTTCTTGTTGTGGACTAAAACTATAGACTGGCAAATCGTTGCCAGTTAGAACACACGAATCACTTATTGAGAACTGATGAACACTTAGTTAATTGTGTCATGGAGCCGCCCATAACCCTTTTTTATTATACTTATATTTAATCAATTCTATATTATTATCTTTATTTCATTATCATAATTATTATTATTATTTACTTTGTTAGTTTTAAGTATTGTATATTTATTACTTTTTCTTACTTTTCATATGTAACCTAATTCCTAATTCCTATTTTCACATAACTTGTATTCAAATTTATTTATGTCAACCACTTCAAACAGTTTTAGTTCGAAAGTCATCTAGACTAATTTATAGTTCCCTTTAAAACCTACAAACATGTTAGTGTCAACCCAAATCAATTTTTATTGCTCACACATTTTTAAAATCACTTTTCCAAATTCTAACTATTGACAGATATTATCCAGACTTAGCCACTTAACTTCAACACTAAATTTTGACGCGTTTAAAGAAAGCAAAACCAAAGTTTTGTCCGTTTCGTAACACATTGGAATATGTGACCAATGAAATCCAAGAACGCCTACTAACGGGGGTGAAAACCCTCTAGTGGGGAGTAACCTCAAAGTTTATATAATTGCTAATTTTTAAAGACTTGAACACTTGATCTCAAACTATCGACTTCTAAATTAAACACTTGATCACGAAATCAAAAAAACAGTTGACTTCTAAACTAAAAACTAAATTTCAAATTCAACTTCACTTTAAAACCAAATCATTAATATTGTAAATAGTATGTTGTACATTGTAAATATATTTATATAGGAAAATTTTACTATCCAACATTATTAAATTCCAGTACAAATCCTATAACTAAATAAATATAAAGTACGTGTAGTGGAAATAAACGGGTCGTTTTGCCCATAACAATTGGAAGGGTTAATAAAATGAGCTTTGATATTTAGACATATAAGATATTATAAAATATTGAATGTATTGTAACACGAAGATACACTGGTAAAACGTTATAAGTGATGAAATGGTGAAAACAGATTTAATTTTAAGTTACATTAATTATAAAAACACTAAGTAAATTCGCGCACGTCGCGTCTCATCTGCGGATGACCGCCCATCCTCACGCTTCGAGTCGGTGGTTCTGACTGACTTGGCTATCCCAAACACTTGACATCCTCTGGGTAAAACTACCCACATCTGGAACCCATTTCCACAGATGTCTCAAGTGGTTGGGGCTGTGTAATCTGACACAAAGGCACTGCCGATCTTTGGTGAACACGAAAAGATTCTAGAATTCTTAGTAAATCAACTAATAACTGTCACTTTTATAAGTTAAATGTCCTGTATTTGAAAACCTAAAGTTTTCGCATTCACACGAAAGGCCATGTGTCCACGAGTGTCAAATTACACGAAGCCAAGCTTTTATCTAAAGCAACATACAATAATGAGATAGCTCATATTGTTACATAATTAATCATTTATGCTTGTATTTTTGAGAGACGCCGAACCAATGAACCATAAAAGTAATAATGCAGTTTGAAAGTAGTTAAGTTTTTGTCCGGATACCATTTGTCGTTGTTGATTCTACACGCGTGATTTCAAACACGATGTTATGCATCAGTGACGTCAGCTTACATACACAAGATAGGATCGTAATGGAGGAATTCGTTTTATTGATTGAATTAATTAGAAGACACAAGGACGACTTATTCTCGTTTATGTGTATGCGTGTGTGAGTGTGCGCGTTATTTATTTCTGTACAATGTCCTATTGAACCGCTGTATCAGCTGTGTCAGTGATACAGGGACTCGAACAGAAAAAATCTGGTGTGGTCACCACACGACTTTCTTATACACAGCATATTTAATATTTAGAATATATAATATTATTAAACATGTAATTTAGATTTTCAGTAATTCAGCATTTATCTGTTTGAAACATATAAAATATCAAATTAGTTTACGTATAATTTTTTAGTAATGTTGACTACTTTATGTCTAACTTTACTGATGAGGCATATACAGAATGTTCTTTTATCGAGCTAAAGCCTCATTCACAACACGAAATTAGTTTATTCTTGTAGAAACGATATCTGTCTCTAAATTCCGCATCACTATAGATCTCAAAGGGATTACGTCTTTCTCTAAAAACTTTTACTTTCTGCACAGCCTCCACAACGTCAAATAGTTCTTCATATGACGATGAACTAGAATTCGAGTATTCTTGAAGCTGCATACTAATAAGTTTTGATAAATAGGTAAAATCACAAAAGCACTGGCGTTAAAAGTATGTTCGAAGAAATTTTTAAAGTTCTCAAAATAATAGATTTTAGTAATAACTGTGTTTTTGAACCTTTTTTCAATCACCAACAAAGCCAAACGAAATTAATACAGTGGCTTAATGAATTGGTTTTTAAGCGCCGGTTTCTGAAAAAATATTTAACGGACATGTTAACTAACTGTCGCGTAAATTTATTGAAAGGTTAAAATTACATCGGGTTTCTGGAAAGAAACGTCAGTTAATTTATATGTTCGATAACTAACTCATGGTTCTATCCAGAACTAACATTTATTCTTGAATCTAATAGATGGCGCTACTATCGTTGTCGGTAAATGTCGGTAATTTTTGACGTCAATTTGAAACTTCAAAATAATTAATTTGACGTCAATTATTGTACTTCGTGTTTGTGGTTTGTAATTGTAATAAAATTATAGAAGAAAAGCGAATTCGTGGAAAAAACTTCACAGAAACTGAAAAGAATGTTCTTTTTTGAGTTGGTGACGGGGAAATATAATAGACAATAAAGAAAGTGATGCCGTCACAATCGCAAAAAAAAAGTTTAGCATGGCAACAAATTGTTAAAGAATTTAATTCGCAAAATCAGACAGGGCACATATCTTGTTATTCTTGTAGAAACGATATCTGTCTCTAAATTCCGCATCACTATAGATCTTAAAGGGATTACGTCTTTCTCTAAAAACTCTGACTTTCTGCACAGCCTCCACAACGTCAAATAGTTAAGAAAAATAGGAAAAAAATTTCCATCACTTGTCTCATAATTCCACAGAGGTTTTACAGCACGTTTGCATCAACTTCTCAGGTCATCAACAAACGGCTGGTCAGTTCAGCTTTAACCATAGACGCGTTTCGTCCTTCCGGACTCATCAGTATGGTGCGATCATTTATCCAACTAGATCAACTAGGAACTAGTGGATTGTGATACCGACTTAGCTGAACTGATTGATGTTAACCTATCTACAACGGTAACATGACATGAGAGCTATGAAGCCACTCGTGGTGCCATCTACCGACAAAATCGCAAACTGCTTGACAGCTATTGAAATAAAACAAAAGAGTCTATGGTTAAAGCTGAACTAACCAGCCGTTTGTTGATGACCTGAGAAGTTGATGCAAACGTGCTGTAAAACCTCTGTGGAATTATGAGACAAGTGATGGAACATGTTTTCCTATTTTTCTTATTTATTAAGACTCAATTCCACTTCGCAATAGACATTTTGTCTTTTGTTTTAAGTCAAATAGTTGTTCATATGACGATGAACTAGAATTCGAGTATTCTTGAAGCTGCATACTAACAAGTTTTGATAAATAGGTAAAATCACACAAGCACTGGAGTTAAAAGTATGTTCGAAGGAATTTTTCAAGCTCTCAAAATAATAGACTTTACTATGAGGCGCCGTTTGCGACAATATACAGACTCGTAAATATACAATTCTTTTCACAATATATACTAAATTTTTGACAATATCACATAAAATATTGTATATATATTAAATTTATTACAATATCACAAAAAATATTGTATATATACAAATTTTGTGTACTGTATTAAGAAAATCGGGTATATTATAAACCTGTATATTGTGTTATTTTTGTCGCGTTAAAAAAATATACAGAACAGGATTGTGCCACTTATTCAGAGATGGCGCTGAATTTCAGGTAGTTCACGCTGCATTTTGGAGAGATAGTGCAACATTCGAACGAAATGGCGCTATGAAATGTACACCCAAGGGGTGTACAAAATATTATTTTTAATCTTTTTCTCCGAATTTAAAATAACTATCTTAGGTTTAGGTTAAGTAACAATAACAAAACTGGAATTTCTTTATAGCTAACGGAAATGAGATTACAATTTTTAAGTAACCTAAAAATAAATACTTCTAAATTTGTATGTTATGGAAAATTATACCATTGTTATGATAAATTCATATTACATAGAGACATTATAAATAGTTATTTGTTAAACTAGAGAAGAAAGTGCCTCTTTTTTCCACTCGCTCATGAGGCAATTCGAGCGAGACTGGAAAAAACTCTTTCTTCTCGTGTTAGACACCACATTTTTTCACGACATGTTTCTAAAAACGATTGTCTCGAACCTTCAATACATTTTAAGAAAAGATTAGTAGAATAAGGGCAAGTTTTTCTATCGCCGGTTTACGCTCGATTAATGTTAACCATGATTAAATAATAATGGAAACCATAGTTTCCATTATTATTTAATCATGGTTAACATTAATCGGTGATTGAAAAACTGGCCCTAAGGGTAATATTTTGTTTATTTGAATCAAAATAGTTTATATTGACATGACTAGTAGAATGAGGGTAATATTTTATTTATTTGAATCAAAATAGTTTATATTGACATTACAGTTAGTGCAATATCTGTTCTTGGATTTATCGGGTAACAGTTTGTCATTAGTACGAGTCTGCAATGTGTCTTATTTCGGGATGTGTATTTGGTTGTCTAATGTAGATAGATATTTCCTATATATATTTTTTAATGTAATGAAAAAAATGTTCTCTTCATTCCTTTTAAAAATATTTTTTGCTTTCGTTGTTAGTTATAGTCATAGTTACATCCCCAAATATATTTATTATTTATGTTTTATTTAATATTTGAGCCATTTATAGTAAATTTATAATTTCTCCGATTGTTTATTCTGTTTTTTCTGAACATTTGACTATTATTTATTAAGGGCTACTTATCAACTTATGGCACAATGGTAGCTAGCCGGGTTGTGGAAATTAGAACCCGAGTTCAATTCCCATAGCCGGCAACTGATTTTCACCACATTTAAAATTGTGGCTCCCTCACCACTTACATCTCTGGAAGACTGTAATTTGATGGCTGGTAACCGCACTTCACGCGTATAAATAAATCACTTATCAAGATCTGTCCCGGCAGACTGCCACACATGGAAATGGGTAAAAGGTGTGATGATTATATATTTAACTAGGGAATAAAGAGTAAATAAAAAAAAAATGTTGATCTCTAAGGTAACCAATAATTATTGCAAAGCAATTGTTCCAAATATTAAAATAAAGTAGTAGTCTTGTGAATAACAACAAAATATTCCGAAAATAAAAAAAACCAAAAAGTAAACATAAATTTATAATATATGTTTCAAAAATACGCCATTACCAAAAAAAAAAAAAAAACAATAATTTTAGTTGAGACCAAAGATACTTTGCATTAATAATAATTATTATTTGTGTACATAGATAGAAGTTAAACTTTTTGTTTGTAATCAATCGAGGCAAATAAATCACATAAGTACTCATAAAAAGGAGTACCGGGGTGCAGATGAGATAACTTATGCAAATCTATTGTTTCTCTACGTTGTTTATTAATCGGTGTTATTCATTGACATCTTCTACATTTAAAAATTTTATTTGTTCGCATTTCGATCATCTTCCACATACTTAGTTAATTTTAATCTAGTTTTTACAGTAACTAATCAAGTAAAACAAGAAATGTTAACTAAACATATGCAATATTGAAATATCTACAATTTTTATTTGAATATTTTCTATTTAAATTTTATTGGGACACAAGGGCTGCGCAAAAAATTATTTTTAAATTTATAGCCGGTGGAGCTGCTTAATACCTTGAGTATTCAAGATATAGTACATAAAACTTATTAGGCTAAGTTGTGAAATAAAAACTAATAATTTATTTGTAAAAGTTTTGTCATTTATTAGTCAAGTATTTGTTTTCTCTTGTCTTGGGACAACAAAATAGAAAACTATACCTATTTATTGTTTAATTAAAAATATTTGTTGGCGTCAATGAAATAGGCAACCATTTACTCACTAAAACTTTGGTCATCCTTGATTTTTACACTATTGGTAAAGTAGGAAATGAATTTAAATTGCTACAGAACACTGTAATAAGCAGAGCCATCTTGCGGCAAATGTTCTAATCCTAGTCTGTATTCTAGAATTATGTCTGATATACGCATTTGAAGTACGACAAAATGCAAGAGGTAATATTTTACACAGTTGCTATTTTTCAATTTATTTAGTATGTTTCCTCAAAATGTGTAATATTTTACTACATAAATCTTGTATATACGTTTAATCATAGAATATATTGTTTTAATTTACATGAAATATTCAAAACGTTTTGTCGCAAACGGCGCCTCATAGTTTACTAATAACTGTGTTTTAAACCTCTTTTCAAACACCAACAAAGCCAAACGAAACTAATACAGCGGCTTAACGAATTGGTTTTTAAAACAAGGTTAGGAAAGATGAGAACTGCCACTGTCAGACGTTATTTTCAATTTATGAAACAACTGCGCATGCGTCATATAATTTAACTGGACCAATTTTCCGCGTTAACTTAACGGCCAGTTAAATACCAATATATTGTTTCAGAAACCCATTTGACAGTTTATCGAAGAGTTAAATTTGTTTTCAGAAACCGGCCCTGTATGAACTTAATTAAGCAAAAAAATTCATTTATTGTATTGAATTACTTCAAAGTTAATTAAAATCTTTAATTCTAGGACTAGAAACAAATAATAATAATAAATAATAATAAATGGGGTGGCTAGCTCAGTGGTATGAAGTCGGTCTGTGGATCCTGAGAACCCTGGTTCGATTCCCACAGGCGACAAACAATTTTCATAACTTCAAAGCTACCCCTGTGGCTCCTCCACCACTAACATCTTTGAGGGCCGCGATTTGAAGACTGGTAACCGCACTTCACGCGCAAAATATATCACTTACCGAGATCTGCTTCGGCAGAGTGCCACACCCAGTAATGGATAGAAGACGTGGTGATATATATTTTTTTTTTAGAAATAAAGTCAGCGAAGTAATCCAGCAAAGCAAATAAGTGATCTGGTTCAGTAAATGTAAGTCAGATCTGATCCAAATGGCTAACGGAATACGTCTATTATAGGCATATTCCATTTGCCATTTGGATCAGATCTAATCTACATTTACTGAAGCCAGATCACTTATTTAATGGGATGGCTAGCACAGTGGTATGAAGTCGGCCTGTGGATCCTGAGGTCCCTGGTTCGATTCCCACAGGCGACAAATTTTCATAATTTGAAAAAAGCTATCCCTGTGGCTCCTCCACCACTAACATGTTTGGGGGCCGTGATTTGACGACTGGTAAACGCACTTCACGCGCAAAATATATCACTTACCGAGATCTGCTTTAGCAGAGTGCCACACCTAGTAATAGGTAGAAGGCGTGATGATATATTTTATTTTATTTTATTTTAGATCACTTATTTATGTCGCTAGATTACTTCGCTGACTTTAGTTCCAGTTCTAGAATTACTGATTCTAATTTATTTTGAAGTAATTCACTCCAATAAGTGCATTAGTTTACTTAATTTATTTCATTTAGGCATGTTGCCTAATTTATCTGAACTGATTTAAGTGAACTAAGTGGCAAATAGAATACAGCTTATGTCGTAAATTGATATGTGAATATATGATACATATTTTCGTAATAGCCGTAACCTTGGAAACACATATTATGCATGATTAAGCTTCCTGTCGCTGAGTTATTTTCGAAAATTTACTCATGACCATCCGGTTAAATTCTGCACTTGCGTGTAATAAGTCTTTTTCAGCACTTGTTATAAAAATAACTATTTTAAATTGTTAACGTTTAAACATTCGGTGAATTAAAATTAATTACACAATTTTCAAAGATAAATAAAACCAAAAAATAATTCTCATTACGCATACAAACGTAAATTTACCCAACAATTCCCATAGTTGAAATTCACAATTGTCATAATGACAATGATAATGTAAATGAGACTGATATTGTATTGTATCTATAGATATATTCATTATGTATTTTTGCTGTTATGTATCGTCTTTTAACCTTAACCAAAGTTCACTACCATTGCTGACGTCATAGATGTGTCAATTACATATTTAATTTTTCAATTGTTGCATGCAAATTGACACGTGGTAAGTAGTGTATAATGTGTGTAATTGATGAGCCGAGAGGTTTTATACTCGTTAACACCAACGTAATTTAAGATTGGAATTTTTAAATAAGAAAGCGCTCATAGTGGCGAAAATTGAAACTATGATAAAGGTGCTCGACAAATCAAAGTAATATACTACAGAATATGACCAGAAGTGAAAGTACATACATACATACATATCTTCAGAGCTGGGCAGTAGCTAGCTACTTTTGTAGCTTAGCTACATTTACCTTAGCAGTAGCTGTAGCTTAGCTAACTGTGAAAAAATATAGCTGTAGTTTGTAGCTAGCTACTTTTTTTTCTATTAGCTTAAAAATAACAACTGAAGCTACTTTTAAAGCTACTTTTTGTAGCTTAAAGCTACTTTTTGTAGCTTCAAGCTACTTTGTATAGCTTAAAGCTACTTTTTAAGCAGAAGGTCAACAAAGTACGCATGCGCACACGCTAAACACACACAAAATAATTAGTTGTTGCCGGTTCTAACTGGCTCTAATACGCAAAAATACACAGTAGGTGCCAGATGGTATTTGCTATTTTTGATATTTATGTATATAATAGTAAATTAACAGTCATTATAACAAAAGACTGATCATATAACAATGGCAAATTTAATTATTTCACAATAATTTAAAAAAGTAGCTTTAAAATTTAACAGCTACTTTAATGAAAGCTTTTAGCTGTAGCTTAGCTATATTTTACAAAATATAGCTTATAGCTGTAGCTTAGCTACTTTTTTAAAGAATAGCTGTAGTTGTAGCTTAGCTACTTTTTTTAAGTAGCTTGCCCAGCTCTGCATATCTTCACCCTATATCCCAACAAATGGGGTAGCACGTAATCTAAAATCACTCATAAGATATTCACTCATTACATTCATCAAATAATCAGCCCTCGTCAAACATTATCATTCAAACACACCACCCTCACTTTAACCACATTCATAGATCACTCCATATAAACTCATTCATTTATTACACTCGAAATCATTTAACACACAACAAACCTTCAATCACATCTATCCAATCATTCTTATTCACTTATCATTCATCTTCTTTCTTCGACGTACATAACATATGCGCAAAACAACTCAAATTACTCACTCTTACTCCTAACAACGTCTCTAACAACGAATCTACAAAGATTAGAAAAGATGAAAGCGATAGCCTGCACTTGTATATGAAAGAAAGTCTCCACAATGCAGTAACTGAAAATGAAACAAAAAGATAAGAAAGGAATGGAGTGTCGCCCTGCGCTTGTTTTTGAAAGCGAATTTCACACAATTGCAGTTAAACATTCAATGTAAGAACGGGAAATGAATTAAAGGGTAAGAAAGGAAGGGAGTGTCGATCTACGCTTGTTTTTGAAAGTGAATTCCACACAATTGCAGTTAAACACTCAATGTAAGAACTGTAAATGAATTAAAGGGTAAGAAAGGAAGGGAGTGTCGCTCTACGCTTGTTTTTGAAAGTGAATTCCACACAATTGCAGTTAAACACTCAATGTAAGATCAGAAAATGAATAAAAAGGATAACAAACGAAGGGAGTGTCGTCGCTGCGCTTGTCTTTGAAAGTGAATTTCACATAATTGCAGGTATACACTCTAATGAAATTACTAAACAACAAAACTAAAATCTAAAATCCTGCACTTTTCTTAAATCATCAGATTCATTCCGCAATTAATTTTCGCCAAACGTTCCTATCCTGACACACCACTTTAGCTTCATCCACATTCATAATTCCTTTCATACAAGCACGTTTGTTCCTCATACTCGGAAACTTTCGTTCACGCAACAATCCTTCAATCGTATTCATCCATTTATTCATAGGTCGGCCACGCAATCTTTCACCCTCAATTTCACCAACATATACCTGCTTCACCAATCTCTCATTCGACATGAAAGAAAAAGTCAGAAAGAGAAACCTAAAATTAGAGAAAAATAGAAATTTAAAGGGTCAGTCGGCTATAAAAGAGGTAGCCAACTTAATTTGGAATGCGATTGATTTTTTTACCATATCCTAAATTAATTGCATAAAAAAGTGAAGCAACGTATAATAAAAATAAAATAAATATATCATTACGCCTTTTACCCATTACTGGGTGTGGCACTCTGAAAAATATTTTTTCCTACAACTGTGCGATTTCTTTGTTATTACGTAACTATAATTGCCTTGGTTACGTATGGAAAGTAGATGAATGCAGACCAAGTGCGTTTCCGAAAGCAAAGAAACACTAGTGCGGAAAGTGCTTCATTACGTAACTGTCAAAAGAATATTGTTTTGACAGCGATTTAAATTTCGCACCGAGCGCGGAATTCATATTTTGACCACAGACGCTTATGGAAGAAGAAGATACGGTGAACCAGCGCTAGTAAATATGCAGTAGTATATTTTGACGTTTATAAACGTAACCTTAATTTGCAGTATATCTAATGTGTAGACAATTAATAAAAAGAACCGAATAAAGTAAAATATATCGATAAATGGTTTTATTTAAAGAGTAAGTGAAATACTTCATATTTATTGTTTGTGTATATTATTAATACAGTTGTTACAGTTGCTTATGTTGACATAATGTAAAGTGGAAACTTTTGTGACTAAAGAAACATTGATTTCTTCCGTACCTGTTCATATTATTACTAGTAATATTATTGGTAACATTTTCGGAAGCTTCAGAAGTACCAGCAGCAGGTTGATTGTCATTGTCGAAAATAGATCCAACATAGTATGATCCGGAGCTTCAATTATCTTTGGAGGTGTTAATGATAAAGAAGAATCACTCACTGTACTATTCCAATCAAGATGATTTTGAAGAAATTATTTTGACGTTAGTGAAATATTTTTAAATAACGTAGAACAATGTGCAAGCAATCAACAAACAAACCATAGCAACGCCGTAAAACATCGTTCTCATGTAATATCATTAAAATTTTATAAATTTTAATAATATTTTAGTGATTTACTAAATCGCACAGTTGTAGGAAAAATGTTGTTTATAACACGTGCCGAAAAAGGTTACATGCTCGTGCAGATTTCCGCACTCTGCAAGCCTCGTGCGTTAAATTCTGCACTTGCACGTAACGAGCCTTTTTCGGCACTTGTTATAAAAATAACTATTTTTGACATTTATATGAAATGCAAATTTGAATCAATATGAAGTTTGTGTCTTCATATCATCTACCAAACTTTCAAAATCGGGAGCATACCGTACTGTGATAAAGCCAAGCGTAAAGAATCTTCTGTATGCAAGTCAATAACAGTAAAACGATGTTTTGTTTTTGTTTGTATTAAATACGAAAAGGCCGATTCAAACAGATATGTGGAGCTGCATCAAGAATTGAAAAGTTTGTGATTTTTTTTTGCATTTGTATACTTTTCTGGGCAAACATATTTCCAAAAGTCTGCTTCTGATAATCTGGCATTTAGAAAAATATTATTTTGCAAATGGGAAAAATTTCAACGATTTTACTTGCGATTTGCCTCGAATCGAAGTCGACATTAAATGGATAAGAAATGTATCTTCAATTTTTTTACAAACTTTATAAATTAAATAAATAAATATATCATCACGCCTTCTACCCATTACTGGGTGTGACACTCTGCCGAAGCAGATCTCGGTAAGTGATGTATTTTGTGCGTGAAGTGCGGTTACCAGTCGTCAAATCACGGTCCCCAAAGATGTTAGTGGTGGAAGAGCCACAGGGGTTGTTTTTGAAATTATGAAAATTGTTTGTCGCCTATGGGAATCGAACCAGGGTTCTCAGGATCCACAGGCCGACTTCATACCACTGAGCTAGCTACCCCTTTCTATGTTGAATTTATCGTTTGTATATAATAATATACATGTCTATTTATTATTTCTTTTATTAATTATGAACTATAATTATATTGGGTTGTCCATCAACTCCAGGTGGGTCACGTGTCTGCCCGTAACCCATTAGATTTGCCATAAATAATAAATAAACGATAAATTCAACACAGAAAACTTTAAATCATTGTTTACAACCAAAGCGTATAACTAAGAACAAATCTTTTCAATTCTCTTCACAAAAAAAATTAATTAATTTTGTTGTTTAAATTTTTGATACTTGAATACGTACACCCATATTTAATGTGTATTTTGTAACCACAATATATGGGATGGCTAGCTCAGTGGTATGAAGTCGGCCAGTGGATCCTGAGGTCCCTGGTTCGATTCCCACAGGCGACAAATTTTCATAATTTGAAAAAGCTATCCCTGTGGCTCCTCCACCACTAACATGTTTGGGGGCCGTGATTTGACGACTGGTAATCGCACTTCACGCGCAAAATATATCACTTACCGAGATCTGCTTCAGCAGAGTGCCACACCCAGTAATGGGTAGAAGGCGTGATGATATATTTATTTATTTTTATTTTAAATGCGAAAATAATATTATTGAAGTAAAGAATAAATGATCATGAGAAAAAAAAATCTGCTTTTATTTTGTAATATTTCGCGAGTTATTCAGAATTAAAAAAAATATATACAATTTTCCTACGTATGATTTGATGAAACGAGCTCTACATTCAGGTAGTACTAGCGTGAAAATATTTTTTGCAGATCTGAATGAAATTTGGCGCACGTAAACATTGGATAGTCAAACGCATCCTGTTCAAATATGAAACATATTCACCGTCTGTGAACAAATATATTCGCTTGTAAAGTTGAGTTCTTATACACGGAGCTTATGGCGATCATCACTCAGAATCGCACATATTTGGTTTGTGTACCTCTAAAATTTTGCAGTTTCATTTGAAAAACTAGTATGATATTCTAGAACTATCCATATATATTGTATCAGAAGGAGAAAGTTTTTTATCGTTTAGTAATGGATATATAGCCATGCAAAGCCTTGTTTTTAACGAAAAATTAAGAATCCCAATTTATAATGGCAGCACCACACGGTGGTATGGTATTTGAAAATTCACTAGACCAACAACCTGTTAACAATTCATGATATTCAAATCATAATAGCTATAAAACACTTATTTTACTCAATTTTTATATTTTTTTGAGAGTCAGTTTCGCCACTCGTCAACCGATAGCGCCACCGTCACATTGTTACTACCTTGACATATGTATTCTAATGTAAACAAACCATTTATCCTATCAAATCTAGGCGAACACAGCGCCTCTATAGTTGATTTGAGTTGTAATAACTAAATACTTAAAAAATAAATAGAAATGAATGATAAAAGAACTAATATTTACAATAAAAAAGATAATAAAATTGTAATTAACTAGTCCTATACAGAGTGTTTACCGTAAAACCGCCACCACGAATATTTAGTTTATTTTGAAAGATACGAAAAACGAGTGGTTAATAACATATTACATAACAAGCATTGAAAGTGTAAAATAATGAGAGAGTACAAATTGAAAAACGAAGCGCGCAGCGCCGAGTGATTTAAGTACACGAGCACAGTTATCACACTCTCGAGCGAGTTATGTACACTATTTTTCAGACGACCACAAAATATTTTTAAAAAAAGTTTACAAAAGCAATGTTGTTACACTTTGACAGCTGATGCGTTTTTGTAGGTAAGCGTTGACGTTTGAGGTTAGGTATTGTGATACCAACTGTACTAACCGTAATGTCAAAATATTGAATAATGCAAAAATATTAGTAAATAAGTAATTATTACTTTTAAAAAATATGATTCATCTGTGCAAATGTGTTGAAAAATCTGCCAAAACTTCTATTTAAATAATAATGCAAATTCTTTTCATTTATTTTTTTATTTTCTTTCATCGTAACGCCATCTGTTGTTAATCAGTGGAACTTCACCTGACATGTTAGAAGTGTGCGTTATACTAACATATCAGTATATGTTATTTTTAACTTTCCGTAGTAGTTTATGATGTTGTTATGGTTACTTTCATAAGTGGTCGTCTGAGAAGTTTTTAACCACGCAAATTGATAGTTGCCATGGTTAGCTTATAATGAATTTGTTGGTATTCAAACATAATATCTGTGTCAATAATTTGTTTTTTTTTTGCTAGTGTTTTTGATTGTAGATATAATATTGAACGAAACACATACATAAAGCATTTTTAATCACTTGCGGGTTTTAACTTTAACCCGCTTGTGATTAAAGACTAGCTTTACGTACTGACGTACTGGTTTCTATGACGCTAAATAACATTATAATTGTTATTGTCACATAAACTTACTTTTCAAATGATTACGAAAACTATTATTTTTTTATGTTATATTTTTATATAATATTTATGTTTCAATATATATTTTTGGCTAAACTCCAGTATACCCTCTTGTCGACTGACTGTATTTTGACGCATTATGCCCGTTTTACACTGAGCAAGCGCAACCTGCAATTGCAACTTGCAAGTTTTACCTTCAACTAGTTCCACCAAAATGTTGCAGAGATATTTTTTTCACTTTACATTCAGCAACTTGCAACTGCAATATAACATAAATTTATTTATAAATTTTTGGTGTTACTAACTTCATATTATATCAACTTAACCTCACTTCTACTATTGACATTTGTTTCATATGTAATTGCATTGATATAAAAACTTATTCTTATAAGTATTTGCACAATTATTTGTAATGCCAATGGCACACTGGTCGAGGAGCAGGAATGAGCGTCGAGGAACTCATCGATGAAACAACAGAACGCACCCTGACATAAAATAAACAAACACGAAAAAATAGCACAAAGCAAAACCAAAATGACAGCCCACGCTAACATGAAATGTGATACAATAATACGTATGAAATGAGACACAATCGTTTCATCGAGGAACTCCTCGATGGAAATAGAGGCGCATCTATTTTTCATCGATGACGGGTGCGTTCTGTTGTTTCATCGATAAGCTCCTCGACACTCATTCATGCTCTTGGACCAGTGTGCCATTGGCATAATGCAGTAAATCATTTTAATATCCTTAACCCAACTTTATCGTTTTTGACATTTATAATAAGTTGGCAGCATTCTATCAAACTTAAAATTACTAGAAATATCTATCAATGACCTTGCAACTCTTGCAAATATTAGAAAACGGTCTAATTCATGCAAGAGGTTGCTACAAGATTGCTTTTGTCTCTTATACCTGTTTTACACGGAGCAAGTGCAACCTGCAATTGCAACTTGCAATTTTTACGTTCAACTAGTTGCACCAAAATGTTGCAGAGATATTTTTTTCACTTTACATTCAGCAACTTGCAACTGCAATATAATATTAATTTATTTACAATTTTTTGTCGTTACTAACTTCATATTATATCAGCTTAACCTCTTATATCACTTGTATTATTGACATTTGTTTCATATGTTATTTTGCATTGATTTAAAAATTTATTCTTATAAGTATTTGCACAATTATTTGCAATGCAGTAAATCATTTTAATATCCTTAACCCAACTTTATCTTTTTTGACATTTATAATAAGTTGGTAGCATTCTAACAAACTTAAAATTACTAGAAATAACTAACGGTGGTCTTGCAACTCTTGCAAAAATTAAAAAATGTTCTAATTCGTGCAAGAGGTTGATGCAAGATTGCTTCTGTCTCTTGCACTTGCTATTTCTGTATTACACTCGTTCAATATTGCTTCAACTTGAAAGTTGCAGTTGCACTTGCAATATTGCTCAGTGTAAAACAGGCATTACATTTGCAATTTCTGTATTACAATCGTTCAATATTGCTTCAATTCCTGCATGTTGCAGTTGCACTTGCAATATTGCTCAATGTAAAACAGGCATTAGAAATTTAACTTGACACGATCGGTTCTAAAACAGTGGGTAGTCTTAGTTGTAGCGATGGTTTTGTGTGGATAGGTCAGGTTCGGTTAGGTTAGATTTGTAGTATATTCCGAAAATGAACCACTGTGCGGTTCAATTTTACCATGGTTACGGTTAGAATGACGTCATTTGGTATGTAAAACGGAACACTTTCACGATGACAGTTGTCACTTGACAGATGAGTTTCGAAATGTGAAATTTATTTAACATGGAAAAATGTTTATATTATAAAAATATTGTATTCTGCATCACACTTGCTTTAACTTAAATATAGGGATATAAAAACAACACAAAGAAAAAATAAATATGAGCTTCAGAACAAGTAATAAATTCATCTAATATGAATATATACTGTTAAATTATAAAAATACATTTTGTATCACGTGTTTATTTATGTCAACATAAATATATAGTTTTATAAGACAAAAATCTACAAACACTGCAAAAGCCGCCAAACACGTTTCAAACTTGTCAACAACAGCTGTGAAGTAACCACAAATTTCAAAAACCGTGTTCCGAAATAAAACCGGTTACTGAAAAAACTAACCATGGTTAGTGTGGTTCATTTTCGGAATACACTATTGATTAGGTTGTTTTAGAGTCACTGGAAACATGAATGTGCTTATACAGTGCCATCTTTTGGTAAAATATCAAAATAAGGCAGGAGGATATACTGGAGTTTTACCATATATTTTTTAAAATTATCATTTCAATATTGCATCACTTTTTTTAATGATTTTATTAAGTCGTATCAATATTGATGACATTAGCCTATCCTTATAACGTTTTTTGTATAGTGTATCCTGCTACTAATTCTATTTAAAATTCTCGCCTAACTCGTATGACACTCGCTATACACACATGCATTCCTTGTATATTGTACCACGTGACAAACGTCAAACGTCAAACGTAGATTTCATTTTTCGTTGCACACGAAGTGCTTGTGCTGTTATTTTGTGTTTATCAGTTTTAATTCTTAGTAAATTTTTGTGTTAATCATGTAGTTAAGTGGATATCATATTTACTATAAGCGTTATCTAAGTATCGTAACAAATATTGGTAGTTTGTTATATTACCGGTGTAAAAAAGTGTGATTTGATTTTGAACTATTTAATAATAATGACTATTCATTTATTTCCAGAAGAAAAAGAAGGTAAAAAAATGTTTGTTCTTGTATTCTTAGTTTTGCTTGTTACCAGAGTACCAGTTTTATGTTTAAAGTAAATTGTAAAGTAAAGTAATATGTTTGGCACATGATATAAATTGAGGTTAGAATTCATTGTAGCAGTTTGAAAGTTTTGTTTTGAAAGAATAAAACACATTAAACTATAGTAATGTTAAATAAATAGGAACTATAATTATTTCTAAAGATAATTATAAACAGTACGAACTGTCATTATTCAAATGATGCCAGTTTGTCTCCTCAAGAAATACTCGTCGACTTTACGCTTCTTATCTTTTTGTTTCATTTTCAGTTATTGCATTGTGTGGACTTTTCTTTCATATACAAGTGCTATTGCTTTCATCTTTTCTAATCTTTGTAGATTCGTTATTAAATTCGTTGTTAGAGGAGTAAGTGTGAGTAATTTGAGATGTTTTGCGCATATTTTGGGTACGTCGAAGAAAGAAGATGAATAATAAGTGAATAGGAGTGATTGTATAGATGTGATTGAAGGTTTATTGTGTGATAAATGATTTCGAGTATAATAAATGAGTTTATATAGAGTGATTAAAGTGAGGGTGGTGTGTTTGGATGAGAATATTTGACGAGGACTTATTATTTAGTCAGTTAATATTTTATGAATGATTTTGTAGTTCGTGCTACTCCATTTGACACCTCCTAAAATGCTTCCAAATATTTTTAAAATGGCTGGCAGAATATACTCGTGCGTTTATTTTAACGTTAAACCGTTCTCCACTTCACTTTTGTATTATTTAATTGGCTTTTTTTATCATTATAAGACCTTTACTTCACCGTAAAACCGTACTCCACTTCACTTTTGTGTTACTAGATTACCTTTTTTTCTTAAAAATCGGAAAAATTCATTTAAACTCTGTTGCTTCATATTTACTGGGTTTGATTTGTTCTAAAATTACTCAGAATGATTCACAAATGTTTGCTATAACATTATAAGATCTTTACTTTAACGTTAAAACATGCCCACTTCACTTTTGTGCCATTTAATGTGCTTTTTATTTGAAAATTTCTTCCAATTTCCAGGAAAAAAGGCAATTAAATAACACAAATGTGAAGTGGGCCACGGTTTAACGTTAAAATAAACGCCCGGGAGTATTCAGCCGACAATTTTAATAGTTTTTTTTACAAAAAGTGCCGAAAAAAGGTTCGTTACATGCAAGTGCAGAATTTAACGCACGAGGCTTGCGTTAGAAAAGTTCAAAATTATGAATATTACTTTACCGGTAAATTTCTTTTTTGGAAATTTTCCAAATGCCAACTCTACAAAATTCCATTTCGAATGTATTATCTTATTTTTATTTTAGAAGTTATGAAAATCATTAACATGGTTGGTGTTAAAAAAGTTCCGGGACGGTGAAATATCTCGAGAAATACTCATCGAATCAAGAAACCAAAAATCACGTGTTTCATATTTTGCAAAAAAAAGGCTTGTGGCTACTTGTGATTATGTTGATTTTTTTATTTGATTCAATGTTTATTTCTTGTGATATTAGACCGTTTTTTACTTTTCTTTTAGAATCATGTCAAAACTTATTTTTGCGTTTAGAGCGCCATCTATTCCGAATTGGAAAAAAAGTTTCAGATATAATTAACTTATTTTTTTTCGCAGAATACGAATCTGTAATAAAAAATGGGGGTTCCCATTTAAGGTTTCAACGTTGCTCCCCACCCCACCCCCGGGGGGTGGGGGTTGGGGTTTGTGTTTGGTGTGCTTAGATAGGTTTTTGCAAAATATGAAACACGTGTTTTTTGGTTTCTTGATTCGATGTGTTTTTCTCGAGATATTTCACCGTCCCGGAACTTTTTTAACACCGTGTATACATTAGGCTAGCCCTTATTTGGATAAAAAAATAGATTTTGTTTGACGTCCCCTAAGAAGCTTCTAAATATTTTTTCCTACAACTCTAGAATTTTGTAATTTTCGATGGATTTATCTATGATCTAGAATCTCACACCCGTGTTTTTGTAGAACGATGGCGCATGCTGTCTATCTTGAGCTACCTGGTGGTACTACTAGGACTGGGTCTGCCGCTGTGGTGGGCCACCACACGTGTATATCGTGCCCCTCTGCCCCTGGATGACATGCTAGAGCTGAGCCCCGCACCTTTGCCTCCGCTGCAAGTGTCGGTGCTCGCAGTAACACCGGAGAAGACGCAAGCGCTTATTGGAGAAATGAAGAGTGTGTTAGGTAAGTATTTTTTTCACTTATAATATAACTACTGCATTGAATATTACCGATAATTTTTTTGAGCTCACGAGTGCTTTTGTTGCTATGGAAATTTCCTGAGAGCAGCAAAAGCTCGAGTGAATAGCAACAACAAAATTTCTGGGAATATTCAGTAAGAATATTGCCCCACTAAAACAAATCACAAATTTTACAAAATTAATACTTTGACATGCATATAATAATATACTCAGTAATAATAATTCCATTTGCCACTTGGTTCACTAAAATAAGTTCAGATAAATTAGAACACATGACTAATGCCCGGTTTCATCAACAAAAATTAAATTTTAAACATGGTTTAAAGAAATAAAAGCAAATCGAATGTATGACAGCAATGTTCATTATTTCATTTGACATGTAATTTTGATTTGCATTTATTTATTTAATCAATGTTTAAAATTTAATTTTTGTTGGTGAAACCGACCATAAATGAACTGAATTAAGAAAGCTGAAGCACTTATTAATTTTAAGCATAGAGAAATGTCTATATTTCTATGTATAGAATTATATATATATAAAAACTTGTTTTTACGAATACAGCGCCATCTATCAAGAATATGAAAAAAAATCTCAGATTATACCTTCACATTTTTTTATGGAGATTCCGAATCTGTAATAAAAAAATAGGGTTCCTATTTAAGATATCTAAGTTTACCCCCTCTCCGACCCCCTGAGGGATGGGGGGCGAAAAATGGTAACAAGATCGGATGGCCCCCTCAATATGGTTAAACTTTTGTTTATGAAAGTTTTTTGTTAAGTGCTTAATTTGCAAGATATTTGAACAAGTCAAGTTAAATGGACCAGCCTGTATATATACATAAACGCCAAAAAACTTGTTTTTTTGCGATTACAGCGCCATATGTTGAAAATAAAAATTTTTTTTAGCTTAAAACTGACATATTTTTTTACGCGGAATCCGAATCTGCAATAAAAATTGGGGGTTTCCATTTAAGATTTTGAAGTTACCTCTTCTCCTCTCTTCCAGGGGGGAGGGGGGTTTCAAATTTGGTCTCATTCGATAGAGCACATCGAAGTTAATATTATCGTAGATTTTGTTTTCTGAAAACGTTGAACACAGAATTTATATATATATATATATATATATATATATATATATATATATATATATATATATATATACGTCCAGAGCGCTCATCGTCTTCCACACTCATCCTTCCATTCTTGAACCTCTTAAATCATTAAAGGCTTGGGGGTTTCCCATGACTTCATCACCAAATGCTTCTCGACGCATTTGGTGAGTTTCGGTCGCCGTTTTCCCGAGCTTCAAATAAAATTTGATGCAAATACGTTGCTCTTTCAAATCGCTCATCATGCTACAGGGTTGTTCATATTTTACCTACCCAAAAAAAAAACCCAAAAGAAACACAAATAAATCCATTAAAAAACCCATTTGGTTGAATGGTTGAAAATTCACGAAGGGTGAATTTTAAGATAGAGTCAAATCTCGGAAAATTAATATCTTTTATTTATTTTACAATGTAATAATACGTAATCTCTTTACAAAATAAAACGTTTAACTTAAATTATCGTTGATTACATCATATCGTAGTATCACACTGCATTACTTTGACAAATATCAATATCAAACTAGTTTAAGACCAAATATTATTTGTCTTATATTATATTAGTATTACAAAAACTGATTGATTAACAATCTTTTTACCGGCAAATTTGAAATATAGTTTTAAATTAAATAAGTATGACAATAACATAATACAGCGTATTATGTTTTTCATTCACAATAAAATAAATATATTTTTGAAATAGTAATAATAATAAATTTTGTTTTAATGTTTAGTAGTATACAATATACATTTTAAACGTTATATAAAAAATAATTTAAAATTAAATAATTTGAATTAAAAAGTGTATTTGTCAATATTTCAAAAAACCCAATAATTCCCAAATAAACCCAATAAAAACCAAAAAAAACCCAGTGGGTCGGGTTTTTTTCAACTCTGTCATGCTACCGCAGAACACTACAAACAGTAACAAAAAAATCACCATACTGATACGACAAAAGAACGCAAAATGTTGTGAAAACGAAAGGAAGGATTTGGGACTCAGACAAAACATTACTAGACGGAGAACAACGGCGTTTGTTGTGAAGTAGAATGGGTTAGAATAACTTGTTGGTGAGGCGGGTGCGCGGCAAAGAGCTAGTATCACTAGGTGTTATGCGGGTTGCATTTTTGTTGAAGACAGTTATCAAACGCGAGCATTTTATTTATTTAAATACAAAAGTGCGTATACAAAACACTTAATATGTCAAAAATTAACCTTTACTTTGATGTATGAAAAGTAAGTAATTGAATATAAAAATAACTATACAAATGTTTGCAACTTGCATAACATCAAAGTGTACTCGCTCCTTGCCGCGCGCACCCGCCTCACCCACCAGTTACTCCAACTCTTTCTCCTTCACAACACTGCATTGACTTGAATACGGCAGACTTTGTCTAAGGTATGTTTTGTCTGAGATTTGGGACATGCACTAGTGCTGAAATCTAGCGGAAAATCGGTACACTATAGTAATTAGAAGAGTTACACACAGAGTTCGGGACCTTTTGGGTAGGATCTCGTATATTTATAACGTGAAGGTCTGGCAAAGCAAGGTCGACTACTTATATTACACTAATTTGTGAAATTATCGTACATTGTATACTCCATTCCCTGTATCAAAACGATGACGTCATATGTGGACGAGGTTATCATAGATACGATGAAATATAGCTATCTTTTTTTAATAATATTATTCGTACCTATGCGAATGACATAACGTATGTCTTAATAAGTTAAGACACACGTTTAATGTTTTTTCACGTTCTATCACATTTATTATTTGAATGAAAACGTATGACAGTTCTTACAAATACGAAAATTTATATTTACTTTGTTCACATTTGTTTATAAAATAAAAATAGAGAGCTATGGTCATGATTTTGTTATTTTCTCGCCTGTCATTTCTAAGTTTGTGACATGTTTGATACATAAATACAGACTGAGAAATAAGAAATGGCTTGAAAAATGTTGGGTAATCAAATGCAGAAATGCGTTTGTCATCTTCATGATTATTTTGCGCTGGAGTTAGAGAGAATCGAGCATCTTTAATTAATTTAACTGTAGTACAAGAGGTAATGTGCATTGTATTTTGTATTTCCATATATTATTTATTTATATATATAATGCATATAAAAATGTATATTCTTTTGAGTTTTATTTTACAAAATTACATATTTCAATAAGGTAGGTAATATTTTTCGTGAGTTAAGATAAATTTTATTTGGTTTCTTTTATAAACTAATGAAATTTTATAAAGTAATAAATATTTTAATCTGACATTTAATTTTTAGGTTATGTTTTAAAAATGTCAATCCAATACCAATGTAAACGTTTTAAGCACAAAATCTTGAATCACATGGATACCGAATGTGACGTAATCGTTTTCATACAGGAAATAGAGTATATAACTTGCTATCGTACATACATTAAAAATATCGTAGAAAAAGCATAATACTGTACATCTGGTAACACTGCTTTTTACCGAACGGCATTCGGTAAACATATGATTTCCGAACAATTTTGAGATATGTAAAACTCTCAAGCTCAGATGGAGGCGCAAAAATAAAATTGTTTCGAATTTTTGTTATTAATTTCAATTAGTGTTGCAACGAATAGTAAATCTGCCGAATACCGAATATTCGGTGGGACCGAATGCCGAATAACCGAATATTCGGCGAATATTCTGCATATTTGATTGGTGACTGGCCGAGTAGAATTATACCCCCGCCTCTTGCATCACCCTTCAAGTGAGCGTTTTGTGTCAAGTTTGTTTGCTTATTATTGTATAGTTTAGATCGCGCAGCTTAACAGGCATTGTTTCGACAAACTTATTGTTTTAGTTGATTTTTTAAATAAAGTGTACAATATATTATATGCCAAGAAAAATTTAAACAGTGGGACATAAACGACGTAAGGGCTAAAGAATATTACTATTTAATTGCAGAAATGCTAGCTGTTGATAACGAGTCGGTTACTATAGTTGTGAGACTTGGTTTTCCTAGACTAATGAAGAAAGCTTTACCACGATACACTATACCAAGTCGACCTTTTTTTATGAATGAAATAATTCCGGACAAAATTTAAAAAAATGTTCCATTTCTGTAATGTCTGACATGTGGACTTGCCATAATTTCAAGGGAATTGGATGAATACTTGAAATGTAAACGTATATCACGATGTGACAATTCCCAGATATGGTGGGCAGCAAATAAAAGTCTACTCCCGAATTACTTGACAAAATTTGCTAGAATTGATCTTTCTGCTCCATGGAGCAGTGTTTACTCAGAGGGACTTTTCTCAGAAGCAGGAAACGTATATGACGAAAAAAGGAATATGCTACTTCCAGTACTTATTTTCCTACATCACGATTTGCCACTTTTAAATTTTAATTATGATTAATCCTTCATATTTTATTTAGTTATTGATTGACATCTATTTTCTGTTTATTTTGAAGCTTATTTAGAATGTACTTTTTATGTTAATGAATAAATAATTAAATAAAAATTTGTGTTCGTTTCCTATTAATGAATTAAGTAACTAAATCAAGTACCTACCGCGGTTCAAGTGTTAGCTAAGATATTGTCAAACTATTCGGTATTCGGCCGAATAGTGGAATAGTTGCCGAATAGGCAGAATACCGAATAGTTGTCTAATATTCGTTGCAACTCTAATTTCAATCTTTTCTGTATAGGTTCAACAGTAACACTCACTCCGCACTCCACCCCTCTTCCTTTCCCAACCACTGTCCATTCTCTCCCCACACCCGCTATTCCCCCCGGGGAACTTCTCCTCCAGGAATGGCCAGACGCGCCACACGACATTATCATGTCCCACCACCGCGTCGTGTACTTCCGGCCTGGGGTGTCCGCATCACGATTGGCTCGTCTGCTGCAGACGTGGCCTGGTATGGGGACAGACACGGCGCTGATTGGTGGCACGGAGAAGAATGGTGGGAGTGCAGATGGTGGGGATAAGGTGTGGAGAGCGTTTCCAGCGGCCAGCGAGTATGATGTCCTAGTGACGGTCATTGAAAATGAAGGGAAGAGAATGGAGTGGGATGTTGTTGAAGCGATTGACGGTGAGTGTCATTATTTTTTGCCGATTTATCGATATATTTTTCTAGCTTCGTTCCTTGTAACACTTAAAACAGAAATTTAGATTAGTTGGTTAGTAACTAAAATATGAACTTCCATGCTCCGCGCGAAGCCGCGAAATTTAAATCGCTGTCAGTTACATTTGATTTTGCCAGTTGCGTAATCGAAACGCACTTGTGCTTCTCGTTTACAGAAACGCACTAGGCCTGCATTTGTCTCCTTTCCACCCGTAACCAAGGCAATAATAGTTATGTAATAACAAAGAAATCATAGAGTTGTAGAAAAATATTTTTACACGTATTTCTGTAATAAATAAATATGAATCTTTTGACAGAGTACCTGACGCCGTACGTGAGCGCGCTCTCCCCCCTGGCCAACTTGACCGTTAAATCGCAGGTGCTGCACTACGTGGGTCTGGGGGTGCGTGCCCGGGCAGTAGGGACGCACTGGGCACTAGCGGAGGCGCTCTTAGCGCACGCTGTCACCCCGCTGGAGACACGTCTCGCTGCGCACGTGTCACGTCGTCCAGCGCTCAACCTGGTGTTGTATGTGCCACCGTGTGACACGGCGCCCATTTACATCTACACTAGAACAGGTTAGTTACTTCAAATACAAGTTGTAGACAATGGGGACTTATATAATTCATTTCGGTTGCCATCTAGTAAGTAAAATGGAATTTAATAATTTGTTATGTAGCGAACATGGTATACGAGGTGTGGCTATTAAATAACGAGACTGACGGTGCTACAGACGAAGTACGCATGCGCTAAACACCAGCGACCGTCAGCTTTTTAGCGTGAAGCTTTTTCTTTCGAATGAAGTACCTCTCGCTTCTGTAAACAAATCCGTATAGCTGTAGCATTCGATCTAATTAGAGTTTTTTTGTTTCGTCGAAAAAGCAACGAATTGTTGTGAAATTTCACATGAAACTCGGCAAAACTGCTACTGAAACATTCTGTTGACAGTTCATAACAAAAATGAGAAAAATGCACCAAAGCAATTATTATCAACTGTAACAACAAATAAATAAATATAAAATGCTGTAATATTTGTTTTTATTAAAATTAATATATTTTACTGATCGAAATAATAACTTCCAACATTCTTACTTTGTCATTCGTGCGACCATCTCTGTCTACCAGTACAACGTTGCCAAGCATTTCTGACGACCAGTTTCTTAAAAAATAACTCGGTAAGGCACGGATTTTTTAATTCTCATACCTTTACCTTTACATGATGTGCTGTGTGTTAGTTTTTTGTTCAAATCTAACTACAATATATGAATTTATTACGCAGTAAACTGCCTCGCGAGATAGCGTTCTTATAACATTCAAACATCCAATCATTTGTTGACTGAATAAGAAATGTAGAGATCTGCGGGGAGAAGTGCTGAAAGGATAAAGCAGTTAAATCGATTCGGTCATGGTCTATCACCGCTCTTTATACAAATTTGTTGTTTCACACAAAATTGTGTGGAGGAACCTACTGCATGTGACGTCAGAGTTAGAAGTCCCCATTCCATTTTATTAATAAAATGCGTTGTAACTATTCCATGTTATTTATTTTTATTATGAATCTTTTTCCGTCTCATAGGTGTCCGTTCGCCGGGTCCAATCCCAGCATTCATCTCTCCGCGATGGGGCGGCGTACAAATCCTCAACCCCGAGTGTGGTGGACTCACTTGGTCACCGGACACTCCCCAAGTAATGGCAACACTGGTCACACAACTCGCTCGGCTGCTGGGTGTACCACCTGCACCTCCTGGAGCTGTGCTTGCAGAGCCCGCTGCTGTGCCCACTGCCTGGCAGCTGGACTGGATGGTGCGAGCAAGAACGAAGGAATATTTGGATGCTGCTAGGTGATTTCAATTCAATTATTAAAAAAACATCATTACTTACATTCATAATTTCATTATTTTTCTTGAATTATTTGCTCTGCAAATGGCCGCTTTATACAAAATCCTTGGAAGGGATTTTATATACTACGGCCATTTGCAGGGCAGGAAAAAATAACGCTATATTTCAATATATCATAATCATTCATGTTTTAAAAACATATTTAAATTTAATAACACAAAGGCAAATTGTCAATTGCGATGTGGAACTGAGTCTTAATAAAATAAGAAAATAATAGGAAAAATTTTTCCAACACTTGTCAAAGTTCCACAAAATTGCAGCACATTTGAATCAACTTATTAGATCATCATCAAACGGCTGGTCAGTTCAGCTTTAACCATAGACGCGTTTCGCTCTTTAGGAGCTCATCAGTAGCCCCTAGTTGGTCTAGCTGGATTGCTGGTCGCACCATACTGATGAGCTCCTAAAGAGCGAAACGTGTCTATGGTTAAAGCTGAAGTAACCAGCTTTTGATGATGACCTAATATGTTGATTTAAATGTCCTGTAATTTTGTGGAAAAGTGTTATTTTATATTTAAATTTACTGAAAATATAAACAAAATATTTTAACAAAAGTTTTTGTTTGTCCATTGCAGACTAACTCTGCGATCACTAGCCCAACTTTTGTCCGAAATTAGCAACATCGTGATCGGTGACGAAGTGGCGGGCAGCGTGCACCAGGCCGTAGCGGCGGTGGGTGCAGCACAACGATACCTGCAGGACGGTGACGGAGCCGCTGCACTTCATAGTGCTCAAGCTGCTGAACAAGCTGCCGAGGCTGCTTTCACCGATCCTTCGCTACTCGCGCTCTTGTACTTCCCTGATGACCAAAAGTGAGATTGACCTCCGACAAACAATAGTTTTTCTATCGTAATACACAAAATATCTAGGCAACAGACAAAATCAATTGCGAATCATTGTCACCAATTTTACTATTCTACCATAAATTTCCCATAATGGCAAATATCAACTATTTTTATAAAGACATTATATAAAATAAAGCCGAAACAGAGAAAATAGTATAAAACACTCGTTACAGAAGGCAATTATAGCAGGTTGTCTTCTGTAACTTGTATTTTAATCAAGTCGTTCGGTCGATACGACGACAGCAAGAGTTAAGAATTTCGTAGCCGCCAGACCGAACTGCTTATTAACTGCTCACTTTAGACCTAACCTGGAGACCTTCATCCAGTAGAGACCTTGGGAAGATTCCTAAAAAAGTATTACAAAAGAACACCACAACTTACATCTTTGTCTTCCAGAACGATCATAAAGGCTGATTTATAATGAAGTAAAGTAAGAGGTAACGCAAGTGCAGTAAAGTAACGCAAGACATGAACGTACGTAACAGCATATACCGCTTTATAATAAAACGTAACAAGCAGCAGTAACGCAAGACAGATGTAACGTAAGGCAAGGAGTTCGCCAACTTTCAACTTCTTGCGTTACTTCTTGTACCTCTGACCAATCAGGAAGCATTATTTCAAACTTCATTGCAGAAAGCTATATTACCGATCCGATATATTTGTTTGGTTCAATCTGTCTTCTGTCTTTGTGAACGCTTTGGTCGACCATTTTGAGTAATTTGTGTCTTTTATTTTGCATTTCTTTATTATTATTGCTGTGTTCTGTGATTATTATCATGGATGATAAATTGCTGATTCAGTTAGTAGAAAAATATCCATTTATGTATAATAAAACAGAAAAAGAGTTTAAAAACATCAAGTTGAAAAGCAGAATTTGGGATTAAATCTTTTTTCATTTTTAATAAAATTAGTAATAATGCAGCCATTTCATCCTCACTGTCCATTGTAAACTAACTTTTTATTACACTCTCAAGTCACTAAAATACTTAATGTAACCTAAAATGCTATCTGTTTTTGTATGACATAAACGTCAAATTTAAACTGACAGCTGTCGAAGCACCACGTTCAAAACGCTCTGTGATTGGCTACATGTAATCATGCTAACTTCATTATAAATCACACAAAATGTTTACTTTGCGTTGCGTCTTCGATTGCGTTACGTTTTACGTTACTTTACTTCATTATAAATCCCGCTTAAGAACGCAGCTAATATATGAGCCAGGTCACGACGCGAGTCTGACTGTTTTTATATGTTTTTTCAATGACTTTCATAGGCGCGGAACCGTTTATGTCAAATTACCAAATGATCTGAACTGAATGTTAATATTTTTATTTCTGTTGCAGATACGCTGTGTACATTCCATTGTTTCTACCAATAATGATACCGGTTATAATGTCTATGAGACAGTTAGTACAATATGTTAGAAAACCAAAGATTTCTGAGAAATGCTTGTAATCAAATTGAATTGTACCATTTTAATTATAATAATTTTTAGTATCTTAAATATTATTCTTTTGTATTTATAATAATTTAATTATAATAAACACATTTATATAAAGAGTAAGTGAAATACATAATATTGATTGTTTGTGTATATTATTAACATAGTTGTTACAGTTGCTTATATTGACATAATGTAAAGTGGAAACTTTTGTACTATCTAAAGAAACATTGATTTCTTCCGTACCTGTTCATATTACTAACAATAATATTATTAAGAACAATTTCGGAGGTTTTAGAAGTACCAGCAGCAGGTTGATTGTCATTGCCAAGAATAGATCCAACAATTACCTTTGGAGGTGTATACGATAAAGAAGAATCATTCATGCTGGGTTGCATGAAAGTTTTATCGGTTCATTAGCAAGTAACGGTTCAGTAAGTTTGACAAAATCGCTATTGTTACTGATGCCAGATAAACAATTCTTTAATTAAAGAGTTCTTTATTTTTTTCTTGCAAATCAGCATTAGTGTTGTATTCCGATCTAGACGATTTTGAAAAAATTATCTTGAAATTAGTGAAATACTTTTAAATAACGTAAAACAATGTGCAAGCAATCAACAAACAAACTATAGCAACGCCGTAAAACATCGTTCTCGTGTAATATTATTAAAATTTTATAAATTTTGGTAATATTTTTGTGATTTTCCAAATCGCACAGTTGTAGGAAAAATGTTGTTTATAACACGTGCCAAAAAAGATTACATGCTCGTGCAGATTTCCACACTTGTACGTAACAAGCCATCAGAAGTACTGCTGATGATGCCGTAACGGGTGAAATTTTACAATAAAGTAAAAAATATACTTTTCTAGTGAAACTAAACCGAGTGATATTATTTTAATTCTTTTCAATATGTTTCACCAAGCGCCAACAGCTCCTTCTATCGAAAATGACCGCGTTAAAGACGATTTGAGAGATATTTTCTTAAGCCCTTGGTCGGTTTCAAATAAATCCGTTAAAAGAGAATTTCTTACTTTGAATTCTTTTTTGCGTAGTTGTGCAATCTCGGTTTGATTATTTTCCATATTTTAAATTGATTATTTCAAGAATAAAATCGCCAAGTTACAGGCTCAACTGGTATTATATTTCTAACTGTTAAAAAATATTTAGATTTTATATATTTCAAAGAAAAAGGTTAACCAAACTGGTTTTTACTTTCTTATACACAGTATAAGGAAGTATTGGAATTGTGTCATGGTTGGCTGAAATATTTTGAAAGAATTAAAATAAAACTTTTTTTTAAAGATGTTAAGAGCAACATAGCACAAATATAAGTAGTTGATGTGTTTCCGCCCACTTTGAAACAATTCTAGTTGCGACTATAGTACCTAATAGTAATTTAAACACCACGGGCGTTAGTTACATGATTATGCTTAAAGCCCCAGGCACATATAGCGTCAAGACTCCGAGTCTGCCATTTGACTGCCAAAAATAGAAACGCCTCTATTTTCAGCAGTCAAGACTGCCGAAAACCAACTTCATTAAGCCCCTGGCACATATAGCGTCAAGACTCCGAGTCTGCTACAAACTGCTGAAAAACTGAGAGTCACGTCCAAAACGGGTGTCACATATAGAGTCGGTGTTTCTGACAGTCAGAAATAAATATTTGTTAATTTTAACGTGTTATTTGTTAATTTGTATTATTTAAAATATTTATCGACTATTAAGAAATATAAAAACTATAAACTACGAAATATAAAAGAAAAAAATTAAATTAAATAAAAATTACATGAACTATAAATGAAATATAAAAACTTAGATATATTATTTAAAATGTTTGTCGATTATTAAGAAATATAAAAACTATAAATTAGGATATATAAAACAAAAAAATAAATTTAAAAAAATGACTTGAATTATAAATGAAATATGAAAACTTAAAAGTTTCTAACTATGTATAAAGTAAATGAATTTAACTATAAAATTGTACAAAAATCAAACAAAAACATAAACAATAATAATTCATACGTCAAACAACAAAGGAAGATATGGAAAAAACCAGCATCATAATGAAGTTGGTTTTCGGCAGTCGTGACTGCTGAAAATAGAGGCGTTTCTATTTTTGGCAGTCAAAACTCCGAGTCTGGTAGACTCGGAGTTTTGACGCTATATGTGCCAGGGGCTTTATGATGCTGGTTTTTTCCCTATCTTCCGTTGTTGTTTGACGTATGAATTATTATTGTTTGATATTTTGTACATTTTTATAATTAAATTCATTTACTTTATACATAGTTAGATACTTTTAAGTTTTCATACTTCATTTATAGTTCATGTCAATTTTTTTTAATTTAATTTTTTGTTTTATTAATCCTAGTTTATAGTTTTTATATTTTTTAATAGTCTATAAATATTTTAAATAATACATTTAAGTTTTTTTATTTCATTTATAGTTCATATAATTTTTTTTTTAATTTAATTTTTTGTTTTATATTTCGTAGTTTATAGTTTTTATATTTCTTAATAGTCGATAAATATTTTAAATAATACAAATTAACAAATAACACGTTAAAATTAACAAATATTTAATCCTGACTGTCAGAAACACCGACTCTATATGTGTCACCCGTTTTAGACGTGACTCTCAGTTTTTCAGCAGTTTGTAGCAGACTCGGAGTTTTGATGCTATATGTGTCAGGGGCTTTAGGAAATAAAATAAATATATCATCACGCCTTCTATCCATTACTGGGTAAATGACTGTCTTAAAGACGATTTGAGAGACATTTTGTTGAAAATTAACTTTCTTAGAGATGTTTTGATATTTTTGGAGATATTTTGTTTGAATGTCTTGGTAGACATTTAAAAAAATACCATGTTTAGAGATAATTTAGGAGACATTTTTGAAAAATTACTAATTTTACAGATAATTTGGGAGACATTTTTGCCTTTTTTGGCATATGTTATAAAAATAATTATTACAGATTTGAATGAAACTCGGCCCACGTAAACAGGGAATAGTCATACGCATCCTGTTAAAATGTGGAACACATTCACCGTCTGTGAACTAATATATTCGCTTTTAAGGTGAAACATGCGGCCTCGTTAATCAACAATTTGTTATAGCGTAAGTAGGGTTTCTTGTGGTCCTAACAAGAATGTGGATCGGTACAGAATAGTGAAAAAAGTATTGGCGCGCGTTAAAAACTATACAAACTTGAAAATTTTCAAGAAAATTATTTTAAATCACAAGAAATATTTCTATATGACGACAACACAAAAACTAAAATTTAATCAAATATAGTATTTTATTTGATATTATAATTAAAAAAATTAAAAATTTACTTACAATTTTATTTCAATTATACATAATCATATATAAAGTATATTATTTTATAAGGAGTTAAAGTGATACGTTTTGTGCACTCGTCCATCAACTGCAAATGAGACACAAAACGTCAATTTCACTCCACATAAAATATGCTATTTTTTCTTCAAACGCCGGAATATTTACCCATTATGTCATATAATTTCTCTGCCACTCGTGAGCGGCAGGAAAACATTTTCTGCCGCAGGTAAACTAAAGAAATTCCTTGATTCTTACAAGCGTCAGGAAGAGTATTTGACAGAAAAATCAAACTTTAACTGTTTCTATAGATTCTGATATAGTATAGCTTTTTATATACAATTTTTCGCTTTCACCATTATGCCAGTTTATGCCACTTATATATCAATATATTCTAGAGTCATGACGAATTAGAAGTGTCATTTAATGAATGATTTATATGCGTAAAAATATTTACCAATGTCTATAAATGCACCAGAAAACCGTATTTTCCGTCCCACTGAATTAATCAGGTTATTTGAACTCTTTTAAAATTTCTTACTTTCCGTGTTTCTGTGGCATATTTCTGATCGACATGCTTCTTTCTTTTCGTGAATCAACTATTTCTGGAGCAAGTTCTTGTACATAATATTTCTTTACTATTGGAAACACCCATTGAACACACTCCTCATCAATTTTTATTGTCTGTACTTCTATAAACTGAGGTGTCCAAATAATAAAATCTCATTCCTTTCGTCCAGTTATGAATTTTATTTTGATGAAATTTTTGAGGTTAAAAATGAATTACTTTCTATAACCGTATAATTAGATACTTTTATGTTGAAAATATCGTTTATTGAAAGATAAATAATACAGTTCAATATTCCACATAATCCTGTTCCACTACTATGCTCTCCTAAAACTGAGAAAATATTTTATCATAAAAAAGTACCCATGACTTTGAATATTATAATATAACACGAAAAACTAAACTAAACATATTTCAAACCACAAATTCTGAAATATTCATTTCATATACATAGTGTAACATTTTAAAATATATCATGAATCATGACAGCTGTCAAAACGCCAGATCATTTTTGCACTGAGTGTACACCAAAGCCTTCTTCAATAGATTAAAATGAGAATTTTGCAAAGTAGCTTGAACAAATTCAAATTTCTAAAAAATATTTCATATATTTAATCTCATCCAAATGAACAAACAAGTAGTACTACATAATCTCTAAACATTCAGCTTTTTGTTATGTGTATGAACAAGAATATTTAATCTTTATAATACAAATAAATTAAAATTGAAGTGTAGGGGAGCATGGTATCAAAATTTTAGATCTAATTTTCTCAAAAATGCTAGGAACGATTTTATTTAAAAAATTCTGTATATTTAAGAACATGGTCCTCTATTACTCAGAAATTTTTTATCCTATTTGAATTTACAGTTTTGGAGAAAAAACAAAAAATACACAAAAAAGTCCTGTTTTGAGCCATTTTTCGCATATTTTATTTTTTTTCTCCAGAACTGTAAATTCAAATTGGATAAAAATTTTCTAAGTTATAGAGGACCACATTCTTAATAATACAGAATTTTTTAAATAAAATCGTTCCTAGCATTTTTGAGAAATAAATTCAAATTTTGAATGTAATTTCTTTTAATATTTGTACACAACATTAATGGTATCTAGTTTATTACCATACTTTGAAGTTTTGGCTTCAATATTATATACAATACTTAATAAGTTTCATTCATAATAAGAATAATATTTCGTTTCAAAGAGATCAAGGCAAATCATCGTTCTGATACTAATTTCAGAACGCATGGTTCACCTTAATAATATAAAAAAATTATATATTTAAGGTAGTTTCAGGTACAATACTTTCGAATATTCATATTTTCCATACAGCACTGTCATAATTAAGACCTTTTTTTTCTTTTTCTGTCATTACTTCTCACGAGTTCACGTATCATCTTTTTCCTAACCACGATTTAATACATGGCTGGGGATTAAACATCGTAGTTAGATAGAGCACAAATCCCTAAAATTAACAACATAATTTGTTATGCAAACCTCGGAATTGAGCTCGTTTTTCGTTTAGTGTAGGTACATGTTACCATTACCATGAATTTAAAAATAGTGTCGTTTCACAGATGTAGAGGCGCACAAATTAAAATTTTCAAATATAAAAATTATGTAGTATTAAATACAGCATTATTAATTATAAGTATAATTGAAAATAAACTTATTTGTTAAATTTTCTTACCGGCTGCATTTCTCTTACCGGTACGGCGTATCGGACCGTACCGGCTTACTTTCATCACTGCGTATCGGACCGTACCGGCCTACTTTCATCACTGAATATATACCTAAAATACAAAACAATTCGTTGCGAAAAATAGTATTTATAAAATACTAGCTATTACCCGCGACTTCGTTCGCGTGGTCTACAATTTAATGCGAGTACCCCGCGTGCAACTCAAAGAAAGTGTTTGTGTACAGCTGTCCATGTGAGAAGCATGGATTTTCCAAGTTTAGTCCACACACTTGTAGCGACTGTCCCAGTGCTTTGTTGACGGTCATTGCAAATACGACTCGTACCGGAAACTGCAAACGTCTGAATTGGAATGGCATAGGACTGAAGCTTTATTATACCTATATGTTAAGATTAGTTCTCATCTGTACCTATACCAAATTTAAATCGAATCAGTGCAGTACTTTTTAGGATAGCTAGCGGCCATTTTGTTTCAAGACGGCGGATTGAAGCTTTATTATATCTATATGTTAAGATTGGTTCCCGTCTATGCTTACACCAAATTTGAATCGAATCAGTATAGTACTTTTCAGGATAGCTAGTGGCCCATTTTGTTTTAAGATGGCGGACTGAAGTTTTATTATATCTATATATTAAGATGGTTCCTGTCTATGTCTGTACAAAATAAGAATCGAATCAGTACAGTACTTTTTAGGATAGCTAGCAGCCATTTTGTTTTAAGATGGCGGCCTGAAGTTATATTATACCTATATATTAAGATTGGTTCCCGTCTATGTCCTTACAAAATAAGAATCGAATCAGTGCAGTACTTTTCAAGATAGCTAGCGGCCATTTTGTTTAAAGATGGCGAAATTAAGCTTTATTATACCAATATGTTAAGATTGGTTTCGTTCTATGTCTATACCAAATTTGAATCGAATCAGTGCAGTACTTTTCAGGATAGCAAGCGGCCATATTGTTTCAAGATGGCGGACTGAAGCTTTATTATACCAATATGTTAAGATTGGTTCCTGTCTATGTCTATACCAAATTTGAATCAAATCAGTGCAGTAGTTTTCAGAATAGCTAGCGGCCATTTTGTTTCAAGATGGTAGAGTGAAGCTTTATTATACCAATATGTTAAGATTGGTTCCCGTCTATGTCTATACTAAATTTGAATCGAAACAGTGTAGTACTTTTCAGGATAGCTAGCGGCCATTTTGTTTCAAGATGGCGGACTGAATCTTTATTATACCTATATATTAAGATTGGTTCTCGTCTATGTCTATACCAAATTTGAATCGAATCAGTGCAGTACTTATCAAGATAGCTAGCCGCCATTTTGTTTCAAGATGGCGGATTGGACGTGTGCTAAGTTAGAAACCTTCGCGGGCGTGCACTCAACAACTTAGCAAAATTTCATCGCAATCGGATGAATGGTATAAGAACGCATAAGGGACAAACAAACAAACAAACATTAATTTTTATATATATACTAGCTATTACCCGCGACTTCGTTCGCGTGGTCTACAATTTAATGGAGTACCCGGCATGCGTTGCATTGCAACTCAAAGAAAGCGTTTTTGTACAGCTGTCCATGTAGGAAACATGGATTTTCCAAATTTAGTCCACACACTTGTAGCGATTGTCCCTGTACTTTGTTGATGGTCATTGCAAATGCGAGTTGTACCGGAAACTGCAAACGTCTGAATTCGAATGGCATAGGACTGAAGCTTTATTATACCTATATGTTAAGATTGGTTCTCGTCTGTACCTATACCAAATTTGAATTGAATCAGTGCAGTACTTTTCAGGATAGCTAGCGGCTATTTTGTTTCAAGACGGCGGACTGAAATTTTATTATACCTATATATTAAGATTGGTTCCCGTCTATTTTTGCACCAAATTTGAATCGAATCAGTGCAGTACTTTTCAAGATAGCTAGCGGCCATTTTGTTTTAAGATGACTGAAACTTTATTATACCTATATGTTAAGATTGGTTCCCGTCTATGTATACACCAAATTTGAATCGAATCAGTGCAGTACTTTTCAAGATAGCTAGCGACCATTTTGTTTCAAAATGGCGGACTGAAGCTTTATTATACCTGCATATTAAGATTGGTTCCCGTCTATGTCTATACCAAATTTGAATCGAACCAGTGCAGTACTTTTCAAGATAGCTAGCGGCCATTTTGTTTCAAGGTGACGGAATGAAGCTTTATTATACCTATATATTAAGATTGGTTCCCGTAAATGACTATACCAAATTTAAATCGAATCAGTGCAGTACTCAAGATAGCTAGCGGCAATTTTGTTTCAAGATGGCGGAATGAAGCTTTATTATACCTATTTCTTAAGATTGGTTCTCGTCTGTACCTATACCAAATTTTTATCGAATCAGTGCAGTACTTTTCAGGATAGCTAGCGGCCATTTTGTTTCAAGATGACGGACTGAAACTTTATTATACCTGTATGTTAAGATTGGTTCCCGTCTATATCTGTACCAAATTTGAATCGAATCAGTGCAGTACTTTTCAAGATAGCTAGCGGCCATTTTATTTCAAGATGGCGGACTGAAGCTTTAATATACCTATATGTTAATATTGGTTCCCGTCTATGTGTATACCAAATTTGAATCGAATCAGTGCAGTACTTTTCAGGATAGCTAGCGGCCATTTTGTTTCAAAATGGCGGACTGAAGCTTTATTATACCTGCATGTTAAGATTGGTTCCCGTCTATGTCTATACCAAATTTTAATCGAATCAATGCATTACTTTTCAAGATAGCTAGCGGCCATTTTGTTTCAAGATGGCGGATTGAATCTTTATTATGCCTATATGTTAAAGTTGATTCCCGTCTATGTCTATATCAAATTTTAATCGAATCAGTGTAGTACTTTTCAAGATAGCTAGCGGCCATTTTGTTTCAAGATGGCGGATTGGACTTGTGCTAAGTCAGAAACCTTCTCGGGGGTGCACACAACAACTTAGCAAAGTTTCATCGCAATCGGATGAATGATATAGGAACGCATAAGGGACAAACAAACAAACAGACAAACAAACATTAATTTTTATATATATAGAAGAAGATAGAAAATTTTTATTCTGCATAGTAATTTTTTATATATAAAAATCCTAATTTGTATGCGGCCGAATTTTGATGATGCCGGTAAAAATCGGAGGCCTAAGGCGATCGCCTGGAAAAACTGGCCCTGAGAATCACAATAAAATACGCTTTAGTATCCACACTGTCGACATATTTTTTTTTAATCGCATTAAATTTATGTTCTTTTTTATGAATGAAGTTAAAAAAATGTTTACTAGGAATTATTTGTTCTCAAGGTAAACCGAATTAAATTAAAAACAAGAAAGTTGTTTACAAAATTAAAAAATCTGGTGTGGGCAGCACACGACTTTCTTATACACAGCATATTTCATATCAAAAACGCTGAATTGAACACTTATGACTTGCTCCTTGCGTTTGACAATTATTATTTCACACATAAATGTTAAGGGGGCACTGCATTCAATTTGAATTTAACTGTTGTGTTACCCTCCTGACGTTTCCGCACTTCGTGGGCGGGACTTGAACCGTTTAGTCACACTCATGCGGGGTGTAGTAACGACAAGGGTCACGAACCAATACAGCGGACCAGGCAACTCATATTTCAAATACGTCTCGCTGAAACTTGCCCAGTGACAAAGTCTTGTGTTATTTATAATTTTGTTATACATGCCGTGGTCAAAGCTGGGCAATACTTAATTACTCAAGTACTTAAGTACCAATTTTTCGTATCTTCCAGTACTTAATACCAGTGGCGGATTAACTCCTTCGAAGGCCCGGGGCGGCCTCTAATACCGGGCCCCTTATATTGAATAGGAAAAGAAAACAATGACAAAAAAATACAAAGTCCATTGGAATCTATATTAAATTAAATCATGTATAATAGTGGGGTAGCTAGCTCAGTGGTATGAAGTCGGCCTGTGGATCCTGAGAACCCTGGTTCGATTCCCACAGACGACAAACAATTTTCATAATTTCAAAAGCTACCCCTGTGGCTCCTCCACCACTAACATCTTTGGAGGCCGTGATTTGACGACTGGTAACCGCACTTCACGCGCAAAATATATCACTTACCGAGATCTGCTTCGGCAGAGTGCCACACCCAGTAATGAGTAGAAGGCGTGATGATATATTTTATGTATAAGTAGATTTATAAAACATATTTTCTAGCCTTAATTTTACTGAACTTATCTATAATGTCATCAAAATTCTCTGGTACAAACAGTCGGCAACAAAAACAATACAATTTAATTTCTCATGGTGAATAAACCATCCACTTTCGAAGGTATTTAGTATCATCAGCAAATCAGTCGGGGAATCCCCTGGACATGAGCGGTATATTTATTGCGCTACCACTCAGTGTGGCCAACTATGTTGAAAGAAAAAATCCTAACTGTGAATAAAAAATCACCAAATAAATCATGATTGCATTTTTATTTAGTTACAATTTATTTTAACCTGGAAACGGCGGCCCCTCTTTCTCGTAGGGCCCGGGGCGAACCGCCCCTGTCGCCCCTCCCTTTAGTCCGCCAGTGCTTAATACTTATACCGAAGTATATTTATTTTTGTGTTACTTGACACTTGAAATTTTCAAATACTTAATTTCAGCTTGTACATAATACTTACATTTTTGGATAGTAAATGTAAAAAATATTGAAGTACTATTTAAATAATTAAGTACGTCAATATTACTAAAATCACGGAAAGTACTTAAATATTTCGAAACATTGAAGTTTGCGGTTAATGCAGTTTTTTACTTATTATTATTTGACATATAAATGTTAAACATGTTTATGTGTTTTTGTTTCTATTACTACTATGATTATTGGAATATATTATGAAATATATAAATTAGTTTTTCTCAAAATTAGACGCATATACAGGAAAATTGCAAATAACATTTTATATTTTTGCCAACATCTTTTATTTAAAACTTTTATTAGTAACTGATTTCATTTTTGAAATAAATGGAATTTATTGTTTTGCTCAGCTCTTCGTATTTTTATGAAACTTATAATTACCAAGTTTCGTTAACAAATCTTATCTCGTTCCTGAGATATTGCACACTCGGACACACATCCATACATCCATCCATCCATCCACACACACAGACATCATTGAAAAAATGATCAAAATAGATTCCGTGGACCTCAAAACACGTATTTGCGCGAAAATCTCGTCAACGATTTTTTTCACGATTCCAATACTTTCTTATACGCAGTATAAGAAAGTAAAAGTAACCCTAAAGCCCCTGGCACATATAGCGTCAAAACTCCGAGTCTGCTACAAACTGCTGAAAAACTGAGAGTCACGTCCAAAACGGGTGTCACATATAGAGTCGGTATTTCTGACAGTCAGAATTAAATATTTGTTAATTTTAACGTGTTATTTGTTAATTTGTATTATTTAAAATATTTATCGACTATTAAGAAATATAAAAACTATAAACTACGAAATATAAAACAAAAAATTAAATTAAAAAAAAATTATATGAACTATAACTGAAATATAAAAACTTAAATGTATTATTTAAAATATTTATAAACTATTAAGAAATATAAAAACTATAAACTAGGATTAATAAAACAAAAAAATAAATTAAAAAAAATTGACATGAACTATAAATGAAATATGAAAACTTAAAAGTATCTAACTATGTATAAAGTAAATGAATTTAACTATAAAAATGTACAAAAATCAAACAAGAACATAAACAATAATAATTCATACGTCAAACAACAAAGGAAGATAGTGAAAAAATCAGCATCATAATGAAGTTGGTTTTCGGCAGTCGTGACTGCTGAAAATAGAGGCGTTTCTATTTTTGGCAGTCAAATGATAGACTCGGAGTCTTGACGCTATATGTGCCAGGGGCTTTAAGCATAATCATGTAACTAACGCCCGTGGTGTTTAAATTACTATTAGATACTATAGTCGCAACTAGAATTGTTTCAAAGTGGGCGGAAACACATCAACTACTTATATTTGTGTTATGATGCTCTTAACATCTTTAAAAAAAAGTTTTATTTTAATTCTTTCAAAATATTTCAGCCAACCATGACACAATTCCAATACTTCCTTATACTGTGTATAAGAAAGTAAAAACCAGTTTGGTTAATCTTTTTCTTTGAAATATATAAAATCTAAATATTTTTTAACAGTTAGAAATATAATACCAGTTGAGCCTGTAACTTGGCGATTTTATTCTTGAAATAATCAATTTAAAATATGGAAAATAATCAAACCGAGATTGCACAACTACGCAAAAAAGAATTCAAAGTAAGAAATTCTCTTTTAACGGATTTATTTGAAACCGAGCAAGGTTCTGCAATTTATAATTTTTTGGTGAATTTAGTGCTTTTGTGTGGAATTGGTTCCATAAGTAAAGAATTACTTCAAAACGAAAGGTATGTAAAATTAAATAGTACAACCACATACTTACTATCTATACAGAATGGTCCATTTAACTTGACTTGTTCAAATATCTTGCAAATTAAGCCCTTAACAACAAACTTTCATAAACAAAAGTTTAACCATTTTGAGGGGGCCATTCGATCTTGTTAACATTTTTCGCCCCCCACCCCTCAGGGGGTCGGAGAGGGGGTAACTGATCTATGCGATAACGCGAGTTAAGTAACGTTGCGCGCGGGTAGTACTTGGATGGGTGACCGTCCAGCGAAACCCGTGTTGCTGTTGACTATAAGACCTAAAATGCAGGATCAGGGCGTAATGGCGGCACATGACCATAGCAGTTGGTCCGCCAGGAAGCCACAAAAAAAAAAAGTTGAAATAATGGTAAAAACTTGTTTTTACGAATACAGCGCCATCTATCAATAATATGAAAAAAATTCTCAGATTAAACATTCATATTTTTTTATGGAGATTCCGAATCTGTAATAAAAAATAGGGTTTCTATTTAAAATATCTAAGTTTACCCCCTCTCCGACCCCCTGAGGGGTGGGGAGTAAAAAATGTTAACAAGATCGGATGGCCCCCTCAAAATGGTTAAACTTTTGTTCATGAAAGTTTCTTGTTAAGGGCTTAATTTGCAAGATATTTGAACAAGTCAAGTTAAATGGACCAACCTGTATACTGCTGATGCTCGTATTTTACAATAGAAAGTAGCATCCGCTATGAAGGGAGATAGATGTATACATCCATCTCCATGGGCGTCCACAGACATTTTTCCAGGGGGAGGCGAGTCGCAAAAAACTCTCAGATAGATATACATAAATTTCTAAAATATTTTGTTTACATAACATAAATACAAATACACATAACAAATAGATAAAAGAGTATTTAAATTTGTCAAATAAATTACTAGTCTTTGTCGTCTGGGTTTGAATTGAAGAGGAAGGACAATTTTCTAATAACTCTTCCATAAATTGGCACCATTTCTTCAATAAATTCCGATTTAGCAGTTTTACAGTTTTTGTTTTCTAAAATTTTGTGTCTGTGTATACTTAATAAACTTAGATTACGATAGGGAACAGGTTGCAAGCTAGCCATAAGAATACTGCTGAAAATTGAGTTTCAGCTTGAATTTATTATCTTTAAAAAAAAATATATATATATCATCACACCTTCTACCCATTACTGGATGTGGCACTCTGCCGAAGCAGATCTCGGTAAGTGATATATTTTTCGCGTGAAGTGCGGTTACCAGTCGTCAAATCACGGCCCCCCAAAGATGTTAGTGGTGGAGGAGCCACAGGGATAGCTTTTTCAAATTATGAAAATTTGTCGCCTGTGGGAATCGAACCAGGGACCTCAGGATCCACAGGCCGACTTCATACCACTGAGCTAGCCTGATTAAATTGCCTTATACTTATAAAATCAAAGAAAAAAAATATATTTTAAAATGACAGCGACTAAATAATTTCTTTTTAACTTGTTAGTTTTATTGTTGCTATTAATCCAGTAATTTTTATTTTTTTCTCGGTTGAAATTATTACTATTTTTATTCTATTGTCTATATTTATCGTATTTCCAACACAAACCTAATGACATATGATAAATACGGCATAGAATTGACAGCATAACAAGAGATAGCATTACCGCAGCTAACTCTCTCTTACACTAAGCCTAAAACAATAGCTGGAAATGCTGAGCTGTATTCTGTAACACGAGCTCGTTGAGCGTACAGAGCGAATAAGTTAAAATATGATATAATAATTAATCCGATGTGATTGTTACTTACTTGTTCTGTGAATTTTCCTTTTCTGGTTGTGAACTAAAACTATGGACTGGCACATCGTTGCCAGTTAGAACACACAAATCACTTATTGAGAACTGATGAAAACTTAGTTAATTGAAAGGGTTAATAAAATGAGCTTTGATATTTAGACATATAAGATATTATAAAATATTGAATGTATTGTAACACGAAGATACACTGGTAAAACGTTATAAATGATGAAATGGTGAAAACAGATTTAATCTTAAGTTACATTAATTATAAAAACACTAAGTAAATTCGCGCACGTCGCGTCTCATATGAGGATGACCGCACATCCTCACGCTTCGAGTCGGTGGTTCTGACTAACTTGGCTATCCCAAACACTTGACATCCTCTGGGTAAAACTACCCACATCTGGAACCCATTTCCACGGATGTCTCAAGTGTTTGGGGCTGCGTAATCTGACACAAAGGCAATGCCATGCCGGTGAACACGGACAGTTGCTAAAATTCTTAGAACACTAACTAATAACTGTCACTTTTATAAATTAATGTCCTATATTTGAAAACCTACAGTTTTCGCATTCACAGGAAAGGCCATGTGTCCACGAGTGTCAAATTACACGAAGCCAAGCTTTTATCTAAAGCAACATACAATAATGAGATAGCTCATATTGTTACAATTCAAATATGACAAACTCTCAAGGTTATGTCGAAAAACTAAAACTAAGACTATGTTAAGATATGGAAACAAGGCTTATCTTTCAAACAAAAAAAGCTACAGTGATGCACTGCCACCACCAAGCCAAAACATGCGACAAGCTACCATGTGCACTTTTACATCGACCAATCATGTACGACATTTCAAACGAAATCACAAAGAAGAATCGGGATAATGCGATAATAGCCGAGTAGCTCTTTAAATTTGTTGCAACGTTCCGTTTCTCTCTAATTTTTCGTTTCTCTTTCTGATTTCGTTCCTGGTAATATTCTGTGGTCACGTTTTTTCAAACGACCACTTATGAAAGTAACCATAACAACATCATCATCTACTACGGAAAGTTGAATATAACATACACTGATATGTTAGTATAACGCACACTTCTAACATATCAGGTGAAGTTTCACTGATTGACAACAGATGACGCTACGATGAAATAAAATAATACAATAAGTGAAATAATAATAATAATAATATGGGGTGGCTAGCTCAGTGGTATGAAGTTGGCCTGTGGATCCTGAGAACCCTGGTTCGATTCCCACAGGCGACAAACAATTTTCATAATTTCAAAAACTACCCTTGTGGCTCCTCCACCACTAACATCTTTGGGGGCCGCGATTTGACGACTGGTAACCGCACTTCACGCGCAAAATATATCACTTACTGAGATTTGCTTCGACAGAGTGCCACACCCAGTAATGGGTAGAAGGCGTGATGATATATTTATTTATTTATTTTTATATGAAAAGAATTTGTATTATTATTTAAATCGATGTTTTGGCAGACTTTATAACACATTTGTACAGATAAATCTTATTTTTAAAAATTAATAATTCCTCTTTAATAATATTTTAGCATTATTTAACATTTTGACATTATAGTTAGAGAGCTAGGGTGCAAAATGATGTCTCATTTATGCCAGTGACAGAAATGTTTTTTTCAATAGATTATGTCATGAGAAACATGAAAAAAAGAAAATTAGATTCCGGCCCGGGTGGCAACAATAAATGGCGCCGGTGTGAATGTGCCGATTTTAAGGGTGGTTGGTGACATATTTTTTACAGGCTAATTTTCACTTTAAATTATAGACATTGGTATAATTAAGTAATAAATATGGTAGACAGAAGTTTTGGCAGGTGACGCATGCGTGACAGAAACGGTCAAAATGACAATTTTTATGGTGTCGTGTGATATATTTTTTACAGGCTGAAATTTTTTTACTACTTGTTCACGATAAATACATGACAAAAAAATTATTGACAGAAATTATTTCTGGTTGCGCGTTAGTGACAGAAGCTCTCAAAGTGGACTGGTTTAGTGGGGCCACGTGACTTATTTATTCCAGCTTGAAATATAATTAATTATACCAATGTAAAATATGTCACCAACCACCCTTAAAAACATTGCTCTTGTAAACTGTTTTTAGAAATATTTTGTGGTCGTCTGAAAAATAGTGTACATAACTCGCTCGAAAGTGTGATAACTGTGCTCGTGTACTTAAATCACTCGGCGCTGCGCGTCTCGTTTTTCAATTTGTATACTCGCACGTTATCTTACTCTTTCGATACTTGTTATATAATATACTATAAATGTACTCGTATAACTCGTCATTACTCATCTATTTTAGATGGCTCTAATAGCTAGAATCAGTGATTCTCAACCTTTTTTTTGTTGTGGCACATATTTAACGATTTCAAAATTTGGCGGCACACAAAGAAAAAGACAAAAATTATTTACTTACTACAACCACTGCATAAATAGTTTATGACAAAAATTTTAAATATACGAAATAAACTAATATATACTACAATAATAACTAAACGTTTATTAAAGGATTAATTACAAGCTAATAATAAAAATATTTTTAATGCGAAATTTGAGCTTGATGTTTTTTGATAATTTCATTTATATTTGGTCGTAAAAATGACAATGCTACTCTCATATCGTCTTCTACATTTAACAATCTTGATCTTTTTTAGTTTTAATGTTGGCTAATGCTGAAAAGCCGAATTCACACAAATAAGATGTAGAAAATTGTAATAATATGTTTAAAGCTTTTTTGGCTATCATTGGATAATCGCATCTGATGTTAATCCAAAATGAATTAATTGATTCTTCTGAATGTTTTAAAATTAAATCTCGATTTTTGTGGATTTAAATATATATTCATGTTAAAAATATTTTTCTTTTTAAATGATATAATTTAATAATATTAACATTATTATATATTTGCAAAATTTGGCGGCACACTTTTGAAATTTGGCGGCACACAAAAGTGCCGCGGCACAGTGGTTGAGAATCACTGAGCTAGATATTTCGAAAAGGAGGATTTAAAATTTTGAAAGATTAATAATTATTATTTCATTTTTCAGTGACCGACTACTAATCAATTGTTTTATATGGTATTTCAAAAATTTCGACAGAGCCCTTTTAATCTGGATTTGCATTTTTAGTAGTACGTTAATATTCTACAAGGCGTTCTATTTCTGGGCTCTATTGAGAAGTAAAGTTACATCAACATGTAAGTTATAAACACAGATATAAGTTCGATGAGATCACTTCAACAGAGTGATCAAAAAGAATTGTTACAGTTGGCAATAAAAAAATACTTGAAATTGGTAATCCTGGTACATAAATTCATTTCCTGTTGTTGACATCGACATTTGAAAATTTAAATTTAAATTTGAGTACATTTATTATTACATTTATTTCTAAAGTATTTCTATTACTTAAAAAGTCAAAATTCTATTAGCAGTCAGACTCCTGACATAACCTATTTGTATTTATTAGAAATGTCTAATAGTATATCCGCCTTTACCTGGCGTTGTGCCAACTGTGGAATAAAAAGATCTCCGGAATTGTATTGCTAACTGTAACAATTCCTTTGATCGCTCTGTAAAACAAGCATGTCAGGCTAGAAAATGGTATTAAATTTAACCCAATTGAACCAAATTAAACAAAAAAATTGTCATTCACGGGCCACCAATTGCTATTCGATGATTGTCGCAACTTTTACTTGATTTAGAGAGGTAATAAAGTTGGAGTAAATGCGCTAATAGGCAAATGCAGCTAAGCGATACACCACCTAGTGGTAGTTTTTAGAACTACTGTATCCAGGACCATGGGCGTCCGCAGGGTGAGGCAAGGGGGGCGCGCGCCCCCTCCTGGATATTAACCTCAGACTAACCATACCTTAGACAAAGTCTGTCGTATTCAAGTCAATGCAGTGTTATGAAGTAGAGAGAGTTAAAGTAAGTTGTGGGTGAGGCGGGTGCGCGGCAAGGAGCGAGTATCCTTTGATGTTATGCGAGTTGCAAACATTTGTATAGTTATTCTTATATTCAATTACTTACTGTTTATACATCAAAGTAAAGGTTAGTTTTTGACATATTAAGTGTTTTGTATACGTACTTTTGTGTTTAAATAAATAAAATGCTCGTGTCTAATAACTGTCATCAACAAAAATGCAACTCGCATAACACCAAGGGATACTAGCTCTTTGCCGCGCACCCGTCTCACCCACAACTTACTTTAACTCTCTCTACTTCACAACAAACGCCGTTGTTCTCTGTCTAAGGTATGGTTAGTCTGAGATATTAACTAAGGTGGTGACCACTACTCTCGAAAATAGGACTAACATGTAAAACTATAATTTTTTAATTTCCTGCTTCCTTAAATATTTGAAGTAAAAAAGCTTGAAATAAAAGTTTTAGAACATAATATTCTGCATCTGAACCAATAAACAACATTAATTTTGCATACTTTGTAAAGACACAAATTAGATTTGAAAATGACGAAAATTGTCTCAAAACTATCGATAGCTATGAAATTGACTCAAAATTAAACATATGTTTGATGTTTTATTTGTCAAAATAAATGAAATAATAAATAATGAATTTATTCTGACAGTTTTCACAGATTGAACGACAAACATTTGTTTAATTTTGAGTCAATTTCATAGCTATCGATAGTTTTGAGACAATTTTAGTCATTTTCAGATCTAATTTGTGCTAATACAAAGCATGCATAATTAATTACATATTTTATGGCCTAAAAATTTTATTTGAAGCTTTTTTCTTTTAAATAATTAGGAAGCAGGGAATTTAAAACAATGTGATTTTACATGTTAAAGCCTTGTGTTCGAGAATCGTGGCCACCACACTGTATATTTATATATAAATAAAATAAAAATTAAATTATAAGTTTAAAGATAATAAATTCAAGCTGAAACTGAATTTCCAGCAGTATCCTTAAGATCAGCTAGCAACATGTTCCCTATTGTAACGATTGAGTAATCTAAGTTTAAGTATACACAGACACAAAATATTACAAAATAAAAATTGTAAAACTGCTAAATTGGAATTTATTGAAGAAATGGTGTCAATTTGTGGAAGAGTTATTCAAAAATTGTCCTACCTCTTCAATTCAAACCCAGACGACAAAGACTAATAATTTATGTCACAAATTTAAATATTTTTTTATCCAAAAAAAAAATATTTTAGAAATTTATGTATATCTGAGAGTTTTTTGCGACTCGCCTCCCCCTTGGAAAAATGTCTGTGGACGCCCATGTCCAGGACTCATTTTGAACTGTATTATAATATATAAGATACAGAAATATTGAAATATTTCTGGTGTATTGATAAAACATATAATGTAGAACGATTATTATTCATAATTTGAAAAAGCTATCCCTGTGGCTCCTCCACCACTAACATGTTTGGGGGTCGTGATTTGACGACTGGTAACCGCACTTCACGCGCAAAATATATCACTTACCGAGATCTGCTTTAGCAGAGTGCCACACCCAGAAATGGGTAGAAGGCGTGATGATATATTTATTTATTTATTTATTATTGCTGCCTAGTAGGATGTAAATCATTAAGAAAAAGAACATCCAAATGTATCTTTTCATGTATTGCCAAAGAAAGAAAAACAAAAAGTTAAATTTGAGGCAAAATTTAGGATTGCTGAATTAATAGATAAGCACGCAGTATAGATTATGTGATTAAAAATTGAGAAAAACGTTAACCCGTGTAAGGTAATATGTTCCCTACATTTCACAAAAAAATTATTACATTATTATATCAACTTTTTCAGTAGTAAAAGAACGATACAAATACAGTAGAAGAGAGAGAAACAGTAGATACTATAATAAATTTATTAAATAATCAACCGAAAAACGTTTAAATATTCTGAAGTACAGGTAAATACATCGGAAAGACTTACTGTCGTACATTTAATACATACAATTTTCCAGGCATCGAGAATGTTGATATTTGATTTTTTATTCTAAATGCAAATAGATTTAATATACACATATAGTGACAATCATGTAAATAAATTAAGTATAAAAGAGAAACTTATTTTGTGCTTTATAAAATTAAAGCGCTATTTAAATTTTGTAGTTTTATCTCAATTATTTGATATCAGGCCTTCTTTTATGCATAATATACCTACTTCAATTAAATGTGTAAAATTAATTTCAGTTTCCTTCGATGTATGTAATTAGGAAAATAGAATTTCCTCCGTAAACTACAAAAAAACATTTTAAAATAATGTGTAATTCAATTGTTACTTATGCAGGTCTTGATATACGGTAGCTACAGGAACGGTTGCTATGGAAACAGTTGTTATGGAAACAGTTGCTATGAAAACGGTTGCTACGGAAACGGTTGCTATGAAAACGGTTGCTACGGAAACGGTTGTCATGGAAACAGTTACTATAGGAACGGATGCTATGGAAACGGTTGCCATGGAAACAGTTCCTATGAAAACGGTTGCTATGGAAACGGTTGCTATGGGAACGGTTACTATGGAGACGGTTACTATGGTAATGGTTGCTATGGATACGGTTGCTATGGAAACGGTGCTGTGGGAACGGTTACTATGGTAACAGTTGCTATGAAAACGGTTACTATGGTAATGGTTGCTATGGAAACGGTTGCTATGGAAACGGTTGCTATGGAAACGGTTGCTATGGGAACGGTTACTATGGAGACGGTTACTATGGTGATGGTTGCTATAGATACGGTTGCTATGGAAACGGTGCTGTGGGAACGGTTACTATGGTAACAGTTGCTATGGAAACGGTTACTATGGTAATGGTTGCTATGGAAACGGTTGCTATGGAAACGGTTACTATGGAAACGGTTGCTATGGAAACGGTTGCTATGGAAACATTTAATGTAGGAACGGTTGCTATGGAAACAAATGTAAAAAAACATCCAGAAGTATATTTTCAAGTATTGCCAAAGAAAAAAATATAAAAAGCAAAATTTGAGACAAAATTTAGGATTGCTGAATTAATAGATAAGCATTCAGTATGATTTATGCGATTAAAAACGGAAAAAAGTTAACCCGCGTACGGTAGTAGGTTTCCTACATTTCACAAAAAAATATTACATTATTATTTCAACTTTTTCAGTAGTAAACGAATGCTATTTCAGGAATGTTTACTTTACCATGGATACGTCTTAGGACCAAAAATAATATTTTTATTACAATTGGCATGGTGATAAATAATATAATAATAACATTTATTACTCCATTCGAGAACTGGTATTTTTAGTCCTAATGAAACAAATAACTATTTTTTTATGGTAAGTAGTTAATCAAGTAATATGTAAATAGAACTGTTGCTAAATAACATTTTTCACTGTACATCTCAAACGAAATGCAATACCTATGAATTTGCTAAATGCAAAGAAAACACGATAAACAAATTCAAAATAGTGACAGAATTTTGAGAATGAAAAATCCATTGAGATGTAAAATTTCGAAAAAGTGAACATTAAAACGCTACGCATAATAATGTCGAAATAGAGAAAAGTCACGATACAAATACAGTAGAAGAGACAGAAACAGTAGATACTGTAATAAATTTATTAAATAATCAACCGAAAACGTTTGGAGATTGTGAAGTACAAGTAAATACACCGGAGAGTCTTACATTTAATAAATACGAAAGAGCACTTAACCATTTTAAGCTAAATTCAATAGATGTAATATGTAGTGACAATCGTGTAAATAAATTAAATATAAAAGAGAGAGTTATTTTGTATTTTATAATATTAAAGTGCGATTTAAGTTTTGTAGTTTTCAAATGTCAAAAATATATCCTGGATTCAGTAGTTCGCGAAGTGTTCTAGATGGCACTGCGATCTTAATTTTATTTGCCTATTGAGCTCGACAAACCAAAGTAAAACCTTGAGAGGAGTGTCTTCGGAGGTCGCTACTATCATCGGTATATTCAATGTCAAAAGTTACATTTAAATTTGTGAAATAAGACGGCGTGTAATAAAAATTAAATAAAAATAATAATAAAAATAGTATGAAATAGATTAATAATAAATAAATGTATCATTAATAAATTTGCATAAATGCGTATATCGTACATGGTGCGGTGGCCAAGTGCTTTCACTGAGACTGTATATTTCACTTTCGCGTCAAAATAGAGCCAAGTTAGTGGATTTTCCACTAAATCTGGTGGTTTGTGGGTGTTGTTTAACGCACAGTTCTAACATAACCGGTGTATACCCACCGATTGACAACAGATGGTGTTACGATGAAAGATAATAATAAAATAAATAAAAATAATTGTTATTTGAATTGAATTTATATCTAAATTATTTAATATTTTGGCATTATGAGTAGAACAGTTGGTATCACTACATCTAACCTCAAACGTCAACGTTTAAGGCTGATTTATAAATTGCATAGAATAGAATGGAACGGAACAGAACAAGATATAACCAAATTTTATTTCATGTTCTATTGTACATTTCGTTCTTTTTCGGTTGAAATTTACGCGACATCATTTATTTGAATATTTTGTATTTATAAAAAACATGCTTGACGATTATCGGTTAGTAGAATATTTTGAAAATATTTTTCGACAAAACCGCATGTATTTTTTCCTTTATTTATATGCTAAATTCTATTACTCCGTTTTCGTCCTCGTTTTGTTTGTGAATTTTGTAAAACTCCCTATAGCATGTGCTATTCACCCCAATTTATATGCTAAGTTAATTTCCTTTTTTTTTAACTACAACTTTCCACTGATCATTTTTTCATGTCACTTCATCACCATGAAGTTAGTAATAGTATTCTAAAATACCAGTATGAACCTGATTAAGTGTAAAAATTACGTGATTCTATTCACTGCTATACCTTACTGTGCAATCTATAAATTGTTATTGCAAATTTCTGTTCTATTTCATTTCATTCCTTATTCTATTTTATTCTATTTCATTCTATGCAATCTATAATTCAGGTTTTACCTTCAAGAACGCTTCAGCTGTCAAAGTGTAACAACATTGCTCTTGTAATCTGTTTTTAGAAATATTTTCTGATCGTCTGAAAAATCGAGGTACACTTCCTATAACGCCAATGCATTTTTGATCGACTTTGGTCGACTTTAACTCTACATTACTCAGCTCAACAACGGTAAACTTTTTAAAAAAATTTGCATACTAGTGTAGCAACACATGAAAAATAACATATTTACATTTCATTATAATCCGGGTTAAATGCTTCCATGATAGTACCACCTTCAAACGGTATGAAGCACATATAAGTAAAAAGTAACCGGTTCTTTCTATGCCTTCATACACTAATTCAAGTTTCTATCACCAACCAGGTGTCATATCGCATCTCTAGAACCGTCAATATCTGCTTTTCTCCAAACATCTAGTAATCTACAAACACTTTATTTTCAGGTGTACGAGTATGCTGGGACAAAGCATGGATGATTTTATTTGTTTTTTATATAATTTCATTGTTGAGTGTTGTGCCCTTTCTGCTTCTAAAAATTAATGGAAGATTTGCATCGAACGCATGTGTTATGATGGAGCAGGTATGTTGAGTTTCAATACACACTTACAAAGAAACAATAAATAAATATATGATCACGCCTTCTACCCATTACTGGGTATGGCAAAACTACTCATAATAAATTTAAAAAAATTGAGCCGAAATCCCCGGTCTGTCAAATGACGTTAAAACGTGCCGCAAGAAGGCTCAATATTTGCACGTAGTTTAAATGAGAAAATTGCTTTTTCCGATACTTTTATACATAGCTTTTTATGATTTAGACCTAAAAAGATTTCAAGATATTTGAATGAAAATCAACGTCGTAGCGTCAATTTGAGTAATACGAAGTTTGAGAAACACTAACAAAATCTGTCTGATAGACTTTTTCGTCTGCCGACAGGTGTTTTTTATCAATCTTAGAAGATATTTCATTCATTTTCCTAAATATGAAAACCTCAATCAAGTATTCTCACTATTTAACTCAACATTAATAAAAACTAACCTTAAAATTTGTTTCACCAGAGCTGTCAAATGACATTAGTGCGCAAATGTAGTAAACTGACGTCATCATATTATGACGTTTTATACTATACGAGTTGTGTATTTAAATTGACATTTTGACATAAATTGATATACATTTGACAGCTGATAACTGCACTTCACTTTCACAGATTTTCTACGACAGAATGCCACTATCAGTAATGGGTTTATATTTTATTTATAGAAATATTTGTTACAAATGTGATTTTGTCATCGGAAAGTGAAAAGGATTAAACAGTAGGTGATCGAAAATGATGAATTTTGAACTTAATAATTGTTTGATGGCCCCCATTTTACAATAAAATGTTTCGTTTGTATAAATTTATACGAAAATAATTTAACAGATAAAAATTCTCCTAAAGATGATTGGTGTTTTCTTAAATCAGCGTGGGGCCCCACATTATACAGTGAGACTCTGCCCCATACCAATGCTCAATGCCACATTGGACACATCACGCTTAGCTCCGCGTGGAGATTTAAATAGTATTTTCTGGGGCCCAACGCGCTACATTGGACCCTTTAGTATAGAGCCTCAAAATTATTCATGTAGGTATGGACGCATCAAATAAAATTAATATTTTTATTTAAAAATTACCAAGATAGATATTTTACTTTTTTCTTCTCACCGCTGCTACATTCGTTATTCATTTTTCCAGATGTCAAAAATGTGTCAAAATTAACTTCTACTGCTATTCAGCGATGCCTAGAGTTGCTGTAAAAAATTTTACCGCCAGCTACCGCAGCGCTTTACCGCGAGATGTCAAAAAGTGAAACGAACAAAATCTAGTAACTTATTATTTTACCGCCAACTCAATTGAACACAAAATCCTTACCGCAGCGGTAAACAGTAACCGCCACGTAGCGGAACGAACAAAGCTAATAACAATAAAATAGTAGGCGAAAAATTAGGAAATATTTTTATTAATATCATTAAATTACGCTATCAAAATCGAATAATTTGTTTAAAATAAGATGTAGAGATATCGGCAGTATTGTGATACAAAATTTGGTCCCATTATTAAACGTGAAATGCAGTAAAGCTACATTCACAAATCGAAATTAGTTTTTGTTTTATGCTTTATGTTTTAGTGTGTTTTTAGGTGCCATTCACAAATAGTTTTGCTTTTGTCGATTTTAGTTAGTAGTGACATCTATCATAAATTTTAGAAGATTGGTAATACAGTAAATGCAACTGTCAGATGTGCTAAGTTACACATGCTGTCATATGCTGTTTGTTTACTTACGTATTTATTGGAAGAGCAAGGTAATTATTATCATAATAAGGAAGTAGGTATTAAAATCTTGTTTTTATTTTCATTCATTTTGACACTCGAATAAAAACAAATTTAGGTTATCGTCAATGCGAAGGATGACAGAAAGAGACAAGTATATATCACTACATCATTCTACGTTTCGTCCTATTGGTCTATTCCTAAGTATAAAACGTAAAACTAAAACATAAGTTTGGAGTTTGTAAACTTTTGTGTTAAAACCAAAACTAAATACTGATTTGTGAATGGCTGCATAAGAAAACATGTCTACAAGGTTATTAAAACAAAAATGGAAAACATAAAACAAAAACTAATTTCGATTTGTGAATGTAGCTTTACCAGTCATCAAATCACGGCCCCCATAGATATTATATATTTATATATTTACTTTACTTTATAGATGCCTCTACCTACTGAACCTAAATATAAATTTCTTTCTGAGCATGCTATTTTGATAAAACTTAAAACCAAGTTAAATTTAAAGTGTAATCTTAATCCTAAACAATTATGTGGTATCCAGTTGGACCTATGAATTTGAGAACCCAAGTTCGATTCCCACAGTCTACAAACTAATTTTCACCACATTTAAATTACCCCTGTGGCTTCCCCATCACTAGCATCTTTGGGAACCGTGATTTGACGGCTTGTAACCACACTTCACGCGCATAATTTGTAATCTCTCACCGAATGGACTTTATTTCTGTTTCAGATGCGGTTCGTAATGAAAGTTTATGCATTTGTCCGCAGTAATGTACCTAGAGTTACACAAGATAAGTTACTGTCCGATCAAAAAGATATTGTACCAAGTTTTAAACAATATTTGTATTATTTATTTGCCCCTACGTTTATTTACCAGGACAGTTATCCAAGGTAAAACCAACCATACTTATCTATTTTATAATAGACTGCGTCACGGTCTACTACACAAGTTTATTCAATTTGAAAAAAAAAACACGCAATCAAACGCTTTCATATCCTTGTAGATATCGCCACTGTAGTTTGTGGTCTGGTGACGTGCCTGAGCGTGTTAAGGTAGTATAGTGTGACAGTGGCGCCATCGGTTGTCGAGTGGTGAAACTGACGCTCAAAAAAATATAAAAATTGAATAAAATAAGTGTTCTATACCTATTATGATTTGAATATCATGAATTGTTAACAGATTGTTGGTCTAGTGAATTTTCAAATACCATACCACCGTGTGGTGTTGCCATTATAAATTGGGATCCTTAATTTTTTGCTAAAAACAAGACTTTGCATGGCTATATATCCATTACTAAACAATAAAAAACTTTCTCCTTCTGATACAATATAAATGGATAGTTTTAGAACATCATACTAGTTTTTCAAATGAAACTGCATAATTTTAGAGGTACACAAACCAAATATGTGCCATTCTGAGTGATGATCGCCATAAGCCCCGTGTATAAGAACTCAACTTTACAAGCGAATATATTTGTTCACAGACGATGAATGTGTTTCATATTTTAACAGGATGCGTATGACTATCCAATGTTTAAGTGCGCCAAATTTCATTCTGATCTGCAAAAAAATTTTCACGCTAGTACTACTTTAATGCACATCTCTTAGCATACTGTGACGTTAAATAAAAAATACAGTTACATGTATTAATTACACTCGAGTGCTATAAGCTAGTCACTTATACATATGCCATAAAAAAAGGGAACATCGACTACGGAAACCGGCAGTACGGCAGCGTAAAAACTGCGGCTCGGTGTGCCCGGTAGGCAGGTCTCGGGCTGTAGCGCCATTGAAGAAGAAGAAGATGAAGTTTGTGATCTATTAATTATAACTAGAACTTATGACTCATAATGATAAATAAAGACAAAAATTCAATCAAAGTTCGTAAAATTTGTATAGGGATTTGTCTTGTGGTCATGTTAAAAGTCTAATTCGCTCACCTGGAAAATATTTGTCATTTTTATGCTATATGTTCATGTATAGTGTTAAAAAACACAAGTTATTATTCTATGCATAAATTTGCACATAAATGTTACCAAACAACATCACTTAAACATTCATTTTGTTTTGTTCTAGGACTGAGAAAATAAGATACAAGTTCGTATTTTACCGACTACTGGAAGTGGCAATATGTATATATATCAAGACTCTTGTAGCTTCAAATTATTATTCATTATATAGTAATTTCGGTTTAAAACCGTATAATTGGCAATATGTCAATTTATTGATTCTAACCTCACTTTTGGTTGGACCTGTTCTTGTTTTCACGTTTTTCTTTCTGTTGCTACATTCATGGCACAACGCTTTTGCTGAAATACTCCGATTTGCTGATCGAAAATTTTATTTGGATTGGTGGGCAACAAAAGATTTCGTCACATTTTTTAGGTTTTGGAACTTTATTGTACATGATTTTGTACATACATATATTTATAAAGATTTGTATGAAACTGTATTCCCAGGGAACAAAATATTGTCAATGTTGGTAGCATTTATCATTTCTAGTTGCGTTCACGAATACATACTGATGTTTTCTTTAGGGTTTTGTTTACCGATTATGTTGTTGTGTTTCTGTAGTGCCATATTTTTTGCAATTTGTAAAAAGTACATTAGTTTTATTAATGGTAATGTTTTTATTTTAATGTCACACACGGGGGGAAACGGGTTAATAGCAAGTTTATATGGTTTGGAATATCTTGTTAGAGCGAATTGTCCTAAAGAAGATGCTAATTTTTTAGATTTTTTTGTGCCAAGATTAATAACCTGTAATGTAACACAACCTTAAGTACAGTCGAAGATACGAAAGATTGCCGGTGCGGTAAGGAAATGTACTCCGCACATTTATGTTGTTACACAGTAAAATCTTGGTTGAAGTATTTTCATTCTTTTTCTTATGCCTGTTTTACACTGAGCAATATTGCAAGTGCAACTGCTATTTTCAACAAGTTGAAGCAATATTGAACGAGTGTAATACAGAAAGTGCAAGAGACAGAAGCAATAGGTCGCGGGCACTCACGTGATGAACTGAAGTTGGTGCACAGCTGAGTGGTGGGCAGCTGTCAGAATTACCTCCCGCTGTTCCCCTCCTCATTGCCCCGCTTACGTTTCGACTGAGGCGTTACTTACTTCACTTTAGTTTATTTGGGCGCTATTTTCAAAAGTTTTTAGTTCGTTGTTGAAAATTTCATTTTTAGCGACAAACTTTGCGTTTCAGTTCGACTCGTTCATATCTGAGATGTTATTATTTTGGTTTTGCATTTCTGTCCATCTTACATCCCACCACATAGCATAAACCAAGCGACATTATTTCGCTAATATAAATTTTAAAAACACTAAACAGACAAATAACTAACACAAAAATTTACAACTAATATAATGACAAATGAAACAATAAGAAACAAAACAATAACAAACAACACACAAGAAAAATAGAACATATTCTAAAATAACCTAATTCTCAAAGTATGATGATAATGAAGGGTGAGAAGGGAAGTAATTCTGACAGCTGCCCACCACTCAGCTGTGCATCAAGTCACGTGAGTGCCCGCAACCTATCTTGCATCAACCTCTTGCACTAATTAGAACGTGTTCTAATTTCTGCAAGACTTGCAAGGCCACTGTTAGTTATTTCTAGAAATTTTAAGTTTGTTAGAATGTTACCAACTTATTATAAATGTCAAAAACGATAAAGTTGGGTTAAGGACATTAAAATGATTTATTGCATTGCAAATAATTGTGCGAATACTTATAAGAATAAATTTTTATATCAATGCAATAGCATTTGAAACAAATGTCAATAATACAAGTGATATGAGGTTAAGCTGATATCGTAATATGAAGTTAGTAACGACAAAAATTTGTAAATAAATTAATATTACATTGCAGTTGCTAGCTGCTGAATGTAAAGTGAAAAAAATATTTCTGCAACATTTTAGTGCAACTAGTTGAACGTAAAACTTGCCGGCATGGGCGTCCACAGACATTTTTCCAGGGGGGAGGAGGGCGATTCGCAAAAAACTCTCAGATATACATAAATTTCTAAAATATTTTTTTTTACATAACATAGTTTTTAAAAAGTACATTAGTTTTATTAATGGTAATGTTTTTATTTTAATGTCACACACGGGGGGAAACGGGTTAATAGCAAGTTTATATGGTTTGGAATATCTTGTTAGAGCAAATGGGCCTTTCAAGACTTTTTTGAATTTTTTATATATTAATCTACGTAATAAAATTATTATACTCAAATTTTTTTTTTTTTAAACTTGTATTAAGCATGATAAAAATATTTAAACTTTAGAAACAAACGAATATGACGTAGTTGCATCTTAGCTTAAAGAGAGACAGATAAGACAGAGATAAATAACACGTAACTTCACGTAACGTGTGTCGTTGTCATAGAATCCTCAGACAAAACATAACTAGACGGATAACAACGGCGTTTGTTGTAAAGCAGAAAGGGATAGAATAACTGGTCGGTGAGGCGGGTGCGCGGCAAGGAGCAACTTGCATAACATCAAAGTGTACTCGCTCCTTGCCGCGCACCCGGCGGACCCAAAAGTTATTCAATCTCTTTCTGCTTCACAACACTGCATTGATTTGAATACGGCATAATTCGTCTAGTATTATACGTCATTGGTAGAATCGTAGAATGCTGAATGCTTATTTCTTCTTCGTCTTCCTCTCAGTAAAATTGAGCACCGACAAACGTTTCAGACAAAGCTCTGTGATTGGCTTAAGGTGAAGCATCAGATCTGAAGTTCGTTAACCAAAAATTTGTTATCGCGTAAGTAGGGTTTCTTGTGGTCCTAACAAAAATGTTGATCTGACCTATCACAGATAATCAGGAATATTCTTTATAGAATAGTGGAAGGGGTATTGGCGCGCGTTTAAAAGCTAAACAAACTTGAAGATCTTCAAGAAAATGATTTTAAACCACATGTCAACACAATAAAATTTAATAAAATATAGTATTTTATTTGATATTATAATATAAAAATAAAAAATTTTACTTACAATTTTATTTCAGTTATACATAATCATATAATAATAATAATAATAATTTTATTTCCATCGATCATATACAATGATATAGGGTGTCAGACAAAAAAAATACATTATTCTATGGATACCTAAACAGTAAAAACAAAATTATAATTATAAGCTAAATAACATTTATACATAAGACATATATTCATTAACAGAATAAAAACAATATAATTGTATATTATTTTATAAGGAGTGATACTTTTTTGTGCTCGTCCGTCAAATACAGATGAGGCACAAAATGTCACTTTTATTCCACATAAAATATGCTATTTTTTCTTCAGACGCTGGAATATTTACTTATGTCATAATTTCGCTGACACTCGTGAGTGGCAGAAAGACATTTTCTGCCGCAAGTAAACTAATGAAATTCCTTGATTTGAACGAGTGTCAGAAAAAGTATTTGACAGAAAAATCAAACTTTAACTGTATCTATAGATTCTGATATGTCATAAATTTCTAACGTTAGAAGAAAAACTATTTTATGTATCAAGGAGGAAAACAGATATTTTCGGCCCGTGGCATTATTATTAGCACCCGGCATTTTGCGCCTCGTGCTAATAACATGCTCAAAATAAAAAATCATAATTTCACCCGTGGTACACAGTATTTTATGCACAACAAAAGAACATTTAATTTTTATATTTAAAAGATTGAAACAGGTATATTTATATGTGAAAATTACATTTTGCAAAATCAAGTATTTACAATAAACAAAACTTGCTACTTTATTTATGCATCCGTCGGAAATTATTTTATTATGGCTTTAGGGCCAAAAATAGGAAGTATTAACATTTATTGATAGGTAATATTATTTTATCATCTGTAATAGTTATTTGTTACAAAACTGAATGTGATATTTTACTGGGCGAGAGCAAGCATATTCCAGCGTGAACCGTAGGCGAGCTTTGTAAGCTTGAAAGCCCAGTAAAGACACTTTCAGGATGTGTTACGTACATACTCATACGGTTGCCGAACTAGACTTCGTCTCGTCCGGAAATTTTCTGCATTCGTTCGAAAAACTGCATTATTCGTCCTTGTGCAACAATTATTTTCATTTTGGTACACAAATAGTTATTTTTTGTATGTAAATTCTTGGCGAACCAACAACTCAGGTCATATGCCGCCATTACGCCTTGATCCGCTTTTAGGTGTTGACAATACTTATTAAATAGATCGTTTATGTAATCATAAACAGATCGTACATCTTAGTTAAAGCTGTCGATAGTAACGCAGAATACATTTGATAGAACGGCACTGTGACGTATGCTGCCCAATACAGAACACGTATGTCAGGTCTACACTAAGTCAAATTGAAAGAAATCTATTTGATACTAGTCGCCGAAGTTGACATCTACTTGCTTTGGTAATTAGACACCGTAAAATGTTACTTTTACTTAATTTTTAAAAGTCTTATTTTATTCACTGCGTTCCATGTTAATCGCATCATAAATGAAACATTAACATTCAGACAGTCTGGTACTATGTGACATTTTAAGATCATATCTAGGTATATAATATAAGAAACGTATGGCTCGTGTGTCGCTTAAGCATCGGTAGCGAAACATGTCACATTTAGTTTCTCGCGATGTATTCACTTCACCTAGATATACTATTGAATCACGGTAACTGTTTGATTCAGTTACATGTGACTATCTATAGTGGTTTTCAAATATCGACGCTATACATGATGTACAATAATATTAGAAGGATGGCATTTTGATAAACTTCTCGCTGGGTAAAGATTTGCCTGGCTGCTTAATCAGTTCAATTGGTTGACATCAGTACACCGTAGAGCTTGAGCTTATGCCACTATTGAAAATGACTTATGTTCAGGAATACGGCGACTTCAAACTCATCGTGTTGACAACGCACTTGGTGAATACAACTTCTGCTGCAAATAGTCATACATCTTGCACTCCGAAAACAATGTTGCGGGTGAATGTTATGTAGCCACTAAATACGACATATAAAATGAGATATGTTTAAATGAACAGGGACATCAAATATACCTTTTCAATGAATTCCTCCAATGTATTGTTCTTTAAAATAATTGTTTGAAAGCCAACCAAGTAGTTTCTTGTACATGTAGTTTTTTTCTTTTTTTTAAAATCATCTGAAATGTGTAGATATTAGTAAGAAAATAAATGAAGACTTTAGATTTATATCAACTTACCGAAAATGTTTTTTTTTATTACTATTTATGTATTTTGCATTTTATTTTGATGGAATGTTTGAGGTTATAAATGAAATACTTTTTATAACCGTACAATTAAAAACTTTTATGTTGAAAATATCGTTTATGGAAAGATAAATAATACATTTCAATATTACACATAATCCTGTTCCACTAGTATGCTCTCCTAAAATTGATAAAATATCTTATTATAAAAAAGTACCCATGACTTTAAATATTATAATATAATATTACACGAAAAACAAAAGTAGACATATTTCAAACCACAAATTATGAAATGGTTATATATTTTCATGTATATCTCTATGTAGCACATCTTGACACACATGATTATGACAGCTGTCATACATCCAGATCATTTTAACGCTGAGTGTATGTAAAAGCCCGTACCACTTGTGGAAAATGAGAATTTCGCAAAGTAGCAATAACAAATTCAAATTTCAAAAAAATATTTCATATATTTAATCTTATCCAAAATAAGAAACAAGTAGTACTACATAATCTTTGAACATTCAGCTTTTTGATAAAGGTATTGAAAAGAATGTTTAATCTTTGTAATATAAATAAATTGGAATTGAAGTGTAAAAGATCATGATATCAAAATTTTAAGTCTGATTTTGTCAAAAATGTGTCGTTCAATTTGAATTTAAAAATTCTCTATATTTACAACTCAGGCCTTCTATAATACAAAAAATTTTTATTCAATTTGATCGTGGGACTTTTGAGAAAAAACTAAAAATACACGAAAAAGTCCTGTTTTGAGCGTTTTTTCGCATATTTTATTTTTTTTCTCTAAAGTTCCACGATCAAATTGGATAAAAATTTACTATATTATAGAAGATCAGATACTTAAGCATAGAGAATTTTTTAATTAAAATTGTTCGTCACATTTTTGAGAAATAAATTCAAATTTTGACTGTAATTTCTTTCAATATTTGTGCATAACATTAATGGTATATAGTTTATTACCATACTTTGAGGTTTTGGCTTCAAAATTATATACAAAAATTAATAAGTTTCATTCATAATAAGAATAATATTTCGCTTCAAAGAGATCAAGGCAAATCATCGTTCTGATACTAGTTTCAGATCTGATGCTTCACCTTAATGCAACTACGTAATTGCAATATAGCAGTGCGAAATACAAATGAGCGATTTGAATTATTCAACTTTAACTTTCATATTTCAGCAATAAAGATATAATTTATGGTATGATTTTATATTGTATTAAATATGATGTACGGTCAAGAATTTATTTTAATAAATATATATTAAAAAGCTCTACCACTTGAATCCCCCATTCATATTTTTCGGTTGCCATCTAGTGAGTAAAATAGAATTTAATAATTTGCAAACATGGTATAGCTTTACAGTTTGACGTTTATCACGTGATCCAAACGTTAAAAGTCAAATAAATGTGGAGAACTGCGGGGAGCAGTGCTGAAAGGAGAAAGCAGTTGATCGACTCGGCATGGTGTCACCTCGCTCTTTCTACAAATTTGTTGTTTCACACAAAATTGTGTGGAGGGGGGATCTACTTCGGGTCTGGATGCATGTGACGTCAAAATTATAAGTCCTTATAGACATCATGTCAGGGCGAGGTAGAAGGAAATCAAAAGAAGGAAACCGTAAATGTGTTTCATATTTTAGAAGGATGCGTATGACTATCCAATGTTTACGTGCCCCGAGTTTCATTCACATCTGTAATAGTTATTTTTATAACAAGTGTCGAATAAGGCTTGTTACGTGCAAGTGCAGAATTTAACGCACGAGGCTTGCTTAACCTTTTTCGGCACATGTTCTAAACAACATTTTTTCTACAACTGTGCGAGAAAATTACTAAAATATTATCAGAATTTATAAAATTTTAATGATATTACACAAGAACGATGTTTTACGGCGTTGCTATGGTTTGTTTGTTGATATCTTGCACATTGGTCTAAGTTATTTAAAAATATTTCACTACTTTTAAGATAATTTCTTAAAAATCGTCTAGATTGGAATACTACACTGTGTGATTCTTCTTTATCATATACATGTTGGATCTATTCTTGACAATGACAATCAATCTGCTGCTGGTACTTCTAAAACCTCCGAAATTGTTGTCAATAATATTACTGTTAATAATATGAACAGGTACGGAAGAAATTAATGTTTCTTTAGATAGTATAACAGTTTCCACTTCAAAATATGTCAATATAAACAATTGTAACAATCTGTTATTAATATACACAAACAATCAATATTATGTATTTTACTTACTATTTAAATAAAACCATTTATCGATATATTTTACATTGTTCGGTTCTTTTTATTAATTATCATATTTAATAATGATATACTTGAGTTCTTTTCTGCTTAATGTGATGTGTACAGATTAGATATATTGCTGTTTAAGGTTATGTTTATAAACGTCAAAATATATCACTACATATTTCTTCTTATTCCATAAGCGTATGTACCTAAAATATGAAATTCCGTGCTTGGCGCGAAATTTAAATTGCTTTCATTTATATTTTCTTTTGACAATTTTGTATAGTACAAATTACTTTCGGCACTAGTGTTTCTTTACTTACAAAAATGCACTTGGTCTGTATTTGTCTACTTTCCATACGTAACCAAGGCAATAATAGTTACGTAATAACAAAGGCATAGCACAGTTGTAGGAAAAATAATTTCTTATATTTTTATTATATTTCCATAACCAAATCTATCTTAATTTCATTCATGGCCATTCCACAGTCACCGTATTTGACTCCACTAAACTTTCTCTTATGGAAGGATAAGGTTTATATCAACCAGTTTAATAATATTGAAGAATTGAGAGATGTTGTCAATGCGTTTGAATGTATTTAATTTATTTTTACAATTTTTGATTAATTTTAAAAATTAATTATTATCATAATTATTATTTTCCGCCCACATGCTATTTTTATAATTGAAAAGAATTACAATCTGACTTATCATTTCACAAATTCAAATAAACCGTCATTTTTTACATTGAATTCTTGACACAGAACTGGACACCTATTCTGTGCACAAGTCACCATGGTGATAGTGACAAAATTGATGACGTCAATAAACTGTATGCAATCCGCATATCGTGACTCAGCCTAGTGACATTATAGTAATTTTTGTTTCACTAGGTTATAGTTCTTTAAAGTTTATATTGGTAACAATGAAGTTTCATTTTATTTTCAAATATGACAACTGTTGGATGCCATTTTATTTCTTTGTTCATTGCAAGCTGTTCCTCACAGATTTACTTATTATTCAGATGTCTATCTCCTAGGTTACGAAAATTGCGCGCCAGTGCTGCACTCTTGCATGTGGTCCATAACTAATTAGACAAGGATAGATATATGTAGCACACTAGATTATTTTTATTTTATTTAAATTATTATACTTTTTTTAAATCATAAACTAAATATATTTTTAATACATTTATTTAATTAAATAATGTTCATAAAACATGAGGAAAACATAATAAACATAAATTTAAAGATTTCTAGTATAATTTAAATTACTATACCTTATAAAATATATCTTTTTGAAAATAAGTTAGTAAAATATTTCATTTTGATTTTAAATTTAAAATAATTACATAATTTAAACTTATTATATTAGAAATCTTGCACATTAATTTTATATACAGTATAATCAAATTCTAGTGGTTAATCTCATAGAAAAATCTACATAAATAATCTAGTGTTTTTTAGAATTGAAGTAACAAATAACAAATTAACATATTACGTTGAATTCGGTTATATACCTCTTTTTTGATGTATTTTGAGCCAAATATAATCAGAAAAAAGAAAATCATTATGTAGTTACTCTATTAGTAATATTCGTGAACAATTTTACTCTGTCTGCTTGGTCACTGTACAATATAATGTAGAATTCTGTCGTTAGCCATTTTTTCTTCTCGATCAATTAGCTGATACGTCCTCTGTAAGCGAATTTATTTCATTAAAAGATCAATATTTTATTAAATATATTTGTTGCTTGGGCGATAACTAAATTAGTTCAGCCATCGTTATATGTCCTTCTGTCGGTAATGGCATCATCTCGGGATACAGGACTTGCATCACGTCGAAGTCCACGGGTATTAAAACCCAGAAAACGTGGCGATAAAATTAAGTTTTAACATTTCGATCTAAACGGTCTTTTTCTTTCTCCACAACTCGGCACAAATACATAGGACATGGAAAATAAAAAATATAAATACACATTTTTTAAACAAATAGAAAATGTGAAATTGATTTAAATATTATCTTTTTGAAGTTACTGTAATATAGATATTACAGTTTATATGATTCTTGAAATCAAAATGTATTGTTGCAATCATAATCAATTGTTGGAATGAAAATATTTCAGTATTGAAAGCAAGTAGAGGTAGAAGTCTTGCCAGGATCTAAATATGTATTTCTTTTATGCATTTATACGTATTAATTGCTATTATATTTGCTGATATTTTTTGTGAAATTTATTTTTTCGTTTCAACTATATTTTACTGTATTTTTAATAATATTTAAAATTAATATATTATGTATATTGCTTACCTTTTATTTGGAGTTATATTTCACTATTACAACTAGTTATCAAAGTATATTAACAGTAATTGCACATAATTATTATTTTCAGTCATCTTTGACATGTCAAATGGTTGTTATGACAACAACAATATTTAGTTTTCCCACAATTCCCCACGGCATAACTAATTTTAATGTATGTGCTGCGGAGTGCTGCCATCTCGTATGTGGTCCATAACTAAACCACTGTCATGGGATATGCGATCTAAGTTACCTAGCCCTGCTGTTCCTGAGTAATAATCCGGTTTATCGAACAGAAAAATCAGTAATACTTGTATAAAGCCGTATCACTTTTTACTGGTGATTGAAGCGTGGTAAGTAAAAGTTTTAGTAATGGAATGTGCATAATGTTAAATCTTTTATTTATTTTCAGCAAAATGTAAGACGAAAACAAAAAAAATATCTAGAGATAAGAAAGAAATTTGAGTGTCCTTCATGGAGGATCATCTTGATTTTGCACGGGGCCGATTACAGAAGGACGGCAAACTTTTAAAAATCTGTTGATGATTTTGAGCCAGCAATTACTTGGACAGATATAAAAATTAAAATAAAAAGAAAAGTGTCTGCCATGAAGGCAAGTCGGACAAAAACTGGAGGCAGTCCAATGACAGAAATAAAAATATCTGATTCGGATGATCGTGTCATCAAAATATTGTTCGAATAATATATTTTTGGAATTGATGATTCTGAAAATATTTCTTTAGAAAAGAAAGTAATATATGATTGGATGTTGTTGGCCCTTCTGGACTCCAAGAAATATCAGCAAAATGAAAGCATCTGCTTCTAGTTGGGTGCAAAATGCTGAATTTTTAGAGGGGACAGAAAAGAAGACGAATGTAATTTATAATAAATGTTTTGTTATTTTTTTTATTAATAATTTATGAACTTTATAGATACCGGATGTACTTATAGATGATCAGGAAGACCGAAGTAATTTTAATGCCTCGCAGAAAGTATTCCCACTGAATGACTATAATTATAAATAATATTCTTTACTCAGTGGTATTACGTAAAAAAATTTAATATTATCGTGACAGAATAATAATTAAGTTTTCCTCTAAAGAAAGCCGATCAAGTGTTGCAGCGGCAGCTACATAATGAAACAAATATTAAAATCGACGGGCTCTTAAGTGAAATGACAAAATTTAATAAGAATTTTGAAACACTTATTCAATTAAATAATCAATCCATGGATAACAGAATTGAAACCAATAACATATTACAGCGAATTGCTCTAGCGTTACGACAATACCTTTAAATAATTACAAATTTGTATATTTTTATTATAAGTTGTATATTTTTATTATAAGTTGTATATTTTTATTATAAGTTATATATTTTTATTATCAGTTCTATGTTTTTATTAAAAATATATATATATATATATATATATATATATATATATATATATATATATATATATATATATATATATAAATAAAAAGCTGTACAATGTCTTTTGTTTTTAATTAATACGCGAAATTATATTCTTATGCTCGGTTTCACCAACAAAAGTGAAATTTTAATCATTGTTAAAATAAATAAAAGCAAATCAAAATTACATGTACAACGATTGAAATTTAACTTTTGTTGATGAAACCGAGCGTTAGTGCCAGTTTTTCAATCACCGATTAATGTTAATCATGATTAAATAATAATGGATACTATGGTTACCATTATTATTTAATCATGATTAACATTAATCAACAGTAAATAGGCGATTGAAAAACTAGCCGTTAAAGAGATCCAAAACCGCCTGTTAGATGATAATTGGACATAAATTCAACATCTATATATCTGTATATGATCACTCTAGCAAATAAATTATTATTATTATTATTATCATCGCTCACTGAAAATGTATCTTGATCATCTGTTACATTTCTTCTAAATAAACGATCCGCATGAATTTTGTTCTCGTTCTCAAGTTATTCTATTACAACCAATATTCCATGCATAAACGCCATAGTACCAGCCGAAATAATTTAAAATAATTTCTCCAAACAATATACTAATTTAGGGCTGAGATATCTACGTACTCCTAATAAAATTGTCTGTCTAATTAACAAAAAATATCGCATTGATGCTCGGTTTCACCAACAAAAATTAAATTTTAATCGTTGTTTAAATAAATAAAAGTAAATCGAATATATGACAGCAATGTCAATTATTCCATTTGACATGTAAATTTGATTTGCTTTTATTTATTTAAACAATGATTAAAATTTAACTCTTGTTGGTGAAACCGGGCATCACTATTAAATTATATGAACTGTCAATTTTGCATATGCTATTTTTTTGTTTTTAGACAAATAAATTTATTGGGCACTTCGATATCTCTGCCTTAAATGTAATTTATGTTAGTAATCAATGCTTATATTCACATTTAGCTATAATCGAAAATTAAGTACATTTAAACAAAGCCCGCCAATATAAATATGTTTGTCAAAACTCAACATGTGCGATCACGTGATACACAAGTCACTAGTGACTAGCTCTAGACACCACCTCCGGAGGTGGTGTCTGCGAAGTGACTTGATATGACGTCACTACTACTAGTACACATAGTTCACCGCTAGAATGCGTTTCAAAACTGGTGACTGGTGACTGGTGACTTGTGCACAGAATAGCCCTCCTGCCGAAGACATCTCTCAGGGTTGTATTTTTCTTTGTCCAACTCTATATTTGAATTTTGAGGCGCTACTTCGCTCAAGAATCGTTGCTACTATTGGCAACACTGCTGCTGTGTGTTTCGTGGTTATATTCATATTGTTTATCAGTATATTATCATATTTGTTGTGTAAAATGTATAAGTTAAACTGTTGTTATTTGTGTTTGTGTGATAATAATAATCTCAAAAGTATATTAATTAAAGATATCGATGGGATAGAAGTCGAAAAGAAACTAACATTTTGTGTATCTGAAATTGTAAGTGTACATAACCTTACAATATAGCAATATGTTTATATTTAAATAAATTCAAAATTACAGGTATATCCAGTTAATGAATTGAGCTGAATTCAGCACTATTCTTTAGCTAAAAATAAATAAAAATGGGAAAAGAATAATGCGTTCTTAAATTAATAAGAAATAGATGCAAGGCCTTTTCATATTTACTGAAGTCAAAAATAAGCCAAATAAGGACAATTTTGTTTGAAGATATGTTCTGAATTCAGCTCATGATAGTTGATGGAAGTAGGTATAGGATTTTTTTTCTGTAAATTGTTTGCTTGGGTGCTTGAGCAATTTTTATCGAAACAAGTCCAAAATTATCGAAAAATTGCTAGAATACTATTCATGGATAAAAACTCTTTGTAGAAACTTAACTTGTCATTTGGACATCGGATGTACAGGGAAGAGAACTGTTTGCAAATAGATAGACTGTTTTGTAAAATGTTTACATTATCGTAACCAAGACATCAACAAAAAAAAAACACTTGCAGTACTGTACTGTTTTTTAACCAGGAGGAGTAAATGCACAAGTCAGATTTACACTATAGAAAGTTACTAGATTTTTGTTCGCGCGAAATACAAAAATTTCTTACACATCTGCACTGATTAAGTCTCATGGAATTTATTTTAAAATACAAATGACATTATAAACTCTAACAGGCAGATTCACAAAACGGATTAGCGCTAACACCGTTTTTAATATTATCTATAACTCTGTTTCAAATTAAAACAGATTATAGAATGAACTAAATTTGATGCTAATTAACTCTCTTTTTAACTCAAGTTAAAATAAACTTGTTTCGTACATTGTAAAGAGAGTGAAAAATTAAATAAAAAATGGTGTTAGAGCTAATCCGCTTTATGAATCTGCCTGTAATTTGTCACTTCGTATATGATTAGTTCTTAAAAGAACTAATTTATGTTAATGTCATAGAAATGCAAAAAACCAACAAGAAAACAGATAACCTCAAAACTTATGACAGCTCTAATAAATCAAATGTAAAATCTATGTACAGCTCAGACAAAACATTACTAGACAAATTATGCCGTATTCAAGTCAGTGCAGTGTTGTGAAGCAGAAAGGGATGGAATAACTGTTTGGTGAGGCGGGTGCGCGGCAAGGAGCGAGTACACTTTGATGTTATGCAAGTTGCAAACATTTGTGTAGTTATTTTTATATTCAATTACTTATTTTTCATACATCAAAGTAAAGGTTAGTGTTTTGTATACGCACTTTTGTATTTTAAATAAATAAAGTGCTCGCGTCTGATAACTGTCATCAACAAAAATACAACCTGCATAACACCAACTTGTACTCGCTCCTTGCCGCGCACCCGCCTTATCAAGCAGTTATTCTATCCCTTTCTGCTTCACAACAAACGCCGTTGTTATCTGTCTAGTAATGTTTTGTCTGAGATGTACAGTGTAAACTGGACGAAGCACTAGCCAATCAGAAGCGTCAGTTTTAGCGGTTAAAATTTAAATTACTCCTGGTTAAAAAACAGAGTTTAGTACCATAAAGAGTTACTAATATACAATTGCTATTTCTATTATAATTATTAAAATAAAAAATTACAATTCGAGCAATTATTCAAATTAATTCCAGATAGCCCAGAAACTTTGGCATTCGTAATTCACGTAATACAAGATCTTTTATCAGTAATCCTTTCGAATTTTTATTATTAGAATATTTTTACTTTCTTATACGTAGTATAAGGAAGTATTGGAATCGTGAAAAAAATCGTTGACGAGATTTTCGCGGAAATACATGTTTTGAGGTCCACTGAATCTGTTTTGATCATTTTCTCAATGATGTCTGTGTGTGTGGATGGATGGATGGATGTGTGTCCGAGTGTGCAATATCTCATGAACGAGATAAGATTTGTTAACGAAACTTGGTAATTATAAGTTTCATGAAAATACGAAGAGCTGAGTTGATTTTGAATGAAATTGAAAAACCGGAAGAGGAAGTTTACTCGACACACAAAACAATAAATTCCAGTTATTTCAAAAATGTAATCAGTTACGAAAAATAGTTTCAAACAAAAGATGTTAGCAAAAATATTTGGAACATAAAATGTAATTTGCAATTTTCCTGTATATGCGTCTAATTTTGAGAAAAACTAATTTATATATTTAATAATATATTTCAATAATCATAGTAGCAATAGAAACAAAAAACAAAAACATGTTTAACATTTATATGTCAAATAATAATTGTTAAACGCAAGGAGCAAGTCATAAGTGTTCAATTCAGCGTTTTTAATATGAAATATGCTGTGTATAAGAAAGTCGTGTGGTGACCACACCAGATTTTTTATTTTGGATACATAGTCTGCTGTGAATACAATTCATATCAAGAAATTAACACATTTCGAATTATTTATGATTAATTATTGATTAAATCACACTTGACGAAGCGGTTGTTTGAAATACGCGGCCGCGGCCTCGTATTTCAATTCGCATTACATTCAAAAATGTTATTTTTATACTCGCAGCATTCAAAATAATGTTTACATAACCTTGGAAACCGATGAAAAGTTTGATTTTGTGCACTAGTGTGCAAAGTAATTGAAACAAAAACACCCATTTTATATGATTCTAAATTTTTATTATTAAAATGCTATTTATACTTATTTATATACACACATTTTAATGAATTTATAAAAGAAGTAGAGACATTAGCTTATAACGCCATCAAACAGACATATTTTAACAAACTTTACGAGAAAAAAATAAACAATTTGTTTTCAAATAACAAATGTCAATTCATGGCATACTTAACTGTCAATATAAATTCACGCTTCAAATTTAATCAATTTCCTCATTGTCCATCATATAATTTTTGCTCGTTACAAAAAGCATTGTACAAAACTCGTGCGCGAAGACGCCATTTGCACCTTTCGCAAATTGCGCTCATGTATAAAGTATGTCTTCGCCCACTAGTTACGTAAATAGCTTTTGTCATCTCAACAATGGTCGACTGAAGAAATTATTTAAATTCTCGAGAGTAAAGAGAGCTTCAATAACTACAATTTTTATTTCAAAATTTTCTCTTTACCTCTATTTTGAAATTTATATTATTTTCACTCATACCTCGCCACCTATGGAATTTTTTTGGGAAACCAAAAAACATTGGCACGACCCACAATTTAAAAACCACTGTTTTAGAGGGATATTGAATTAACTTTTGTCCCCAAAAAACTTCATATCCGATTGTTTTTAATCTAAGGATTTTTTTTTCAGGTTGACTTGAAACCAGAAATCCCAAAATATATATGCAACATATGTTTGGAAAATGTAAATTCTTTCTATAATTTTAAGCAAACATGTTTAGAAAACAACAAAACAATGAATAACTATTTGCGAAATATGATAATTGACACTGATTCACATAAACAGATATCATTACAAACTCTTGTTACTCATAATACGAACCTGGAAGTAGCTGCTAGTAATTCGGAAATATTACAAGTTCAAGTAACTACGCCGCCATCAATCGCCAAGCAGGAAGATCCATTATCTGAAAACCAAATTGACGTCGTTATTAAAGAAGAACCAATCGACGAAATAAAGTCTCCAGAATTTGTTATTGTTTATAAGGAAGAACCGGCAGATATCGAAGATGCGCTTCCTACACATCAAGTCGATGTTATGGACGTAGATATAAAAGAAGAAAGTCCACTAGAAGATCACAGCCAAGTTTATAACAAACTTTTAAATAATCTAAAAGACGAAACTAAAGGTAATGTTCAGAAAAAAATCAAATTTTTTCCAGAATAAAACAAGTTTTGAGTGTGTTGTGTGTAAAATAGGTATTTTTATAACAAGTGCCGAAGAAGACTTGTTACGTGAAAGTGCAGAGTTTAGTGTACGAGACTCGTCGAGTGCGGAAATCTGCACCTGTTAAGAGCAACATTTTTCCTACAACTGATAATTTAGAAAATCATTAACAGTTCAATAATTCTCAAAAAAGTTTAATGTAACTCGATCATTATCTATTAATAATCGATATGTGAATGACAACCCTTATTTTTTATTATTAATCTGCAGATTACCACCATTTCGGCATTCAGTGATCAAAATCATTTATTCTGTTGCTTCTATTTGACATGCACTTTGCCCTCGTACAAAATTGCCAGTATAAAAATAGTATATTAAGGTAGTTCTAGCGTGAAAAAGAATTTTGCAGATCTGAATGAAACTCGGTGCACGTAAACATTGGATAGTCATACGCATCCTGTTAAAATATGAAACACATTCACCGTCTGTGAACAAATATATTCGCTTGTAAAGTTGAGTTCTTATACACGGGGCTTATGGCGATCATCACTCAGAATCGCACATATTTGGTTTGTGTACCTCTAAAAATTTGCAGTTTCATTTGAAAAACTAGTATGATGTTCTAGAACTATCCATGTATATTGTATCAGAAGGAGAAAGTTTTTTATCGTTTAGTAATGGATATATAGCCATGCAAAGTCTTGTTTTTAACGAAAAATTAAGAATCCCAATTTATAATGGCAACACCACACGGTGGTACGGTATTTGAAAATTCACTAGACCAACAACCTGTTAACAATTCATGATATTCAAATCATAATAGGTATAAAACACTTATTTTATTCTGTATTTTTCTTTCTCAGTTGCGCCACTCGACGACCGATGGCGCCACCGTCACACTAGATAAAGAACTAGTTTCATAAGGCATTCTGTTAACACACAAGTCCAAATTTGGAAAACAAGCCGCTCTGTTTTAACAATATTTATAATAATAATAAAACTTCATTATTCACCAGGACAAAAATCCCAATTACAGAATAATATAAGATAGAAATATACATTCAAATTCATACATAAAGCAGGCCTTATGAAACGTGTTCTTGATACAATTTTTTCTTTTGAGGTAATTAATTCTGTTAAAGATAAAAAAACTGCGTCCTGTCAAAAATATAAGTTGGTGTTTTTTATAAGTTGTGTTGGTAGCGCTTCTCATAACAAAATTCAATTTTTTTGACAATTAATCAATGTTTTTTCTATATTGTGAATGTTGTAAATTTTGTCTGATACAGCATATTCTTTTAGTAATATTTCGAGAACGACAATTTACTTAAAAAAGGAATCAAATAAATGATCCAGGAGTATTGGATAAATGGCTTTATTGAAGAAGTTAAATTATTAATTAAATAATAATGACGACGTTTCGAACACTAGTCTATGTTCATTATCAAGTCCACTAATAACCCAGTTACTGTTTTGACTCTGAGTAATGCTCACTGCATACTCTTAGTAATTTTTATAATTCTATCAACATGTAAACTCAACGTAAATTTATTTTTTATGTTTTATTTCTTCTTGTAAATAACCACTTGTGGTTATTAGTGGACTTGATAATGAACATAGACTAGTGTTCGAAACGTCGTCATTATTATTTAATTAATAATTTAACTTCTTCAATAAAGCCATTTATCCAATACTCCTGGATCATTTATTTGATTCCTTTTTTTAAACAATATTTTCGGCTTAATAACTTCAAAATTTCAACGACAATTTACAATTTTGAGATTATATGTCAGATTTAAAAGTATTTATAGACCACGGGCGTTCAAACTTCAATAAAAGTAAAACTACTGTATATTATAAGAATTATTTGGGTTTACACTAAGAAATAAACATATAAAATAGTTTTTAAACATTTATTTTCTATATATTAAATATATAAACACTATAAGATTGTAAAAGTATGCACTCGCGACACAATCTTCAAATTACGTTTCACTTGATAAAATAAATCACACACTTTGTCATGCATAAAATGATGCACAAAATAGAAACTTGACACTTTTGGAATTATATGCACACATACTTGTTAAAAATATATTCTATCTATACAGTCTAAATCGTACATTTAATACTGATGTGAGAGTTACTCGTTTGACAGTTACGGAGCACATCGAAAATCGTGACCTCACACGCCCGTGGTCTATTAGAACACCGAAATAGAAAAATATTATTTTTTAACCACTCTTTTTACAGAACTGTCAGTGAGCTGTCATTATATTTTTTTTTTTTATAATAACAGCTTCATATAAACGAAATGCATGAATATAAAAATGTCACGATAAATTATTCTGGTATCAGAATACCGAAATGGTGATCATCTGTAAAATAAGGACGAAAAATTAAAAATATCACTACTTATCTATCATATAACGATACTGTTACAGAAATATAGAACATTATCATGATTTATGAAATTTTAATGATATATTAGAACTATGTTTTGTTTCTTGAGTGCATCATTTTTCTTATATTGTTTAGAAAGATTTCTTTAATTTCAAGATAATTATGTCATATCGACATATAAATGTTTCTCCTTTAATCTTTTGAATATAAAATTAAATGTTTTTTTTTGTTGTGCCTCTTTTTACCCTTGATAGATAAATAATTATTAAAATTGTCTAGATTTGAATATTACAAGTGATTTTTCTTTATCATTTACAGCTCCAGCAGCTCAAGCTACGTCAGATCGATTACCGGAAAAATCTAAAGACCTGTACTTGGGAGTTTATAAAAACTTCAAACTTTGGTGCAAAAAGAAAAGTACAAGAAAAATATCTGAAAATGTACTGCTGGCATATTTCATGGAGAAAAGTAAAGTCTGTAAACCGTCAAGTTTGTGGAGTCAGTATTCAATGTTGAAGTCTACATTGAATATACATGAAAATGTCAATATTGCACAATATGCCAAATTAATTGCATTTCTAAAATGTAAAAGTGATGGAAACAAGAGTGAGACATCTAATATATTAACAAGAGATGAATTTTACAAATTTCTAATTAATGCCGATGATAACAGTTATTTAATGATGAAGGTAATATCGCTACAATCAATTATACAGGCTGTTCAATTTAATTGTGCCACTAATACTATCTCGAGAACTAAAAGAGGTACAAGGTTAGTTAAATTCGCAAAAAAATACCATTTTACAAGTCTATTACAAAATTATTAACAAAAAAAAAAGAAAATCAACTAGTAGTTTTCAAAATACGGGGTGCAACTTTCCTATTTTTTTAATTTGCTTATTCGATTTAGTATTTTTATTTTTTTATTTCAACGATTATAAAGGATGGGATGGCTAGCACAGTGGTATGAAGTCGGCCTATGGATCCTGAGGTCCCTGGTTCGATTCCCACAGGCGACAAATTTTCATAATTTGTAAAAGCTATCCCTGTTGCTCCTCCACCACCAACATGTTTGGGGGCCGTGATTTGACGACTGGTAACCGCACTTCACGCGCAAAATATATCACTTACCGAGATCTGCTTTAGCAGAGTGCCACACCCAGTAATGGGTAGAAGGCGTGATGATATATTTATTTTTATTTATTTATTATAAAGTTCAGGAACCTCATATTACAATTTTTTTACAAGTAAGTTTACCGTTGATGAGTTGTGTAATGTAAAGTTAAATTCAATTAAAAATACATTGGCGTTATAGGAACGCTATCTCACGAGGCAGCTTACTGCATAATAAATTCATATATTGACGTTAGATTTAAACAAAAAACTAACACACAGCACATCATGTAAAGGTAAAGGTATGAGAATTAAAAAATCCATGCCTTACCGGATTAGTTTCATAGAAACTGGGGATAAAAGTTGGATATTCTATAGTTTTAAATGAAACCATCAGAAATGCTTGGCAATGTTGTACGGGTAGACAGAAATGGTTGCACGGGTAAACAGAAATGGTTGCACGGGTAAACAGAGATGGTCGCACAAATGACAAAGCAAGAACTACAGAGTGATCAAAAGGAATTTTTACAGTTGGCAATACAATTCCGGAGATCTTTTTATTCCACAGTTGGCACAACGCCCGGTAAAGGCGGAAATGCTATTTGACATTTCTAATAAATACAAATAGGTTATGTCAGGAGTCTGACAGCTAATAGAATTTAGACTTTTTAAGAAATAGAAATACTTTAGAAATAAATGTAATAATAAATATACTCAAATTTAAATTTTCAAATATTACTGTCTACAACAGAAAATGAATTTATGTATCAGGCTTATCAATTTCAAGTAGTTTTTTTTATTGTCAATTGTAACAATTCCTTTTGATCACTCTGTATGAAAGTTATTATTTCGATCAGAAAAAATACTAATTTAAATACTGATGAAACAATTAATATTTAGTATATTAATTTTAAATTATTGTACCAACAGAAAGACAGGGACAAAATAAATTCTACTATAATTGAAATATAATATTTATTTATATTAGTTTATTGCAAAAAAAAATATTACAGCATTTTATATTTTTTATTTGTTGTTACAGTTTATAATAATTGCTTTGGAGCATTTTTCTTATTAACCGTCAACAGAATGTATCGATAATACAGTTAGATTTTGTACCAACAATGCTGCTTATGGTTCTCGCAATGTTGTCATAGCTTCTGCGGTATAAAATCTTACACTGCTATTGGTTGACATGAAACATTCACTTCCAAAAATTTGGTTATGTGATTGAATTTCATAAACTAGTTAAATAGTTTTATTTAATATATTTAATGCTATTGTTAGTTATACGATATTTACAGCAAAATGTTAATTCTGTTAATAAATAAGAAAAATAGGAAAACAAAATTTCCGTCACTTGTCACAAATTCCAAAATTTTTACAGCACGTTTGAATCAACTTATCAGGTCATCATCAAACGGCTGGTCAGTTCAGCTTTAACCATAGACGCGTTTCATCCTTTAGGGACTCATCAGTATGGTGTGATCAACTATCCAACTAGACCAACTAGGGACTAGTGAACTGTGATATTTTTACAAGCTGAACTGACTGATGTTAAAGTAACTACGCCGGTAGACAAGACATGAGAGCTAAGGAGCAACCCGTGGTGCCATCTACCGACAGAATCGCAAAAAAAAATTTTGGAATTTGTGACAAGTGACGGAAATTTTGTTTTCCTATTTTTCTTATTTATTAAGACACAGTTCCACATCGTAATTGACTTTTTGTCTTTATTTTAATTCTGTTAATAACCTATACCATACAAAAATGTAATAAATGTTTTTATAAACTTTTCAGATTACCTATACTTTTGTATGAGACTGTCATGATAGAACCACCTTAATAGTTTTATAATAGACTTGCAAAATGGTATTTCTTTGCTAATTTAACAACCTTGTACTTTTTATAGTTCTCGAGATAGCAATATTGACACAATCAAATTGAACTCTCTCTATAATTTTGAACAGACAAATTCATAAAATAGATTAGTTGCTAATATCATTTTTGTCCTGTAGGTTGCTTTAATTTTCGGTATTTCCGGGGCTTGTCATCAAAGAGAATTAACAAACATGGTTCTTGATCATATCGAGGACAGAGGCACATTTATAATTGTAAATATTCCTGATACAAAGACTAAAACGCATAGACAATTCACCGTGACTTCTGCCTCTATGAATGGCGTAAATTGTTTAGAAATATATCGCAAATATGTTGCACTTCGACCTCAAAATATGGGACATCGTCTTTTATTTTTGATATACAAATGCGGAATATGTACAGCTAATCCTGTAGGAATAAATACCATGAGTAAAATTGCAGAAAAAATTGCAGTATTTTTAAAATTACCCAATCCGAAAAGTTACACAGATGAGTGCTTTAGGCGATCTTCAGCCTCTGTATTGGCAGATACTGGAGCAGATTTAATAAATCTTAAACAGGATGGTTAAATGTCCAGTACTGTGCCTATAGGGTAATATTGAAAATTCACTGCAAAATTAAATAAAAAGTGCCAATCAAATTCTTGGCTGTGACAATCAAACTGCTGTTAAAACCTCCGAAATTGCAGTCAATAATGGTACTGTTGAATAGGTAGGGAAGAAATAAAAGTTTCTTTAGACAGTACAAAAGTTTCCACTTAACATTATGTCAATATAAAGAACTGTTATTAATAAACACAAATATACTCCATTCCCTGTATGAAAACGATGACGTCACATTCGGTATCCATGTGATTCAAGATTTTGTACCCGGTTCTTTTCAAATCTCGTCCCAAAAAATAGTTCATTTTTGTAGGTGGCGCAGTGATCTTTCACGGGACAGCTGTTTTTACGTCACAATATCACGTGAGTGCCCGCATCCTATTGGATTGACATTTTTAAAACATAACCTACAATTTAAATGTCAAATTAAAATATTTATTGTTTTATAAAATTTAATTTGTTTATAATGAAACCAAATTCTGCATATATTAAATAAAAATCAAATATAAATTTATCTTAACGCACAAAAATTTTACCTACCTTATTATAATATGTAATTTTGTAAAATAAAACTCAAAAGAATATACATTTTTATATGTATTATTATTATATATAAATAAAAATATTTGAAAATACAAAACACAATGCACATTACCTCTTGTACTATAGTTAAATTAATTAAAGATCCTCGATTCTCTAACTGCAGCGCAAAATAATCATGAAGATGACAAACGCATTTCTGCATTTGATTACCCAACATTTTTCTAGCCATTTCTTATTTCTCAGTCTGTACTTATGTATCAAAAATGTCACAAACTTAGAAATGACAGGCGAGAAAATAACAAAATCATGACCATAGGTCTCTATTTTTATCTTGTAAACAAATGTGAACAAAGTAAATGTAAATTTTCGTATTAGTAAGAACTGTCATACGTTTTCATTAAAATAATAAATGTGATAGAACGTGAAAAAACATGAAACGTATGTCTTAACTTATTAAGACATACGTTATGTCATTCGCATAGGTACGAATAATATTATTAAAAAAATATAGCTATATTTCATCGTATCTATGATAACATCGTCCATATATGACGTCATCGTTTTCATACAGGGAATGGAGTTTATCAAATATTATGTATTTTACTTACTCTTTAAATAAAACTATTTATATTTTTCTATCTTCGATCTTTGTGACAATTGAAACAAATAGGATGCGGGCACTCACGTAACACTGTGACGTTTTTGTGACGTAAAAACAGCTGTTCGGGCAAAAATCACTGCGCCACCTACAAAATGAACTATTTTTTTTGTGGCAAGATTTGAAAAAAATGGTTGTTTCCAATTCTTGTTTGACTGCGATCACTGCGCCACCTACAAAATGAACTATTTTTTGTGGCGAGATTTGAAAAGAACGGTTCTTTTCAAATCTCGTCCCCAAAAAAAATTGTTCATTTTGTAGGTGGCGCAGTGATCGCAGACAAACAAGAATTGAAAACAACCATTTTTTTCAAATCTTGCCACAAAAAAAATAGTTCATTTTGTAGGTGGCGCAGTGATCTTTGCCCGAACAGCTGTTTTTACGTCACAGTATCACGTGAGTGCCCGCATCCTATTGAGGTTACTTGGTTAGTAGCGCGAATCCGCGAAATTTAACTCACTTTCAGTTAAATTTGTTTTTGACAGTTCCGTAAAAGAAACATACTTGTGTTTTACGGTTACAGAAAAGCACTAGTTCTGCATTTGTCTCCTTTTCACCCGGAACCAAGGCAATAATAGGTAATCAAAATATTGGATAGCAATTAAATATTCATACACTTTCTGCATTACATTTGCAAATGTTCACAAATAAAAGTATATTACGAGGTGTGGCCCATTTGCCAAAATAAAACGCATTCCCCGCAATATATCTTTGCATGTGGACGGACGTTATCATAATGCAATATGACTCTTCCTCTTGGTCGATAATAACGGATCTTTTGAAGCACTGGAGGCAAACACACCTTAGTACAAGGTGTGGCTATTAAATAACGAGACTGACGCTGTTACGGACGAAGTACGCATGCGCCAAACACCAACGACCGACAAAAAAACTCACGACAAATTTTTATATGGCAAAATGATGAAATGAAACGGACATAATAAGCGTAGCGCAATTCAATGAAGTTGGCCATGATTTAAATCGCGATTTAAATCACATGATTTTTTTATTAAAATGTTTGATCTAAATCAAAATATTATTGAGATACATTTAATTTCATAAAACCGACCGACCTATTAAAAATTATGTATGAAAATGTCATTATACAGGGTGGTCCATTTAAAGTGTTATCAGGAAATATCTCGGAAACTATAAATTTTACGCAAAAATGACCTAGACGAAAAACAATCGTACAAAAGGGGGCCATAATAACGAAATATTGGTTTTGTCCTAGATGGCGCTGTTGTCGCTAAATCATGGTCAACTCAAGTTTTTTAAATGAAAACCCCTATTTTTTATTTAAGAATCAGATTCCTCGTTAAAAAAAAGAAGAATTTATTTAGTTCACTTTTTCGTCAGCATGATAGATGACGCTGTAATCGCGAAAAAGATGTTGCTTTCGGACGTTCCTGTATTAGAGCTTATGCGCCCGGCTGTGTGTGTGTGTGTGTATTATTTGAGTTTGTGTGCGTGTGAGTTTGTTTGTGAGTTTGCTAGTTTTTGTTTGTGTGCGTGCAAGCGCATCCACTAACACGCACATCTAAAATCACAAATAGTCTCATTACATTCAATTGTCATTGTTATCAAATATGGTTCATCTGATTGTTTACATTCTGTCTAAAATCATATGGTGTAAATTTAAATTGCATTTCATTTTAGATTTTAATTCAATTAAGCATAAGCTCTAAAACAGGAACGTACGAAAGCAACATCATTTTTCGCGATTACAGCGTCATCTATCATGCTGACGAAAGAGTGAACTAAATAAATTCTTCTTTTTTTTAACGAGGAATCTGATTCTTTAATAAAAAATAGGGGTTTTCATTTAAAAAAATTGAGTTGACCATGATTTAGCGACAACAGTGCCATCTAGGACAAAACCAATATTTCGTTATTATGGCCCCCTTTTGTACGATTGTTTTTCGTCTAGGTCATTTTTGCGTAAAATTTATAGTTTCCGAGATATTTCCTGATAACACTTTAAATGGACCACCCTGTATATTTCAAGTTAAATTTATTTTGCATTGCACTGAATACAAGATAATTACATGTGACCGCCTCTCGTTCGACAAAGATCTAAATAAGTAGTTTATGGTTTGTTCAATTTCTCTGACAGTTAAAGAAAATGAACTAACGTTAAACTTCCTCAAAGATTGAAATATCAAATTATATCGGTATTTTTTTTATTGTGATAACAAAATTCAATTGCCTCGAGTGGTGATTAGCTATTAATAAAATAAGAGTGTATAACAGACGCAGAAATATAAATAATTCGTATTATGATAAGTACTTCAGCATCTTCATCAGGCGTAGAGCCTTAACTTTCAATTTAATGCATTCTAAATTAAGGTAGTACTAGCGTGAACCATTTTTTTGCAGATGTGAATGAAATTTGGCGCACGTAAACATTGGATAGTCATACGCATTCTGTTAAAATATGAAACACATTCATCGTCTGTGAACAAATATATTCGCTTGTAAAGTTGAGTTCTTATATACGGGGCTTATGGCGATCATCACTCAGAATCGCACATATTTAGTTTGTGTACCACTAAAATTTTGCAGTTTCATTTGAAAAACTAGTATGATGTTCTAGAACTATCCATGTACATTGTATCAGAAGGAGAAAGGTTTTTATCGTTTAGTAATGGATATATAGCCATGCAAAGCCTTGTTTTTAACGAAAAATTAAGAATTCCAATTTATAATGGCAACATCACACGGTGGTATGGTATTTGAAAATTCACTAGACCAACAACCTGTTAACAATTCATGATATTCAAATCATAATAGGTATAAAACACTTATTTTATTCAATTTTTATATTTTTCTGAGCGTCAGTTTCGCCACTAGACAGCCGATCGCGCCACCGTCACACTAGTACTACATTAAGGAAGCAACTGGGCACAGCATAGACTGCAAAACTAGATTTTCTATTCAAAATACTAAATTATTAATCTATGTAATTTATTTTTCTTTTAATTATTGTTACTGTTGATACGAACATTTAATTTGCTTTATCTGTTACACGTATTATGTTTAAATCATATTTAGCTGTACCTTTTCAATATTATTATAATTTAATCAATAAAATGTTTAACATGACATACTATTTATGTAAAAGATATAATTTTTCACATTTCCACTCTGTTTTAAGTTAAAAATAAATTGAATAATAATGTTTCATGTACTAACAAACATCAGTAATAATAATAATAATAATAAATATATTTGTTTTAAGCTTTGCTTGTACAAAGAGTATAACATACTGAAATATAATATTTATAACAATTCACAGTCATATAAATTATAACAAATAATTTCGATCTACAGGTTGGCTATGAAATCTCGTATTCTGATTGCTCTAATTACAAAGTAATATAAATTATACAGCTTTTCCGAGATAAGCCATGCTAGCAGTTTCCTCTATGTTGGTGAGATAATTGGAAATGTAATGATATCTCAGTACATCAATAATGGAATTATTTAATTATTATTAACTAAACTACACACTAGATAACAGATAGATAACTAAAATAATTGACTATGATGAAATGAAATAAGTTACAATTTTTAATTATTAAGTGAAACTTGTAAATAATAATATGTAATACAAAAATACGAAATATATATTACAGTTGAGTTTATTATTGTTATATTATTGATTAATTTTGGCGTTTCTCAAAACCAATGAAATGCTTCATTGTATGTCACGTGTTTGTGTTTTAACCAATCCTGTCATTATTATACTGAGAATAAAGCTCTTGTGATTATTCCCGGGAATTATCTCTGTAGATGCTTTTTTATTTGTGACAAATGATAGATAATTGTCAAATAATTATTTAAAACTGTCAACGCGTCAAGTAAAATGTGTGAAAAAAATCGATTTAGTTGCATTTTAGATACAGAAATACACCAACAAATTTTGGAAACAACTTCCAGGAATACATTAATAAGTAATCAATCGAAATGGACCCAGTTCAAAATCTTTTGTCGGATGAATCGACCTCAACAGCTAAGTCAAAAAATCTGGTGTGTTCACCACACGACTTTCTTATACACAGCATATTTAATATTCAGAATATATAATATTATTAAACATGTAATTTAGATTTTCAGTAATTTTTTAGTAATGTTGACTACTTTATGTCTAACTCTACTGATGAGGCATATATAGGATGTCCTTTTTTCGAGCCTAACCCTTGGTATCTCAAGAACTGTGAGATACGAAGTCGAATAAATTGAGACAAAGTTGCCAAATTAGTTGACCATTTTGATGATGTATTTGTTTTTCCGAAAAAAGACATAGATAACTAGATAAGGCGAAAATTAAAATCTATGTTTTTTTTTTCTGTTACTACTATGATTATTAAAATATATTATTAAATATAAAAATTAGTTTTTATCAAAATTAGACGCATATACAGAAAAATTGCAAATAACATTTTATGTTCCAAATATTTTTGCCAACATCTTTTATTTGAAACTTTTTTTCGTAATTGATTCCATTTTTGAAATAAATTGAATTTATTGTTTTGTGTTTCCAGTAAACTTCCTCTTCCGGTTTTTCAATTTAATTCAAAATCAACTCAGTTAATAAAATTTCGTTAACAAATCTTATCTCGTTCATGAGATATTGCACACTCGGACACACATCCATCCACACACACACACACACACAGACATCATTGAGAAAATGATGGATCTCAAAACACGTATTTCCGCGAAAATCTCGTCAACAATTTTTTTCACGATTCCAATACTTCCTTATACTGCGTATAAGAAAGTAAAAATAATCTAATTCAATGTAACTCGAGAGTTGGATAAATTAGAAAATAATTCTCCAATATCTTTCTCAAACTTGTCATTTGGCAATAGCCTGGCAACAAGTTTTCGATCTGTCAAATTATTTTCAATTCACTCTCGTCTCTTGTTATATTATTACTGAAAATTTTTATATTCTTACTAATCAATTAAATGTACAAAAATATATGAATTATGATATGCTATTCTAAAAATAATTTGATTTAAATAAAAAAATCTGATTTAAATCAAAAGCAACCGATTTAAATAAAAAAAATCACACCTTGTTGAAAACATGGAAAGTGATCTACGAAACTTCAATTTGACTCCCAATTTAAATTGCTTTATTGTTTATTAAACATTAAAAAAATTTAAAATCCGATTTTTTAGTTTTCCTTAAAAAAAATTGATTTTTTTGCACAACCTGACGACAACCGAACAAACGTTTAGTAAATCACGGTCGCGGGTCTTGCGGGGCTTTATCTACGCCGCTACCTTACATTTACTGTATCACCCATTTACCATGTGTACAGAAATAGATTCTATTTTAAAACACGCACATGTGAAAATTTTAAGCCGGGTTCTACGTAGTGCTAAAATTCAATTAGTTGTACACCTTTCAAAGCTAAACTATTGTTTTCTGTTTAAGATAAAGTTTGAAAAGACAAAATGAATTTACCACACAAAGAACCAACACTAGCAGGTGACTTTCTAGACGGCGAAGGTACATTCTTCAGAAATCAAAGCAATATCATCAAAGAAAGCATTAGTCAAGATTTGTATAAAAACTTTTGCAACATTAACAACGATGAAGAACGTGTTAAATTTATATATAATTTAGAAGTTTTTCATAAAATCGAGTTACCTTTATCGCCGTTTGAAAAAAGTTGTGAAAAAGCAGCTAACCTAAAAAACCAAGGTAACACGGCGTTTGGAAAAGAGAACTATAATCAAGCTATCAAAATATATGGATTTGCACTCTTGGAATGTCCAAAAAATGAAGGTAAGTGACATACTATAAAGCAATGGTGTTTATTATCATCGACAATTATTAATATAAATTATATAAAAATTCTGGACACAGTTCCAAAGATGACAATTTTAACTATTACTTTTTTTGCGTATTGAGTCGTTTTTTTAACGAAAAACATTTTATTTAAAAATCGTGAAAAAGTAATGACAACATTGTTATTGTTTGATTTTGTCTTTTCACTATTTTTATTTATTTATCTCATTGGAGATCATTTAATCTAATACCAATATGCAAATAATGGAGCAAGTGGCTCAGTGGTATCGAGTCGGTCTATTGTAGGGTCTTTGATTTCCACCGAAGTTTGAATTTATGAACATTCGAATGTTTTGAACTTCGTCAGAAAAACTTCGAAGCTTCGAACTTTCGAATTTTTTGAAGCTTCGAATTTACGAATTTTTGAATTTTTCGAAGCTTCAAATTCTCGAATTTTTTGCCACAAATTAACGCCATCTGTCATCTCCAAACACGCTCACGCATAATGGGGGATTCAATTGGTAGAGCTTTTTAATATATATTTATTAAAATAAATTCTTGACCTTACATCATATTTAATACAATATAAAATCATACCATAAATTATATCTTTATTGCTGAAATATGAGAGTTAAACTTGAATAATTTAAAACGGTCGCACTGCCATATTGCAATGACGTAGTTGCATTAAGCCAATCACAGAGCTTTGTCTGAAACGTTTGTCGGTGCTCAAGAAGACGAAGAAGAAATAAGCATTCAGCATTCTACGATTCTACCAATGACGTATAATACTAGACGAATTATGCCGTATTCAAGTCAATGCAGTGTTGTGAAGCAGAGAGGAAAGGAATAACTTGATGGTCCGCCGGGTGCGCGGCAAGGAGCGAGTACACTTTGATGTTATGCAAGTTGCTCCTTGCCGCGCACCCGCCTCACCTACCAGTTATTCTATTCCTTTCTGACTCACAACAAACGCCGATGTTATCCGTCTAGTTATGTTTTGTCTGAGGATTCTACTGACAACGACAAGTTACGTGTTATTTATCTCTGTCTTATCTGTCTCTCTTTAAGCTAAGATGCAACTACGTCATATTCATTTGTTTCGAAAGTATAATATTTTTATCATGCTTAATACAAGTTTTTTTAAAAAATAAAAATTTGGGTATAATTATTTTATTACGTAGATTAATATATAAAAATTCAAAAAAGTCTTGAAAGGCCCATTGTTAAAAAAGAAAATACAATAATTCGTGAAAAATCGACCACAAATTAAATAATAAACTCGGCAAAGTATCCTACAAAAACTCTGCAAGTTTATGCGTCTTAAGACATCTCTTACCGCCCATCTAAATGCTACGGACTTTTAGTAAAACGTTTTAAAATGACAATAAAAAGGATACAAAAAGTCTTAATTAAAACGTTTTTGACAGTATAGCGAAATTTTAAGTTTAAATTAAATTAATTTGACAAATAATAATAATTAGTTACGAATTAATACAAAACTCTCCACATGAGTTTATTCTGACAATAATTCATATCACGTTAGGATTCAGATTCACAATTCGAAAATTCATAAATTCGGAATATTCCAAAATTCGAAAGTTCGAATCTAAATTCGAAGGTTGAATAAATCCGGACAATCTAAGTCTCGAATATTAGTAAAATCAACAACCCTAGACTGTGGATTTGAGAACCCGGGTTCGATTTCCACAGCCGACAAATAAGTTTCACCACAATAAAATTACCCCTGTGGCTCCATCTCCACTAACATCTTTGGAAGGCCGTGATTTAACGGCTGGTAACCGCACTTCACGCACATTAATATATCACTTACCGTAGCGGACTACGGCAGAATGCCACGCCGAGTAATGGGTAAAAGGCGTGATGACATATTTATTAATTTAATTTTATAAATAAAGGTGAAATAAAGTTTGACAGCGACAGGTTATAAATAAATATATCATCACGCCTTCTACCCGTTACTGAGAATGGAACTCTGCATTAGCAGATCTCGGTAAGTGATATATTTTGCACGTGAAATGCGGCTACCAGCCGTCAAATCACGGCCCCTAAGGTTATTAGTGGAAGAAGAAGCACAGAAGTAGTTGTTTAATGTGGTGATATTTTTATTGGTTAAATCCATATACTTACTATCTGTATACTGCTGACACTCATATTTTACAATAGACCCAAAATACTATCTCAATACGCATGCTCATAATGCACCAATCATATACTTGGAAGTATAGCTAAAATGAAACCAATAGGATGCGGGCACCCACGTGATAATGAACAGCTGTTTCGGGAAAATTCACTGCGCCACCTACAAAATGAACTATTTTTTGGGACGAGATTTGAAAAGAACCAATAGGATGCGAGCACTCACGTGACACTGTGACAGCTGTCACGTGAGTGCTCGCATCCTATTGGTTCTTTTCAAATTTCGTCCCAAAAAAATAGTTCATTTTGTAGGTGGCACAGTGAATTTTCCCAAAACAGCTGTTCATTATCACGTGTGTGCCCGCATCCTATGTATTCTTATGGGAAAAAATTGTATTTTTAAAGTAAAATATTATTATAACGTAAATGAATGATAATTTTTTTATGCAAGTTATATTTCAGTTTTTACTATCAGAGTCTGCCCTTATAATATATAAATAATCAATACATTAATATTAAATTTGAAAATTTTAAGCGCCAATTTGCTCTTCTGTCATCTGTCACTGGCCGATAACCTCAAATTTACGTTTTGTTGTGTTTGTTTTGTGAAGTGTGAAATTTGTTTGAAATATGCCTGGTTACAATTATTGCGTCCCGGATTATAATTTGAATTAATTAATTAATAAGGGAATATCTTTTCATTTCATGTCAACTTCAAACTGGCGGCAATAAATTGTCACAATTTATGCACATATGCGTCATCGTCCGAGTCACATGGCGTCACAAACAGTATTGCCAACATAATTGGAAAAAATAGAAAAAAAGTTTGTCACCCTGGCACGCTTTTTTCATTTCATAAATTTGTGGGCAGAGGCGCTATAGAAAGTAATATGGTCTATAGAAAGTAGCATCCGCTGTGAAGGGAGATAGATGTATACATCCATCACACTAATAGAATTTCGTAATGCGCAGACGTGTTTCTACTGCCTTGTGCACACGGGGAAACTTTTTAAAATGCTTCCTGAAATTTGTTTCCAAAGAAGAAGAAGTACGAAATGTTTCCCGAAAGTTAACGGCGCCGATAAAACTCGAGAGGTTTTGAGGAAACTTTTTGACATGCATCTAACTTCTCATTTATTTTGACATTTGTATCGTGTGTTTGAGGTTAGAATTATAAAACACTTTATTACGAACTAAATTTTAGCGTTGATTAGATTTGTTTAGCAGTTTATACGTGCATTTAGTGTACTTTTTGTTAATATATTTTTCTAGTGAGGTAAAATACATACATAATAAAAACATAAATATTTAAATACAACCATTGTTTTATAATTTCAGAGGAAAAATGTCTGAAGAAGAATTTTTATTATTAGCTGCAGCTGTTACCTGTGTTATTATAATAATATAAATAATTCCCCAAGTATCTAGGGACTTTCAAGAAAAAAATTACTAGTATTGAAGAAACTTTTACATTTGCCGTGTGAACAGGCTTAGGCTGATATTACAAGTTTCCCAAATACTTCTTCTTCTTTGGAAACAAATTTCAGGAAGCATTTTTAAAAGTTTCCCCGTGTGCACAAGGCATACGAGTGCCTTAAAGAAATATATCGTAAGGGACATAATATAATTAGATACAAGTGCGTACTCAAATATTGTTTCCAAAAAACTATAACTACTCGCAACGAGGTACAGCAACAACATGACAAAGAGATAACATTGTCGGTATAACCACCAACCACGTGACGAACAGAAAACCTCTTGTTTTTGAAATAGAAACGTCCGCCATTGGCTGTACAGTCATGGACAATTAAGTATGCCATGGTGTGAAATGCTTGCAGGATCTGTATATAGCGGCACTGCGACTAGAGATATTTTACTATTAGTGTTATACGTAATACATGAACCGCTCTGCCAACCAATACTAACTGTAATAGACCAATGGATTAAATACAATTTCACCTCTTTCACATTCGTTCTTGACAATGACTGTAGTCCATTTGGATGCAGCAATGGGGGATTCAAGTGGTAGAGCTTTTTAATATATATATTTATTAAAATAAATTCTTGACCGTACATCATATTTAATACAATATAAAATCATACCATAAATTATATCTTTATTGCTGAAATATGAAAGTTAAAGTTGAATAATTTAAAACGTTCGCACTACCATATTGCAATGACGTAGTTGCATTAAGCCAATCACAGAGCTTTGTCTGAAACATTTGTCGGTGCTCAAGAAGACGAAGAAGAAATAAGCATTCAGCATTCTACGATTCTACCAATGACGTATAATACTAGACGAATTATGCCGTATTCAAGTCAATGCAGTGTTGTGAAGCAGAGAGGAATGGAATAACTTGATGGTCCGCCGGGTGCGCGGCAAGGAGCGAGTACACTTTGATGTTATGCAAGTAGCTCCTTGCCGCGCACCCGCCTCACCAACCAGTTATTCTACCCCTTTCTGACTCACAACAAACGTCGATGTTATCCGTCTAGTTATGTTTTGTCTGAGGATTCTACTGACAACGACAAGTTACGTGTTATTTATCTCTGTCTTATCTGTCTCTCTTTAAGCTAAGATGCAACTACGTCATATTCATTTGTTTCGAAAGTATAATATTTTTATCATGCTTAATACAAGTTTTTTTAAAAAATAAAAATTTGGGTATAATTATTTTATTACGTAGATTAATATATAAAAAATTCAAAAAAGTCTTGAAAGGCCCATTTGAGCATGCACATTTACTACACCGAATTATATTAATGAGATAGAAATGTATATCTGTCTCTCTTCATAGCGGACGTGGAAAATACAGAATCAGCTATATACTTGGGATTTTTAAAGTAACCCGATAGGTTAGTTGTGTTTAATTTTCACGCTTTAAGTAACCTAGAATTGATCTTGAACTGACCCTACTGTCCCAGCTATTTTAGTGGGTTGGCAGGTTGAACCCGTTTGCTATCCCTTTCTAATCAACTTATGTTCCTTGTTATCCATGGTGGCATCGCGATTTGTAATAGTATAGACAACTCTAATTATCTATAGAGGCGCTGCGTTCGCCTAGCTTTGATAGGATAAATGGTTTGTTTACATTAAATGCCTTGTGCACACGGGGAAACTTTTTAAAATGCTTCCTGAAATTTGTTTCCAAAGAAGAAGAAGTACGAAATGTTTCCCGAAAGTTAACGGCGCCGATAAAACTCGAGAGGTTTTGAGGAAACTTTTTGACATGCATCTAACTTCTCATTTATTTTGACATTTGTATCGTGTGTTGTGAGGTTAGAATTATAAAACACTTTATTACGAACTAAATTTTAGCGTTGATTAGATTTGTTTAGAAGTTTATACGTGCATTTAGTGTACTTTTTGTTAATATATTTTTCTAGTGAGGTAAAATACATACATAATAAAAACATAAATATTTAAATACAACCATTGTTTTATAATTTCAGAGGAAAAATGTCTGAAGAAGAATTTTTATTATTAGCTGCAGCTGTTACCTGTGTTATTATAATAATATAAATAATTCCCCAAGTATCTAGGGACTTTTAAGAAAAAAATTACTAGTTTTGAAGAAACTTTTACATTTGCCGTGTGAACAGGCGTAGGCTGATATTACAAGTTTCCCAAATACTTCTTCTTCTTTGGAAACAAATTTCAGGAAGCATTTTAAAAAGTTTCCCCGTGTGCACAAGGCATTTTAGAATACATATGTTAATGTATAGCTCGTTTCGCCAATTTTGACGATGACATTAAGTATTGTGCATTTGTTTAAAGTCTTGGATGTCTACACATTCGTAAGAAAATTGTATATATATATATTTTTTTTTTAATTCTGAATAAATAAAAATAAAATAAATAATAAATAAATAATAAATAAATGAATAACTCGTGTAATATTAGAAAATAAAAGCAGATATATAGATATATGATTTGTGGTTTCAAAATACGTACTAAATATGGGGGTAACTATCAAAAAATTAAACTTCAAAAATGTAAACATCGAATATTTACTCAATACAAAAATATATTATTTGCATATTCTGAAGGTTCCGAATTACATTTATTTGATTTAACTGACGAATTAATATCCAAATTTAAATTACTTATTAAATTTACACTGTTACGGTAATTTATTAATGTATGAAATTAGTAGTGTAATGTTTAAGTTAAATAATTGCTGCCGGAGTATGTATTACAAATTATTAACTGACGATTCTTTTATCGTATGTTGCAATAGGCAAATAAAATTAAGATCGCTGTGCTATCTGGAACACATCGTGAACTAATGTATCCAGGATAGATTTTTGACGTTTTAAAACTACAAAACTTAAATGGCACTTTAATATTATAAAACACAAAATAACTTTCTCTTTTATATTTAATTTATTTATATGATTGTCACTATATATTAAATCTCTAGAATTTAGAATAAAAATTAGTATATCAAAATTTTCTAAGCCTGAGATGGTCAAGTGCTCTTTCTGTATTCATTAAATATTTACTTGTACATCAGAGTTTCCAAACGTTTTCGGTTGATTATTTAATAAATTTATTATAGTATCTACTGTGTCTGTCTCTTCTATTGTATTTGTATCGTGATATTTCTCTATTTCGACATTATTATGCGTAGCGTTTTAATGTTCACTTTGTGCGAAATTTTGTATATCATTCTCAAAATTCTGTCACTATTTTGAATTTATTTATCGTATTTTCTTTGGCTTTAGCAAATTAACAGGTTTTTGCATTTCGTTTGAAATGTACAGTAAAAATTTTTATTTGGCAACAGTTCTATTTACATATTACTTGATTAACTACTTATCATAAAAAAAAGAGTTATTTGTTTCATTAAGACTAAAAATACCAGTTTTCGTATGAACTTATAAAGATTATTATTATTATTATTTATCACCATGACAATTGAAGTAAAAATATTATTTTGGATCCTAAGACGTATCCCTGGTAACGTAAACATTCCTGAAATAGCATTCTTTTACTACTTAAAAAGTTGAAATAATAATGTAATATTTTTTTGTGAAATGCAGGGAACACACAACCGTACGCGGGTTAACTTTTTTTCCCTATTTTTAATCGCATAATCCATATTGCATGTTTATCTATTAATTCGGCAACCCTAAATTTTGTCTCAAATTTTGCTTTTTGTGTTTCTTTCTTTGGCAATACATTAAACGATACATCTGGATGTTTTTTTACACCCTGGTACACAGTAATAATCTTTTTATATTATATATTTTATCAAGACACCAAAATTATTTGAAAATATCTGTATCTAATATATAATACAATTCAAAATGTATCGTGGATACAGTAGTTCTAAAAATTACCGCTAGATGGTTTAACGCTTAGCTGCATTTGCCTATAGTTCAGAGCGATTTGCATCCGTAAAAGCAACAGTTCGTATTAGATTTTCTTTTTTTAGGTTTTTCATAGCAAAAATGTAATATTCACGTTATAAAAACACGTACTTTTACCATACAAACAAGCACAATAAATAAAAGAGTCGCAATACGAGAAGTTAGTTTTTTTACCGCTAGTTGGTGTGTTCGAGCGCTGGAGTTGTCAATAGAGAGGTTATATGCTATTTTTATGAAAAACATAAGTAATTTTTATAATAATTTTTTGAAAAAATATACAAAACTATTATTTATGCAGTTGGTGGAAGAGCAATATACAGTGTATGTTATATATAATATTACGACACATAATTGCGACTCCGAAATAAATTATTTTGATACTGCTGATGACAAAAAAATTAAAAAAATGGACAGACGTTATTTGCTTTTTGACTACGTATAAAAAATATAAAGATGACTTAATCATGCAATTAAAAGCGGAATTTAACACACTAAGCAGATGCCGCTTCGAACATGCATTTAGATTTTAAATTTGCCGCTAAAGTTTACAACTGACACTTGTGATACATCATTTATTTGGAAATAACGCGAGTTAGTTCTAGGTCAGTTCAGGGTTGAACCCGAAGTTCCCAAATAAATTCGGCCTACATACAATTCTTGGTAATACTACAGAGTGATCAAAAGTTAGTGTTTCAGTTGGTAATACATTTCTGGGGATTTTTTTATTCCACAGTTGGCACAACGCCAGGTAAAGGCGAAAATACTATTTGACATGTCATTTTTATAATAAATACAAATAGATTGAGTGATAGAAATACTTAAGATTGTTGCTCTGTGAGTAATGTTGAGAAATAAAAGGATGTACATAAGGGAAACAATTATTTGTATTAAGTAAAATTTTCAAATGTCACCGCCAACAACAGAAAACAAATTTATGTATCAGTCTTTGTAATTTCAAGTATTATTTCTTTTTTATTGCCAACTGAAACACTTGCTTCTGATCACTCTGCAAATAATAATGTGTACATTTTTTTCAGATATATTACTTTCTACATTATACGCAAACCGGAGTGCAGCATTCTATTACTTAAAAGAATATAAACTATCCTTACAAGACATAGAATTATCATTATCTTCATCATATCCTGAAAATTTACAACATAAGGTTTTAGAACGAAAAGCTCGTTGTCACCTTGCATTAAATGACTTAAAAAACGCAGTAGATGCATTCAAAGCTGCCTTACTTGCTTTAGACAAATCCAATTTCGACTCTAACAATCGACAAAAGAAAGAACATGACTTTTCACTAATGATTGCGATGTTGACAAAAACGTTGAGTGAAAAAATTCCACCGAAAAACCAAATTGGAACGAAGATAGAATTGCCACCGGTACCAACTGTCAGTGGAACTCCGAATCAAAATATCCCCAATGCTAGTCATCTGGTGAGAATTGAACATAACCCTAAAGAGGGTAGGTTTGCTGTTGCAGATGAAAATATTGAACCAGGAGATGTGCTAGTTGTGGAAAAAGCGCATTGTGCTAATTTACTTTTTGATTTTTCGAAAACTCATTGTCAACATTGTTTTGTTCGGTAAGTTCGTTTATTCGTTAATACATACATATATAATATCATGCTATATCTCATCAAATGGGGTAGCACGTACCTCAGAATTAGTCACAAAATATTCACTCATTTGATTCATCAAACATTCTCATTCTAACATACCATCTTCACTCTAACCACATTCATAGCTCATTTGCTCATCACTCTTGGAATCATTCAACACACAACAAACCTTCAATCACATCCATCTATTCAGTCCTATACATTTTTCATTCATCTCAAACATTCTATTTATTTATTTTTGAAAGTGAATTCTACACAATTATTTTTCGTAAATACATAAATAAATTACTGGGTAGAAGATACATAACTGTAAGGGATAAATTTATTTTTCATCGCTATTTTTTTACCTATTAATTTTTTTTTTCATTTTTACTTATAAAATATTACATAAAGTAAAAAAAAAACAAAGAAAGTACTCTTTGCAAAACTTGATAAAAGCAGTAGATTTTGAGATATTTTAACTTAAAAAAAAATCTTATAGCCTAAAATATTTAGGCATGCTTCATTCGCTGTATGAAAACGACTACGTCACATTCGGTATCCATGTGATTCAAGATTTTGTACTTACAACGTTTACATTGGTATTGGATTGACATTTTTAAAACATAACCTAAAATTTAAATGTCAGATTAAAATATTTATTAGTTTATAAAATCTAATTAGTTTATAAATGAAACCAGATTCTGCATATATTAAATAAAAACCAAATATAAATTTATCTTGACGCACGAAACATATTACCTACCTTATTATTATTATGTAATTTTGTAAAATAAAACTCAAAAGAATATACATTTTTATATGTTTTATTATTATACATAAATAAATAATACAAATACAAATTTTCATAATTTGAAAAAGCTATCCCTGTGGCTCCTCCACCACTAACATGTTTGGGGGCCGTGATTTGACGACTGGTAACCGCACTTCACGCGCAAAATATATCACTTACCGAGATCTGCTTTAGCAGAGTGCCACACCCAGTAATGGGTAGAAGGCGTGATGATATATTTATTTTTATTTTTATAAATAATATACAATAATATACAATACAAAATACAATGCACATTACCTCTTGTACTACTTTTAAATGAATTAAAAATCCTCCATGCTCTAACTCCAGCGCAAAATAATCATGAAGATGACAAACGCATTTCTGCATTTGATTACCCAGAATTTTTCTAGTCATTTCTTATTTCTCAGTCTGTATTTATGTATCCAAAATGTCACAAACTTAGAAATGACAGGCGAGAAAATAACAAAATCATGACTTCTCTATTTTAATTTTATAAACAAATGTGAACAAAGTAAATATAAATTTTCGTATTTGTAAGAACTGTCATACGTTTTCATTAAAATAATAAATTTGATAGAACGTGAAAAAAACATGAAACATGTGTCTTTACTTATTAAGACATACGTTAATGCCATTTGCATAGGTACGAATAATATTATTAAAAAAAGATAGCTATATTTTATCGTATCTATGATAACCTCATAATTATTATTTTTTTGACCATTTTATAATTTCATAAATTAAAATTAATAGTCATTTTATAATCTAACATTTGACAGTGAATGTTCCGATGAAAGTAGCGACCTGCTAAGACACTATTCTCAGGGTTGTAAATTGCTTTGGCGAACTCTACCATAGGAAATAAAACAATAACTAACTTTTAAAATTACAGCTGACCTGTAAAAATGTTATAAGTTAGTAAATTTCATTCCTTGTACGAAAAAACTTATGTCATATGTGCACCATTTTATCATAGATACGATGAAATATAGCTATATTTTTTATTAATATTATTCGTACCTATCCGAATGACATTATGTCTTAAGATGCGTTCAACAAGGAAACCGGAAGTAAGAATCATTGAACGGTTTTGCTAGGCTAGCATTTACTCGTTTTGCTAGCGAGCGAAACAAGTGAGAAATTTCTCGCTCGAAGTGCTAGACATTCAAATATTTTTGCGGGAATTTCAAATTTTAAGTTCATAGCTTGAAAGATCGAAACTATTTTGACAGTTGACAGACAATAATTAATTTACATATATGAAAAATGGAAAACGAATATATTCAGCTTTTCGTAAATGATGGGATTGATCTATATCAAGCTATTATCGGTAGGATTACTATTATTATCAAGGGCTATAAAATAGCCGTCATCAGTTTGAGTGAATGTGCCATCATGGTTCTTAAAAAATGTATATTTATTGAATTCTATATTCCAAACAATAGTCTAATATCACCAACACCAACTTGGCTGAAAACTGTTAGCGCAAATTTCAATCTGTCAAAAGTCAAAACGCATAAAAAGTACACACAACGTGCGCACTCATATTATTTATCATTAGCCGAACACATTTCACGATGTCTTGTTCGGTACAACTTGGTCTTGAAAATGTAGCGAAACGAGCAAACCTTTCAGTGGACCAAGTAATAAATTGCTTTCTGCGCACCTTTAATAAGAAAAGACGCACGTTTCATCTTTTTTCACGTTCTAGTACATTTATTCTTTTATTGAAAAGGCATGACAGTTCTTGCTAATATGAAAATTTATATTTTTTTCGTTTACATTTGTCTATAAAATAAGACCTATGGTTATGATTTTAATTAGAAATGGCTAGAAAAATTTGAGGTACACAAATGCGGAAATACGTTTGTCATCTTTATAATTATTTTGCGCGAGAGTTGGAGAATGGATGATCTTTAATTAATTTAATTATAGTACAAAAGCTAATGTGCATGGTATTTTGTATTTCCATATATTATTTATTTATATATAATTATAGTACAGAGTGATTGTTACAGTTGGCAATACAATTCCGGAGATCTTTTTATAAAGGCGAAAATGCTATTTGACTTTTCTAATAAATACAAATAGGTTATGTCAGGAGTCTGACAGTTAATACAATTTTGACTTTTTAAGTAATAGAAATACTTAGAAATAAATGTAATAATAAATGTATTCAAATTGAAATTTTAAATGTCACTGTCAACAACAGGAAATGAATTTAGGTATCAGGTTTACCAATTTCAAGTATTTTTTTTTATTGCCAACTGTAACAATTCCTTTTGATCACTCTGTACATATAAAAATATATATTTCTGTGAGTTTTATGTTACTAAATTATACTCGTATATTTCAATAATGTAGTTTATATTTTTAGTAGTTAAGATAAATTTATATTTAGTTTTCATTTACTATATTGCAGAACTTGGTTTCATTTATAAACTAATAAAATTTTGTAAAGTAATAAATATTTTAATCTGACATCTAAATTTTGAGTTATGTTTTAAAGATGTCATTCCAATACCAATGTAAAAGTTTTAAGTACAAAATCTTGAATCATATGGATACCGAATGTGACGTAATAGTTTTCATACAGGGAATGGTAAAGATTAATTTTCAAAGTGAATAAACGGTTTGAATAAATGATGTTTATAAATGAATAACAAGCAAATGTAATTTTCAGTATAATATATCTGGTGCCATGTCCAACCTGTGCAAACGTCGTTTTCTGCAGTGTGAAATGCAGAAAGCAGGCGCTGAACACATACCACAAGTACGAATGCAGTTTGCTGGGCTCTCTGTGGACCTCCGGATCTTCTATCGTTTGTAATCTAGCCGTGCGATTAATCACACAAAGAGGACTTAAATATTTCCTAGATATTAAATCGAACTTAAATGAGGTAAGCGAATACAGATTACAATAGCTATTTGGTATAAATGCTACATTATCGATTGAGAGGTTGTTGACGCGCGACGTAAGAGCACGACATTCTTTTTATATTAAAAATGAACATTTCCGCTCGAAACAAATCTAAATGTCCTTTCAAAACTCTTTTAAATGACATTAAACACGGAATAATACTGAATACTTCAAATTTGAAACAATTGACGATCGTAAGATTTCATTTTCTTTTTATTTCGTCTAAAAGTTCTAAAGCCCTTTCGTATGACACCAAACACTGCATGATTCGGACTACTTTAAGTTTGAAACAATTGCCTATCGTAAAATTGCAACTTTTTTTATTTCATCTCAAAGTTTTTCTAAAGCCCTTTTATATGACACCAAATATGTTATGGTTCGAAATACTTAAAGTTTGGAACAATTACCTATCGCAAAATTTTAACTTTTTTATTTCATCTGTAAGTTTTTCTAAAGCCTTTTCATATGACACCAAATACGTTATGGTTCGAAATACTTCAAGTTTGTAACAATTGCCTATCGTAATATTTCAAATTTTTTATTTCATCTGAAAGTTCTTCTAGAGCATTTTCATATGAGACAAAATACGGCATGATTCGGAATACTTTAAGTTTGAAACAATTGACAGTTGGAACATTTCATTTTTTTTTATTCCATCTAAAAGTTCTTTCAAAACTCTTTTAAATGACATTAAACACTAGATATTAAAACAAACTTAAATGAGGTAAGCGAATACAGACTACAATAGCTATTTTGTATAAATGGTACATTATCGATTGAGAGGTTGTGACGCGTGACGTAGGAGCGCGGCATTCTCTTAAAATTGACAATGTACATTTCCGCTTAAAACACAAGAATTCATTTTACTAATTAAATTTTAATCCTATCGATAGAAATTATTTACTATTTGATTATATTTTTACAGAAAGTACCAGAAAACGGCAAATACGATTCTAATGCCTACAAAACAGTTTACAACCTATGTCGTCATGAAACAAGCAGAACTCACTTGGATTTCTTCCAACGATCTGTCATGACAGTTGTTTTACTCAGATTTCTTCAAAACGCTGGATTCTTCTCTAAATCTGAATCTAATCTCAACAACACCAACACTGATACTGATAACAAACTGTCAATTAATGGAACTAACCTAAAAAATGTAGCACCGCATTCAAAGCTAACAGATGATGAAGTGTATATCGGGGGATTGTTGCTACATAACCTACAAGTTTTGCAGTTCAATGCCCATGAAATTGCCGAATTGCAGTTCAATGCGGATTTCCCGGGAGATATTGAAAGGGCAAAGTCGCAGTTTATTGGCGGCGGACTGTATCCGACTCTGGCGCTTTTTAATCATTCTTGTGAACCGGGAATTGTTCGGTGAGTTTATGAGCATCTAATTTTTATGTGACTATTGACAACTCCAGCTCTCTGATACGCCAACTAGCGGTAAAAAAATAACTACTTTTGGTGGGACTGTTTCATTTATTGTGCATGTTTGTAAAGTAAAAGTACGTGTTTCTATGACGTTAATTATAAATTTTTTCTATACAAAACCTAAAAAAAAGAAAATCTAATACGAACTGTTGCTTTAACAGATGCAAATCGCTCTGAACTATTGCAACTTATGATAAAAGAATCGTCCTCAGTTAATAATTTGTAATACATACTCTGGCAGACTAGTTAGTGACGATTTTAGTCAGGAGCTAAGAATACCAGTCATAATATTTAATAATATTGAATGTATAAATAAAATATCCAATTCCGTTAAATGTATTTTGTGTGATCACACAAACTTCAATTTTCAAATATTTTAAGGTTGTTTTTGTAACTTGACAGCGTTGTCACTCTTCTTTAATAGAAATAAAAAGCATTAGATGGCATTACTTGACGTACCAAAACTGTAAAAAACTCACGACAAATTTTTATATTGCAAAACGACGGAATAAAACGGTCATAATTAGCGTAGCGCAATTCAATGAAGTTGGTCATGGTCTAGTTTTTGTTAACATATCAGGTGAAGTTCCACTGAATGACAACGGATGGCGTTACGATGAATGAATAGTATATTACATAACAAACATCGAAAGTACACGAGCACAGTTATCACACTTTCGAGCGAGTTATGTACACTACTGTGCAGACTACCACAAAATATTTCTAAAAAAAGTTTACAAGAGCAATGTTGTTACACTTTGACAGCTGATGCGTTTTTGTAGGTAGGCGTTGGCGTTTGAGGTTAGGTAATGTGATACCAACTGTACTAACCGTAATGTCAAAATATTAAATAATGCTAAAGTATTAGTAAATAACTGATTATTAATTTTTATTATTTTTATTAATTATTAAAAACAAGATTTATCTTTGCAAATGTGTTGAAAATCTACCAAACCATCGCTTTAAATAATAATACAAATTCTTTTAATTTATTTTATTATTTTCTTGCATCGTAATGCCATCTGTTGTCACTCAGTGGAACTTCACCTGGGGATCTATTTTACAGGGTGATCAAAAGAAATTGTTATAGTTGGCAATACAATTCCAGAGATCTTTTTATTCCACAGTTGGCACAACGTCAGATAAAGGTGGAAATGCTATTTGATATTTCTAATAAATACAAATAGGTTATGTCAGGAGTCTGACAACTTATAGAATTTTGACTTTTTAAGTAATAGAAATACTTTAGAAATAAATGTAATAATAAATGTACTCAAATTTAAATTTTAAATGTCACTGTCAACAACAGGAAATCAATTTTTGTATCAGGCTTACCAATTTCGAGTAGTTTTTTTTATTTCCAACTGTAACAATTTTTTTTGATTACTCTGCAATTCATAGCGGGATGAGGCTGTGGCTACGGCTATATTTTGCGTGAAAGTTTTATTCAATTGTCTTCATAGCGTAACTTAGTAACAAATTAGGAAATTCTGTTTTTAATATTGGTATTAAAAATATAGTATAGTTGTCAACCCTTTTATTTATAAATAAATATTCTTGTTAAATTGTCAAATTTGTTCAATTTCATTTTATAAATGTAGTTTCTAGCTGAGTTCTCTATCTGTCATTAAAGAAAATTATTATAAATGAACCAATCAGAAAAAATCAAACATCGAATGGCTGCAACCATAGCGGGACCTGTTCAGTTCCCGCTATAAATTTGCGATGTGGCTAATTGACAAACTTTTTTATTTATACCGCCAGGTGGATTCTTGTTGTTTAGCGATGGGGCTACCGTTGCCACAGTGGTTATGTCAATTAGAATAGACTCTCTGATATGTTAGAAGTGTGCGTTATACTAACATATCAGTGTATGCTATTTTCAACTTTCCGTAGTAAATAGTTTATGATGTTTAAAGTTTATGACAGAAAAATTCGGGAGACGCCCGGACTCGAACCGAGGACCTTCAGCTTGCCGGGCTGATGCTTTAACCACTAAGCCACGGCTCCCCGTTGTCAATACCTATGAGTCATAGGAGTCTTGGGATTGATGCTGTGTTAGACACTATGACAGATAAATTCGGTTGACGCCTAAATTCGGTTGACGCCTAAAATTCGGTTGACGCCTATCTCGTTCAGGAGAGCCGTGGCTTAGTGGTTAAAGCCTCAGCCCGGCAAGCTGAAAGTCCTCGGTTCGTATCTAGGCGTCTCCCGAATTTTTTTGTCATTAACTTTAAATTTATCAAACTTCAAAGTCATTCATATGATTTAAAACTCTTGAAGTTTATGATGTTGTTATGGTTACTTTCGTAGGTGGTCACCTGAAACTAATTAAATAAATGAAAAGAGTTTGTATTGTTATTTAAATCAAAATACGCGCCTTGTTTTTCAATTTGTACACTCGCACGTTATCCTGCACTTTCGATGCTTGTTATGTAATATACTAATAAAAAAATAAGTATAGAGGGATAATAATTGCAATTAATTGAATATTTGCGCCAGTGATAATTTCCGTTCTGCAACTTTTATGTTTCTTATGATCACTTGTATTCATACGATTTATTATCATCATTTTTTTCAGATATTTCAGCGGCTCAAAAGTAATCGTTCGAGCTGTAAAACCTATTCAAACGGGCGAACTAATCGCGGAGAACTATGGACCAATTTATACTCAAGTGGCCAGAAAAGAAAGACGACTCGAATTGAAAACACGTTACTGGTTCGACTGTAACTGTACGCCCTGTGTTCAAAACTGGTCAATATTTGAAGATATGAAAACAGATATTTTACCGTTTCGTTGCATCAAGAATAGAAATTGTCCCGGTGTGGCCCTTGTTAGCTTGAATACAGATGAATTTATATTTCCGTGTCCGGAATGCAAAGAGATGATTTCTATTTTTGGCAGTTTAAAGGGATTGAGTGTAAGTACTGGATTAAGTTTTACTAAAACCAAACAGTTCGAAAATTAGGTTAGATCACGATTCACTACACAGGTTTTTTCGACTTGTATAAAATGACGGTCATACCCAGTGTTGCCAGTGCTAAGTTGCTAATTTCGGTAGACTAGCTCTGAAATTTTCGGTAGATTTCGGTAGAATTTGATGAGTTGAATTTTGAGTAAATTTCAGTAGAATTAAATATTTTAATCCTAAAAAAATTCACATTCACTTTGATTTTAATTATATTAAAAAAAGCCGAATTTAAATTATTCTTTTTAGAAGAAACATTATTGTAAAATATTTAATTTTGCTCTAATAAGGTAGATGTAAACACATTAATAGGTTCATATCATACAACGAAACAACGTTTAGTATTTGTTTACATTAGTTTTCTTATTGAATGTTATGATATGACTTATGTATTGTTGTAATTACATTTCACACTTAACTTTGACTTAACATTTGACAAGTACAAGATAACGAGATACAAAGAACAAACGTGTTCCAGTTGATATTGTTGAAAACTATGTATACTGCACACTGCTGAGACATACCAGTAGATGGCACAGTAGAAACTAAAAGTATTATCCCTATGTTTATTATTGTTGATAGGAATTTTCGGTAGTTTCATAGATTACATAAATTTTCGGTAGATATGAAACAAAATTTGGAAGTTCGGTAGATTACATGAATTTTCGGTAGATCTACCGAAAAATCGGTAGACCTGGCAACACTGGTCATACCTGTCACGGCGGAAACTAACCCACCGGATGTCGCCACTATATGTTACTGGTCCGATTTCGTACGTTCTTAAATGCAAAAATATGAGTTTTGAAAGTTTCACTACAATTTTAGAGAAGATAATCATTACTTTCCATCATATTTAATTAACAAAATTCATATTTTAACATAGTAATATTAGTGGATCAATAAAGAACTAATATCTTGACCACACATTTGCCTATATCTACCATATAATAGCTATTTACATAACAAGTGCGCGAAGAAATACTTTGCACATGAGCGTAATTAAAATTCGTGCTTTAATTTACGCGACTGTTGCAAATAATGACTTCGTGCACGAGTTTTGTACAATGCTTTTTGTAACAAGCAGAAATTATATAATCGGCAATGAAGAAAATTATTAAATTTGAAATTACCTATATTTATTTATTTTTTAATTTTTTAAAATGATTATTCTGTTGTTTATTTTGAAATTATCTGTTCACGTTTTCTTCACAAATTCACTATGTATGTCTTTATAAACAATAATATTTTTGCAATCTGTTATATTATTAATGGATCTTTAAATATTTAATGCTACTAAAATTGCACATTTATTTAATTATTAAAGAAAAAGTATGTTGGCGCAACGAAATTATTAATTGAATATTATATTATTATTATATTATTAATTAATTGAATTTTTCATTAAATATTTAATTACTGTTGGTGCAACCGGCCCATAGACTTACGACAGTTTTTTTAAATTTTTCTTTCTGAAATAGTTAATATCCATGCACATGTTTAATTATATGTGCTCAGTGGTATCAAGTGAGCCTGTGGATACTAAGAACCCTGGTTCGATCCCCACAGCCAACAAAACATTTTCACCAATTTAAAATTACCCCTGTGGCTCCTCCACCACTAACATCTTTGGGGGCCGTTATTGGACGGCTAGTAACCGCACTTTATGCCCATAAATATATCACTTACTGAGATTTGCTTCGACAGAGTGCCGCACCCAGTAATGGGTAGAAGGCGTGATGATATATTTATTTATGTGTTTAATTATTTCTTACGACAGTTTTTTAATTATGTATTTTTATTTTAGGACACCGAGGCAATGTTTAAGAAAGGCGAGAATTTTTTCAGGAATCATTTGTATCAAGATGCTCTGAATGTTTTTATAAAAATAATGAAACTTCTGGACAACACTTTGAAACCGCCATACAAAGATTTTTGTTTATGCCAACAAAAAATTCGATCGTCTATGTTGACATTTGGCAATGTTTATTTACCTTCATCTGCTAGGAATATATCTAATAAATAATTGTTACACAGTTGGTGATGCCAAATTAGATGGGAGCGCTCGAGCGGAAATTATTCGAACCACCCGGTATTGTTGTGTTGTTTACATTGTGCAAGCATAGTGTTCTGTCAACATTTCAATATTTTTTACTTATTTCTAGAGTCATTTAATAAAAGCATTATTTTTCAGTAAATACTACAGTATACTATAAATTTTAACTATTTATTTTAATAATTAAGACAAATAATTGTGTTTTATACAGTTGTGTATACAAAACTAACTTGAAATTGTTTTTGAAAACATGAACTAAACAATAAAACTTACATATTTTAAAACGTTTTAAAATTCGTACTAAATGTTTATCTTCTATTTCACTTATTCCCAACCTATTAACAAACGATATTTTTCATTTAGCAGGTTTGAGAAACTTAAAAACTAATTTCAGGCTTCATTTTAACCCACGAATGGGCCTTTCAAGACTTTTATGAATTTTTTATATATTAATCTACGTAATAAAATAATTATACCCAATTTTTTAATTTTTTTTAAAAACTTGTATTAAGTATGATAAAAATATTTAAACTTTCGAAACAAATGAATATGACGTAGTTGCATCTTAGCTTAAAGAGAGACAGATAAGACAGAGATAAATAACACGTAGGGTTGTTGATTTTACGAATATTCGAAAATTCGAATGTTCATTCGAATTTTCGAATATTCCGAATATAAAACTACCACAAAGAAAAAATAAATATGAGCTTCAGAACAAATAATAAAGTCATCTAATATGAATATATACTGTTAAATAATATAAATACATTTTGTATCACGTGCTTATTTATCAGTCATCATAAAAATTTAGTTTTATAAGACAAAAATCCACAAACATTGCAAAAGCCGTCAAACACGTTTCAAACATGTCAACAACAGCTGTGAAGTTACCAAACTAACCGCCGCTCGAGCACGGTTAGTTTGGTTATTAAAAACTAACCACAAATTTCAAAAACCATGTTTCCTAATGAAACCGGTTATGAAAAAATTAACCGTGGTTAATATGGTTCATATACGGAATACACTAAAAAACAACTGTTTGGGCTGCGATCACTGCGCCACCTACAAAATAAACTATTTTGTTGAGAAGAGATTTGATAAAGATTCTTTCGTAGTTATACGCTTTGGTTGTAAACAATTATTTAAAGTTTTCTGTGTTGAATTTATCGTTTATTTATTATTTATGACAAATCTAATGCGTTGCGGGCAGACACGTAACCGACTTGAAGTTGATGCACAACCCAATATAATTATAGTTCCTAATTAATAAAATAAATAATAAATAGATATGTATATTATTATATACAAACGATAAATTCAACACATAAAACTTCAAATAATTGTTAACAACCAAAGCGTATAACTGAGAACAAAATTTTCAAATCTCGTCCCAAAAAAATAGTTCATTTGGTAGATGGCGCAGTGATCGCAGCCCAAACAGCTGTTTTTACGTCACATTGTCATGTGAGTACCCGCATCCTATTGTCAAGAAGAATATATTTCTATAAATTTAAGTAGGTATTTTACAAGGTGATCAAAAGTAACTGTTTTAGTTGGAAATTCTGTGAATATTTTTGTTCCACACTTTGCACAACGCCAGATAAAGGCGGAAATATTATTTGGCAAGTCATTTTTAGATAAATACAAATAGGTTATTCAATGAAGTTGACCAGAGGCCTGACAGCTAATAGACCACGGGCGTGTGACGGCTGACGGCATCAAAATGAGATGTGGTCCGTAACTGTCAAACGAGTGACTCATATATCAGCGTTAAATTTGTGATTTGCATTATATAAGTAGAATATATTTTTAACAAGTATATGTGCATATAATTCCAAAAGTGACAAGTTTCTATTCTGTGCATCATTTTTTGCATGACAAAGTGTGTGATTATTTTATCAAGTGAAACGTAATTTGAAGATTGTGTCGCGAGTGCATACTTTTATAATTTTATACTGTTTACATATTTAATATATAGAAAATAAATGTTTAAAAACAATTTTATATGTTTACTTCATAGTGTAAAGCCAAGTAATTACTATAATATACAATAGTGTTACTTTTATTGAAGTTTGAACAGTTCATTTTAGGTTACATTTTCCAAATCAACTAATTTTGTTAAAATTTTTAATATTTTACTGTAGTATTTAATTTTTTTCATTTATAATTATTATTGTGTTTTCGATCGTAGTGGAAATTTCAAAGAATGTTTTTTGGCTCAAGTTATGTTGAATATTAGAATATAAAAAATAGAAACAGTAATTCAAAATATTTAAATGCGAATCATGTTATATTAAAACACGTTGTTGTAACCAATGTTTTGTTGCATGAACACATTGTTGTAATCAAATAAATCGACGTTCCTTCCGTTCTTGCCCTAGATCTTGTAATATTATGATTATGACAATATTTTATATTACCTTTTTTATATTGTTATTGCTATTTCAGAGCCAAATAGTCCTTTTCCCTTTTGATTCATTTCTGATAGTAACTTAAACATTCGCTTTGTCGATTCTTTCTAATTTCACATTCGGTATCCATGTGATTCAAGATTTTGTACTTAGAACGTTTACATTGGTATTGGATTGACATTTTTTAAAACAACCTAAACATAACCTAAAATTTAAATATATATATATATAAATAAATATATCATCACGCCTTCTACCCATTACTGGGTGTGGCACTCTGCTGTAGCAGATCTCGGTAAGTGATATATTTTTGCGCGTGAAGTGCGGTTACCAGTCGTCAAATCACGGCCCCCAAACATGTTAGTGGTGGAGGAGCCACAGGGATAGCTTTTCCAAATTATGAAAATTTGTCGCCTGTGGGAATCGAACCAGGGACCTCAGGATCCACAGGCCGACTTCATACCACTGTGCTAGCATTTAAATGTCAGATATTTATATATTTATTACTTTATAAAATTATACGATGTCTTGTATCAGATCTAATTCAATAATCTTACTGAATATTCGTTCGCAAACAACATTGGAACGGATATTGTAGTTAGGCATAATATAAAAATCGAATGAATATTTATCAAAAATTTATCGATTTATGATATGTTTGTAAAATAGTTAATATTATGCTATGATTTCTAAAATTATGGTGTAATATTTATTTTTATGGTAGCAACTTAAAAATTATATCGCTTTTTAAATAATTATGTCGCATCTGGTAACGCTGCCTAGAACTAACTCTTGTTACTTCCAAATAAATGATGCATCTCAAGTGTCAGTTGTAAACATAAGCGGTAAATTTCAAATTTGAATGCATGTTCGAAGCGACATCTGCTTAGTTTTGTTTGTGTGTTAATTGGATGTTTTAAGTCATCTTTATATTATTTATATGTAGTCAAAAAGCAAATAACGTCAGAGTCTGTCCATTTTTTAATCATTTTGTCATCAGCAGTATCAAAATAATTTATTTTGGAGTCGCAATTATCTGTCATAATAATATTATCCTCTGTGACTACTATATTGCAAGAAACACATACTGCATAAATAATAGTTACCTAAACTGCTAACTCGAAAGCAGCTTTGATGATTTAATATAATTAATTTTTAATTCTAGGTAAAGTTATGAATTATTCTTATCTCAATAAAATTTTCAGTTTCACTTTTCATTAAATCCATATTTATGTATAGTTCTTTGTTATAAATCAGTAATCCTCCGTATTATGTGATCACAAAATAAATAATAATTGAAAAAAATATTCAACCGCTCTCAATATAAACTTACACTGCGGGAACGTTCTTGTTGACAGCTGAACTATCTCTAGTCAAAGTAACTCGGGTTATTACAACCCAGGTCACTTTTAAGTTAACTCGAAAGCAGCTCAGTAAACATAATAAGTAATCCAGTAAAATTATGATTTTCTCATGAATTAAAATATAGAAATACGTTCACATTTATTATAATATATACAATACAAATTGCCATAAAATATACATCAGTTTATTCGTAACTATTATTTTTTAAATCTGTTTACATAGTGCACATTCATAGTTTTTTTATACCTTTGTGAATTTTTTCATGCCTAAACAAATCACTTTTTTGTAAAAACTTTTTTTTACATGTTGAACATTCGTGATTTTTTATACCTGTATGAATTCTTTCATGCATAACCAAATTACCTTTTTCCATAAACTTTTTTTTACATGTTGTACATTCGTAGTTTTTCGTACCTGTATGAATTTTGTCATGCCTAATCAAAGTACTTTTTTGTATAAACTTCTTTTTACATGTTGAACATTCGTGATTTTTTATACCTGTGTGAATTTTTTCATGCATAATCAAATTACCTTTTATCATAAACTTTTTTTTACATATTGTACATTCGTAGTTTTTTATATCTGTGTGAATTTTTTCATGCCTAACCAAAGCACTTTTTTGTATAAACCTTTTTTTACATATTGAACATTTATGATCTCTAATACCTGCATGAATTTTTAAATGATACTTTAATGATCCTTTATATAGAAATTTTTTACTGCAAATAACACACTCAAAATTTTTAGTTTTCTTAAATTCATTTTTTTCTGTTACTTTCTTTTCTGTAAATTTAGTCAAGATAAGTTGACTATTACTATTAGAATATTTGGGATCTTCGTGTACAATATCTTCAATTTCCGAAACAGAAACATCAGAGTTAGTTGGAATTGATTCACATATTATGCTTTTAACGTAATCATTATAAAATTCAATATCAGCGTTGTCTTCAGAAATAAGAAATTCTTCTTTTACTCCGATGTTATTTTCTGCCTCACATAATAAATGTGAGTCTACAATATCTAATCCATCAACACACTGTTCTTCATTTTTGACAACTTCTTCTTTAATATAAATTCCATTATCGTCCTTTTCTCCAGTTCTCAGCTCATCACTTCCAACAGTTAACATTATTTGGTCGATTCTCACTGCTTGTAGTGTATTCTGGTATTTTATATCAGTAAGTTTTACTGATAAATATTTGTATGATTCACCAGCAGTAGATGTTAAAGTTTGGAAATAGCTATTCAAATATGTGTTGTTTTGTAAACAAATTTGTTTGAATTTGTAAAAACATTCTAATTTGTTAATACAGTCACTGCATACATATTTCGGGATTGTCAAATGAGAGTCAATCTATAAATTATAACAGTTTGCATAAAATTTTAACGAATAAAAATGCTTCAAGGTTATGTTACTTACAATTTCAGGTAAACAATAGTTTAGTTTCTTTTGAATCAATATCTCTTCACTCTTTTCGATTACGGGTTCAATTTTTTTACAAGTACTGAGGCACAGGACACATAATTTAGATAAGAAAAACATTTTGTAGGTAAACAACAAATCTGAAATCAAGATATGTACCATAGAAAAGAGAGGTAGAATAGAACGCGCTCTCTTTAACAATCAGGCGGCTTTTTTGAACCGTCGATACTAGCGCTATGCGAGGAGGAACTAAATTTGTCTCGGCCGGTAATATAAATGTCCTTAAAAGGGAAGCAAAAGTATTGTTTAATTTAAAAATAATCAATTTATAATTATTTATGATATGTATTAAACTGCTTTTTATTTTGCGAGTGAAAAAGTTTGCGAAACAAAGGTGAGTTTAACATATATATCATAAATAAGTATAAACTGATTTTTTTCAAATAAAACATAAATATTTGAACTAGCTAACAGGTATAAATAACAATAAATTCAAATAAATTCCGTTTATATTAATATATTTATATTATGCTTACCAAAAATCAACTTAATTAAATATAAAAGTAAATTCGTAAGATTAAGTACTTCTTCTTCTTCTTTACTGGCGCTACAGCCCGAGTCGGGCCTGGGCCTACCGGGCACACCGAGCCGCAGTTTTTACGCTGCCGTACTGCCGGTTTTCTGAGTCAATGTTACTTACTTTTAAGGCATATGTATAAGTGACTAGCTTATAGCGCCCGAGTATGATTAATACAAGTAACTGTATTTTTTATTTTAACGACAAATCATACTTTGTCGACAGGCGGATTCGAACTGACGAACCTTGGTTCGGATGACGTCACAGCATGTTAAGAGATGTGCATTAACACGCTCGGCCATCGCGCCTGTAGATTAAGTACTTAACTAAAATAAATATATTTTGCCTTCATGTGTAAAATTAACAGGTTTTCAATCACCGATTAATGTTAATCATGATTAAAAAATCACGGAAACTATGGTTACCATTATTATTTAATCATGATTAACATTAATCGAGAGTAAACCAGTGATTGAAAAACTGATCCTAAAATAATAGTATAATACATATAAGTAAAAATATTTTCTTGGCGTATTATGTATGCTATTTTTTCTGAAACCGTCTAATTTAATCAATATTTAAACACAAATAATTCAAAATGTTTCAATTTTTTTATATGAAATGTACTGGCAGCAGACTACGTATACTACAAAAATTATAGACTCCACTCGATCACAAAAGGGAACACAACGGTTTTTGAAAGACATGATCAAAACCACGAACACAAAATAGCGCACTGAAATTTTAGACAACGTACAACGTACTTGACTGCAAAAACAGAAGTAAACACCTCTCTTTTCTGTGGAAGTAAATAATTTTCAAACCTCAACACCCCATCTTGTTATTTTACTACCACCATCATGCTGTACCATGCGACAAAAAAAGTGCATTCTGCGCATGACTGACATAGCGGCGCACTTCAGTAGCGACAAAGTGTGTGCAAAAAGAACTAATTAAAAAGTCTGCCTTCCCGGATAGAGTGCGCAGGGCATGATATGTACTGTTCTACTGTTGCCCACAGATTTACTTATTATTCAGATGTCTATCTCCTAGGTTACGAAAATTTCGTACCAGTGCTGCACTCTTGCATGTGGTCCATAACTAATTAGACAAGGATAGATATATGTAGCACACTAGATTATTTTTATTTTATTTCAATTATACTTTTTTAAATCATAAACTAAATATATTTTTTGTACATTTATTTAATTAAATAAAGTTCATAAAACATGAGGAAAACATAAACATAAATTTAAAGATTTCTAGTATAATTTAAATTACTATACCTTATAAAATACATCTTTTTGAAAATAAGTTAGTAAAATATTTCATTTTGATTTTAAATTGAAAATAATTACATAATTTAAACTTCTTATATTAGAAATCTTGCACATTAATTTTATATACAGTATAATCAAATTTTAGTGATTAATCTGATAGAAAAATCGGGATTGCATGTACAATCATAATCCGCATACACTGCCTTTTATTTCATCATAAAATATATCTTCATACTAGTCATACATCAACTTGGTCATCATCCTAAAATGGAGATCTTAGTGTTTCATCTATCTCTCACTGGTGCACTACATCAAATTCTTCAAACCAGCCCTATGCAACTTCGTATATAAGCGCAGTTAGTAGACGTCCAGCTTTATGTCATTCGCGCGCATGACTTTGAAAGAGAGAGATAGCTTAAAGCGGTCGGCATTTACTCAACGCCATATGAACGCAGGTTACTTTTTTCAATCATTAGTGTTATTTGGTGATAAATAGTTATAAACAATTAGTTTGCAATGGGTCGTAAGTGTTTTGCGCCCAATTGTACCAGCGGGTATGACTCAAATCATGACAAAATGTCTTTGTTTCGTGCTCCAAAAGAGCAGTTGGAAATTTGGAAAAAAGTAGTAATATGAGCAGATATATATATATATATATATATATATCTATATATTATATTGCTTGTAAACAAAGAAAATGTATGACACATAAAAGAAGCGGAATTAACAAATGTTAAAAGTCGTGATTTCTTAATCCACCCAAATATAAACATATTTAGATTATCCAAATATATTCAAGATAAATTAATATTATATATAGATAACACTCGTGTATATGAAGAAACAGTGTATTCTGTAATTGAAAATGATGCATTCTCTTTCTCTTGTAGAGATCACAAGAAAGAAATAGTATCTGTTTTTGTCCATGAATTTATTTTAATGCGCCTGAAGCAATATTTTAAACAGAATCAAAATAATATCAAATCTCAGTGTAAGGAAGATCTAAAAATCTAAATTAAGAAAGAATTGAAATATTCAGTTCGATCTGTTTTTATTATTATAAAATTATAAAATATATTGTATAAGTACAAAAATATTAATTAAGAAAAAATTGAAATATTCGGTTCTATCTATTTTCTTTATTATTTTTTAAATAAAATGTCTTATTTACATTATATAAATTTTACCATTTTGTATTTTAAAATTAAAATATTTATGCCAATTTTACACTTGTGTAACTTGTCATGGTGTAGTTAAATAGCAAAAATGTACTACTAGAAAAATGTGTTTATATATGGTTTTACGTATTTATATTTGTCAAGCTAAACCTGATATAATTAAAGAAAAGTGTGTCTTTAATTTTAAATAATTGCAAATCACATTTTTTAAAGTAATTAGTTCTAAAAGTAAAAAAAACCTGAATAGACTCGTAAGCACCCATGCATTCGCCAGACTCTTTTTCCTGTCGCACTCACTTTTTTGTCGCTCTCTTTCTACAACATTTCTGCGGATGCTTTACCCGCAAGACTCGCCTGTCCTTCAATATAATAGTTCGTGCTTCAAACATATCCCTATGCAGTCACATAAAATGCATGTGTGCTAAAATTCACACAACAATCTCCAACACCCTAAAACGCAGTTCCTGCTTTTGAAATACACAGTATTTTGCAACACTCTAAAGTGCAACATCATAATGTGCAAGCCGCGCAAAATGGCGGTTGGCGGGAATATATGAATCCATCACTTGCCAACAGATGACGCAGCAAGCAAAAATAATAATATAAAACGTCAGTTTGACTTTTAGCAATGTTTTCATAATAATAACCATAAATAGAGAGCAAAGATGGGTGACACTGCAGTTCTATAATATCCAACTACTGTCTTATATTCGTATTGCTTTTTGCATGCACTGCTTCGTACCAGCACAGTTTCATTCAATTTTCCTAATTTAGTAAAAATACGAACCAAACAAAGAGGACTATAAGTTTGCCTATTTCTCAGTAGATGTAGACTAGAGTATTTAATTTGTTTAATATTTTATTATTAAATTATTCATACATGCTTTTGTTCGGTGACATGAAATGCATATAATGCCAAATGCACGCAGTGCATTATTTAACACTATAATATTCAAATGATGTCCCATTATAACCTACATTTATCTCTAGATGGCGCAAGTGGTCGTCAGCGGCATACTCCAAATGCTTGTTTGATGTTTGTCAATAGAAATGTGTTTGAATCATTTTAATTTAGAAATACATCTGCATACGAGTTATTAAAATAAATTATAAACATTTATAGAGTTATAAAAGACATCAATAACTTTTTACCACAAGCTCAGTTTCTGTTTTTTTAATTGATTATCTTACAGGAAACGATATCAAATAAAATATTCTAAAAGCAGCTATTTCAAACTGAGTAATCATTTTTAGCAATCTGTTACTGACAGCACAATCACAGTTTCATACACCATTTCCCCATTATGTAGTTTGTATCTGTAAGAACTCTAAATAAATATTAACGTACTGCACTTACAGTTCAACACAGAATTCATATATAATATGAACATGATATTTATATCTATTTTTATTGCAAAATTACTAGACCACAATTAATTTTTTAAAAATAAAAAATTCGGTAGAAATAATTATTCAATATAAACTTAACTGTTTTATGAGAAAATAAATACATGAATTAAAATTTTTAATAAATGATCAGTTACTTTTCAAAGTTTAACGATATATTTTTTTGTCTTTTTTACATTAAATTACGAGTAGGTAACTCAAATAAAATTTATAATGTTATTACTATAAAGCAATAAATTTAATTTCACAGTTCCACTAAAATTATAAATAATTTAATTGTAAGTACATGCAACGTAGACTCTTGCCTGAACAATATTAGTAGTTCAGACTGCTTCAGATTGCTTTCTTTATAAAATAATGATCGAATTAAATGAAACAACAATAAGAACCTACTAGAGATCAGCATTTTCGAAAATTTTAATATCCGATTCGATCCGATATCTGATCCGAAATTAGATCTGAGATTCGATCCACCATACTATTAGATCCGTACTGATTTCCATATTTTGTTGTAACGTTATTTAATTATTTTTTATCATAGTACATATATACTTATAAATTTTCCGTAGCGTTATTATTTCTATAGAGTGGGATTGTAATTTATATATTTTTTTACTCAGAGCGTATAACTGAAAGCGATGAATGAATATTTCATCCGAATTTGCATAGTTTGAAAATTAAGATATATAAAATAAAAAAGTCCGAAAGTAATGAGATCAAAATCTGAAAAAGTTTAAAATAGATTTCTGTTTAGTCAGTGGTAAACATATCAGCCCCCGGATCGCGCCATATAGAATTCTATTTCGATCAATAAAATCGCTGTCATCTGTCAAGTAAAAATTAGAATTTTCCCTAATATAGCATTAAATAATCGGTGCTTTTTGTATCAAATAGTGCACAAATGATGTAAACTACATTTCTGCTGCAAAATTATTTAGAATGGAATACCAATTCGACCATTTGAAAATTATCCTCTGAATTCTATTATAGAATTCTACAAGGCGCGATCCCAGTACAGGCTGGTGAAAAATTTTAACTACTGTCATTTTCAGTAAAGTATGGTTGTTTACATATTTGTTGATTATTTACAGTAAAGTTAATAAATTCAATACACGTATACGAACTCTTAGAAAAGCATCCGACCTAATTTTTTTTTTTGCGAAAACCTGATGGTTATGAAGCAAGCGCGCGTGCATGAGTCGATCTTGAACCTTCGTGCGTATGCGTGAATTTTTTCCCGCCTGTCGATAGCGTCTGTTGCTGGCAAGCAGCATTTGAGTGAGGTAATGTGTAGTGCTCTCGTCGGTTTTTCATTGCAAGGAAAAGGACGGAATGACTGGAGCAGCGTTACTGCATCAAATTTTGCCAGAAACTGGGCGACAGCCAGGTGGAAACCATTCGAAAGATTCAGACGGCTTTCTGTGACGATGCATTAAACAGATTAAGAGGTGATACAACCGATTTAAAGACGGCCGCATTCGGTAGAGAGCGAGTCACATGCCGAAATGACCAGGTCATTGCCAAAGTGCACGGATGCGGGACCGTCGTGTGACTATCCGAGAAATTGCGGAAGAGGTGGGCATCAGCACTTTTCCGGCACATTCCATTATGACCGAAGATTTGGCCATGAAGAAAGTGACGGTGAAATTCGTGCCGAAGCTGCTGACGGCGGAGCAAAAGCAACTTCGTGTTGAAATCTCACAGGACATGCTGGACTCCACAAACAGTAACCCCGACTTCATGAACACCATAATCATGGATGCAGTAACGCTGTTCATTCCGTCATTTTACTTGCAATAATAAACCGACGAGAGCACTACACACTACCTCACTCAAATGCTACTGGCCAACAGACGCTATCGACAGGCGGGGAAACATTCACATACGCACGAAGGTTCAAGGTCAGCTCATGCAAGCGCGCTAGATTCAAATTCTTTAGGTTTTCGCAAAAAAAAATAAGGTTGGATACTTTTCTAACAGACTCGTATTATAATTTATTGAATATGATCATTGGAATGCTAAATAAATTCGTAAAACTATTGACGCTCCTAGATATGACGGCACCTAAAGTGGTGATTACATGTGACTTTATATGTTCTTCATATAGTTTTAAGTAATAAAAAGAGTACAAATGTGGTACTTTTTTTGTAAATGTTGCTACCGAATAATTTTGTCTTGCGGCAGCACTGGTTGCCAGAGCAAGTACTGACGGACGGGTTGGGTCTAGAGTAAAATGAATAGCATATAAATTATAACAAATATATTAAAGATATAAAAATAATACATGTTAAGTGCAATAAATGAATATGTATGAAAAGAAATAGTAGAACAATCTGAGCGTCGTATAATGTTATCGTTGGGATTAACCTGGTTAGCGTTGGGTAAAAAGAAAATAACTGAACCAATTGATGCTTCACGTAGCACTCCGACGCAGCGGCAACTAGAACTCGAAAATAAAATCGAAATTAAAAACCTGAAAGGAAAATACGCAGTTAAGTCTCATATCACTTGCTGTTTTCTTTCGGTCAGAAAAAATCCGATTGAATCGGATTGAGCAATCCAAAATTGATAGTACACGTTCTTTTGATTTTTGATCACATACCCCCACCACAATATATTCTTGATTGCAATCTGATTTTCCGAATCGCTTCAAAACAGCGATCACGTCGATCGGATTGCTGTCACGTGGTTTATCATTTTGTCATTCACTAATAATTTCGTGTTTAATATTTAAATAAATAGAAATATAATCACGATGGAATATACAAAATAGGAGCAGTGTACTTTATTTATATTAGCAATACGAAAGAGATAAATATTTTATTGTTATTTCTTTCTACAATAAAATATTATTAGTTTAAATCAATTAGAATATATTATATTGTATTTTTATAAATAATAAATTTTCTAAATTCACTTTCATGGGATGGCTAGCACAGTGGTATGAAGTCGGCCTGTCGATCCTGAGGTCCCTGGTTCGATTCCCACAGGCGACAAATTTTCATAATTTGTAAAAGCTATCCCTGTGGCTCCTCCACCACTAACATGTTTGGGGGCCGTGATTTGACGACTGGTAACCGCACTTCACGCGCAAAAATATATCACTTACCGAGATCTGCTTTAGCAGAGTGCCACACCCAGCATTGGGTAGAAGGCGTGATGATATATTTATTTATTTTATTTAAATTCATTTTGGTACTGAATTAAGGTTAAGGTAGATAAATGTCAAATTTCTATGGATTGCAATCATATAGTTAGTTCTTTTGAATCACGATTTTAATCACTTGTGACGTCATGTAATCGGATTTATTCAATCCGATCAGATTGAATCGCTTACCGAAAGAAAACAGCTATAATTACTGATTCTACTTTAATTTAGATAAAAATGAAGACTACAACTGTCTTTATAGAATGCAAAATGAATCTACTGATAAAATCAAATATGAAAATGCAAAACTAGATTTTTAATTAATTAATTACCTGAGATTTTAGGGCTGCTCTATCAAATCCGGTTCAATGCCGCAGAATACAAAATTCTAAATAAAGGTTGTAATGTTACTGTACCAATCCAAATACAAATCTGTGAAAAACTAAAACCAACGTTTTTCCAAAAATAGATACTCAACTGTTTTGATATGCTAAAACCATATCTAGGTTTTTATTAATAATTTCTGGTGTTGTAGCCGTTTCTTTACGTCCTAAACGTTGTTCATCATTTAATTACTTCACCATCAGGATTAAATTGTACAATTTAGTCCATTAGTATATAATATACTATTATTTGCAAATGTAATGCAGCAAGTGTATGAATATTTAATTTCTATCCAATATAATTACTAAAAAGTTATTTATTACTTAACTATTATCGCCTTGGTTACAGGTGGAAAGAAGACAAATACAGAACAAGTGCTTTTCTGTAAACGTAAAACACAAGTGCGTTTCGTTTACGCAACTGTCAAAATCAAATTTAACTGACAGCGAGTTAAATTTCGCGGCTTCGCGCGACTATTCAACTAACCTAATTTGTTTCAACTGTCGCAAAGATCGAAGATAGAAAAATATATCGATAAATAGGTTTATTTTTATATAATTGTAAATGACTTTAAAGTCAGGTGAATGTTAATTAAATTTGAAAAAAATCAACTTGCCTCCGCCAGGATTTGAACCCGGACCTTCCACTTGGGCCACGAACATCCTACCACTCAGACCACAAAGGTGTGTCTATATGCTGGCACTGACAAGCACTTGGGCCGTGGAAGGTCCGGCTTCAAATCCTGGCGGAGGCAAGTTGATTTTTTCAAATTTAATAAATAGGTTTATTTAAAGAAAAAGTGAAATACATATTTGCTGTTTTTCTTTATTAATAATACAGTTGTTACAGTTGTTTATATTAACATATTGTGAAGTGAAAACTTTTGTACTGTCTAAAGAAACATTTATTTCTTCCGTACTTACTCATATTATCAACAGCACCATTGTTGACAACAATTTCGGAGGTTTTAGAAGTACTAGCAGCAGGTTGATTATCACAGCCAGGAATTAGATTGACAATTTTTAATTTTGGAGCGAATTTTTAATATTATCCTATAGGCACGTATCATGTTGTTTAAGATTTATTAAATCTGCTCCAGTATCTGCCAATACAGGGGCTGAAGATCGCCTAAAGCAGTGGCCTGTGTAACTTTTTGGATTGGGTAAATTTAAAAATACTGCAATTTTTTCGGCAATTTTACCCATGGCATTTAGTCCTACAGGTAGAATTGTACATGATCCGCATCTGTATGTCAAAAATAAACGACGATGCCCCACATTTTGAGGTCGAAGAGCAACATATTTGCGATATATTTCCAAACAATTTACGCCATTTATAGAGGCAGAAGTCACGGTGAATTGTCTATGCGATTTAGTCTTAGTATCAGGAATATTTACAATTATAAATGTGCCTCTGTCCTCGATATGATCAAGAACTATGTTTGTTAACTCTATTTGATGACAAGCCCCGGAAATACCGAGAATTAAAGCAACCTGCAGGAAAAAAAATTATATTAGCGACTAATCTGCTTTATGAATTTGCCAATTAAATACGAGGACTGTTCTCTAAATGTTGAGTCTAATATAGTAAAACACGGTATTTCATTCTGATTATTTTTTGACGTTTCTCAAAATCAATGAAATGCTTCATTGCATGTCCCAATCGTATCATTATTATACTGAGAATAAAGCTCTTATGATTATTCCCGGGAATAATCTCTGTAGGTGCTTTTTGTTTGTGACAAATGATAGGTAGTTGTCAAATAATGATTTAAAACTGCCAACGCGTCAAGTAAAATGTGTGAAAAAAAAAATAGATTTAGTTGCATTTCAGATACGCAAATACACCAACAAATTTTGGAAACAACTTGCAAGAATACATTAATAAGTAATCAATCGATATGAACCCAGTTTGAAATCTTTTAAGTTGGATGAATCGACCTCAACAGCTAAGTCAAAAAATAATCTAATTAAATATAACTCGAGAGTTCGATAAATTAGAAAATAATTCTCCAGTATCTTTCTCAAACTACTACGGGCTTTCGTGACTATTGCCTGAAAACAAGTTTTCAAAAGAGCTTTCAAATTATTTTCAATTTATTCTCACTCTCTTGTTATATTATTACTGATAATTTTATAACATTTTCTCAAAATATTACCCATTATAGTCTATACATTTTTGCATTCTTTAAAACATTTTTATCATGATGCAATATGACTCTTCCACTAAGTCGATAATAACGGATCTTTTGAAGCATTGCAGGCAAACATCGTAGTACGAGGTGTGACTATTAAATAACGAGACTGACGCTGCTACAGACGAAGTACGCATGCGCCAAACACCAACGACCGTCAGCTTTCTCTTTCGAATGCACTAGCTATCGCTTCTTTAAACAAATCCGTATAGCCGTAGCATTCGTTCTAATTAGAGTTGTTTTTTTTTTTGTTTCGCCGAAAAAATATTAAGTGCAACATTAGAGCAACGAATTGTTGTGAAATTTCACATGAAACTTGGTAAAACTGCTACTGAAACTTATAATTTACTGAAAAAAGTACCCGAATTATGGAAGGACAAGTCATGGTATCTCCATCAAAACAATGCGCTGGCTCATTCCGCAATGTCTGTCAAGAGATTTCTAGCCAAGTACAGCATCCCAGTGTTGGACCATCCGCCTTATTCGCCAGATCTTGCACCGTGCGACTTCTATTTGTTTCCTAAGGTGAAATTTGCCTTAATAGCAACAAGATTTGAGCTGCGAAAGAGAAATCGACACGCGTTCTGAAGGAGTTGACAGAAGAAGACTTCCAGCACTGTTTCGAACAATGGAAGATTCGCATGGTGCATTGTAGAGATAAAGGAGGGGTGTATATTAAAAGTGATAATAAGTAAATAGGTATGGAATCAAAATAAAATGTGAAAACAGCATCAGTCTCGTTATTTAATAGCCACACCTCGTATACCATTCAGAATTGACCGTAGTTTAATCATTAAGAGCTATAGTTGCAACATGCCCAGAAATACCAGTCACAAAGTTATAAATCAAGTAAGAGGATCCGCGAGCAAAGCATATGAAAGTGACACGATCTGCCTTTTGAACTGGTGTTAAATTATGTGGAATCCAGCGACCACATAGCTTCCTTACACTCAAATAATTGTGAGAGATGGTGTTGATCGCTTTCACGCCAAAACCCAGAATTGCTTGAATCGAACGAACAGTAACATGACGATTTTCCTTTATCATGTCACGCGCAATGTTTTCGTCAATAACAGCAGTTTTTGGAGGTCCTGCACGAAGTTGATCCTTTAAAGCAGTGTTTTTCAAACTGTAGGTCGCGACCCCCCGGTAGATCGCGAAGCAGTCCAAGAGGGTTGCGAGTAGGGCTACGCAAAAAATCAATTGATTAATTTGAGCGATCTTTTATTAAAAAATTGCGTTCTTAAATTTTAAAAAGTTTAATTATTTTTTTAAATTGATCGACTTAAAATTTCGAATGACAAAAAAAGCTGAGATTATAGATTTTTTTTTTAAATATATAAAATCTATTGATCAATAAATTCAAATTAACCGATTTTTTTACGTTCTTTTAATCATAAATATGTTAATTTAACATATATTTTTCATTCTTGTTTACAATATTTGATATGTTATTATTACTTATTTTAACGCGCCACTATCTAATGAAATTACTACATTATATATGTTGTGTGTATGTGATTGTGATCTGAAAGCAAACTACAAGCCCAAATTTTTATTAATAACCTGAACCTGATTGGTGTGATATAAATGTGGTTTACATTTTTCTATTACACTTATATGTTTTTAATTAAAGTAATTAAATCAAATAGTTTGTGTTTCGATTACGTATTAAAAAAAAACGATAAGATAATCTTTTGCTCATAATATAAATTAAAATCGATCATTTCACAAAATCGATTTATTTATTTTTTATCGTTTTGATCGATTTCCATTTCAAAATTTGCAGTAAATCGATAGAATCGATCAGACTGATTAATCACGATAAATCGATTTCATTTTATGATCAGAGATCGATTTCTAAATTCAAAGATCGCCCAGCACTAGTCGCGAATGCTTGTGTTAGGATTTACTAACAGTTATTGCGCGTGCTCGTATTGCAGTTAATAATTACGAGTAGATAGGTAAATACTCATTTGTTTGTATTTCTATTGGTCATTGTCGTCGTTCGTCATCACGATTAACAGCCCGCGTATCATCCGTCTCATTTCCTCGTAATGGCCGGGAAATATTTCTTAGACTTACCTCCATTATTTAGTTAATAAATAAAAAAATATAAACTTCGCATTTCTTAAGTTGGAAGCTTCGGGGGCCGCGAGAGCTTTTTATAGTCTTTTTGGGGTCGCGGTTGAAAAATGTTTGAAAAACACTGCTTTCAAGATTAACGGCCAAAACGTAATTCATTATACCAACGTTTTACTGTAGCTAATGAACATGATTCACAACCAAACACCTACTTCAGTTCATCAAAACATTTTAGGCGGCTTAATTCACGCTTGAAATTGTAGAAAATTACAGCTCGAAAATGCTCGTTGTTAAATTTAATGATTTTTCACAGTGTTCACTTCAAATAACTGTATTTTCAAAACGTTACAATATTTTTTCGATTTGCCTTTTTTTAGCTGTATTCATTTGCCACTTGGTTCACTTAATCAGTTCAGATAAATTTGACACAAGACTAAATGAACTGAATTATGCAAACTGATGCACTTATTGGGGTGAATTACTTCAAAGTAAATTAGAATCTGTAATTTTAGTACTGGAAATAAAGTGAGCGAAGTAATGCAGCGAAATAAATAAATGATTTGGTTCAGTAAACGTAAATTAGATCTGATCCAAATGGCAAATGAAACACGTCTTTTGTTGAACTAACAAAAGATGAGATTCAATTGTAACAATAAAATTGATGTCAAAAAAAATCACGGCCTTCTAGGTAGGCTCAACATTTAGAGAACAGCCCCTGTATAATCGATTGTAGTGACATTACCTTCATCATTAAATAAATTTTATCATCGGCATTAGTTAGAAAATTGTAAAATTCATCTCTTGTTAATATATTAGACTTCTTATTCCTTTTGCCATCATTTGTATGTTGTAAAAATACAATTAATTTGGCATATTGTGCAATATTGACATTTTCATGTACATTCAATGTAGACTTCAACATTGAATACTGCTTCCACAAACTTGAAGATTTACAGACTTTACTTTTCTCCGTGAAATATGCCAGCAGTACATTTTCAGATAGTTTTCTTGTACTTTTCTTACGGCACCAAAGTTTGAAGCTTTTATAAACAGCCAAGTACCGTTCTTTAGTTTTTTCCGGTAATAAATCTAAAGAAGTTTGACCTGCTGGATCTGTAAATGATGAAGTACAATCACTCAGTATAATATTAAAATCTAGACAATTTTAAACTAATTATCTTGAAATTAGTACAATATTTTTAAATAATGTAAGAATAATAAAGCACTCCAGAAAAGAAACATCATGTGCTAATCTAATATCATAAAAATTTTATAAATTCTGATAATATTTCACAACCCGATTCTAAAATATTATATTAAAGAACAAGAATAAAATAAATTAAAGGCTCAAGGAATCAAATATTGATTTTTTTACATACTTATTTTGAACATTTCGAACTAAAAAATTAGTTCATCATCAGCAAATCTAAAATACAATACAATAATAATAATATAAAACTAATAAATAATACAAAATGTCAAACAAACCTCAATAAACGTAAAATATAACATAAAAAAAAATTGATAAATAAATTAAAATATGTGAAAACACCAAAATATATGAAAACAAAAATAGAAAAAATATCTGAAAAAATAAAAACTAGAAAATAAAAAATAAACAAAATTAAACTACTAAATTCCCTAAAAAATTTTGAGCATATTTTAAATTATTGTAGGCTTCAGTTTTATAGTTAACAGAAACATCAAAATGTAAATTTATATGTATGGTTTCTAAAATTAATCTCCTGGACACAACAATGATAATTTTCATTCTACTCGACCAAATAATGAAGAAAAACCAGTTGTCGCAGTTGTTCCTTTCGATAAAAAAATTAATATCAGGAATTAGAAAGATTTATTAGTAGACTTGTAGTGTATTCCGAAAATGGACCGGTTAGTTTTTACAGTAACCGGTTTCATTACGGAACACGGTTTTTGAAAATTGTGGTTAGTTTTTAATAACCAAACTAACCGTGCTCGAGCAGCGGTTAGTTTGGTAACTTCACAGCTGTTGTTGACAAGTTTGAAACGTGTTTGGCGGCTTTTGCAGTGTTTGTGGATTTTTGTCTTATAAAACTATATTTTTATGATGACTGATAAATAAACATGTGATACAAAATGTATTTTTATTATTTAACAGTATATATTCATATTAGATGAATTTATTACTTGTTCTGAAGCTCGTATTTACTTTTTTCTTTGTGTTATTTTTTATCCCTATATTTAAGTTAAAACAGGTGTGATGCAGAATACAATATTTTTATAATATAAACATTTTTCCATATTAAATAAATTTCACATTTCGAAACTCATGTCAAGTGACAACTGTCATCGTGAAAGTGATCCGTTATGACGTCATTCTAACCGTAACCGTGGTAAAATTGAACCGCACCGTGGTTCATTTTCGGAATATACTATTGATAATGAACACAAAATTAGTGTTCGAAACGTCGTCATTATTATGAAAAGAATATTTTAATATCATTAATAAAGCCATTTTATCCAATATTCTTGGATCATTTTTGATTCCTTATTTAAATTTTAATAATATTAATATGCTCTATAGGAAAACTAAGGATAAAATAGAAAAAACACATTTTAAAAATGTTGTTTACAAAATTCCATGTGGTTCATGTGGAAAATGTTACATTGGTGAAACTTCACAGCCATTATATAAGAGATTATACCAACATAATTATCATTGTAAGCTACTTGATCCAAATTATAGTGCATTAACTCGTCACCATCAGGAGACTGGACACATTATTGATGTTATGGAAAATAAATTTCAGATTAATTTTAGAAACCTTACATATAAATTTACATTTTGATGTTTCTGTTAACTATAAAACTGCTCAAAATTTTTTAGGGAATTTAGAAATTTAATTTAGTTTATTTTTCATTTTCTAGCTTTTATTTTCTTCAGATATTTTTTCTATTTTTATTATTCATATGTATATATTTTGGTGTTTTGACATATATTTTAATTTATTTATGGTATATTTTACGTTTATTGAGATTTATTTGACATTTTGTTTATTTATTAGTTTTATATTATTATTATTGTATTGAATTTTAGAATTGCTGTTGAACTAATTTTTTACATTTGAAAAAATCAACTTGCCTCCGCCAGGATTTGAACCCAGACCTTCCACTAGGGCCGCGGACGTTCTAACCAATTAGACCACAGAGGTGTGACGAATTGTTTGGCACTGACAAGCGATTTTTTTCTATGTGTCGTTTGTAAGTAATATCAATTGTGCGAATATGGGTTGTTCGACAATGCAATTGATATACAAACGTTGACACGTTTGAATTAATCAAATCATGAAGATAAATGTTTTTTTGTTAAATAGTAATTATATATAACAAAGCGTTGAATGTTTATTAAATTTGAAAAAATCAACGCTTTGTTATATACAATTACTATTTAACAAAAACTAATTTTTTAGTTCGCAACGTTCAAAATAAATATTTTTAAGAAAATCAATATATCCTTAAGCCTTTAATTTATTTTATTTTAATAATTATTTGGATCCATCTTAAATATTTATAAATTAAAGAACTAGTTTCATAAGGGCGCATGAAACGTGTTCTTTATACTATTTTTTCTATTGAGGTAATTTTATAATTATGTTATGCCAATAGCACACTGGTCGAGGAGCATGAATGAGCGTCGAGGAACTCATCGATGAAACAACAGAACGTACCCGTCATCGATGAAAAATAGAGGCGCCTCTATTTCCATCGAGGAGTTCCTCGATGAAACGATTGTGTCTCATTTCACACGTATTATTGTCAGTGTTGTTCCTAGGTGCACTATTGTACTAGATTTAGTACAATGAATAACGTTTTAGTACATCAGCACCCCTTTCTAAAATCTGGTACTATTTTGTTATTTATATTTATACAAGAAAAAATATATGAAAACAAAAACATAATTTTTTTCTGAAACTGAAGACTTTTTTGAATTCTTATTTATAATGATTGGTAGCAATGGTGGGGTGGGTAGTTGAGTATTGTTAACAATGTCGACATTGATTTGACAGACATTTACATTTATCCGCCATCGTTGGTCGCCGTATATTTGAATCGTGTATGAGGATTGAGGTTATAAATATAAATTTAAAAAAAAGTTACCAAAGAATAACAAATCATTTATTTGTATTACTTATTTTGACGGCAATTTTCTGAATTTAGTACAATTGCGTTTATTTTTAGTACAAATTTCCTCCAGAAGTTAGTACAATTTTTTTTGTCCTAGGAACAACACTGATTATTGTGTCTCATTTCATGTTAGCGTGGGCTGTCATTTTGGTTTTGCTTTGTGCTATTTTTTCGTGTTTGTTTATTTTATCAATCAGGGTGCGTTCTGCTGTTTCATCGATGAGTTCCTCGACGCTCATTTATGCTCCTCGACCAGTGTGTTATTGGCATTAGATTTTTAAGAACTGCGACTTGTCAAAAATATAAGTTGGTGTTTTTTATCATTCGTGTTGGTACCGCTTCTCATAACACAGATAATTGAAATATCATATTTTTTGACAATTAATCAATATTTTTTCTGTATTATGAATGTTTTGAATTTTATCTGATTCTAGTATATTCTGTTAGTAATATTTCAACACCGACAATTTACAATTTTGAGGTTATATGTCATTCATCTGTCAGATTTAAGAGCATTCATACCACTACTACAAAATAAAAAGCGCCAAAAACATTGCGTTTATAGATCTCCTTAGCAACTTGTTTACAGTGCGTTTATAAAGCTATAAGAACACCGAAATAGAAAAACAGTTTTAGCTAATCATGAGTTTTAGATTATCTAATCATAGATCAGTTCGATTTTTAAAAGTTAATCCAAATAATTTACAAAAACCAAATGTTAATAAGATTATATTAGAGTTAAAACTTTATTGAAAATTGGATAGTTAGTGATTTTCTAAATTATCAGTTGTAGGAAAAACGTTGTTTATAACACGTGTCGAAAAAGATTAAGTGCACGTGCAGATTTCTGTACTCGGCAAGTCTTGTGCGTTAAACTCTGCACTTTGACATAAAGATCCTTTTTCGGCAGTTATTATAAAAATAAAATAAAAATAACTATACACAGGAGACCGATTCTAATTTGTAGCAACCAGCTGTAGCGACTGGCTTGACGTCATTTATTGTCGCTACCGATAGTGTAGTCACCTTGCGGGATAAAGTGTAACTCAGATTTGACGTCATTATTGGCGACTAGACATTTTCTAGCGACTTACTGCTAGCAACTGCTTTGAACCAGTCGCTAACTCAGTCGCTACGTCCTATTCGTATGTTTTGCAGTGCCGTGTTTTGAAAAGTTTGCTTATTTTAATAAATAATACTAAATATAGAAATATAGTTACAATTTCAATCAACAAAGTGGACTTGTTAATAATAAACAATCACAAATAGCGGCAACAAGTTTTTCATAAATACCACATCAAAATATATAGTCTGATCTTTGTTACCAACAGTACAAAATAAATTCCGTAGAAATGTAACTAAATCGCATAACGTCATCAAATATAAATATATATATATATATATATATATATATATATATCATCTCGCCTTGTACCCATTACTGGGTGTGGCACTCTGCCGAAGCAGATTTCGGTAAGTGATATATTTTGCGCGTAAAGTGCGGTTACCAGCCGTCAAATCACGGCCCCCAAAGATGTCATTCAACTAAATATTTGGTTGCTACGAATTAGAATCGGTCTCCTGCACATTCAAAACTTGTTTCATTCCGAAAAAAACTTAAATTTTTAAAAGATTTTTTGTGAAGATTACCATCAGTTTCGTCTTTTAGATTATGTAAAAGTTTGTTATAAACTTGACTGTGATCTTCTAGTGGACTTTCTTCTTTTATATCTATGTCCATTACATCGACTTGATGTACTGGAAGCGCATCTTCGATATCTGCAGGTTCTTCCTTATAAACAGTAACAAATTCTGGAGACTGTATTTCATCGATTGGTTCTTCTTTAACAATGGCGCCAATTTGTTTTTCAGATAATGGATCTTCCTGCTTGGCGGTTGATGGCGGCGTAGTTACTTGAACTTGTAATATTTCCGAATTACTAGCAGCTACTTCCAGGTTCGTATTATGAGTAACAAGAGTTTGTAATGATATCTGTTTATGTGAATCAGTATCAATTATCATATTTCGCAAATAGTTATTCATTGTTTTGTTGTTTTCTAAACATGTTTGCTTAAAATTATAGAAAGAATTTACATTTTCCAAACATATGTTGCATATATATTTTGGGATTTCTGGTTTCAAGTCAACCTGAAAAAAAAATCCTTAGATTAAAACCAATCGGATATAAGGTGTTTTTGAGGAAAAAAGTTAATTCAATATCCCTCTATAATGCCTAGTGCACACGGAGAAACTTTTTAAAATGCTTCCCGAAATTTGTTTCCAAAGAAGAAGAAGTACGAAATGTTTCCAAGTTTTAACTGCGCCGTTAAAACTCGAGAGGTTTTGAGGAAACTTTTTGACATGCATCTAACTTCTCATTTATTTTGACATTTGTATCGTGTGTTGTGAGGTTAGAATTGTAAAACATTTTATTACGAACTAAATTTTAGCGTTGATTAGATTTGTTTAGAAGTTTATACGTGCAATTAGTGTACTTATTATTAATATATTTTTCTAGTGAGGTAAAATACATACATAATAAAAACATAAATATTTAAATACAACCATTGTTTTATAATTTCAGAGGAAAAATGTCTGAAGAAGAATTTTTATTATTAGCTGCAGCTGTTACCTGAGTTATTATAATAATATAAATAATTCCCCAAGTATCTAGGGACTTTTAAGAAAAAAATGACTAGTTTTGAAGAAACTTTTACATTTGCCATGTGAACAGGCGTAGGCTGATATTACAAGTTTCCCAAATACTTCTTCTTTTTTGGAAACAAATTTCAGGAAACATTTTAAAAAGTTTCCCCTTGTGCACTAGGCATAAAACAGTGGTTTTTAAAATGTGAGTCGTACCAATGTATTTTGGTTTCTCAAAAAAATGCCATAGGTGACTAGATGAGTGAAAATAGTGAAACTTTTCAAATAATTTTAATTTAAAAATAGGAGTAGAGATAAATTTTTGAAATAAAAATTGTAGCTACTGAAGCACTCTTTACTCTAGAGAATTCAAATAATTTCTTCAGTCGACCATTGTTGAGATGACAAAACATATTAAGCTTGTTACAATTGACAACTCAAATCAACTATAGAGGCGCTGCGTTCGCCTAGCTTTGGTAGGATAAATAGTTTGTTTACATTAGAATACATATATTAATATAGAGCTCGTTTCGCCAATTTTGACGATGAAATTAAGTATTGTGCAATTGATTAACGCCTTGGACGTCTACACATTCGTAGGAAAATTGTATATATTTTTTAAATTCTGAATAAGTCGCGTAATATTAGAAAATAAAAGCAGATGTTTTTCTCATGATCATTTACTCTTTGAATGAATAATATTATTTTCACATAGATATATGATTTACGGTTACAAAATACATACTAGAGTCGTTTATTTCCATCAAAGTTTAAATTTCTGAACGTTCGAACATTCAAATGTTTTGAACTTCGTCAGAAAAACTTCGAAGCTTCAAATTTTAGAATTTTTTGAAGCTTCAAATTTACTAATTTTCAAATTTTTCAAAGCTTCGAATTCTCGATTTTTTTGCCACTGAATTAACGCCGTCTGTCAGCTCCAAACACGCTCACGCATAATTCACGAAAAGTCGGCCACGAATTAAATAATAAACTCAACGAAGTATCCTGCAAAAACTCTGCATGGTTAGGCGTTTTAATTAAGCCATCTATTCTCTTACCGCCCATCTAAATACTATGGACTTTTAGTAAAACGTTTTAAAATGAGAATAAAAATGATACAAAAACGTCTTAATTAAAACGTTTTTGATAGTGTAGCGAAATTTTAAGTCTAAATTGAATTAATCACCAAGAGTAGTTATTTTTTTACCGCTAGTTGGCGTATCAGAAAGCTATAGTTGTCAATAGTTATTTGAAATAAATAACGTACATCATTAGTCACTCAGTGAAAGAATAATAACTATACCATGACTACTTTGTAATTTCTATGTTTTATTAATATCATATCAATTGTCTTGTTAGTGTCAAACAATAAGCGAAGATATAAAAACGATTTAAGACGTTTTAAGAGTGGTGTTGGATAAAACATTGTATTGGACTCGTCTGGAATGCATACTAGACACAATAAAATGTTGAAATGTCATAAATAATAAATAAATAAATATTAAAACAAAATGACGTCAAAAGTAAAAGCAACTAGATATTTTTGAAATTATTATATTTTAATTTCTGTTATTTTGTATTGTTAATGGTATTTTATATTACTTATTTGTATATTATTTTGTTTATTTATATTTTATATTTTTTAGCTGATGATGTGTTTCGTTCAAACTTGAAACGTCCAATTTAAAAAAAATATATAAATAATTTATTGGATCTCTGAAGCCTTATTTTATTTATACTTATATGTATTATTATTATACATAAATAAATAATATATGAAAATACAAAAATACAATGCACATTACCTCTTGTACTACAGTTAAATTAATTAAAGATCCTCCATTCTCTAACTCCAGTACCAAATAATTTTGAACATGACAAACGCATTTCTGTATTTGATTACCTACAATTTTTCTAGTCATTTCTTATTATTTCTCAGTCTGTATTTATGTACCAAAAATGTCACAAACTTAGAAATGACAGGCGAGAAAATAACAAAATCAAGACCATAGCTCTCTATTTTTATTTTATAAACAAATGTGAACAAAGTAAATATAAATTTTCGTATTAGTAAGAACTGTCATACGTTTTCATTAAAATAATAAATGTGATAGAACGTGAAAACACATGAAACGTGTGTCTTTACTTATTAAGACATACGTTAATGCCATTCGCATAGGTACGAATATTAAAAAATATAGCTATATTTCACATCTATGATAACCTCGTCCACATATGACGTGTAATCGTTTTCATACAGGGAATGGAGTTTATAAAGAACACGTTTCATACTATAATAATTCTTTGCGGTACTAGTACTGCAAAAGTATATTTTTGTTCTTGGTTACGATAATGAACGCATTTTGTTTCGATTTTACAAAATAAACCTTTGAATTTGCAAACAGTTCTCTTCCCTGTACACCCGATGTCAAAATGACAAGTCAAGTTTCTACAGAGATCCATGAATTTTTAAATAATTTTGACAGATAAAGAGACTTGTTTCTATGAAAAATTGTTTGAGTACCTATACGAAGTGCGCGAGTACGATTTCCTAAATTATTTATTATGGCACGTTCAAGGAATTCATTTATGGTAAAAATTCCTATACCTACTTGTCAACTATCATGAGCTGAATTCAGAACACATCTTCAACCAAAGCTGTCCTTATTTGGCTTATTTTTGTCTTCAGTAAACATGGAAAGGCCTTGCATCTTTTTCTTATTAATTTAAGAACGCATTATTCTTTTCCCCCTTTTTATTATTTTTAGCCAAAGAATAGTGCTAAATTCAGCTCAATTCGTTAACTAGATATTTCTGTAATTTTAAATTTATTTAAATATAAATATATTGCTATATTGTAAGGTTATATATACTTACAATTTCAGATAAACAAAATTTTAGTTTCTTTTCCACTTCTGTCCCATCGATATCTTTAATTAATATACTTTTAAGATTATATTTGTCACACAGACACAAATAACAACAGTTTAAGATATACATTTTACACAACAAATGTCACAATGTCCTAATAAACAATGCGAAGGTAACATAGAACACAGCAGCAGCAATGTTGCCAATCGTAGCAACGATACTTGAGCGAAGTAGCACCGAAAATTAAATTATAGAGTTGAACAAAGAGAACTACAACCCAAGAGACTTCGGAGGTCGCTACGTCGCTACTATCATCGGTATTCGGTACATCCTGTGTCAAAATTTGAATTTAAAAATAGCGATTTATTTGAATTTGTGAAATGATAAACCAAAGAAAGGTTTAATGAATGCGTTATCAGCCAAAATTTCATTAAGATTGGTCTAAAATAGACTGATTTATTGAAAAAGAGATCACTTTTGTGAAACATTCTGTATTTGCAAAAATTCGGGCTAATTTTCTATTAATGTAATGCTGTCAAGCACGCCCAAAAGTTAGTGCATATGATGTATGCCACTATTTTCACTACATTGTATAATTTGTTCAAAATAAATCAATTTTACTATTAAATATTAAATAAATTGTAATAATTATAATATAACTAATTTTAAAACATCTTCAATTTTGTAAAAATATGACAACCTTGCTCCACTCGTCGCTACCGTCTTTAATATAGTCACTGTAATACCAATGTTGCCAACAGTGTCAAACCGCCACCCACTAAATCATAGAATTGAAACCACTAAACTGCAATTTTTTTTCAATTTTCAGATTATGCTAAAATGTTTCAGCTTTGTTATATTTAACACTTCTTTAGCATACCCAAAAACACAGAGCTGGTGCTAGAAACCACTGTTTTTACTTCAATATAACTTATTCTGGGGTTTATTACGTAAAAAAACAGTATTTCATTTATAAATATTTTAATACATTTATTTTATATTATTATTATTTATATTATAAAATTAATTAATTTAAGAAATTTATGTTCGGTAATCCATAAAGCAAAAATAAAAAAAAAATTCTAAATAAACCACCAGAAAAACCAGTAACCACAAAGCCAAATTTCACGGCTAAACACCACTCACAAACCACCAGATTTAGTGGAAAATCCACTAAGTTGGCAACACTGTGTAAAACGCAAATAACTAGCGCCATCTGTAACAAGTTTCCGAGTTACTCATTTTATATTGAGCCACGGCTTTGTTGACAAGTATCAAGTTTTTTGTTTTTATTACATACATATTTATTGTTTACAATTTTATAACTTAACATTTTTTATCCTATTTTTACCAACAGTATAGTGTTCTATTTTATAGCTGCTTGAAATTTACCTGTAAGTTTTAATAAATGTGATTCTTATTTTAATTCAAATATCAAAGATCGGTGCATTTATCTTTTAAAATAATAAAATTTTATATAAACCCCAAGTATCTGATTGAATTCTTTTTGCATTATTTCGGATTGACAGACAGGATATTGATCTGTAACAACATTAAATGTGTTCATTGCCTCCAAAACAATGGGTTTTAATTTTTAGGTTCTGAACTAATCTAACTGGACGATTGTTCGGCTCTGGAGTTATCTGACCTTATCTTGGATTTAATTAATTAACTCCTCTGTTAAAAATATACTAAATAAACAACCTTTACAGATTCTCAACTACTCGAATTTGAGGTTGGATGCGTCCGGCAAGAATTAACCTAAAAACATTGTTTTGAAACTACTGATTAAATACGCGGTAGAATAGAAAACATTGAAACGGTATGTATCTTTGAATTATGATTATGATCAGCGTGCTTTGACAGAAATAAATGAACAAATCAACATATTTTTGTTTGTTTGATTTATTATTAAATGTCAATACGGTTATTTTGTGAAAGAATAAATAAATTTTATTAATAATTTCTTTCTTTCATAACACGCTGATTCCTATGCGATTTAAATAAAATTAATGTAATTTTTTTATTAAAAAATTTTTAATGTGAGGGTACTAAACTTTATAGTCGTTGAATTCAGAAAAAAATTTTTTTTTTCATAGTTTTGTAATAGACCATTTTAAAAATTCATTGCGCATGTGCAAACGTTAGACGGAGATAAAAAAGTTAGTGCCGTATACTCATCTTTGTGTATGATATGACAAGTGACAGTTCGATTATTTTTGTTGCTTAGTATTTGTTTCTTCATTGAAAAGTAATTAATAATAGTAATTATGACGGGTACTATATGCTGCGTACAGGGCTGTAATAATAATTCAAACAAAAACACAAGCAACATTTCATTTCACTCTTTTCCTCAAAACGTGAACAGAAGAAAAGAATGGATATGTTATTAAACGAAATCTATCATATTAACATAATTTATAAATAACTGATGAATATACTACAATAAGTTTTCATTTTCAATATAAACATTTTACTTACTTTGTACTTAAATTCATTTTGAAATATCTCGTTCGCCGCCATCCGGCGGCATTAAGTTATTAGTTAAAAAAATAAACACCTAGGGGTCGCGGACATTTTAAAATGGTCTATAGGCTTGCAAAATGGTTTTTCTTTGCTAATTTAACCAACCTTGTAGATCTTATAGTTCTCGAGATAGCAATGATTGTACACTTAAATAGAACAGTCTGTATATTAACCATTGTACACATTACTTCTCTGAACTTTCACATAATCTATATTGAAGTAAATATTATAAAATAGTTATTTAATTATATAATTTTTTACCACCGAAAAAACAAATCCGTATTAAAACAAACAACCTCTAGTTCAAAATATGACTACCAAAATGCGTATGGTACCATGGCCAACTTCATTGAATTGCGCTACGCTTATTATGGCCGTTACTTTTCTTCATTTTGCCATATAAAAATTTGTCGTGAGTTTTTTACAGTTTTGGTATGTCAAGTAATGCCATCTAATGCTTTTTATTTCTATTAAAGGAAAGTGACAATGCTCTCAAGTTACAAAAACAACCTTAAAATATTTGAAAACTGAAGTTTATGTGACTAAACCACATACATTTAATGGAACTGGGTATTTTATTTATACATTCAATGTTATTAAATATTATGACTAGTCTAGACTAAGTAAACTTCATTTGGCAACGTAGCATTATCTGTCACTTGAGGTAAATAATACCGCCATATTGTCTACCTATTTAAATTTTTTGAAGTGGTTATTAGTCAAAAGAAGGAAGTATTATTGAATTATTGTTGTCAACGGTTAGTATTTTACTGTAAAGATCGTATGATAATAAATATAAAATGACTAGGCTTGTTTTTAGGATGTTTTAAATCAATGCAAGAAGCAGTATTTTCAAATTTAGTTACGACGTATCTCGTTAGAGGCGCTAGTTGACGTGCCCGCTCTGTAAATTTGAAAATTTTAATGTCATATGAAATGGCCATAATAAGCGTAGCGCAATTTAATGAAGTTAGTCATGATGGTACGGAATTAGTAGTTATAGACTGCGTTCAACGTACTAAGCTAAACAAGCAAACCGGACGTAAGAATCATTGAAAGGGTGATAAATATAAAATTACGCTCCTGAAAAATAGTTGCTTGAGATATGTATATGGTGTACTAAAATATGATCATATTACTCGATACCGTTTGTTAGTAAATTTAAATTATATCGATGATCGTGTCAATATACTTTATCTATGTCTTGTACATAAAATTAAACTTTCGGGTTGTCCATCATATTTATTAAATAAATAAATTAATAAAGAATATAAATACACTCTAAGGGAAAAGGATTTATACTCAGTACCGTCTTTTAATAAAGTAAAATATAAAGGTTCTTTCTCTTACTTGGCTCCAACACTTTATAACAGTAGTCCAAACACTTTAAAGTCTTTATCTTTGAACACATTTAAAAACCATGTAAAACGCTTATTTAAGTTAAAATGAAATCTGTGATTTAGTTCGAATTTATAGTTAAGTCAAAATTTTATAATTAAGATCCTAGCTTTGTTGACATCATTTTCTGATTTTGTTTTGTATTTATTTGTACTGGGTTAGGTGGAAGATCAGCCTGTGATTGAACCTTGCCATTGATGTGAATCAATAAAGCTATATTATTATTATTATTAGTATCCCAAACTAATTTTTACAGTGTACAAAAAACAAAAACATACAAAGTAATCTCTAATATAAATTTAAATGCATCAGTTCGTACCATTAGATACTTTTTCATTTCTCTCTTATTATAATTTTTAAAAATCGAAATCACAGCTTTTATTTAAATTATTAATTAAATCTAGTACATAATTTAGAGCAATATTACATGTACTGGATGCAAATAACTGATATCTAGGTCTTAGAACTATACTAGAAACATTAAAGTATATAATAGATAAAATTTCGGGAACTTGAACATTCCCATACAACAGGTTATAAATAAATAATATACAATGAACATCTCTTAGTTGTTTAAAAGTTATAACATTAATGGTGTATTCCGAAAATGAACCACATTAACCATGGTTAGTTTTTTCAGTAACCGGTTTCATTACGGAGCGTAGTTTTTGAAATTTGTGGTTAGTTTTTAATAACCAAACTAACCGTGCTCGAGCGGCGGTTAGTTTGGTAACTTCACAGCTGTTGTTGACAAGTTTGAAACGTGTTTGGCGGCTTTTGCAGGGTTTCTGGATTTTTGTCTTATAAAACTATATTTTTATGATGACTGATAAATAAACATGTGATACAAAATGTATTTTTATTATTTAACAGTATATATTCATATTAGATGAATTTATTATTTGTTCTGAAACTCACATTTATTTTTTCTTTGTGTTATTTTTATATCCTTATATTTAAGTTAAAGCAAGTGTGATGCAGAATACAATATTTTTATAATACACTGCTAAAAAAAAAAACCGGTCACCTAAAAAATTCCAAAAAAACGTCACTTTTCAAACCCCTGTCAGTTTGTCAGTTTTGAAACAAATTGGATGCAATTTTTTGTCCGAAGTCGCCCAAAGTCTAGTCTTTAAAAAGCTGTGAATTGATTTTGAGTAACCTTCTTTTCTCTTCCCCCCGCCACCCCCAAACGAGAACCACTTTTTTCCTGAAAAAAAAGGTGATTTTTCCAAGCTTTCTATGGGAATCATCAGCCGTCAATTGACAAATCTGTTTACAGATAATGAAAATATGGACATTTTTGTTACTCGAACGCAACACTGCATCAAAATCGGATGATTTTAAAACAAAAGTTATAATTTTTTGAAAAAAAAGGGACATTTTTTTTTCGGCGCGGCTAGCTGAATGTCCCCGTTTCGAGTCCGCGCGTCTCCCACATTTTTCTGTCATAAAATTATATTTTGCAGAGTTACACAATCATTAGTAGAATTAATTTCCGAATACAATTTCAGGTCATCAGCATATAATAAGCATTTAATATCAGAAAGACCCTGAGGTAGATCATTTATAAACATAACAAATAATAGAGGACCCAGCAAACAGAGGAACGTTAAGCTGACACAACCATTGCTGCACAATTAAGCAAAAACTATCAGAAAAATTAGTACTCATTTGTTACTAATTAATTACCAAAGAACGAAATTTATTACTGTTTTAAAAAATAAATAAAACAAATATAAATAGCAAAGCACCATAATAATAATTGTTTACTAACTAATTACTCATTAATTACTAATTAATTATTAGTTAATTGTTGAAATAAGGTGGATTGTCGACCTGAGATCCGGAGAAGTCACGGAAATGGAAAATGAATATACGGAGAAAGAACGGAGATTTTTCGGAGAAAATTACTCGCACATAACCAGTTCTAATGCATTTCAGACTGTATTAATCGATCAATCAATAACGAAACCCCAGTTTAGAATTAATTACTCGAGCACAACCAGTTGTAATGCCTATGATAATGCATTAATCGATCAATAAATATTGAAACTCTAGTTTTGAATTAATTATTCGCGCAAAGACGTGTTTATTATTAATTACTCGAGCACAACTAGTCGTCTTTGATTTTGTTATGTATTAGTCGATTAATAAATATTGAAACTCAGGTTTCGATATTTATTCATGGATTAATGCATTATCATAGGCATTACAACTGGTTGTGCTCGAGTAATTAATTCGAAACTCGAGTTTCATTATTGATTGATGGATTAATGCATTATAATAGCCATTACAACTGGTTGTGATTAATACAGTCTAAAATGCATTAGAACTGGTTATGCGCGAGTAATTTTCTCTGAAACATCTCCGTTCTTTCTCCGTAGATCCATTTTCCATCTCCATTACTTCTTCGGAACTCGGTTGCACAATCCACCTTATTTCAACAATTAACTAATAATTAATTAGTAATTAACTAGTAATTAATGAGTAATTAATTAGTAAACAATTATTATTATGGTGCTTTGCTATTATTATTTGTTTTTGTGTGGTTGTGCTAGCTTAAGGTGGTTCTATCATGACAGTCTCATACAAAATATAGGTGACCTAAAAAGTTTATAAAAATAATTATTACATTTTTGTATGGTATAAATATCGTATAATTAACAATAACATTGAATATATTAAATAAAACTATTTAACATGGGATGGCTAGCTCAGTGGTATGAAGTCGGCCTGTGGATCCTGAGGTCCCTGGTTCGATTCCCACAGGCGACAAATTTTCATAATTTGAAAAAGCTATCCTTGTGGCTCCTCCACCACTAACATGTTTGGGGGCCGTGATTTGTCGACTGGTAACCGAACTTCACGCGTAAAATATATCACTTACCGAGATCTGATTCAGCAGAGTGCCACACCCAGTAATGGGTAGAAGGCGTGATGATATATTTATTTTAAACTATTTAACTAGTTTATGAAATTCAGTAACATAACAAAATTTTTGGAAGTGAATGTTTCATGCCAACCAATAGCAGTGTAAGATTTTACACAGCAGAAGCTATGACAACAAGGTTAGAACCACAAGCGGCCAGTCGGTACGAAACGTAACTGTATTATCGATACATCCTACTGACAGTACATAAGAAAAATGAGAAAAATGCACCAAAGCAATTATTATCAACTGTAACAACAAATAAATAAATATGAAATGCTGTAATATATTTGTTTTGTATTAAAATTAATATATTTTACTGATCGAAATAATAACTTTCATAGTTCTTGCTTTGTCATTCGTGCGACCATCTCAGTCTACGCCTGTGACCATCTCTGTTTACGCGTGCGACCATCTCTGTCTACCCGTGCAACGTTGCCAAGCATTTCTGACAGTTTCATTGAAAATCATAGAATATGCAACTTTCATCGCCAATTTCTTCGAAACTAATCCGGTAAGGCATGGATTTTTTAATTATCATACCTTTACCTTTACATGATGTACTGTGTGTTGGTTTTTTTGTTAAAAAATAACTACAATATATAAATTTATTACGCAGTAAGCTGCCTGCGAGATACAGTTGCTATAACGCCAATGCATTTTTGGTCGACTTGAACTTTACATTACTCAGCTCAACAACGGTAAACTTTAAAAAAAAATTGCATACTAGTGTAGAAACATATTTACATTTCATTACAATTCGGGTTAAATGCTTCCATGATAGTACCACCTTAACGCATAAGCTGACATAACCCCATTTATTTTTAAAAAAATAACAGCAATAAATTTCGTTCTTTGGTAATTAATTAGTAATAAATGAGTACTAATTTTTCTGATAGTTTTTGTTTAATTGTGCCGCAAAGGTTGTGTGTCAGCTTAACGTTCCTAGCAAAGAGCCTTGTGGGACCTCAGAAGTCGGTACAAAACTATCAGAAATGTTATTATTATATTTTACAAAGCAAGCACGATTCTGTAGATATGATTTTATAAAAACAATAGTATCATCAGAGCAGCAATACTTCTTTAATTTTTCAAGTAAAATTGAATGACTAACTTTATCAAAAGCTATTGATATATCTGTGTAAATAATATCTAGCTGTTTCTTATGAGCAAGAGCATTACAGACATCATTTTGAAAAACCATAGGATGCGGGCACTCACGTGACACTGTGACGTAAAAACAGCTGTTCTAGTAAAAGATCACTGCGCCACCTACAAAATGAACTATTTTTTTGGACGAGATGTGAAAATAACCGGTTCTTTTCAAATCTCGTCCCAAAAAAATAGTTCATTTTGTAGGTGGCGCAGTGATCTTTTACTAGAACAGCTGTTTTTACGTCACAGTGTCACGTGAGTGCCCGCATCCTATTAGATTTGTGACAGTTGTGACAACGAAACCATGTTGATACGCAGAAATATTACTTTTCACATGATTATACAGTTTGTCATAAATAATCTTTTCAAATTTTTTTCACAATGCAGACAAGATTGCTACAGGTCTTTGATTTTCTATTAATTTAGGATTACCCCCTTTAAAAATAGGTATTATACAGCTTATTTTTAGTCTATCAGGAAATTTATTATGTTTCATAGCATTATTGAAAATCGCTGTTATTGGCTGCAATAAATATTCAAAAGAACATTTATTCGGCATTCAGTCAATTTTTAAATTTTTTAATTTTGTCAACGTTCCGACTGCCACTTCCAGTCTTCTTCAGGACACTAATAAAAATTAACAATAATAATACAAAAATAATAAATATAAAATATAAATACTTACAAATAAAATGTAAATAAATTATTAATAATGATTTGAAAAATGAAACCAAATAGATAAATGTATAGAAATATGTTTTTTTTGAATATATTTAACATAAAATATTTGTCAATGATCTAAAACGGAGTTTTTTATTTAAAAAATTGAAAAAATTGACGTGTGCTAACTGTATACATTTTTTTTTCACTTTCATCTACAGTCAAGTAAAAACTATATCATTTCTTATTCAAAAGAACCTCTAGACCTACCGATGCTTTATGATTTATAGACAATATTGCTTTACAAACTTCGTCTTCAAGATTAAGATATTTATTTTACCGAAATTTTACGAAAATTCAATTGAACGAAATCTACCGAATTTTTCCGATCTAATCTACCAAAAATAGCAACTTTGCATCTGGCAACACTGACAGTTCATAACAAAAATGACAAAAATGCACCAAAGCAATTATCATTAACTGTAACAACAAATGAATAAATATAAAATACTGTAATATTTTTTTTGTATCGAAATTAATATATTTTACTGATCGAAATAACTTTCATAGTTCTTGCTTTGTCATTCGTGCGACCATCTCTGTCAACGCGTGCGACCATCTCTGTCAACGCGTGCGACCATCTCTGTCTACCCGTGCAACGTTGCCAAGCATTTCTGACAGTTTCATTGACAATCATAGAATATCCAACTTTCGTCGCCAGTTTCTTTAAAACTAATCCGGTAAGGCATGGATTTTTTAATTCTCATACCTTTACCTTCATATGATGTGCTGTGTTAGTTTTTTGTTGAAATCTAAATACAGTATATGAATTTATTACGCAGTAAGCTGCTTCGCGAGGTACACAGTTCCTAACGCCAATGCATTTTTGATCGAATTTAATTTTTCATTACTCAGCTCAACAACGGTATACTTTCTAAAAAAAATTGCATACTAGTATAGAAACACATGAAAAATAGCATATTTACATTTAATTCAAATCTGCCATAAATGCTTCCATGATAGTACCACCTTAAGAGAAATAAACAAAACGGCATTTTTAGCAGTAATGGCTGATGAAACCACAGACGTATCGGCGAAATTTCAAATGGTTATGATTTTTCGATATGTAACAAAAGATGATGATCCAGTAGAACGGTTCTGGAATTTTTTGCTTACAGCGAAACACGATGCAGAAACAGTTTCTGAAGTGTTAGAGATCCCGTGTTAAAAAATGAGGGGAATTAATTTATTGCTCAAAGTTACGATGGTGATAAAGAAAATTTATTTCCTTACATTCACATTTTATTGATTACTTTTTTTTTTGATGTAGCACACCCAAAAATATGTAGCACGAGCCGCCACTGTTATGTAATACTACTTGTTTCTTAATTTGGGTCATAATAAATATGCAAAATATTTTTTTGAATTTTGAAATTGTTATTGCTATTTCGTGAAATTCTCTTTTTTGTATATTGAAGTGTGCTTTGGAGTACACTCAGCGTTAGATTGATTGGAAATAATGACAGTTGTCATACATTTCAAGATGTACTATTAGAAATATATGTACATAAAAGTGTATGAGTAAATCAGAATTTGTGGTTTGAAACATATCTGTATTGTTTTTCGTTTAATATTAAAATTACGTTTTCACATCTTAACATAGTCTCTGTTTTAGTCTTTGTCTTTCGTTTTTTTGTTTGTTTTTGGCAGAAAAATTCCGGCTATTTCCATCTCTTAAGGTAGTTCTAGTCATAGCCAAGATCAATGAATTGCGCTACACTTATTATGGCCGTTTCATATGTCATTAAAATTCCTAGTTACAAATTTACAGAGCGGGCACGTCAACTAGCGCCTCTAACGAGATACGTCGTAACTAAATTTCAAAATATTGCCGCTTGCATTGATGGAAAAAGTCCTAAAAACAAGCCGTCATTGTATATTTATTATCATACGATCTTTACAGTGAAATACTAACCGTTGGCATCAATAATTCAATAATACTTCCTTCTTTTAACCTATAAACACTTCAAAATTTTTAAATAGGTAGACAATATGACGGCATTATTTACCTGAAGTGACAGATAATGCTACGTTGCCAAATTAAATTCACTTAGTCTAGACTAGCTAGCTAGTCACTTTAGTCAAAAGCTCAGAATACTACTCATAATATTTAATAATATTGAATGTATAAATAAAATATTCAGTTCCATTAAATGTATTTTGTTTGATCACATAAACTTCAGTTTTCAAATATTTTAAGGTTGTTTTTGGAACTTAACAGTGTTGTCACTTTTCTTTAATGGATATAGAAAGTACTAGATGGCATTACTTGACGTATTAAAATTCTAAAAAACTCACGACAAATTTTTATATTGCAAAATGATGAAATGAAACGGCCATAATAAGCGTAACGCAATTCAATGAAGTTGGCCATGACTAGAACTAGCTTAACAACATAAACATAATGCCAATGGCACACTGGTCGAGGAGCTCATCGATGAAACAACAGAACGCACCCGTCATCGATGAAAAATAGAGGCTCCTCTATTTCCATCGACGAGTTCCTCCATGAAACGATTCTGTCTCATTTCACACGTATTATTGTGTCTCATTTCATGTTAGCGTGGGCTGTCATTTTGGTTTTGCTTTGTGCTATTTTTTCGTGTTTGTTTATTTTATCAGTCAGGGTGCGTTCTGTTGTTTCATCGATGAGTTCCTCGATGCTCATTCATGCTCCTCGGCCAGTGTGCCATTGGCATAATCTTTGTGATATATCTAGTGAATGTTTGTTCACTTAAATCAGAGAACAATTTTATAAAATTGTTTGATGTTCTTTAAAAATTAAATAATTTTTAATTTAAAATAATCTAAATTTCAATGAATAATTTAATTAATTTGTATTATTCAAAAATAATGTAGAATAAATAGTTAAATTATTGTTGTGAACCAGCCTGAATGTTTCAAATATAGTAATTTAATTTTTTTTTAAATCTTTTACGTTAATAAAATATGATAGAATTGCATTATATTATAAGCTCAAAGGTAATAAAAATACATATTTAAAAATTACAACACCTAATTTTTTTTACATGTCAGTTCTGTATACAATCACTTCGCCATTTTGTATTTGGTTTCTGTCTGTTTGGTTTGTTGTGATTATTTGATTGGTGTTTTCTTCATATATTTTCCTTTATTTTCGTTTAATACTTTCCTATTTATTTATTGTTTTAGTAAATAAAATAATCAGCCTTTTTAAAGGCTACTTTCCTTATTTTTTTAACCTTTCCCTATTTTTTATTTTTTCCCGAGTCCATGTCGGCTTCCGAGGAATTTTTTATTTCCCTTGTGGAAGGGCACCGTGTCCTGTGGAATAAGGGGGAGAAAAATTATAAAAATGCCGCTGTAAAAGAAAAAATCTGGGCAGAAATTGGCGGTATTTGTCAAATTACAGGTAAGCCTTATATATATACCGTGTGTCCCACGTAAATGTTGCCATGGGCAATTAACATGTACAATCAGTCCATAGGGACTTACAATTTTGACCTCATATGCAGCAGACCCCCCTTCACACAATTTTGTGTGAAACAACAAATTTCTAGAAAGAGCGAGGTGACACCATGCCGAATCGAACAGCTGCTTTCTTCTTTCAACACTTTCCCTCAGATCCCAACATTTGTTTGACGTTTGGATCACGTGATAAACGTCAAACTGTAATGCTATACCATGTTCGCTACATAACAAATTATTAAATTCTGTTTTGTTCACTAGATGGCAACCGAAAAATTTGAATTGTAAACCCTATAGGCAAATGCAGCTAAGTGTTACACCACCTAGCGGTAATTTTTAGAACTACTGTATCCAGGATACATTTTGAATTTTATTATATATTAGATACAGATATTTTCAAATATTTTCGGTTTGTTGATAAAATATATAATGGCCGTATTTGTTTGGGAAATTTTGATCCAACCCTGAACTGACCTAGAACTAACTCGTGTTACTTCCAAATAAATGATGCATCTCAAGTGTCAGTTGTAAATATTGGCGGTAAATTTAAAATCTGAATGCATGTTCGAAGCGACATCTGCTTAGTTTTGTTTGTGTGTTAAATAGCGCTTTTAATTGGATGTTTTGAGTCATCTTTATATATTTTATATGTAGTCAAAAAGCAAATAACGTCAGGGTCTGTTTTTTTTTATAATTTTGTCATCAGCACTATCAAAATAATGAATTTCGGAGTCGCAATAATGTGTCGTAATATTATCCTCTGTGACTTATATTGCAAGAAGCACATAATGCATATTGCTCTTCCATCATCTGCATAAATAATAGTTTAGTATATTTTTTCAAAATATTATTATAAAATTACTTACGTTTTTCATAAAAATAACTCCTAACTTCTCTATACTATTACAAATCGCGATGCCGCCACGAATAACAAGGAACACAAGTTGATTAGATAGAGATAGTAAACGGGTTGAATCTACCAACCCGCTAAAATAGCTGGGGCAGTAGGCTCAGTTTAAGGTTAGTTCCAGGTTACTTAAAGTGTGCCAAGTAACCTGCAGGTTACTTTAAAAATCCCAAATAAATACGGCCAATATAGAATGATTATTACTACGTACCAGGGTCTAAAAAAACATCCAGATGTATCCTTTCATGTATTGCCAAAGAAAAAAATACAAAAAGCAAAATTTGAGATAAAATTTAGGGTTGCCGAATTAATAGATAAACATGCAGTATGGATTATGCGATTAAAAATACGGAAAAAAAGTTAACCCGCGTAAGGTAGTATGTTCCCTACATTTCACAAAAAAATATTACATTATTATTTCAACTTTTTCAGTAGTAAAAGAATGCTATTTCAGGAATGTTTACGTTACCAGGGATACGTCTTTGTACCAAAAATAATATTTTTACTTCAATTGTAATGGTGATAAATAATAATAATAATAATAACCTTTATTAGTTCATACGAAAACTGGTATTTTTAGTCCTAATGAAACACATAACTTTTTTTTATGGTAAGTAGTTAATCAAGAAATATGTAAATAGAACTGTTGCCAAATAAAATTTTTCACTGTACATCTCAAACTAAATGCAATACCTATTAATTTGCTAAAGCCAAAGAAAATACGATAAATAAATTGAAAATAGTGACAGAATTTTGAGAATGATATACAAAATTTCGCACAAAGTGAACATTAAAACGCTACGCATAATAATGTCAAAATAGAGAAATATCACGATACAAATACAATAGAAGAGACAGAAACAGTACATACTATAATAAATGTATTGAATAATCAACCGAAAACGGCTGGAAACTCTGATGTACAAGTAAATATTTAATAAATACAGAAAGAGCACTTAACCATCTCAGGCTTAGAAAATTTTGATATACTCATTTTTATTCTAAATTCTAGAGATTTATTATATAGTGACAATCATATAAACAAATTAAATATAAAAGAGAAAGTTATTTTGTGTTTTATAATATTAAAGTGCCATTTAAGTTTTGTAGTTTTAAACGTCAAAAATCTATCCTGGATACAGTAGTACGCGAAGTGTTCTAGATGGCGCAGCGATCTTAATTTTATTTGCCTATTGTAAATAAAAAGTGTCTGACAAAAAATTATGGCACCAAATTTTATATCACATTCTGCCAATACTCTCCCGACATCATATTTAATACAGGTTATTCTATTTTAATAGCATCATTTTATTAAATTAATAAAAATAATTTCTAATTGTTCGCCTACTATTTTATTGCTACTGACACAATGTGCTAAATTTGTTTTGAATATTTAAACTTGTTACTGCCATCTTGAATTTTTAAAAAGTTGAGGACAGCGTAAATATTGTTAGAATGTATTATGGAGGGCGCAGTACCAGACTAATATCTGAGTACTTCGCGAGAAACTGTTAGAAAAATTTTAATATTCATAATGACACTGACAGATTATAGTTATTTTTATAACAAGTGCCGAAAAAGGCTCGTTACGTGCACGAGCATGTAACCTTTTTCGGCACGTGTTATAAACAACATTTTTCCTACAACTGTGCGATTTACTAAATCACTAAAATATTATTAAAATTTATAAAATTTATAAAATTTTAATCATATTACATGAGAACGATGTTTTACGGCGTTGCTATGGTTTGTTTGTTGATTGCTTGCACATTGTTCTAAGTTATTTAAAAAATTTTCACTAACGTCAAAATAATTTCTTCAAAATCATCTTGATTGGAATAGTACAGTGAGTGATTCTTCTTTATCATTAACACCTCCAAAGATAATTGAAGCTCCGGATCATACTATGTTGGATCTATTTTCGACAATGACAATCAACCTGCTGCTGGTACTTCTGAAGCTTCCGAAATTGTTACCAATAATATTACTGGTAATAATATGAACAGGTACGGAAGAAATCAATGTTTCTTTAGACACAAAAGTTTCCACTTTACATTATGTCAATATAAGCAACTGTAACAACTGTATTAATAATATACACAAACAATAAATATGCAGTATTTCACTTACTCTTTAAATAAAACCATTTATCGATATATTTTACTTTGTTCGGTTCTTTTTATTAATTGTCTACAGATTAGATATACTGCAAATTAAGGTTACCTTTATAAACGTCAAAATATACTGCTGCATATTTACTAGCGCTGGTTCACCGTATCTTCTTCTTCCATAAGCGTCTGTGGTCAAAATATGAATTCCGCGCTCGGCGCGAAATTTAAATCGCTGTCAAAACAATATTCTTTTGACAGTTACGTAATGAAGCACTTTCCGAACTAGTGTTTCTTTGCTTTCGGAAGCGCACTTGGTCTGCATTCATCTACTTTCCATACGTAACCAAGGCAATAATAGTTACGTAATAACAAAGAAATCGCACAGTTGTAGGAAAAAATATTTAAAACAAATTGCAAGCACTTTACGTCAATAACAATAAAAGAGTAGGCGAAAAATTACGATTTATTTTTATTGAAATCATTAAATTACGCTATCAAAATCGAATAATTTGTATTAAATAAAATGTAGGCATATTGGTAGTATTGTGATACAAAATATGGGGTGGCTAGTTCAGTGGTATGAAGTCGGCCTGTGGATCCTGAGAACACTGGTTCGATTCCCACAGGCGACAAACAATTTTCATAATTTAAAAACCTCCTCCACCACTAACATCTTTGGGGGCCGTGATTTGACGACTGGTAACCGCACTTCACGCGCAAAAATATATCACTTACCGAGATCTGCTTCGGCAGAATGCCACACCCAGTAATGGGTAGAAGGCGTGATGATATATTTATTTATATTTTTATTGTGATACAAAATTTGGTGCCATAATTTTTACTTACAAAAAACTGTTTTTACATGTTAGCTGCCTATGCCACCATTTACGTGGGACACACAATATATACATGTACGTACAATACATATCTAAATAAATTTGTTATCATCCACAGGTGAAGAAGCTGTAACGTTGTTTAATAGCATACGCCTCAAATACGTTAGGCGTAAAAATGAAATGAAGAATACTTCAAGAAATGGAGCAGTAGCCAAACCTTTGAAACCATGGGCTCTTCATGATAAACTCAAGTTCCTTGATGACACTATTGTCGCCAGAAAGTACGAAAATTTAGATCAGTTAAAATTGTAACAATTATTTTAAATACCTATTTTCTTTTTTTATAGAACTGCATCCAATATTTTATTACAGTCCGCCCTTGAAAGGTATGTAATTCATTAATAATGTACTACGCAAAACAAGCAAACCGGAAACAAGAATCATTGAACGGTTGTGCTGGGCTAGCATTTGCTTGATTTGCCCGCGAGCAAAACAATCGAGAAATTTCTCGCTCGAAGTGCTAGACATTCAAATATTTTTTGCGGAAATTTCAAATTGTAAGTTTATAACTTGACAGATCGAAACTATTTTGATAGTTGACAGACAATAATTAATTTACATATATGAAAAATTAAAAACAAATATATTCAGCTTTTCTTAGATGATCGGATTGACCTATTTCAGGCTATTATCGGTAGGATTACTATTATTAAAAAATATATATTTATTGAATTCCATATTCCAAACAATAGCCTAATATTACCAACACAAACTTGGCTGAAAATTTTTAACGCAAATTTCAATCTGTCAAAAATCAAAACGCATAAACGTGCGCACTCTAACTATTATTTGTGATTAGCCGAACACATTTCACGATATCTTGTTCGATAAAACTTGATCTTGAAAATGTAGCGAAACGAGCAAACCGTTCAGTGGACCAAGCAATAAATCGCTTTTTGCTTACTTAGCAATTGCTTGTTTTCCTGGGCTTATTGAACGCACCTATTGATTGCTACCAAGGACGTTGAAAGGAGGGGGTTATGGCATTCAAGTCAAGACTGTGAGGCTCGGCAGATTGACAGAGACAGAAGTATTATTTTCTGTACCGTGCTTAGCCTGATATTGCGCATGTGTCATAAAGAGATTTGAAATTTAAACTTTATAGCCAGTATTCGTCTGACTAATATACAACTCATTCAAACAACACGCTTCTACCCATGCTTTTCGAAACTCTTTATCTTTCGGTAATCTGTAAAACAAACAAAAAATTATTTTCCTTTTCTTTTATAACATGACCTACATTTACTTACTGGTGAAAACTGATTCTATTGCCCGTAATTGCACGTCTTTTACAAACTAAACACTTTGTTACCATCTTATCCACAAAAAAATATGTCCAATTCCATACAACACAAAAATTGGAACACAAATGACACTTCGTGGTTATGTTTACATAGAACAACGCTCCCTGACAACGTCTAAACGCCACTTTTCTTACACAAAAATTCAAAATATTTGGAAGAAGAAGAGATTTGGCTAAGCACGGTGCAGAAAAACTATTGTTGTCTCTTTCCCTTGCCCAAGCCTCACTTCAAACAATGCTACAGTAACGTCATGCTATATCCCCTCCTTCCAACGTCCTTGATTGCTACTAATGTCATTTTCATTTCAGACCATCAACTTCATCCTGTCATGAAGAAATTGAAAATGTAATAATAATTGAGCCGGAAGTGGAGATGCAAGTAATGTCGGATGAGTCTGTGTTGTCGCCGACATTCACAGAAAGCAGATCCACAAGTCCAACACCTCATTCCATGCCAGCAGCTCAGACGACGCTAACATTGCGGCCTGTTTCTGAATTGTTGACTCCACACACAAAGCCAATGCAGAAGAGGAAGAGGTCACATGATGCACTGCATAGGATTGCTGCTCCATTCCAGATCGACACATGGACGGTTTCCGAAGAGATTAAATTTTTTTGCAAATTTATTGGCAATCGTTTAAACGAATTGCCAAAATACAAATTACGAAAAGCAGAAACATCTATAATTAATATTATTAATGAAATAGAAGACGAATAAAAAGTTATTTTTAAAATTGACTTGATGTTTTGAATTATACCTATATATACTCGTAAACTTATATATATATATATATATATTTTTTTTTTTTTGATGACTTATGATGTACACTCAAGAATCGAAATTTCAGCCAAAATTAAATTTGGCTACCAGATATGTAAAAATGTTTAAAGATTGACTATTAATGATAATGATTATATTATATGTTGTTTCCAAAATAATAAAGTTTTTGAATATGGTTTTAACCTCAAACGCCAAATGTATGTAAGGTAAGTAGATTTGTATTTATAAGTGTTTATTTATTAATAATTAAAGTTTTTATTTAACAGTTTTGGAATGGACGCAAGACTAGGAAAGTTGGATCGACAAATTATTACTAAAATAAACATAAGAAGTATGCGTACGGTGACCATGAATAAATATATTTCATAAATGAAGTCTATTTCGTTTTATTTTATACTTTTTAGGTGCAGGTGGTTAGCAGTCATGCCGAAAATTATAAATTAGAATACCATGCACAATAGGAATGATCTCAAGCTCTGCGGTATGCTGGTGCCAATGAAGTTGATTCAGTTATCTTAAACACGTTCACCAAGCAAGAATATCTTCCAAGGTGTCATCCTTTCAACGTTGTTGTACATCATCTACAACACTGATTTTTTAAAACTACTGTAGTTTGTCCCTAGGATAGCGAATGTTATTAATACACTAGTTTTTGTAACATGTAACTGAGTACAAGCAGTAATCTAGATTCAGTAACATACTGAGATTCAGGTGAAGTGGATGCTTCTGAGGAAAGTTGAAGGTGACATATTTCGCTACCGACGTTTATGCCACATGTCAACAGAATTGTGATTCTATTGAGGTAAAGCTGTACATTATGTTTTCCATATCATATTCCTAGATATGATCATAACGTACACCCTAATAATGTGCTAAATTTATCACACAGGTTTTTTTTTGATCCGTCATTCTCAATTCTGCAATAATAATGCTCTGTACCACTAAAAGGTGGCCAACATGGAATACAGTGAATAAAATACGATATGTTTTAAAAGTAAACTTTGACGGCGTCTAATACCTAAACAAATGGATGTCAAATTTGTTTATATTTGCCCTAACATAGATCGGACACGCATGTTCTGTAATGAGAAGATGTCACATCTCCGTCACCACCAGCAACTGTATTTTCCTTTTCTTCTGTGATTACATAATTAACTGATCTGTAAATAATTTATATATTATATGTAGAGTTGAAAAACAAAAATGGCATCATTTAAATTAAAATGTTATATTGTATTGTCATTTCATATTACATAATTACATTTATTTTTATTTGAAATACGTTTCTAGAAGTCTTTATATTTGTAATGTTTGTAACGCGCGCCAATATTCCGGCCACTATTTTAAATAGATTTTTTCACGGTTTTCTGTGATTGGGCAGGTCTACATTTTTGTCAAGACCGCAAGAAACCCTACTTACACGATAACAAATTGTCGGTTAACGAACTTCAGCCCTTAAAACAGTATTTACGTTACTGACAATATCACTAACTACACCACTAATTTTTACCAAAGTAAAACCGTGGCTGGAATGCGGTTTAACTCCACCCATTCAGGTATATAACGAATGGCATGGCTCTACTTGGCTATATTACTATGTACGAGATGTGCATTTATGCAAATTTATTAATGATATATTTATTTATTATTAATACATCATATTTTTATGAATAGAAAGAATCAAATACCGTCTTATTATTTCATAAATTCAATAAAGCGGCATTTTTGTAAATACAACTTTTGACATTGAATGTACCGACGATAGTAGCGACCTCCGAAGACTCTCCTCTCAGGGTTTTACTTTGATTTGTCGAACTCTATGCATAAAACAAATACTGACTATAATCACTAATCTGTTATTTTTTAAGGGTTTGGCAAGTAAAAGAAAATGGACATCCCGTCAGAAGTGTTGGAAGTTTTAAAGTGCAGCAGCTGCGAGCTGTACTTGTCTCGAGGCCCCGTGTATTTACAATACGACGGGGCGGCGGCGTGCGGTCGGTGCTACACCCCCAAGCGCCCAGCCACCAGGAACACGCAATATGAAGCCACGGCACGGCTTCTCAAGTTTCCGTGCAGGAACTGGGATTTGGGCTGCGTAGAAACGGTACCTTACGTCGAAGAAGATGAGGTGATCGAACACGAAGAAGTGTGCGAGCATCGAGAGTATGTTTGCCCGGTGCTCGGCTCTGCCCGCTGCGACTGGCTGGGCCCCAGGGCGGCCATGCTGGTACACTGCCGCGATCAACACCCGGACAGCGTGCTCGAGAACCCATGCAGCCTCACTCACGACATCGCCAGAGCCAGCTTGCGCAACTATATCATCACTGCCTTTCAATTGATTTTCCTGTTGCACACTAAGGTTTGTATTACTTCGGGGAAGCTCTTCCACGCAGTTCGGTTGCTGGGGACGCCTGCAGAGGCTGCGAAATATTTCTTCAAATTAGACATCAAACGCGGAGATGAACAGTTGACGAAGAAAGGACAAGTAGCGCCTCAAGGTTGCCTGGCGATCCAGGAACCAACCTCACTGGCAATCAGCATCAACAGCCTCCTGGACGTGTTGGGCGGCTTCGACGGCGCAAAGTTCAATGTGACGGTAAAGCGGTGGGTGGCGGAGAAGTGTGCGGGATGCGCGGTGGAGGTGACGGTGTTCCGGTATCGCGGTGAGGATGGTTGGCGATGTGAGCGCTGCATCCCCGCCAGGCGAGCCTGCAAGAATCAGCGCCAGGGCTGCACTCACACAGACATCAACATCAAATGCAGGAAACACGTGGACTATTTCTGCCAGCAGCGAACCCAGTGTAAAATCTGCAATGTGAGTGTGTCTCGAGGCTCGTTGTCCGCACATTACAGCTCTGTGCACCAGAATACTACACACAGGGCCGGCTCCACATGGCGAGCGACACAGACTAGGAAGTGGCGCTATTTTCTCGTGTCAAGTATTGTAGGCAGCGCTGTGTGCGAGTACGTATTCGACTCATGTTTTCTCCTCTGTGTACACATCCCGGTGTCAAGCGAGCAGTTGAGTGAGTTTCGCTGCGAGGTGCGGCTGACTGATCCCGTTCCCGTCACCGGACATGCGCGCACCATCACACCTGATGTGAAGTACGATTGGGTATGTGACTGGCGCATCATGGTAAATAAGGAAGAGATTCCTTGGTTGAACACCGAATTGGATGTCTGCGTAGAAATAAAAAAGGTCTTGTCATAGTGATATCCGTGGAACAGTTGTCAAGGGATGTGTCAATAAATAAAATATTACTTGTTCATCATGATGTTATTTTATTCACCTGATGCCACTCTTTTTATTGCAGTCCTGATAAAACTTTTACAAAAGTACACAAATAATTGAAATTACGATATAGAACAAAATCAATAAGCAGTAATTACTTCTTCTTTGTTTGTACATTCAGTTTAATATTCTCAATAAATAGTTAAAATATGAGAAGCGTTCATTCAATGATGGCATTGTAAACAAGTACATAAAATTGTTAATTAATAACGAACGTTAAAATATTTTGTAACTTGCGCAAGATCGTTGAATATTACTACGACGTTTATGTTTCTTCATTCCAACATTCATTACCATACATCAATGCAAGCACTGAAACACCATTATACACAATCGAGCATCTCTGGATACATTCTTATGTCGAGCAAAGGTTCTCAGAGCACCCAATACCTTGCATCCCGCAGATACTTATCTTTTAATCTCGCGATCAATACGTCCATCCCTCGATAACATACTATACAAGTACAAGAACTCATTCACTTGACCCAATCTTACACCATTTACTGAAACATTGCAGTTAGTCACCAAATGGCTCTTCTCAAACACTAACACTTTTCATTTAATAACAGATTTAAACCTTTTCCTACTTCCAACTCATTTAGCGCCTTTCGTAACAACACATTCATATACAAATTAAACAACAACGGTGACATCCACAACCTTGTTTCACACCAACATCTATACAAAACCAGTCACTCAATCTACCATCTACTCTCACCGCAGCCTTGCTAAAGCTAATTTGAGTATTATAAATTCAAATGTAATTATAATTCAATTTTCAATTTGCTCTGTACAACCAGTAAAAAATATGTATACAGATAATTGAACTATCTATAATAAATAATATTTAGAGTGTAATACGTCGTACAGAAAATTCAGCTGGGCGAGTTCAACATATGAAAGTGGGAATGTCACGATGTTATGAAACTGACTGTCAACTTTGGGCTTGGAGGTTAGAGATTTTTACCAATTTTAAATCAGCGCAAAAAAATCTTTTCTATTACACGTCCAGAAACTGTTTTGCGAATACTCGTAATTTGCCTTCGGCTCGGCCTGTCAAAATAGTGATACAAATAAATATTGTTTTTGTATCTAACGTATTGAGTACGTAACTAAGATTTTGGTTGGCGGTGGTACGGCAGTGTGGTTAACGCGACAGCGTTGTATTGTAATTCCCATTGTTAAGCACGCTTCACAGCAGTTACCACTTGGATAGGTGACCGTCTAACGACCCAAGTGGGCAAAACCACATTGCAACTCGATAAGTTCGGACATCTCGACACCCGAAAAGGTAAAAAAAAGTGTAAATGATTATGAATTAATTAAAAAACTAAGATTTTTTTGAGATATTGTAATATTATTTTCTTAATAATTATCAATAAATATTTAATATAAATAATTATAATAGCAGATGATACGGTAAAATATACAAATTTGAACTCTTTGGATGCAGTTTTTAATTTTGAATATATTTTTTTGTATTTTCACTTTTGTTCTAAAATTAATAGGATAGATTAGTGCCACATAAAAATTTTACTATTGTATTTTCTATGATACAAAGTGTGGCTATTAAGTAATGAGACTGACGCTGCTACAGACGAAGTACGCATGCGACAGTCAGCTTTTTAGCGTGAAGCTTTCTCTTTTGAATGCAGTACCTCTCGCTTCTGTAAACAAATCCGTATAGCCGTAGTATTCGTTCTAATTAGAGCAACAGCAACAAGATTTGAGCTTTGAAAGAGAAATCGGCACGCGTTCTTAAGGAACTGACAGACGAAGGCTTCCAGCACTGTTTCGAAGATTCGTATGGAGCATTGTAGGGATAGTGATAATAAGTAAATAGGTATGGAATCAAAATAAAATGTTAAAACAGCATCAGTCTCGTTATTTAATAGCCACACCTCGTACATAAAAATAAATAGGTGCCCGATATATTATCTTAATATGTTTTTATATGAAATTCGTCTTTTCTAATTTAAAAATAGATGTCAGCTTCATAATAGTGTTTTATCTTTTATTTGATGTTAATGGGATGGCTAGCACAGTGGTATGAAGTCGGCCTGTGGATCCTGAGGTCCCTGGTTCGATTCCCACAGGCGACAAATTTTCATAATTTGAAAAAGCTATCCCTGTGGCTCCTCCACCACTAACATGTTTGGGGGCCGTGATTTGACGACTGGTAACCGCACTTCACGCGCAAAAATATATCACTTACCGAGATCTGCTTTAGCAGAGTGCCACACCCAGCATTGGGTAGAAGGCGTGATGATATATTTATTTTTATTTATTTAACATAGGGTCTAAAGTAATATTTATTCATGTTACAGATGCACGAGAAGAAGGAATTAAATCTTGACGAAAGTTCAACAGTTTCGCTTATGTACCACTCAATGTATATTATTATAATTATTATTTTAAATTTGTTCAAAACAAAATTATAGTTTTAATAATAAATTTTATTTATTTCAAGAAAAATATATATTCGTAACTGTATAAAAATATATAAGTAACCATTGTCATACAATATTGAATTTCTTACAAAATAAATAACAATAAAAAGTAATTAGTAAAAACTGAAAACGAATAAATTGGCAATATGAATGAAAAATCATTTCACATTATTGTTATTAATTTAAACGTGGACTTTTAAATTTATGAAAAAAAACAAATAAATATAATATCATTATACAATGAAAGAATTATCTTTGGTAGTTTATTATTATATAAACTACCAACTACATGAAGGATTTGTAAATAATTTGCTCTTGGAATTAATTCGATTGTTGTTTTGGCGATGTTTCTTTTTCTTTTTCACAATATTGATCTTCCTTGCTCTTCAAATTGAATCTGCAAATATATAATGTAATTATAGTAGGTGCATTTGTAGCCTGAACAATCTCAAAGTTCAGTGATATACAAAGTGGTTTTTTGCCTAAGAGAGGGTGTGTGGATCAATTATTTTCTCTTTGTTGAGAAATAACTTGCTAAGAACACTGTGCTCTGTAATTTTCTCTAACTTAAAAAAGCATAATGACAGTGTTCATCGAAAGACTTTGTGGAATGTACTTCTAGAGTACGGCATAAATGGTAATTTGTTGGGGGCAATTCGTGCGCTGTATGAAGGTAGCGAGGCTGCGGTGAGAGTTGATGGTAGATGGATGATTGGTTTTGTATAGATGTTGACATGAAACAAGGTGGTGGTGTGGCTGTTTAATTTGTATATGGGTGTGTTGTTACGAAAGGCGCTGAATGGAGTGGATGGTGTACATATTGGTGGTAGTGTAGTGCCTGCGTATGCGGATGATGTTGTTATGGGTGAATTTGAAGAGCAATTGAGAAGAATGATTCTAAGTATAAATGAAGTACAACAAGATTTAAATCTGTTATTAAATAAAATAAGAAAATAAATAGGAAAAAATTTCCAACACTTGGCAAAGTTCCACAAAATTACATCACATTTGAATGAACTTATTAGGTCATCATCAAAGGCTGGTCAGTTCATCTTTAACCATAGATGCGTTTCGCGCTTTAGGAGCTCATCAGTATGGTGCGACCAACTATCCAGCTAGGCCAACTAGGGGCTAGTGAACTGTGGTATTATGTAACTGTTATTAAATGTTGCTAAATGTGTGTTAGTGTTGGAGAAGAGCAATTTGGTGACTGACTGCAATGTTTCAGTGAATGGTGTGAGATTGGGTCAACTGAATGAGTTTGTTCTACTTGTGTAGTATGTTATCGAGTGATGGACGTATTAATCGTGAGATTAAAAGATGAGTATCTACAGGATGCAAGATGCTCTGAGAATCTTTGCTCGAAATGTGAATATATCTAGAGATGCTCGATTAAGAATATATAATGGTGTTTTAGTGCCTACATTGATGTATGATACTGAATGTTGGGTGTGGATGAAGAAATGTGAACGTCGTATAACTGCTACGGAAATGAGGTATTTGCGAGGTGTGTGTGGTTATACTTGAAGAGATCGTGTCCAGAATACATTGGTGTATGATAAGTGTGAGATTGAGAAGAATGTAGTTAGAAAAGTAGGTATAAGTCAGTTGAGATGGTTTGGCAAGTGGAACGTATGTCGAATAAAAGATTGATGAAACAGGTGTGTTGTTGAAAGTGTGGGTGAAAGATTGCGTGGACGACCTAGGAATACATGGATGAATATGACTGAAGATTGGTTACATGAACGTAAGATTTTAAGTGTGAGAATTAAACGAGCTTGAACTCAAATTATAACGAAACCGAAAACCGCACTGAAATTTACCTTTTCATGAAACTGTAACCGAAAACCGAACTCATATTTTTTTCTTGAACTGAATCGATATTATTTCTGTTCTAAGACCGCAAATTTAAACCGGTATAAATAACGTACTGTACCGAAAATAGGCAAATCCCGAATTTAATATAACAAGAAACAAACCAATATAAACTGTTCAGTGAATGTATCAAGGGTTCGTGTTACCTGTTTCATGAGATATAGCGTGATGTTATATTACCTTCTTAGTACAGAGTCCTCTTACAAAGAATCTTATTATAATTGTTGCTTTTACTTCCTCTTCCTTCCTTGCGAAATATGTATGTAATGGCTAGGCTTGCCACCTCTCCGGGTTTCAGTGAGTCTCCAGGCCCGGGTTGTGTAAGAAAAATTGAATATGTACATAATTATATGTAGACTGTCGCGTGTATCTCTGGTGTCATGTACGGAATAGCTAGCGCGGTGGTTGGTGACCGAACGTATACAACTGGCGCAGGCACAGTGCTGGCTGCATGCAGCGTGCTATGTAGTTGTCCGGGACAAATCTATTTCACTTTCGGAATCTTCTACGCCGATAATTATTAATTTTTTTTCTTTTATGATCTTGTGCATCTTAAGCTATCGAGAATTTTATGGATTCATAAAAAACCAGAAAATGCAGATCTTGTAAACGCTGCGATGGAAAAACCTACATAAATAAATTATTTATTATACTTATACTATATTGCATATTGCACATTTTGCCTTTTATTTACCTGTTTTTATTTTATACTTCAATTGTTAAGTTTGTTTTTTATTAGATATATGCATAGTAACTACTCTGTGATCATTAGAATTGTATTTAATTTGAAGGAATGTGAGTTCTGAATTTGGTAATTTATTTATATAAATAAAAAAATTGCATATGTTTGCATGTTTTTTTTTTGGGTTTTTTTTTTTTTAGTGATCGCCTCCGGGCGAGACTTAGTTCTGAGGTGGCAACCCTAGTAATGGCTTGAATGTTCTCTCCATTATGTTTGAAAGATATTCACTCACAAGCAATCAAATATTCCTAGTGCCATCCTAAAATAATCTCGCGTCTTCTTCAAGTGCACAACATTTTCAGTATGCTTGTTGTTGCTTTCAAAAGCAATTCATTATTTTTTATGCGTTTTAGTTTGACGATAGATGGCACTGATCGCATAGAAATAGAAACAATCTTTCAATTTTAATGTTGTTCTTCATTTTCATGATTGGAAAACTTTTCAACTCACATTATTTTATTTGACGTTTGCAGAATAGAGGTTTCCAAGCCTAAGGTTTATTAATAATATCGCATTGCTATCAATTTTGATTATAATTGTAAATATTAAATTTGAAATAAATGACTGATTGTACGGAACACAATGTAATTGTTTAAAAGTTTTAATTCAATTGTTCCTTATTTTATTTGAATATTAGTAAAAAAGAAATGAAATTTATAAAAGTTTAATATTATTTAATACATATTTCGGTATCTGTTTACAATAAAAATAACTTTGTTTCATTGTTACACACAACACTCTCAATTTACAATTTTCTTTAAAAAAATTAATTAGTCATCTGTTTCTCATTTTGTATTTAAATAATTGTGGAACAAATTAATACTCGTTAAATGTAGTTTTTCTAAACATCTTTTACAATTATTCTTTTGGTCTACCGTATTTTTTGGACTATAAGACGCACCAGAAGTAAATGACGTAGTTTATTCTTCCTTATCTCTTTTATTCTCGGTGGGATTAAATTTGAAATTAAAATTGACAGGTAAACAAACATTACCGTAGCAACAAGTGTATTATATACCTCAAAATATTAATTATAACATTAATAATATAATATATGGGATGGCTAGCTCAGTGGCATGAAGTCGGCCTGTGGATCCTGAGAGCCCTGTTCGATTCCCACAGGCGACAAACAATTTTCATAATTTCAAAAACTACCCCTGCGGCTCCTCCACCACTAACACCTTTGCGAGCCGTGATTTGACGACTGGTAACCGCACTTCACGCGCAAAATATATCACTTACCGAGATCTGCTTTAGCAGAGTGCCACACCCAGCAATGGGTAGAAGGCGTGATGATATATTTATTTATTTATTTATTTATTTATATATATATATATATATATTTTTTTTTCTTAATGCAGTTTTTATTAGCAAAAGTCAGTCACCATGTTTATTTACAAAACTTATAACATTCTTTGGTATAAAATCACAAGGTTCAATAAATCTCAGATGTCAAACAGAAAGTACATTACAATTAAGCAAAAATATTTATCCATATAGAGCTCGATAAATCAAAGTAAAACTGTTGCTGGATGTGCTTTAACTCCACCCATTCAGATATATAACGAATGAGATGGCTCTACTTTGGCGCGAAATTGAAATATATAGTCCCAATGGAAACACATGGCATCACACCATATACGATATGTGCATTTATGCAATTTTTTAATGATACATTTATTTATTATTATCCCATCATAATTATTATACTTTTAACATACTACTTTTATAAATGGAAGGAATTACTTATCGTCTTGCCATTTTTATAAATACAACTTTTGACACTGAATGTACCGATATTAGTAACTTTCAAAAACTCTTCTCGCAGAGTTTTACTTTGGTTTGTCGAGCATTATTTATTTTATTGTAAGTGTAACTATTGAAAATTAAGTAGGTAAATCATTTTTGAATCTATTTTTAAAAACGTAATAGATTTAGAAAAGGCGTAATAGACCATTTTAAAAATTCATTGCGCATGTGCAAACGTTAGACGGAGATAAAAAAAGTTAGTGCCGTATACTCATCTTTGTCCATCTTTGTCTATGATTTGACAAGTGACAGTTCGATTATTTTTGTTGGTTAGTATTTATTTCTTCATTGAAATGTAATTAATAATAGTAATTATGACGGGTTCTATATGTCGTGTACAGGATTGTAATAATAATTTAAAAAAAAACAAGAAACATTCCGTTTCACTCTTTTCCTCAAAACGTGAAAAGAATGGATACGTTATTATACGAAATCTATCATATTAACATAATTTATAAATAGCTGATGAATATACTTCATTTATTTTGATACTACAATAAGTTTTCATTTTCAATATAAACATTTTTAGTTACTTTGTACTTAAATACATTTTGAAATATCTCGTTTGCCGCCAATCGGCGGCACTAAGTTATTAGTTCAAAAAGTAAACACCTAGGGGTCGCGGACATTTTAAAAATGGTCTATAGCGTAATAAGTAATTGGAAAACGTAATAGACTGGCAACACTGGTTATCATCAGCTGATCTGTACAAACCTAGCGACACCAAGCGGATTCCCCAGGAACCAACTGGAGCCGCGCAATTTAAACAGTTCCCGTATTTTTTGAACAGAACTCGTAATGCAGAAAGTATATCAATATTTAATTTCTATCAAATGTATGTATTTACTAAAAAGGTATTTATTATCGAACTATTATTGCCTTGGTTACGGGTGGAAAGGAGACAAATGCAGAACAACTGCTTTTCTGTAAACGTAAAACACAAGTGCGTTTCGTTTACACAACTGTCAAAATAAAATTTAAGTGATACCGATTTAAATTTCACGGCTTGGCGCTGCTAATCAACTAACCTCAATTTATTTCATCTGTCGCAAAGATCGAACAAAGTAAAATATATCAATAAATGGTTTTAATAAAAGAGTAAGTAAAATACACAATGTTTGCAGTTTGTGTTTATTAATAACACAGTTGTTACAGATGGTAAGTAGAAACTTTTGTATTGTTTTCCGTACATACTCATATTATTACCAGTACTATTATTGAATACAGTTTCAGAGGTTTTAGAAGTATTAACAGAAGGTTGTCACAGCCAAGAATTTGATTACAATTTTTATTTAATTTTGCAGCGAATTTTCAATATTATCTACAGGCACGGTATTGGCTTCTTAATCACCATTTTGTTTAGGATTTACTCAACCTGCTCCAAATCTGGCAATAATGTGATTGAAGATCGCCTAAAGCAGTGGCCTGAGTAACCTTTTGGATTGGGTAAATTTAAAAACTGTGCAACTTTTTCGGCAATTTTACCCATAGTATTTATTCCTATAGGTTGAACTGTACATTTACCACAATTATATCTCAAAAATAAACGACGGTGTTCCACATTTTGAGGTCGAAGAGCAACATATTTGCGATATATTTCTAAACAATTTACGCCATTCCTAGAGGCAGAAGTCACAATGAATTTTCTATTCATTTTAGTCTTAGTATCAGGAATATTTACAATTATAAATGTGCCTTTATCCTCGATATGATCAAGAACTAGGTTTGTTAACTCTATTCGACGACAAGCTCCAAAAATACCGAAAATTAAAGCAACCTGCAGGATAAAATAGTATTAGCGACTAATCTGCTTTACGAATCTGTCTGTTAAATATTATACAGGATGTTCAATTTTAGTGTGCCACCATTGCTATCTCGAGAACTACGAGGACAGGGTGAAAAGTCCCTGAAAAATAAAACAGATGGCACCACAATCACAAATCTCATGTGATATTTGTGATGTACCATCTTTAACTACAACGCATTAAAATTTTCAGACTTATATGTCATTCAGTTCTGTTTTGACAACCATCGAAAGCAAGCAACCTTGAAGATTTTTGAAAGCATGGAAAAAAGTGAATTTCGCGTCTTGATTAAACATTATTTCTTGCGTGGAAAAAACATTACGCAAACCAAAGCATCGCTTGTTAAACATTATGGGGACTCCTCACCATCGAGTGGAACGATTCACAAGTGGTTTACTGATTTTCGTTGTGGTAGTATGACCACAAAGGACGCCGAACGTTCTGGTCGTCCAATTGAGGTTACAACGCCAGAAATCGTCGATAAAAACCATGGTATGATATTGAACGATCGGCAAGTTAAAGTGCACGAAGTTGCTGAGGCTATGAGCATCTCAACCGAACGGATACGGAACATTTTGCATAAATTTTTGGATATGAGAAAGCTATCTGCCAGATGGGTGCCGTATTTGCTCTCTGTTGATAAGTAGCGCGACCGTGTGACAAGTTCAAAGGAGTGTTTGGCGATGTTCAAGCGCAATAAGAAGGACTTTTTTCTCCAGATTTGGCCCCCTGCGATTTTTATTTATTTACAAACTTGAAGAAATGGCTCGGCGGAAATAGATTTGGCTCCAACGATGAGGTCATCGCTGACACAAACACCTATTTTGAAGAATTTCCAAAATCGTATTATTTGGAAGGGATCGAAAAATTAGAAAAACGTTGGACGAAGTGTATCAAGCTAGAAGGAGCTTATGTTGACAAATAAAATATGTTTTGCCCAAATAAATCATTTCTTGTTTCATTTTTCAGGAACTTTTCACCCTGCAATTCGCGAGAAGAGGCCTGGCTTGCAGAAGAAAAAATCATCTTTCACCAGGACAACGCAATCGTGTCACATTTAAATTGAACGCCCTGTATAATCGATTGTAGCGACATTACCTTCATCATTAAATAATTGTTATCATCGGCATTAGTTAAAAAATTGTAAAATTCATCTCTTGTAAATGTACTAGATTTCTTACTCCTGTATCCATCATTTTTTCGTTTTATAAATGTAATTAATTTGGAATAATGTTCAATATTGACATTTTCATGTACATTCAGAGTAGACTTCAACATTGAATACTGACTCCACAAGCTTGAAGATTTATAGACTTTACTTTTCTCCATGAAATATTCTAGCAATACATTTTCGGTTATTTTTCTTGTATTTCTTGTATTGCACCAAATTTTAAAATTATTATAAACAGCCAAGTACCGCTCTTTAGATTTCCCCGGTAATTGATCTAACGTAGCTTGACCTGCTCGAGCTGTAAATGATCAAGTACAATCACTCATTGTGGTATTCAAATCTAGACAATTTTAAAGAAATTATCTTGAAATAAGTGAAATATTTCTAAATAATGTAAGAACAATCAAACAGTCAAGAAGCAAAACATCATGCTAATCTAAAACGAGGTGCTACCCAAAAGTTTCAGAACTACTGTACTGCACCGATTTGTCGCTAGATTGCAGCACTAGTACATCTCCCAAACCTCAGACAAAACATAACTAGACGGAGAACAACGGCGTTTGTTGTGAAGTAAAATGGGTTAGAATAACTTGGTGATGAGGCGGGTGCGCGGCAAAGAGCTAGTACAAGTTGGTGTTATGCAGGTTTCATTTTTGTTGATACAGTTATCAGACGCGAGCATTTTATTTATTTAAATACAAAAGTGCGTATACAAAACACTTAATATGTCAAAAATTAACCTTTACTTTGATGTATGAAAAGTAAGTAATTGAATATAAAAATAATTACACAAATGTTTGCAACTCGCATAACATCAAAGTGTACTCGCTCCTTGCCCCGCGCACCCGCCTCACCCACAAATTACTCCAACTCTTTCTACTTCACAACACTGCATTGACTTGAATACGGCAGACTTTGTCTAAGGTATGTTTTGTCTGAGTCCCAAACCCTTCCTTTGTTTTCACAACATTTTGAGTTCTTTTGTCGTATCAGTGTGGTGATATCAGTGTTACTGTTTATTGTGTTCTGCAATAGCGTGATGAGCGATTTGAAAGAGCAACGCATTTGCATCAAGTTTTGTTTCAAGCATTTGGTGATAAAATCATGGGAAAACCCCAAGCTTTTCAATGGTTTAAGAGGTTCAAGAATGAAAGAATAAGTGTGGAAGACGTTGAGCGCTCTGGACGTCCTTCAACTGGAATCAATGACCAAAACATTCAAATTGTGCATGAAAAAAATTTCTGAGACCGTCGACAATCAATTCATGACATCTGTAATAAAGTTCAAAACTCCTATGGCACAGTCTAAAGAATTTTGTCGGACGAACTTCGGATGCACAGAATTGCTGCAAAATTTGTTCTCCGATTGCGTGAATTTTTGACATCCACACAAACAATCCCTCTTACTCACCAGACCTCGCTCCTTGCGACTTTTTCGTCTTCCCAAAAATGAAAATCAAGCTAAAATGTAAGAGATTTGAGACTGTTGAGAAGATTCAATCTGTATCGCAGGAGGTTCTAAGCGCTATTGAAAAAAAATAACTACAAAAAGTATTTTGAACAGTGGAAAAAAGTGTATAACTGTAGGTGGGAATTATTTTGAAGGAGGTATTCTGTTGCTCTGAAGTTTTAATAAATACAGCTTTTAAAAAAAAAAATAAGTTCTGGAACTTTTGGCTGGCACCTCGTATTATTAAAATTTCATAAATCCTGATAAATTTTACAGCCCGATTCTAAAAAAAGTTTTAGTTAACCATTAGTTTTGGATTAGTTAATCATAGTTCAGTCCGATTTTTAAAAGTTAATCTAAATCATTTTTAAAAACCAAATGATAACAAGATTATCCCCTATATTCTGCAAATGTATCGTTATCTGTTAATGATCGATAAGTTAATATTAATTTTTATTGTTCATCGTTAGTTTTCATTTATGGGGTAATGGCTCAGTGGTATAAAGTCGGCCTGTGGATCCTAAGAACTATGGTTCGATCCCCACAGCCGACAAAACATTTTCACCAATTTAAAATTACCCCTGTGGCTCCTCCACCACTAACATCTTTGGGAGCCGTAATTTAACGGCTGGTAACCGCACTTCACGCGCATAAATATATCTCTTACCGAGATCTGCTTCGGCAGAGTACCATACCCTGAAATGGGTGAAAAGGCATCATGATATATTTATTGCGCAGTGGCGTACCTAGGGGGGCGGGGGGTGCAGTCCGCACCGGGCGGCACATATTTTGAAGCGGTATTTTTTATATTTAGTTTTAGTTGTAAAAAACAACTTGTTTACTTCACAAGTTTACTATTAGATTTCTACGCGTTATGAATTATTATGGGATGGCTAGCACAGTGGTATGAAGTCGGCCTATGGATCCTGAGGTCCCTGGTTCGATTCCCACAAGCGACAAATTTTCATAATTTGAAAAAGCTATCCCTGTGGCTCCTCCACCACTAACATGTTTGGGGGCCGTGATTTGACGACTGGTAACCGCACTTCACGCGCAAAAATATATCACTTACCGAGATCTGCTTTAAGCAGAGTGCCACACCCAGTAATGGGTAGAAGGCGTGATGATATATTTATTTATATGAATTACTATATGATTTCGAATATTTTTCTTCATCGTTAAGTCAATGTAGGGTTGAAAATATTATCTCGAAAAAACCCTTTATTAATGCCTGATTTAAATATGCCATGCAATGGTAAAAATGTGCCCCACCTATAGTTTGTCTCAATTACAATTATTTATTTATGTTTATTAATTTAATGGGGTAATGGTTCAGTGGTTTCGAGTTGGCCTGTGGATCCTGAGGACCCCAGTTCGATTACCACAGCCGACAAACAATTTTCACCAAATTAAAATTACCCCTGTGGCTCCCCCACAACTAACATCTTCGGGGGCCGTGATTTGACGGCTGGTAACCGAACTTCACTTACATAAATATATCACTTACCGAGATCTGCTTCGGCAGAGTGCCACACCCAGTAATGGGTAAAAGTCGTGATGATATATTTATTTTTTTAAAACCATCATATGACTGACTTAGAAAGGGCGGCAAATTTGAGACCGCCCTGGACGACAAAAGTTCTGGGTACGCCACTGATGAGGCGTGTTTTTAAAGTATGTACCGTTTTGAAATTCCGCCGCTGCAGCGAGGCGGTCGGCATTTAACACATGCACACTGTGTACCGCACTCTGTTGGCAAGCCACAGATGTCATTACAGAGTCATTCGGCGTGTTTACGAGTCTTTTGTGAGAATTTTAAATGCCTCTTCCGATTGAGAATCCCGCCGACTGTGAAATACGCGCTGTGATTTCTTCGAGGATGGTATTCAAAGGCTGGTTGTACGATACGACAAATGCCTTAAGGTGGTACTATCATGGAAGCCTTTAACCCGGATTATAATGAAATGTAAATATGTTATTTTTCATGTGTTTCTACACTAGTATGCAATTTTTTAAAAAAAGTTTACCGTTGTTGTGCTGAGTAATGTAAAGTTAAAGTCGACCAAAGTCGATCAAAAATGCATTGGCGTTATAGGAACTGTACCTCGCGAGGCAGCTTACTGCATAATAAAATCATATATTGTAGTTATTTTTTAACAAAAAACTAATACACAGTACAACATGTAAAGATAAAGGTATGAGAATTAAGAAATCCATGCCTTACCGGATTAGTTTCAAAGATATTGGCGATGAAAGTTGGATATTCTATGCTAATCAATAGAACTGTCAGAAATGCTTGGCAACGCTGCACAGCACAGGTAGACACTAGACAGAGATGGCCGCACGAATAACAAAGCAAGAACTATGAATGTTATTATTTCGATCAGTAAAATATATTAATTTTAATACAAAAAAAAATATTACAGTATTTTATATTTATTTATTTGTTGTTACAGTTGATAATAATTGCTTTGGTGCATTTTTCTCATTTTTCTTATGAATTGTCAACAGGATGTATCGATAATACAGTTACGTTTCGTACCGACTGGCCGCTTGTGGTTCTAACCTTGTTATCATAGCTTCTGCTGTGTCAAATCTTACACTGCTATTGGTTGGCATGAAACATTCACTTGCAAAAATTTTGGTATGTTACTGAATTTCATAAACTAGTTAAATAGTTTTATTTAATATATTCAATGTTATTATTAATTATACGATATTTGCAGCGAAATATTAATTCTGTTAATAACCTATACCATACAAAAATGTAATAATTATTTTTGTACATTTTTTAGGTCACGTATACTTTTGTATGAGACTGTCATGATAGAACCACCTTAATATTTGTGGAAATTATGTAGAAAAGTAGATTAAAGTAAAATAGTTAGAGAGCTAGGGTGCAAAATGATGTCTCATTTATTCCAGTGGCAGAAATGGTTTTCTCAATAGATTATGTCATGATAAACATGAAAAAAAGAAAATTAGATTTGGGAACAGATTGCAACAATAAATGGCGCCGATGTGAATGTGCTGATTTTAAGGATGGTTGTTGATACGTGACCGCCCCCTAAACCAGTTCACTTTGAGAGCTTCTGTCACTAACGAGCAACCAGCAATAATTTCTGTCAATCATTTTTTTGTCATGTATTCATCGTGAACAAGTAGTAAAACCAATGGGGGATTCAAGTGGTAGAGCTTTTTAATATATATTTATTAAAATAAATTCTTGACCGTACATCATATTTAATACAATATAAAATCATACCATAAATTATATCTTTATTGCTGAAATATGAAAGTTAAAGTTGAATAATTTAAAACGTTCGCACTGCCATATTGCAATGACGTAGTTGCATTAAGCCAATCACAGAGCTTTGTCTGAAACGTTTGTCGGTGCTCAAGAAGACGAAGAAGAAATAAGCATTCAGCATTCTACGATTCTACCAATGACGTATAATACTAGACGAATTATGCCGTTTTCAAGTCAATGCAGTGTTGTGAAGCAGAGAGGAATGGAATAACTTGTGGGTCCGCCGGATGCGCGGCAAGGAGCGAGTACACTTTGATGTTATGCAAGTTGCTCCTTGCCGCGCACCCGCCTCACCCACCAGTTATTCTATCCCTTTCTGCTTCACAACAAACGCCGTTGTTATCCGTCTAGTTATGTTTTGTCGGAGGATTCTATGACAACGACACACGTTACGTGAAGTTACGTGTTATTTATCTCTGTCTTATCTGTCTCTCTTTAAGCTAAGATGCAACTACGTCATATTCATTTGTTTCGAAAGTTTAAATATTTTTATCATGCTTAATACAAGTTTTTTTAAAAAATAAAAAAATTTGGGTATAATTATTTTATTACGTAGATTAATATATTAAAAATTCAAAAAAGTCTTGAAAGGCCCATTTCAGCCTGTAAAAAATGTGTCACACGACATAAAAATTGTCTCTTTGACCGGTTCACGCATGCGTCACCGGCCAAAACTTCTGTCTACCATTTTTATTACTTAATTATACCAAAGTCTATAATTTAAAGTGAAAATTAGCTTGTAAAAAATATGTCAACAACCACCCTTAAATCGGCACATTCACATCGGCGCCATTTATTGTTACCATCTGGCTCCAAATGGGGTGGCTAGCTCAAGTCGGGCTGTGGATCCTGAGAACCCTGGTTCGATTCCCACAGGCGACAAACAATTTTAATAATTTCAAAAACTATCCCTGTGGCTCCTCCACCACTCACATCTTTGGAGGCCCTAATTTGACGACTGGTAACCGCACTTCACGCACAAAATATATCACTTACCGAGATCTGCTTCGGCGGAGTGCCACACCCAGTAAGTCGATCAAAAATGCATTGGCGTTATAGGAACTGTACCTCATATAGTGTAGTTATTTTTTAACAAAAAACTAACACACAGTACATCATGTAAAGGTAAAGGTATGAGAATTAAGAAATCCATGCCTTACCGGATTAGTTTCAAAGAAATTGGAGATGAAAGTTGGATATTCTATGATAATCAATAGAACTGTCAGAAATGCTTGGCAACGTTGCACAGCACAGGTAGACACTAGACAGAGATGGCCGCAGGATAACAAAGCAAGAACTATGAATGTTATTATTTCGATCAGTAAAATATATTAATTTTAATACAAAAAAAAATATTACAGCATTTTATATTTATTTATTTGTTGTTACAGTTGATAATAATTGCTTTGGTGCATTTTTCTCATTTTTCTTATGAACTGTCAACAGGATGTATCGATAATACAGTTACATTTCGTACCGACTGGCCGCATGTGGTTCTAACCTTGTTGTCATAGCTTCTGCTGTGTAAAATCTTACACTGCTATTGGTTGGCATGAAACATTCACTTCCAAAAATTTTGGTATATTACTGAATTTCATAAACTAGTTAAATAGTTTTATTTAATATATTCAACGTTATTATTAATTATACGATATTTGCAGCGAAATATTAATTCTGTTAATAACCTATACCATACAAAAATGTAATAATTATTTTTGTAAACTTTTTAGGTCACGTTTACTTTTGTATGAGACTGTCATGATAGAACCACCTTAAAAGATAATGATCCAGTTACAGAATAGGGGGGAATAATAGAGTTTGTTTAAACTTTTTTGAGAATTGGACTGTTAGTGATTTTCTAAATTATCAATTGTAGGAAAAATGTTGTTTATAACACGTGTCGAAAAAGATTACGTGCACATTAAACTCTACACTTTCACGTAACGAGTCTTTTTCGGTAAATAACTATTTTATACGCAGCACACTCAAAACTTATTTCATTCTGGAAAATTTTAAATATTTTTTAGATTTTTTTCTGAACATTACCATCAGTTTCTTCATCGCTGTCATCATCTTGTGGACTTTCTTCTACGTCCATTACATCGACTTCATGTACAGGAGGCGCATCTTCGATATCTGCCGGTTCTTCCTTATAAACAATAACAAATTCTGGAGACTTTATTTCGTCGATTGGTTCTTCTTTAATAACGACGTCAATTTGGTTTTCAGATAATGGATCTTCCTGATTAGCGATTAATGGCGGCGTAGTTACTTGAACTTGTAATATTTCCGAATTACTAGCAGCTACTTCCAGGTTCGTATTATGAGTAACAAGAGTTTGTAATGATATCTGTTTATGTGAATCAGTGTCAATTATCATATTTCGCAAATAGTTATTAATTTTTTTGTGGTTTTCTAAACATGTTTGCTTAAAATTATAGAAAGAATTTAAATTTTCCAAACATATGTTACATATTTTTTTTGAGATTTCTGGTTTCAAGTCAACCTGAAACAAACAAAAATTCATACAATAAAACCAATCAAAGTTTTCCGGGTAAAAAAGTGAATTCAATATTCCTCTAGACCAGTGGTTATCAAATTTAGGTCCCGCCAATTTAATGACGTTTTTGTTGTCCAAAAAAAAAATGCATAGATAGCTAAATATGAGCGAAATTTTTCAAATAGTTTTAATTCAAATACTCCATTTCCTCGATAATTTTGACAGATAGAAAGACTTGTTTCAATGAAAATTGTTCGAGCACAAGTACGATTTCAAAAATTATTCATTATGGCACGACTAAGCAATCAATTTATGGTTAAAAAATATTTACGAGCCCAACTCCAGAATAGTTCGGCCGGTATAAATTTCAAACTTTGTGCTTTAAAAAATGTAAAAATATACTACAAATGTTTTATTCTTACAAGAAAACTATATCTACTTTATTATATGAATCTTTAGTTGTCTATTACTGAAAAGATATTTTAAATAATACAAACGTTTACAAAACTACCATCAAATAAGTATTACGGCAGCAGATTCATAAAAGTTCGGCCAACAAAAAATATATGTCTTACGTGGGATTTATTTGCGTGTTTTAAATTAAATAGTTGTTAAAACAAAACACAAATGAAAAAAAAACAACACAAAACTGTCATTGCCGTTTGCCGATATTATTTTTTTTCAAATAAAATGGCTCGTTGTAAAGCTTTGAGCAGAGATTTACGGTGGTCTATAATCAGGGTACCCAGCCAACGTGAGTTTTAAAATTCCCTGACTTCTCCAGATTTTCCAGGATGCCAATTTAACTTTCATTAGTTTATCACTTAAACCAATTTTAACATTTTTGATTGAAATATTCGACGGTAATTTAGTATTTTTATGTTCGACGAACAGTTTTATATTATCCCATAATTTAAGTGCAGTTTTAGCTGTCTCTGCATTTTCCACCCACCGGGTTACACAACATTTTTTTGGAAATACTTCGCATTTTGTGAGGCCTGTAAAATCATTCCGTCTTCTCGGTGAGTCTTTGTGACCTGTTTGTAGTGCTCCGTCTACAATATGTAGACCGCACGACCCGATATCTAAAATTTGCTTCTCTGTTAATTGAGGCGCACAGCTTTTTTGAACAATAAAGAAAATATCTGTTCGGTTTATTCCGCCGTTCATCGTGTAATTCAAATAATAAAAAGTTTCAACGTATTTGTATGACAAAATTAACTATATATTAGTAGCAAAAAATCAAAACTTTTTAATAAATAGACAATTTGCATCTTTTTCCAGAAAAGAATTTAAAATTCCCTGATAATTTTTTATTTTTTGAAATCTCCCTGATTTTTCCCTGACTTACACAAATTCCCTGACTTTTCCCGGTTTTCCAGGTCACTGGGTACCCTGATAATAAATGCTCATAAAAATGGTATTTCTGCAAGAAAAGTATCTATTTTTCATTCTATTGCGAGATCTGTGGTACAAAATATTAAAAACTTATATAACAAAATTGGTGGAATATCTGAAAGTTTGAAAAATGGCCGTTCTTCAGCCATTTCCCTTACTGATCTACGAGGTTTAAGAAAATTTTGAAAGTAAATCGTCCAGCGGAAGCTCGAAATATTAAAACTTTGTGGCGGGAAATGATAGATAAACAACCACATGTCTCGACAACAAGAAGAGAAACCAAAAGAACTGGATTTCAAGTTTTATAAGATATTTTTGTAATGTTATTTCATTTGACAACTAATGTTACTATGCTCTATTTGCAACGCAAGCATCGAACTTGGACTTATCACTCCAAATTATAGTATGCCATTGTAGATTAGTCCAGTTCTTATGTTTTTTTACCCATTTTAAGCGGTTACGCTTTTGTAAATTTTTTAGTAAAAGCTTTTCTTTCGCCTAATGACAAATAGGGCATAGTAAATCCCATCTAAGACATATATTTTTTGTTGGCCGAACTTTTATGAATCTGTTACCGTAATACTTATTTGATGATAGTTTTGTAAACGTTTGTATTATTTAAAATATCTTTTCAGTAATAGACAACTAAAGATTCATATAATAACGTAGATATAGTTTTATTGTAAGATTAAAAGATTTTTTAGTATTCTTTCACATTTTTTTAAGCATAAAGTTTGAAATTTATACCGGCCGAACTATTCTGGAATTGGGCTCGTATATCTAATTACGTCAACTATCATGAGCTGAATTCAGCACTCATCTTCAACCAAAATTGTTCTTATTTGGTTTATTTATGTCTTTAGTAAACATGGGAAGGTCTAGATCTCTTTCTTATTAATTTAAGAACGCATTATTCTTTTCCCCTTTTATGTTAATTATAGCTAAAGAATAGTGCTAAATTCAGCTCAATTCGTTAACTGGATATTCCTGTAATTATTAATTTAATTTAATATAAGCATATTGCTATATTGTAAGGTTATGTATACTTACAATTTCAGATAAACAAAATTTTAGTTTCTTTTCCACTTCTATCCCATCGATATCTTTAATTAATATACTTTTAAGATTATTAGAATTACACAGACACAAATAACAAAAGTTTAAGATATACATTTTACACAACAAACGATACAATGTTTTGATAAACAATATGAATGTCACCAAAAATCAGCAACAACAGTGTTGCCAATCATAGCAACGATACTTGAGCGAAGAAGCGCCGAAAATTCAAATATAGAGTTTTACAAAGAGAAATACAACCCTGAGAGGTGTGTCTTCGGAGGTCGCTCAAATCTTTGGTATTCGGTACATTCTATATTAAAAGTTTAATGTCAAAAATGGCGGTTTATTTTAATTTGTGAAATGATAAGTCAGATTGTAATTCTTTTCATTTATAAAAATAGCATGTGGAAATAATAATAGGCTTAAATGCAGTATACGGCCTTGTTTGTTTCGCCCACTTGGTCTGCTTTGTTGCGCATGCGCTAAATTTCATGAATCAGTGATTCTAAAACAAGTTTAATTCTACGTTTTGAAATGAAACGACAGGTTGGTTCCTCAAAGCGGAAAACGTATTTTCTGTTGGGTGTGAGTTTTACGGGCTTAGCGTTTGTTTGTTTAAAATGCGAGCGAAGCGAGCTAACCTAAAAAATGAGTTCCATTAAGATCAAATATAATGGCTTCTTTCTATTGGGCGTGAGTTCTACGGGCTTAGGGTTTTTCGTTAAAAGTGCGAGCGAAGCGAGCTAACCTAAAAAATTAGTTTCACCAAGATCGAATATAATGGCTTGTTTCTATTGGGCGTGAGTTCTACGGGCTAAGGGTTTGTTTGTTAAAAGTGCGAGCGAAGCGAGCTAACCTAAAAAAATAATGATCAGAATTGAGTTATTTAAAATAAAATGATATTAGGTCAGGCTTAGAAGTGATAAAAATAGAGAAAATTGTCTAGTGAGATATCCTTCAATATTCGTGAATAATTTGTTTACTTATACCATTGTTTTGGAGCCACTGTAAATCTTTCATTTTGTTATTACAGACCACCATGCTGCCATCTATCAACAAAATAACAAACTGGACAAGGCCGTATACTGCACTTTTACCGAATAATAATTATGATAATTATTTTTTAAATTAAAAAAAAAATTGTAAAAATAAAAAAAATTAAATACATTCAAAAGCATTGACAGCATCTCTCAATTCTTTAACATTATTAAACTGGTAGATATAAACCTTAACCTTCAAAAAGCATCATAAGAGTAAGTCTAGTGGAATCAAATACGATAACCGCGGAATGGCCATGAATGAAATAAAGATATATTTGGTCACGGAGCTATAATAAAAATTTAATAAATTAATTTTGCCCGATTTTCGTGCATCAAAACTATCTTAAATCATCAATATTGTTTTAAGTGTATATATTTAGAAAAATTTGGGAGAATCCTCTGTGTTAACCACATCCAAAAATTAGTACACAATATTTCCAATCCAACTTTACCATAAGTAAGCCACAGTGACTGGATTAATGTTGTACGCCGCCATTTTCGCTTCATTTCCTTGTTTAATTTGTTGATAATAAATCAGTTTTACTGTAAAATATTAAATAAATACTAATAATGGGCCTTTCAAGGCTTTTTTGAATTTTTTATATATTAATCTACGTAATAAAATTATTATACCCAAAATTTTTATTTATTTTTTAAACTTGTATTAAGCATGATAAAAATATTTAAACTTTCGAAACAAATGAATATGACGTAGTTGTATCTTAACTTAAAGAGAAACAGATAAGACAGAGATAAATAACACGTAACTTCACGTAACGTGTGTCGTTGTCAGTAGAATCCTCAGACAAAACATAACTAGACGGATAACAACGACGTTTGTTGTGAAGCAAAAAGGGATAGAATAACTGATGGTGAGGCGGGTGCGCGGCAAGAAGCAACTTGCATAACATCAAAGTGTACTCGCTCCTTGCCGCGCACCCGGCGGACCCAAAAGTTATTCCATCCCTTTCTGCTTCACAACACTGCATTGACTTGAATACGGCATAATTCGTCTAGTATTATACGTCATTGGTAGAATCGTAGAATGCCGAATGCTTATTTCTTCTTCGTCTTCCTCTCAGTAAAATTGAGCACCGACAAACGTTTCAGACAAAGTTCTGTGATTGGCTTCTTAATGCAACTACGTAATTGCAATATGGCAGTGCGAAATTTAAATGAGCGTTTTAAATTATTCAACTTTAACTTTCATATTTCAGCAATAAAGATATCATTTATGGTATGATTTTATATTGTATTAAATATGATGTTCAGTCAAGAATTTATTTTAATAAATATATAATAAAAAGCTCTACCACTTGAATCCCCCATTATAATACAATGACAAAAAATCAATTGCGATGTGGAACTGTGTCTTAATAAATAAGAAAAATAGGAAAAAATGCTCGAAAATCGAGAAAATTTTTTTTTTTCTATTTTTCTTATTTATTAAGACACAGTTCCACATCGCAATTGAGTTTTTCTCATTGTATTATTTCAATTGCTGTCAAGCAGTTTGCGATATCTGTCGGTAGATGGCACCACGAGTTGCTCCGTAGCTCTCATGTCATGTCTACCGGCGTACATACTTTTTAACATCAGTCAGTTCAGCTTGAAAAGGTATCACAATTCACTAGTCCTTAGTTGGTCTAGTTGGATAGTTGATCACACTATACTGATGAGTCCCTAAAGGACAAAATGCGTCTATGGTTAAAGCTGAACTGACCAGCCGTTTGATGATGACCTGATAACTTGATTCAAACGTGCTGTAAATTTTGTGGGATTTGTGACAAGTGATGAAAAAAAAAAATTTTGTTTCCTATTTTTCTTATTTACTAATAATTATAATTTACCTAATTTTAAAACATCTTAAATTTAATAAAAATATGGCAGCCTGCTTCATATGTCGGCACAGTCTTTAATTTAGTCACTGTAATAAATGTAAACAACTAGCGCCAACTGCAACATGTTTCCGAGTGACTAATGTCATACTTTTATTCATTTGAGCCACGTCTTTGTATTTACAGTCTCTAAATTAGTCACTGTATACATGTAAACAACTAGCGCCATCTGCAACATATTTCCAGTGACTAATGTCATACTTTTATTGAATTGAGCCACGTTTTTGTATTTGTCTCTATTGTTTGAAATTTTGTAAATCAACAGTTTTCATTCGATTTTTAGCAATACTATTGTGTTCTATATTTTAGCTGCTAGAAATTCAGCTGTAAGTATTAGTGATTCTTATTTCAATTGAAATATCAAAGATGGGTGCATCTATCTTTTAAAATAATAAAATTTTAGATAAACCTCAAGTATCTGGTTGAGTTTTTGCATTATTTCAAATTGATGGACAGTATATTGATCTGTAAAACAATGAGTTTTAATTTTTAGGTTCTGAACCAGGGTTGTTCATATTTTACCCACCCAAAAAAACCCAACTGGGTTTTTTTTAATAAAACCCACCTAAAAAAACCCAAATAAACCCATTAAAAACCCATCAGATTGAATGGTTGAAAATTCACGCGGGGTGAATTTTAAGATACAGTCAAATCTCGGAACATAGATATCTTTTATTTATTTTACAATGTACAAAATAAAACGTTTAACTTAAATTATCATTTATTACATCACATCGTAGTATCACATTGCATTACTTTGACAAATGTCAATATCAAACTAGTTTAAGACCAAATATTATTTGTCTTATATTATAAAACTATTACAAAAACTGATTGATACCCAATCTTTTTACCGGAAAATTTGAAATAAAGTTTTAAATTTAATAAGTATGACAATAACATAAAAGATCGTATTATGTTTTTAATTCACAATAAAATAAATATATTTTTGGAATTATTACATAATAGTACATGGAATTATGAGACAAGTGATGGAAAATTTTTTCCTATTTTTCTTATTTATTAAGACTCAATTCCACTTCGCAATAGACATTTTGTCGTTTGTTTTACATAAATTTTGTTTTAATGTTTAGAAGTATATAAATTTTAAACATTATATACAAAATTAATCTGAAATTAAATAACTTTAATTTTAAAGTGTATTTCTAAACATTATAAATAAACCCAATAATGCCCAAATAATCCCAATAAAACCCAAAAAACCTAGTGGGTCGGTTTTTTTTTTTAATCCGGTTTTTTTTCAACCCTTTTCTGAATTAATCTAACTGGACGATTATTCGGTTCTGGAGTTATCTGAACTAATCTTGGATTTAATTAATCAATTCTGCTGTTAAAATTATGCTAATTATCAACCTTTACAGATCCTCAACTACTCGAACTCGGTAATTGCATGCATCCAGCAAGAATTAATAATAAAAAAAAAATATTTTGGAAATACTGATTGAATTCGCGGTAGAGTGGAAAACATTGAAACTACGTATGCATTAAAAAAGGTTTGTTATTATAACTGTGATTTTCTAAAAGATTAATTTAATAGTGATTGCATCGAATTATTATTAAATCTATGGTTAAAGGAAACAACAAACATGAATAATGATTAAAATTCAACCTGATCGACGCGATCATAATGTATGAATGTAAAAATATATAAACTAACATATTTCAGAATTTCATAAATGCAAATTCGTGAATATCGTGATTATGCAGAGGCAGACAAAATGGTTTATTGTTATTAAATATATGGTATTTCTGCATATTTATATGTATTGCCAGAAGTCATTTTTAAACACCTCATCTAGACCAATTTTTGTTTTTATATTTAAACACATATAGGATGCGGGCACTCACGTGACACTGTGACGTTTTGTGATGTAAAAACAGCTGTTCGAGCAAAGATCACTGCGCCACCTACAAAATAAACTATTTTTTTGGACCGAGATTTGAAAAGAACCGTTCTTTTCAAATTTCGCCACAACAAAATAGTTCATTTTATAGGTGGCGCAGTGATCGCAGCCCAACAAGATTTGAAAAGAACCGTTCTTTTCAAATCTCGTCCAAAAAAAAATAGTTTATTTTGTAGGTGGCGCAGTGATCTTTGCCCGAACAGCTGTTTTTACGTCACAAAACGTCACAGTGTCACGTGTGTGCGCGTATCCTATTATTATACAATCATATTTATAATCTGTTATTTTTTAAGGTTTTGATAAGTGAAAGGAAATGGACGTTCCACCAGATATGTTAGAAATATTAAAGTGCAGCAGCTGTGAGCTGTACTTGTCTCGGGGCCCCGTGTACTTACAACACGACGGGGCGGCGGCGTGCAGCCGATGCTACACTCCCAAGCACCCGGCCACTAGAAACACGCAATATGAAGCCACGGCACGACTTCTAAAGTTCCCATGCAAGAACCGGGAGTTGGGCTGCTTAGATGAGGTGGTCGAACACGAAGAAGTGTGCGAGCACCGAGAGTATGTTTGCCCGGTGCTTGGCTCCGCTCATTGCGACTGGCTGGGCTCCAGAGCGGCCATATTGGCTCACTGTCGCGATCAACACCCGGACAGCGTGCTCGAGAACCCGTGCAGCCTCACCCACGACATCGCTAGAGCCAGCTTGCGCAACTATATCATCACTGCCTTTCAAGTGATTTTCCTGTTGCACACTAAGATTTGCGTGACTTCGGGAAAGCTCTTCCACGCAGTTCGGTTGCTAGGGACGTCTGCAGAGGCTGCGAAATATTTCTTCAATTTAGACATCAAACGCCGAGATGAACAGTTGACGAAGAAAGGACAAGTGGCGTCTCAAGCCTGCCTTGCGATCCAAGAACCAACGTCACTGGCAGTCAACACCAACAGTCTTCTGGACGTGCTGGGTGATTTCGATGGCGCCACGTTCACCATAACGGTGAAGAGAGGAGTGAACGACGCTGCCAAACAACTTGCGAGTATGGTGAAGCGGAGGATGAGCGATGCGAGGATGGTGAAGTGTGCGGGGTGCGCGGTGGAAGTCACGGTGTTCCAGTACCGCGGCGAGGATGGTTGGCGATGTGAGCGCTGCGCCCCCGCCAGGCAAACCTGCAAGAACCAGGACGAGGGCTGCACTCACACCGACATCAAGATCAAGTGCTGGAAACACGAGTTGTATTTCTGCCAGCAGCGCACCCACTGTCACATCTGCTGGGTGAGCGTGTCTCGAGGATGGTTATCCGCGCACTACCGCTCTGTGCACCAGGACATCACACACAGGGCCGGCTCCACGTGGCGAGCGACACAGACTGAGTGCCTGGAGTGGCGGTATTGTCTCGTGTCAAGTATTGCAGGCACCGCGGTGTGTGAGTACAGGCTGTTCTACTCACGCTTTATCCTGTATGTACGCACCCCGTTGCCTACTGAGCGATTGAGTGAGTTTCGCTGCGTGGTGCGGCTGACCGACCCCGTCACCGGACACGCGCGCACTTACACACCTGATGTGAAGTACGATGAAATGCGTGACTGGCGTTTAGAGGTGACGAAGAAAGAGTTTCCCTCGTTTAACACCGAGTTGGATGTCTGCGTGGAAATTACAAAGGCTGAGTCCTAGTGATATTCGTGGAGCGGTTGTTAAGACATGGTAATTATTTGTCAGTTTGTAATCTCTGTTAATATAAATAAAATATTACTTTTTCACCATGATAAGTTTTCTTATTTACACCTGATTCCACTTTTATTATTATAATCCTGATAAAAATATACAAATAGTTGAATATTAGTTGAAATTATGATAGAGAACAAAACTGACAAACTGTAATTACTTCTATTTTCTGTGTGCATTCAGATTAACATTTTCAATAAATAGTTTGTCGTAGAATCAAAATTTGTGAATTATTATTTATAAATTGTCACTTATTTTAGTTCATTTTAATTAATAATAACTTGATTGCGTATTTCTAGAAGGTACAATGTAATGAAATAGGTGTTTTCTCAATACAAATGACAATTAAACAATAAAGTCGTTCAATATTTTATTGTTTACTTTTTTTTAGAGATATAATAACAATACTTTATTAAGGTTTACTAATTTTAAATATAGGATCATAACTCAAACAGTATTGTAAAAACAAAATATACAAAAATTAAAGCATTATATACGAGTATATGGGCCATTCTCTGGGAAACGGACACCCCATCTTCTCCAAAATTTGAAGCGTTAAATAAATTTTTAAAGGGCATGAAGAAATCTGAAAAAGTATCTAGTTTTCAACTATGAGTAGCGAAATTGATAATTTTCATGATTTTGGAGTGTTTTGGCGACTTTTTTGGCCACAGATTTAAGAAACAAGATTTTAAAGTTGAAAAAAATGCTTGAGTTTGGTTTATTTTACATTTTGACGGCGGCATCTCGTTTCTTGTTGAAAACCCGAAATATTTTGTCTCGTGTCAATTTATCTAAAAAGTTAACCTTCTTTAACAAAAGTGAGTCGGCAAAATAATTAATATTTGAAATCTACCAAATTTCACTCAAAAACAAGGCATCGCACGAAATAAATTATGTAACAAAAATTATTAGAATGCATAAAAGAATACGTGTGATTTTTTTTAGAATTTTCTGATACATTTAAAATTTTCCGGAAAGTACAATAAAAGCAAATATTTTTAAAATGTGTCAAAAAATTCTGAAAAAAATTGCACGTATTTTTAAATAAATTCCAATAATTCTTTGTTACATAAAATTTTTTCGTAGGATGCCTTGTTTTAGAGTAAAAAATTGGTAAATTTAAAATATTAATTATTTTTCGACCCACTTTTGCTAAAGAAGCGTAACTTTTTAGATAGATTGACAGGAGACAAAATATTACAGTTTTTTGATAAGAAACGAGATGCTGCCGTGAAAATGTAAAATAAACCAAACTCAAGCATTTTTTTCAACTTCAAAATTTTGTTTCTTAAATCTGTGGCCAAAAAAGTGACCAAAACACTCTAAAATCATGAAGATTATCAATTTCGCCACTCTAAGTTGAAAACTAGATACTTTTGCCTATTTTTTCATGCCCTTCAAAAATTTATTGGACGCTTTAAATTTTGGAGAAGTTGGGGTGTCCGTTTCCCAGAGAATGGCCCATATATATACTTATATATATATATATATATATATATATATATATATATATATATAAATTTATATATATAACATATTCAAAAACTCTGTGCTATTCATCGATTTTATAACAAATTACCATGAATACAATTGTTAGTATGGTGCAATATTGCTTGAACTATACAGATGCTCAAGCTACGAGTACCATCCGTATTCAACAATCAAGTACTGACCGCAAACTTTTGAAACTATTAAGTGAATTTGATGCACGCCGCCGAATGAATCAAAAATAGCAAGCCACTGATGTTTGTTTGTTTTCGGCTTAATACTAATAATAATAACAAGAGACGTGACAAATTTATTATGAATGTGAAATGTTATCGTTGCGAACAAAGAGGACATCACCAGCAACATTTCTTCTCTTTAAAACAAACATGAGTTTGAGTAGACTGAAACGAGTGTAATCAAAGTGAGAAGACACCAATACCCTCTTGCATACATTGCAAGAAAATAGGACACACTGAAAATAATTATTGATACAACACGGAAAACCTAAAAAAATGCTAGTTAAACGGGGTCGAAGTTTAACAACTACAGCAGTCGTAACAGTTTTATTTGTACAAAAGGCAGCAATTTTTAACATTGATGATTGGGATATTATTATTAGTCAGTATTTAAGAGTTGATAAAAATATCAATGTGTGGAATTATACTACGAGCATGACCTTGCAAACACTACAAAAGTGATGAGGAATACTGCAATTGTTACTAATGATTTGAATATTATTAAAGTGCCAGGACTGGGCGAGCCTAATAGGTTGTGAATAAAACAATTTGAATTGCGAAAAGTGGAGTGCGAGCCAATCTATTATCAATTGAGAACTCGCGAGATTTCCAACATATTTATGAGTTTTGGAAAATAGTATTTAAAAATTGGTGTACAATGATCTGGTATTAACCAGTACGAAAACACCAAAATGTTTTGATCTTGATGCTGTTCAATTATGTGCAATGCAACTGTGTCGCGATAAATCTTCGCACATGTGTGGATATAACATTTTTAAACCATTTAAAATTGAAATTACAGATGACACAATTGTAACCATCTCAGAAATATTCAAAGAATTGAGAACAAAATGTACAACTTCAGCATATTGCAACAGGAATGCCACGTGTAATGGCTAGGTTGAACGTGTCATGCATACGTTGTTTAAACAGCTCGGAGCTTCTCTATCAGCTGATATGAAGAAAACATGGGTGTCAGCGATAGCAGACATTCAAGATATACTCCATTCCCTGTATGAAAACGATGACGTCATATGTGGACGATGTTATCATAGATACGATGAAATATAGCTATCTTTTTTTAATAATATTATTCGTACCTATGCGAATGACACAACGTATGACTTAATAAGTAAAGACACACGTTTCATGTTTTTTCACGTTCTATCACATTTATTATTTTAATGAAAACGTATGACAGTTCTTACTAATACGAAAATATACATTTACTTTGTTCACATTTGTTTATAAGATAAAAATAGAGACCTATGGTCAAGATTTTGTTATTTTCTCACCTGTCATTTCTAAGTTTGTGACATTTTTGATACATAAATACAGACTGAGAAATAAGATATGGTTACAAAAATTTTGTGTAATCAAATGCAGAAATGCGTTTGTCATCTTTATGATTATTTTGCGCTGGAGTTAGAGAATCGAGGATCTTTAATTAATTTAACTGTAGTACAAGAGGTAATGTGCATTGTATTTTGTATTTTCAAATATTATTTATTTATATATAATAATAATACATATAAAAATGTATATTCCTTTGAGTTTTATTTTACAAAATTACATATTATAATAAGGTAGGTAATAAGGTAATATTTTTCGTGCGTTAAGATCAATTTATATTTGATTGTTATTTAATATATGCAGAATTTGGTTCCATTATAAACAAATTAAATTTTATAAAATAATAAATATTTTAATTTCACATTTAAATTTTAGGTTATGTTTTAAAAATGTCAATCCAATACCAATGTAAACGTTTTAAGTACAAAATCTTGAATCACATGGATACCGAATATGACGTCATCGTTTTCATACAGGGAATGGAGTTTAGCATGAATACAATAGTTCATTCATCAATAGATTTCACGCTGACTGTATTGCAATTCGGAAGGAGTTGCAAATTAATTGCAACTGTAACAGACAGGATGTACAAGAAATAATCGTTTGCAAAATTGTTGATTAGATTGCGTCTTTAAGACACATGTCATGTTATTCACCTTTTGGAACACGCGCGATTGTCTGAGGCATTTGCCACATTCAGCGAAATTATTGCATTCTAGCATTTATTTAGTATAAATGCCGTAGTTTAAGATAGTTCGTAGATGAGAGTATACAATGTAGCACACAGTTCGAATGTAGTAGATAGTAGTTATGATTTGTGAGTAGAAGAATATTCGAGGGTGTCTATCCCGAGAATATGATGTTATTAATTTGTTATTTGTTGTTTAATTAATTCATTATCTTTATTTTATGTTGACTTTTATTATGTTGTTTTAATAAAATATTTACCACTCACACTTGCAGCTCTTATTACTTATTATCCAACTTCAGCACGTCGATAATCAGTGGTCAAGATAAATTCTCATTTTTGACCACCCTGATTTGTTACACAACTCAACAATTTTTGGTAACAACAGATTGTTCTTTTGACCCTGATGAAGTCATGATCCAAGCACGGACACGAATAGTACAGCACGTATTAAAACGAAGGAGCTGAATAATTTGATTTTTCTCACTTTAATGCTAAGTTGTTTTTCATAGGTGATGTAGTTGCCATTGAAGATTCACAATTAGCGAGAGATGAATAACAGAAACCCATGTACAATGGACCATTTAGTGTAAAGAAAATTTTACCTAATGAGCGTTATCATCTTACAAAAAAAAAGGTGGCCCACATAAAGTTGTGAGTATGCATGTATTAATAGATAGCGATCCTGTCTGAGAATCAAAATGATTTCTGCTTATGATAATATTGTTTTATGTTTGATAAACAGCTTGAAAATTGTTTAGACTAGAACTTAGCAATTATCAAATGTGACAGCATCTCAAAATGAATCATAGTAAATATAAATTTTCAGTAGAAGTAAATTTCAATTATCAGTAGAAAAATTGGTTGACAAAAATAGACTGTGGCATCTCACAGTATAATAAAAGGGTTTGATTGGTTTGAATGAAAAAAAAAATAAAAAAATCATAATGATACTGAACCGTGGCAATCTCACGATGGCGGCAAAAACGCTAAAATAAACATTTTGTGGCGACCCCACAAAGATGGTGTCATAAAATAAAATGATAAAAGCGGCAGTACCGCTAAAGTAATGAAAGCGGCGGTACCGCTTAAGCATTGAACGCGGCGGTACCGCTTAAGCATTGAACGCGGCATTACCGCTAAAGTAATTGAAGCGGCAGTACTGCTAAAGTATTGAAAGCGGCAGTACCGCTAAAATATTGAGAGTGGCAGTACCGCTTAAGCAACGAAAGCGGCAGTACTGCTAAAGTAATAGAAGCGGCAGTACGGCTAAAGTAATGAAAGCGGCAGTAGCGCTTAAGCAATGAAAGCGGCATAACCGCTAAAGTAATTAAAGCGGCAGTACTGCTAAAATAACGAGAAGCGGCAGTACCGCTTAAAGTAATTAAAGCGACACTATCGCTGAAGTAATGAAGGCGGCAGTACCGAAAAAGTAATGAAAGCGGCAGTACCGCTTAAGTAATTGAAGCGGCAGTACCGCTTAAGTAATTGAAGCGGCAGTACCGCTAAAGTATTGAAAGCGGCAGTACCGCTAAAATATTGAGAGTGGCAGTACCGCTTAAGCAACGAAAGCGGCAGTACTGCTAAAGTAATAGAAGCGGCAGTACGGCTAAAGTAATGAAAGCGGCAGTACCGCTTAAGCAATGAAAGCGGCAGTACTGCTAAAGTAATGAAAGCGGCAGTACCGCTAAAGTAATGAAAGCGGCAGTACCGCTTAAGTAATGAAAGCGGCAGTACCGCTAAAGTAATGAAAGCGGCAGTACCGCTTAAGTAATGAAAGCGGCAGTACCGCTTAAGTAATGAAAGCGGCAGTACCGCTTAAGTAATGAAAGCGGCAGTACCGCTTAAGCAATGAAAGCGGCAGTACCGCTTAAGTAATGAAAGCGGCAGTACCGCTAAAGTAATGAAAGCGGCAGTACCGCTTAAGTAATGAAAGCGGTAGTACCGCTAAAGTATTGAAGGCGGCAGTACCGCTTAAGCAATGAAAGCGGCAGTACCGCTAAAGTATTGAAGGCGGCAGTAGCGCTTAAGCAATGAAAGCGGCATAACCGCTAAAGTAATTAAAGCGGCAGTACTGCTAAAATAACGAGAAGCGGCAGTACCGCTTAAAGTAATTAAAGCGACACTATCGCTGAAGTAATGAAGGCGGCAGTATCGAAAAAGTAATGAAAGCGGCTATACCGCTAAAATAAATATTTAGTGGCAATCCCACAAAGATTAGAAGAAGTTGTCATGAAAAAAATAAAAATAAGTAAAATTTTGGACTAGTGACAATTTCACAATCATTGTAACAAATTCATTCATAAATGACTTATTTGTTCGTTTTTTAGCCTCCTTTGCCGTATTGTGGTACGAGGACGCACCACTTGCAGAATGGCCGTGTTAGCAATCAATCTTTTTGGGGCTGTTGCTGAGGTCGCAGACGCCATCCTGCCACTCCAAATGGGAGGAGTACCACGAACTATTATACTGAAGGAAATGAAGTAGAAAGAGAGTGACAAAAAAGTGAGTGCGATAGGAAGAAGAGTCTGGCGAATGCATGGTGCTTACGAGTCTATTCATGCTTTTTTTACTTTATAGAACTAATTACACTGTTGACCATTGAGATGTTCATCTCAATGAATATTGCTTTACTAAGTGGTTCTTGAACCATGTTTTAATTTTAATAATTGTACAATGTAACTTCAGTTTAATATTCTTGTTTTGCTTGATAATGGCCAGAATTTTGGCCGAAACTTCGCTTCTGAATAAAAGAATGTTTTAAAAATTGTGATTAAATTTTTTGTACATCTTTTCAACAAATTAAGCCTGTAATCCTTTTAATCTATTTTAAAAATTATTATCTTTTCGGCTTATTTAAAATAATTTTAAAAAATCATCGTTTTTTGGTCTTAGGACCAAACATAACATTTTTACTACAATTATCATGGTGATAAATAATAAAATAATAATAATAATAACCTTTATTACTTCATCCGAAAGCTGGTATTTTTAGTCCTAACGAAACAAATAACTATTTTGTTCACGGTAAGTAGTAAGTAAGTAATATGTAAATAGAGCTGTGGCCAAATAAAATTTTCCACTGAAATCTCAAACGATGAAATACCTATGAATTTGCCAAAGGCAATGAAAACATAATAAACAAATTCAAGATAGTGACAGAATTTTGAGAATGAAGAAACCCATTTCGATGCAAAATTTCGGACAAAGTGAATATGAAAATGCTACGCATGATAATGTCGAAATGGAGGAAAATCAGGATACAAATACAGTAGAAGAGACAGAAACCGTAGATACTATAATAAATTTATTAAATAATCAACCGAAAACTTTTAAATATTCTGAAGTACAGGTAAATACACCAGAAAGACTTACTGTCGTACATTTAATAAATACAATTTACAGGCATCGAGAATTTTGATATTTGAATTTTTATTCTAAATGCAATAGATTTAATATATAGTGACAAATCATGGAAATAAATTGAGTATAAAAGAGAAACTTATTTTGTGCATTATAAAATTAAAATGCGATTTAAATTTTGTAGTTTTATCTCTATTATTTGGTATCTGTACTTCTTTATGCATAATGTACTTCAATTAAATGTGTAAAATTATTTCAGTTTCCTTCGATGTATATAATTAAGATAATCTATTAAAGAAAAACGTATTTCCTTCATAAACTACAAAAATAGTGTTTTTATAAACAAATAACATATTGCACATGAATTGAACATTTTAAAATAATGTGTAATTAAATTATCACTTAAGAAGGTCTTGATATTACAATTCTTTATAAACATAAGATTAAAATCTATCAAAAGTTTTAGTTTCTCTACAGATCAAAACATAAATCACATATAATAGACATAAATCAAACCAAACAACTATGAAGCGTCAAAAATCTATCCTGCATACATTAATTAATTGGCGGAATATTCCAGATGGCGCAGTGATCTTAATTTTATTTGCCTATATTATAAAAGACCTGATTCTTAAATATAGAGAATTTTACAATTAAAATTGATCGTCACATTTTTTAGAAATAAATTTAAATTTTGAATGTAATTTCTTTCCACATTTGTACATAACATGAATGGTATTTAGTTTAGTACCATACTGGAAACGGTTGCTATGGAAATGGTTGCTATGGAAACGGTTGCTATGGAAACAGTTGCTATAGAAACTGTTGCTATGGAAACAGTTACTATGGGTATAATTATTCGTTTGTCTTATTGTGTTATTATTATTTTGTGTGTTTAGTATATTTAGTTCAAAAACTTCAAGTGTAGTTTATTGAAAGATACACGACACACCACAACATATTATTTGCTTGAATAATATTATTTTCGCAAAATACATACTAAATATAGGGGTACGTATTCAACTATCAAAAATTTAAACTTAAAAAATGTAAACATCGAATATTTTTACTTAAAGATATATTAGTTGCATATTGTAAAGGTTCTGAATTACATTTATTTTCTACAGACCGGCATACAAAATTACAAGAACATGATTTAACTAACAATTTAAATGACTTATTGTCCACTGCTATGATACTTTATTAAAGTATGAAATTAGTAGTATAATATTTGAGTTAAAATAATTGCTGCCAGAGTATGTATTACAAATTATTAACTGAGAATGATACTTTTATCATATGCTACAATAGTTTAAAGCGATTTACATCCGTAAAAGCAACAGTTCGTATAGATTTTATCTTTTTAGGTTTTTTATAGCAAAAATTTAAAATTCACGTTTTAAAAACACGTACTTTTACCGTACAAACATGCACAATAAATGAAACAGTCCCACCACGAGAAGTTATTTTTTTTACCCCTGGTTGGTGTAGTCGAGCGCCGGAGCATCCGATCTGAAATTAGTATCAGAACGATGATCTGCCTTGATCTCTTTGAAATGAAATATTATTCTTATTATGAATGAAACTTATTATGTATTGTATATAATATTGAAGCCAAAACTTCAAAGTATGGTAATAAAGTAATTATCATTCGTGTTATGTACAAATGTTGAAAGAAATTATATTCAAAATTTGAATTTATTTCTCAAAAATGTGACGATAAATTTTAATTTAAAAATTATCAATATTTAAGAATCTGGTCTTCTATACTATAGTAAATTTTTATCCAATTTGATCGTGGAACTTTGGAGAAAAAAAATAAAATATGCGAAAAAACGTTCAAAACAGGACTTTTTCGTATATTTTTAGTTTTTTCTCAAAAGTCCCACGATCGAATTGAATAAAAATTTATTGTATTATAGAAGGCCTGAGTTTTAAATATAGAGAATTTTTAAATTAAAATTGAACGACACATTTTTGACAAAATCAGGCTTAATATTTTGATATCATGATCTCTTACACTTCAATTCCAATATATTTATATTACAAACATTAAACATTATTTTTAATACCTTTATCAAAAAGCTGAATGTTCGGAGATTATGTAGTACTACTTGTTTCTTAATTTGGATAAGATGAAATATATGAAATATTTTTTTGAAATTTGAATTTGTTATTGCTATTTCGCGAAATTCTCATTCTCCACATGTGATGTGGGCTTTAACGTACACTCAGCGTTAAAATGATCTGGCAGAATGACAGCTGTCATAATCATGTGTGTCAATATTTACAAGATAGAGATATACATGAAAATATAAAAGTATTTCATAATTTGTGGTTTGAAATATGTCTAGTTTTGTTTTTCGTGTTATATTGTCAGTTTCAGGAGAGCATACTAGTGGAACAGGATTATGTGTAATATTGAAATGTATTATTTATCTTTCAATAAACGCTATTTTCAACATAAAAGTATCTAATTATCTTTAATTTATGTAATAACTCCTGTATTTCCTGCGTGCAGTCTCCCGGTTAAATTGTGAATCGCTTCACGCGTTTTTAATTGTACTGGATACTTGATAGAATGTTGTTAAAATTCCTCTTAATTCGCCTTACATCGTCGATCATTTGCAGAATTTTATTGTCCTATGCGTCCCTCGACGAGTTATCACACAGCAGAGTTCGTCTGTGACTATTAAGTGTCGATTTACTAAAGTTGTAATTCACGTTCTCAATCCTATTTTTGTAGATACATATTCCAGCCAACTCAGAATTCCCAATGTCCAGAGTCCTTACATTAAAGATGCTGATCCTAATCACACACTCGCGTTACCTCACCGATTCCTGATATTCGCTATGCAACTTAACACGTTGTCCTGATCCCACTTCTGAATTGTTACGATAGGTGATTACAAACGAAAGAATCGTAGCGGCGATATTTATACTTAATCTATATAACCGTACTTACATAAAATGCGGCCCAAATATACTGAGAGAATACCTGTCCTACGAAAGCCCTAAGATATCTATTCACGGTTTAGCATCTGGAAAGAATATACTAAATAAGCATTAAAGCTCAGTGAGAACACACCTCCAATCATTCATCTCAACTACTCCACAGGTCAAACTGACCAGGTCATATAACATTCACATACTTGGCCAAGTCACACAACATTCGCTAACCTTTCGTATCTCGTTGGTAACCGGCTTAAGGTTACTATAGCTCACAAGGCTGCTCGCTGCACGTTGGCGGCCTGACTAGGGCTCCGCTACAGCCCAAAGCTGCTCGCTGCACGTTGGCGGCCAGTCACGGCTCCGCTACAGCACAAAGCTGCTCGTTGTACGTTGGGAGCCAACCACGGATCTCCATATGGCCACACACGGCCACAGCCGTAACACTTGCGCTAACTCAACAATACCATCAACCAACCCAACTCACATACGCAAGGAGGACTCACCTCTAAACCTGTCCTGAATATCCTCGAAACTCTATCAGGCACTTAACACAATATCTAACCATCTCAACACTACTTTACTTGTCAAACGATGAACTGTAACTAACGTAAGCCATCCGACGATTCGGTTAATAAATATTCAATCAAACATTACATAATTACCTAGTTGCGTAAATAAAAGGAGATGACATAAGCAAAGACGAGCTAACTAATAAAATTAATGAGATGAAATAAATATGGCTGTGACATTAAAATATAGTTGAAGCGAAAAAATAAATTTCACAAAAGATATCAGCAAATATAATAGTAATTAATACGTATAAATGCATAAAAGAAATACTTATTTAGATTATTTGATTTCCTGGCAAGACTTCTACGTCTACTTGTTTTCAAGAATGAAATATTTTCATTCCAACAATTAATTATGATTGCAACAATACATTTTGTTTTCAAGAATCATATAATCTGTAATATCCATGTTACAGAAACTTATGAGGCGCCGTTTGCGACAATATACAGACTCGTAAATATACAATTCTTTTCACAATATATACTAAATTTTTGACAATATCACATAAAATATTGTATATATATTAAATTTATTACAATATCACAAAAAATATTGTATATATACAAATTTTGTGTACTGTATTAAGAAAATCGGGTATATTATAAACCTGTATATTGTGACATTTTTGTCGCGTTAAAAATATATACAGAATAGGATTGTGCCACTTATTCAGAGATGGCGCTGAATTTCAGGTAGTTCACGCTGCATTTTGGAGAGATAGTGCAACATTCGATCGAAATGGCGCTATGAAATGTACACCCAAGGGGTGTACAAAATATTATTTTTAATCTTTTTCTCCAGATTTAAAATAACTATCTTAGGTTTAGTTTAAGTAACATTAACAAAACTGGAATTTCTTTATATCTAACGGAAATGAGATTACAATTTTTAAGTAACCTAAAAATAAATACTTCTAAATTTGTATGTTATGGAAAATTATATCATTGTTATGATAAATTCATATTACATAGAGACATTATAAATAGTTATTTGTTAAACTAGAGAAGAAAGTGCCTCTTTTTTCCACTCGCTCATGAGGCAATTCGAGCGAGACTGGAAAAAACTCTTTCTTCTCGTGTTAGACACCACATTTTTTCACGACATGTTTCTAAAAACGATTGTCTCGAACCTTCAATACATTTTAAGAAAAGATTAGTAGAATAAGGGCCAGTTTTTCAATCGCCGGTTTACGCTCGATTAATGTTAACCATGATTAAATAATAATGGAAACCATAGTTTCCATTATTATTTAATCATGGTTAACATTAATCGGTGATTGAAAAACTGGCCCTAAGGGTAATATTTTGTTTATTTGAATCAAAATAGTTTATATTGACATGACTAGTAGAATGAGGGTAATATTTTATTTATTTGAATCAAAATAGTTTATATTGACATTACAGTTAGTGCAATATCTGTTCTTGGATTTATCGGGTAACAGTTTGTCATTAGTACCTTCTGCAATGTGTCTTATTTCGGGATGTGTATTTGGTTGTCTAATGTAGATAGATATTTCCTATATATATATTTTTTAATGTAATGAAAAAAATGTTCTCTTCATTTCTTTTACAAATATTTTTTGCTTTCGTTGTTAGTTATAGTCATAGTTACATCCCCACATATATTTATTATTTATGTTTTATTTAATATTTGAGCCATTTATAGTAAATTTATAATTTCTCCGATTTTTTATTCTGTTTTTTTCTGAACATTTGACTATTATTTATTAAGGGCTACTTATCAACTTATGGCACAATGGTAGCTAGCCGGGTTGTGGAAATTAGAACCCGAGTTCAATTCCCATAGCCGGCAACTGATTTTCACCACATCTAAAATTATCCCTGTGGCTCCCTCACCACTTACATCTCTGGAAGACTGTAATTTGATGGCTGGTAACCGCACTTCACGCGTATAAATAAATCACTTATCAAGATCTGTCCCGGCAGACTGCCACACATGGAAATGGGTAAAAGGTGTGATGATTATTTATTTAACTAGGGAATAAAGAGTAAAAAAAAAAATGTTGATCTCTAAGGTAACCAATAATTATTGCAAAGCAATTATTCCAAATATTAAAATAAAATAGTAGTCTTGTGAATAACAACAAAATATTCCGAAAATAAAAAAAACCAAAAAGTAAACATAAATTTATAATACATGTTTCAAAAATGACGCCATTACCAAAAAAAAACAATAATTTTAGTTGAGACCAAAGATACTTTGCATTAATAATAATTATTATTTGTGTACATAGACAGAAGTTAAACTTTGTGATTGTAATCAATCAAGGCAAATAAATCACATAGGTACTCATAAAAAGGAGTACCGGGATGCAGATGAGATAACTTATGCTAATCTATTGTTTATCCACGTTGTTTATTAATCGGTGTTATTCATTGACATCTTCTACATTTAAAAATTTTATTTGTTCGCATTTCGATCATCTTCCACATACTTAGTTAATTTTATTCTAGTTTTTACAGTAACTAATCAAGTAAAACAAGAAATGTTAACTAAACATATGCAATATTGAAATATCTACAATTTTTATTTGTATATTTTCTCTTTAAATTTTATTGGGACACAACGGCTTCGCAAAAAATTATTTTTAAATTTATAGCCGGTGGAGCTGCTTAATACCTTGAGTATTTAAGATATAGTACATAAAACTTATTTGGCTAAGTTGTGAAATAAAAAGTAATAATTTATTTGTAAAAGTTTTGTCATTTATTAGTCAAATATTTGTTTTCTCTTGTCTTGGGACAACAAAATAGAAAACTATACCTATTTATTGTTTAATTAAAAATATTTGTTAGCGTCAATGAAATAGGCAACCATTTACTCACTAAAACTTTGGTCATCCTTGATTTTTACACTATTGGTAAAGTAGGAAATTAATTTAAATTGCTACAGAACACTGTAATAAGCAGAGCCATCTTGCGGCAAATGTTCTAATCCTAGTCTGTATTCTAGAATTATGTCTGATATACGCATTTGAAGTACGACAAAATGCAAGAGGTAATATTTTACACAGTTGCTATTTTTCAATTTATTTAGTATATTTCCTCAAAATGTGTAATATTTTACTACATAAATCTTGTATATACGTTTAATCATAGAATATATTGTTTTAATTTACATGAAATATTCAAAACGTTTTGTCGCAAACGGCGCCTCATAGAAACTTCAAAAAGATAATATTTAAATCAATTTCACATTTTGTATTTATTTAAAAATTGTTTTATTTGTATTTATATTTTTTCTTTTCCATGTCCTATGTATTTGTGCCGAGTTACGGAGAAAGTGAAAGACCGTTTGGATCCAAATGTTAAAACTGAATTTTATCGCCACGTTTTCTGGGTTCTAATTCCCGTGGACCTCGACGTGATGCAAGTTCTGTATCACGAGATGATGCCATTACCGACAGATGAACATATCATGATGGCTGAACTAATGAACTTATCGCCCAAGCAAGGTAACAACAAATATATTTAATAAAATATTGTTCTTTTAATGAAGTAAATTCGCTTACAGAGGACGTATCAGCTGATTGATCGAGAAGAAAAAATGGCTAACGACAGAATTCTACATTATAATGTACAGTGAGCAAGCAGACAGAGTAAAAGTAGTCACGAGTATTACTAATAGAGTTACTACATAATGATTTTCCTTTTTCGGATTATGTTTGGCTCAAAATACATCAAAAGAGAGGTATATAACCGAATTCGACGTAATATAGTAATTTGTTGCTTGTTACTTCAATTCTAAAAAACACTAGATTATTTATGTAGATTTTTCTATCAGTTTAACCACTAGAATTTGATAAAATTAATGTGCAAGATTTCTAATATAAGAAGTTTAAATTATTTAATTATTTTCAATTTAAAATCAAAATGAATTATTTTACTAACTTATTTTCAAAAAGATATTTTTATAGGTATAGTAATTTAAATTATACTAGAAATCTTTAAATTTATGTTTATTATGTTTTCCTCATGTTTTATGAACTTTATTTAATTAAGGTGAAACATTCGGCCTGAAGTTCGTTAACCAACAATTTGTTATCGCGTAAGTGGGGTTTCTTGTGGTCCTAACAAAAATGTGGATCTGACCTATCACAGAAAATCAGGAATATTCTTTATAGAATAGTGGAAGGGGTATTGGCGCGCGTTTAAAAGCTAAACAAACTTGAAGATCTTCAAGAAAATGATTTTAAACCACATGTCAACACAATAAAATCTAAAATTTAATAAAATATAATATTTTATTTGATATAATATAAAAATAAAAAATTTTACTTACAATTTTATTTCAGTTATACATAATCATATAATAATAATAATAAATTTATTTCCATCGATCATATACAATGATATAGGATAAGTCAGACAAAAAAAATACATTATTCTATGGATACCTAAACAGTAAAAACCAAATTATAATTATAAGCTAAATAACATTTATACATAAGACATATTTTCATTAACAAAATAAAAACAATATAATTGTATATTATTCTTCTCACTGGGTAAAGATGTGCCAGGTTGCTTAATCAGCTTCATTGGTTGGAATCAGCACATCGTTACAGCTTGAGCTTATGCCACTATTGCAAGTGGTCTATGTTCCAGAATACGGCGGCTTTAAATTCATCAACGCACTTGTTGAATGAAACTAATGCAGCAAATAGTCATATATTTTGCGCTCCGAAAACAATGTTGCAGGCGAATGTTATGCAGCCACTAAATACGACATATAAAATGAGATATGTTTAAATGAACACAGACATCAAATATACCTTCTCAATGAATTCCTCCAATGTATTGTTCTTTAAAATAATAGTTTGAAGGACAATCAACTATTTACTTGAACTGTGTCCAAATAATAAAATCACATTCTTTTCGTCCTGTTATGAACAACTGGCCTTGTACTTGGTAATAATAATTGTGATTCGTCTTTAATTTTAACTTATCACCATCTAACACAGAACAGAAGTTTTTTATTTTCACAGCAGCTTCTTTTGATGACAAATGTCGAGCTGTATATGGACATTTCACTTCAATTATCTTATTTTCATCAACTAAACCATCTGGCGAAGCAGCTAAATATTCTGCATTACGTTCTAAATTTACAAATAAACCACATAGTTTTACTATAACTCCAGTTACCTGCTCATAAACTTGTATTGTCACAGATTATCTAGTTTTACTCCAATCAGTTGCTGCAGTTGTAATATTTCGAACGTAAAGCATTCTTTCCACAAGTGGTCCCGCTGGAAGTTTTCGTGATAGCCTGAATTCTTTAAAACTGTCATCCTTCAAGAAGTTTATAATTTTGAACCCAATTTGGAATCTTCTGATTTAGTTAGGAAACTATTATTTCCGTTTAAGTATCATAATCTGATTTATAATATAATTAACTACAAAATACTTGCAATATAAAAATATAAATAAAGCGAAAGTAGACTTTATTTATGGAATGTATAGTTTAGTCCTGGGCAACATTTTGATAGTTCTGATGTATTTACTTTGTCAGCCTAATCTTATTAAGGCAGTGTCCACAGAAAACTGTTAAATAAAAACTTTAATATTAATAAATAAACACTTATAAATACAAACCTACTTACCTTACACACATTTGACGTTTGAGGTTAAAACCATATCGAAAAATTTTATTATTTTGTAACAACATATAATATATATATTCATTATTGTTATCATTATTAGTCAATCATTTTTACATATCTGTCAGCCAAATTGAATTTTGAATAAAACTTCGATACTTGAGTATACATCATACGTCATCAAAAATCCGAATCACACAACGAAAACTCATGATTCAAGAGCACCAACAATAAATCTATGCAAATTTGAATTTCAACAATTAATTTCTTACAAATGTCATTATATAGATAAATATAAAGCAGTGTATTACTTTCTTATAACATTGTAGTTCATGAATAAATACTATTCAAGAGCAAATAAATCATGAAAATATATGAAAAAAATTATATAAATGAAGCAGCCAAATTCACAATTTTGAGTCAGATTTTCTCAAAATTGGGCCCTACGTTTTTAATAAAAAAAATACGTATATTTAAAATTAAGATAGTCTATAACACAAAAAAAAATCAGCCAAATTAAACACAACACTTTTGAGAAAAAAAAGAAAAACTCTGTTTTTCATGGTATTTTGGCCTATTTTATTTTTTTGCTAAAAACTGTCGTGTTTAATTTGGCTGAAAATTTCATCAGGCTTAGTCTGTCGTATTTATAATTTACTGTATTTTTTATATTGATATCGTAGGCCCATTTTTAAATAAATTTAAATTAAATTTGGTGTAATATATAATTTATTTTCTTTTATTATATGAAAGATATTTCAAATTAGTAATATTATTATAAAACTTTAAACCTTTGACTACAAGAATATGTACAATAAATAATATGTTTCATTTATAATAAAAAAGATATTTGATTTCAAATAGATCAAGACAGATCGTCATTTCACCACTGTTCTGTTGTTATCTTCAGATCGAGTGGTTCACCTTAAATAAATGTACTAAAAATATATTTAGTTTATGATTTTAAAAAAGTATAATAATTGAAATAAAATAAAAATAATCTAGTGTGCTACATATATCTATCCTTGTCTAATTAATTATGGACCACATGCAAGAGTGCAGCACTGGCGCGCAATTTTCGTAACCTAGGAGATAGACATCTGAATAATAAGTAAATCTGTGGGCAACAGTAGAACAGTACATATCTTGATTTCAGATTTGTTGTTTACCTATTACAAAATGTTTTTCTTATCTAAATTATGTGTCCTGTGCCTCAGTACTTGTAAAAAAATTGAACCCGTAATCGAAAAGAGTGAAGAGATATTGATTCAAAAGAAACTAAACTATTGTTTACCTGAAATTGTAAGTAAACATAACCTTGAAGCATTTTTATTCGTTAAAATTTTATGCAAACTGTTATAATTTATAGATTGACTCTCATTTGACAATCCCGAAATATGTATGCAGCGACTGTATTAACAAATTAGAATGTTTTTACAAATTCAAACAAATTTGTTTACAAAACAACACATATTTGAATAGCTATTTCCAAACTTTAACATCTACTGCTGGTAAATCATGCAAATATTTATCAGTAAAACTTACTGATATAAAGTACCAGAATACACTACAAGCAGTGAGAATCGACCAAATAATGTTAACTGTTGGAAGTGATGAGCTGAGAACTGGAGAAAAGGACGATAATGGAATTTATATTAAAGAAGAAGTTGTCAAAAATGAAGAACAGTGTGTTGATGGATTAGATATTGTAGACTCACATTTATTATGTGAGGCAGAAAATAACATCGGAGTAAAAGAAGAATTTCTTATTTCTGAAGACAACGCTGATATTGAATTTTATAATGTTAACGTTAAAAGCATAATATGTGAATCAATTCCAACTAACTCTGATGTTTCTGTTTCGGAAATTGAAGATATTGTACACGAAGATCCCAAACATTCTAATAGTAATAGTCAACTTATCTTGACTAAATTTACAGAAAAGAAAGTAACAGAAAAAAATGAATTTAAGAAAACTAAAAATTTTGAGTGTGTTATTTGCAGTAAAAAATTTCTATATAAAGCAGCATTAAAGTATCATTTAAAAGTTCATGCAGGTATTAAAGATCATAAATGTTCAATATGTAACAAAAGGTTTATACAAAAACGTGCTTTGGTTAGGCATGAAAAAAATCACACAGATATAAAAAACTACGAATGTACAATATGTAAAAAAAAGTTTATGGAAAAAAGTACTTTGGTTAATCATGAAAAAATTCACACAGGTATAAAAAATCACGAATGTGCAACATGTAAAAAGAAGTTTATACAAAAAACTACTTTGATTAGGCATGAAAAAATTCATACAGGTACGAAAAACTACGAATGTACAACATGTAAAAAAAAGTTTATGGAAAAAGATAATTTGGTTATGCATGAAAGAATTCATACAGGTATAAAAAATCACGAATGTTCAACATGTAAAAAGAAGTTTATACGAAAAAGTGCTTTGGTTAAGCATGAAAAAATTCACATGGGTTTAAAAAACTACGAATGTACAATATGTAAAAAAAAGTTTATGGAAAAAAGTACTTTGGTTAATCATGAAAAAATTCACACAGGTATAAAAAATCACGAATGTGCAACATGTAAAAAGAAGTTTATGGAAAAAATTACTTTGATTAGGCATGAAAAAATTCATACAGGTACGAAAAACTACGAATGTACAACATGTAAAAAAAAGTTTATGGAAAAAGGTAATTTGGTTATGCATGAAAGAATTCATACAGGTATAAAAAATCACGAATGTTCCACATGTAAAAAAAAGTTTATACAAAAAAGTCATTTGTTTAAGCATGAAAAAATTCACAAACGTATAAAAAAACTATGAATGTGCACTATGTAAACAGATTTAAAAAATAATAGTTACGAATAAACTGATATATGATATTTTATGGTAATTTGTATTGTATATATTATAATAAATGTGAACGTATTTCTATATTTTAATTCATGAGCAAATCATAATTTTACTGGATTACTTATTATATTTACTGAGCTGCTTTCGAGTTAACTTAAAAGTGACCTGGGTTGTAATAACCCGAGTTACTTTGACTAGAGATAGTTCAGCTGTCAACAAGAACGTTCCCGCAGTGTAAGTTTATATTGAGAGCGGTTGAATATTTTTTTCAATTATTATTCTGTGATAACATAATACGGCGGATTACTGATTTATAACAAAGATCTATACATAAATATGGATTTAATTTTAAGTGAAACTGAAAATTTTATTGAGATAAGAATAATTCATAACTTTACCTAGAATTAAAAATTAATTATATTAAATCATCAAAGCTGCTTTCGAGTTAGCAGTTTAGGTAACTACTATTTATGCAGCTGATGGAAGAGCAATATGCAGTATGTGTTTCTTGCAATATAGTAGTCACAGAGGATAATATTATTATGACAGATAATTGCGACTCCAAAATAAATTATTTTGTTACTGCTGATGACAAAATGATTAAAAAATAGACAGACTCTGACGTTATTTGGTTTTTGACTACATATAAATAATATAAAGATGACTTAAAACGGGAGAGTCGTCAACAGCCTAATATTCATACTACATAATATACATCAACCTAACATTCATTCGCATAATCAGTCAGCAACCTAATATCTAGCAGCATAATATTCAAGCACATAATATGCATGCCACCTAATATTCATCCACAAAATCATTCAAAATACGGGCTGAAGTTCGTTAACCAACAATTTGTTATCGTGTATGTAGGGTCTCTTGCGGTCCTGACAAAAATGTACATCTGTATAGAATAGTATAAAAGTTATTGGCGCGCGTTTAAAAACAATGTAAACATGAAGATTTGCAAGAAAATTATTTTAAATCACAGGAAATATTTTTATTTGATGTCAACAATAAAAAATAAATTTAATAAAATATATTTTATTTAATATTATAATATAAAAATAACAACATTTTACTTACATTTTTATTTCAGTTATACATAATCATATATAATAGTATATTATTTTATAAGGAGCTGAAGTGATACACTTTGTGCACTCCTCCATTAACTACAGATGAAGCACAAAACGTCACTTTCACTGCACATAAAATATGCCATTTTTTCTTCAAACGCCGGAATATTTACCCATTATGTCATATAATTTCTCTGACTCACGTGAGCGACAGAAAATGTCTTTCTGCTAAAGAAATTCTTTGATTCTAACGAGCGTCAGAAAAAGTATTTGATAGAAAAATCAAACTAACTGTTTCTATGGATTCTGTGGCATATTCCTGATCCACACACTGCTTTCTTTTCGTGAATCAACTATTTCTGGAGCAAGTTCTTTTACATAAAATGTCTTTAATATTGGAAGCATCCATTTAACAAACTCTACTTCTATACCCTGAGGTGTCCAAATAATAAAATCACATTTCTTTCGTCCTGTTATGAACAACTGGCCTTGTATTTGCTAATAATAATTGTGATTTGTCTTTAATTTTAACTTATTACCATCTAAAACAGAACAGAAGTTTTTTATTTTAACAGCAGCTTCTTTTGGTGACAAATGTCGAGCTGTACATGGACATTTCACTTCAATTATCTTATTTTGATCAACTAAATCATCTGGCGAAGCAGCTAAATATCCTGCATTACGTTCTAAATTTACAAATAAACCACATGGTGTTACTGTAACTCCAGATACCTGCTCATAAACTTGTATTGCCACAGATTGTCTAGTTTTACCCCAATCAGTTGCTACAGTTGTAATATTTCGAACGTAATGCATTCTTTCCACAAGTGGTCCCGCTGGAAGAAGTTTATAATTTTGAACCGAATTTGGAATCTTCTGATTTAGTTATTAAACTATTATTTCCGTTTAAGTACCATAATCTGATTTATAATAAAATTAGGTACAAAATACTTGCAATATAAAAATATAAATAAAGCGAAAGTAGATTTCATTTATGGAATGTATAGTTTATTCCTGGGCAACATTTCGATAGTTCTGATGTATTTACTTTGTCAGCCTAATCTCATTAAGGCAGTGTCCACTTCAAAACTGTTAAATAAAAACTTTAATATTAATAAATAAACACATAAATACAAACCTACTTACCTTACAGACATTTGACGTTTGAGGTTAAAACCATATCCAAAAATTGTATTATTACTTTATTATTTTGTAAACAACATATAATATATATATATATATATATATATATATATATATATATATATATATATATATATTATATATATATATATATATATTCATTATTGTTATCATTATTAGTCAATCATTTTTACATATCTGTCAGCCAAATTTTATTTTGAATAAAACTGCGAAACTTGAGTGTACATCATACGTCATCAAAAATCCGAATCACACACCAAAAACTCATGATTCAAGAGCACCAACAATAAATCTATGCAAATTTGAATTTCAACAATTAATTTCTCACAAATGTCATTATATAGATAAATATAAAGCAGTGTATTACTTTCTTATAACATTGTAGTTCATGAATAAATACTATTCAAGAGCAAATAAATCATGAAAATATATGAAAAAAATTATATAAATGAAGCAGCCAAATTCACACTTTTGAGTAAATTTTCTCAAAATTGGGCCCTACGTTTTTAATAAAAAAAATATGTATATTTAAAATTAAGATAGTCTATAACACAAAAAAAAATCAGCCAAATTAAAGACAACACTTTTGAGAAAAAAAAGAAAAACTCTGTTTTTCATGGTATTTTGGCCTATTTTATTTTTTTGCTAAAAATTGTCGTGTTTAATTTGGCTGAAAATTTCATCAGGCTTAGTCTGTCGTATTTATAATTTACTGTATTTTTTATATTGATATCGTAGGTCCCATTTTTAAATAAATTCAAATTAAATTTGGTGTAATATATAATTGATTTTCTTTTATTATATGAAAGATATTTCAAATTAGTAATATTATTATAAAACTTTAAACCTTTGACTACAAGAATATGTACAATAAATAATATGTTTCATTTATAATAAAAAAGATATTTTATTTCAAATAGATCACGACAGATCGTCGTTTCACCACTGTTCTGTTGTTGTATTCAGGCGGAATGCTTCACCTTAACTGCAGATGAAGCACAAAACGTCACTTTCACTGCACATGAAATATGGCATTTTTTCTTCAAATGCCGGAATATTTACCCATTCTATCATACAATTTCTCTGACTCACGTGAGCGGCAGAAAATATCTTTCTGCTAAAGAAATTCTTTGACTCTAACGAGCGTCAGAAAAAGTATTTGACAGAAAAATCAAACTTTAACTGTTTCTATGGATTGTGTGGCATATTCCTGATCGACATACTTCTTTCTTTTCGTGAATCAATTATTTCTGGAGCAAGTTCCTTTACATAAAATTTCTTTAATATTGGAAGCATCCATTGAACTAACTCCTGACTCCTCAGCAATTTTTATTGTTTCTACTTCTATATTCTGAAGTGTCCAAATAATGAAATCACATTCCTTTCATCCGGTTATGAATTTTATTTCGATAAAATGTTTGAGGTTAGAAATTAATTACTTTCTATAACCGTATAATTAAACACTTTTTTGTTGAAAATATCGTTTATTGAACGATAAATAATACATTCCAGTACTTCAAATTATCCTGTTCTACTAGTATGCTCATCTAAAACTGATGAGATATTTTATTATAAAAAAGTACCTATAAGTTTGAATATTATAATATAATATAACATGAAAAACAAAACTAGACATATTTCAAACCACAAATTATGAAATGCTTATATATTTTCATATATATGTATCTCTATGAAGTACATCTTGACACAAATGATTATGACAGCTGTCATTCTGCCAGATCATTTTAACGCTGAGTGTACGTTGAAGCCCACATCACATGTAGAAAATAAGAATTTCGCGAAGAAGCAAAAATAAATTCAAATTTCAAAAAAATATTTCATATATTTTATCTTCTCCAAATTAACAAACAAGTAGTACTACATAATCTCTGAACATTCAGCTTTTTGATATGTGTATGGATAAGAATGTTTAATCTTTATAATAGCAATAAATTGGAATTGAATTGTAGGAGATCATGATATCAAAATTTGAGATCTGATTTTTTCAAGAATCCTTCCTGCGATTTTGATTAAAAAAAATTGTATATTTCAGAATATGGTCTTTTATATCAAAAATTTTTTTTATTCAATTTGAATGTACAGTTTTGGAGAAAAACCAAAAAATACACGAAAAAGTCTTGTTTTGAGCGGTTTTTGGCATATTTTATTTTTTTTCTCTAAAACTGTAAATTCAAATTGAATAAAAATTTACTATATTATTGAAGTCCATATTCTTAAGCATAGAGAATTTTTTAATTAAAATCGTAGGAAGCATTTTTGAGAAATAAATTCAAATTTTGAGTGTAATTTCTTTCAATATTTGTACATAACATTAGTGGTATCTAGTTTATTACCATACTTTGAGATTGTAGCTTCAAAATTATATACAATACTTAATAAGTTTCATTCATAATAAGAATAATATTTCGCTTCAAAGAGATCAAGGCAAATCATCGTTCTGATACTAATTTCAGATCAAATGCTTCACCTTAATATGTTATTTCTCGAGGAAAACAAAAGTAAACAATTTAGTAAACCAAAGTAAAACCATGGCTGGAATGCGCTTTAACTCCACCCATTCTGGTATATAACGAATGGTGTGACTATACTTTGGCGCGAAAATGAAATATACAGTCAGTGAACACACTTGGCCGCCGCACCATGTACGATATGAGTATTTATACAAATATATGGATATATTAATAATCTATCATACTTATTATTCTTTTCACATACTATTTTTATAAATGGAAACAATTGCACACCGTCTTATTTCGCAAATTTAAAAACAACTTTTGACACTGAATATACCGCCGGTAGTAGCGACCTTCGAAGAAACTCCTCTCAGGATTTTACTTTGATTTGTCGAGCTCCAAGAAAAAGGGAAATTGTAAAATGACAGGGAAATTTATAATAGTATATTTGGCAACACTACATCAGTTTCCGTATGCAGAGTGTTTTTTGAAACGGTAGGAATATGTGTTGTTTTTCGTATTTACTGCTTACTGGCAGCCTACTTGATTTCAAAGTTTTTCGTTGGTTAATAACATTATTACAACATGTTTTTCTTATCTAACTTATGTTTTCTGTGTCTGGATACTTGTAAAAAGCCTAAACCTGTGTTAATGAAAAATAGTGATGATATATTAGTTGACAAGAAACTAAAATACTGTTTACCCGAAATGGATGTAAGTAAACGTAACCATGAAATTTTGTGCAGTAAAATCTATACAAACTATTGTAATTTACAGGTTGACTTTCATTGCGAAATCCCAAAATACAGATGCAGCAATTGTATAAGCAAATTAGAATATTTATATAAATTCAAACAAATGTGTTTACAAAACAACACATATCTGAAGAGCTACTTGCAAACTTTAACATCTACAGGTGAATCGTACAAACATTTATCAGTAAAACTTAGTGATGTAAAATACCAGGATCAACTACAACCAGTGAGTAGCGACCAAATATTGACAAGCATAGGAAGTGACGATGAGCTGCGAAGTAGAGAAGAGAAAGATGAAAAACGAGGAGCAATTTTCATAAATGACATGCAGTGTGATGATGGTGAATCACATTCATTATTTGAAGAAAACGACGAGATCTTTGTGAAAGAAGAACTTCTTTCATCTGAAGATAGAGTTGATGATGAATTTGATCCCCAACTTGTTAAAAATATAAAATGTGATTTAATTTCAAGTGACTCTGATGTTTCTGTTTCGAGGATTGAAGATGTTAAATACTGTAATACGGATAGTGATAGTGAAACTAATTTGACTAAACCTATAAAAAACAAAGAAATTTTGATTGAACATGAAAAAAATCACATAGATATTAAAAATTACGAATGTTCAATATGTAAAAAAAAGTTTTTGCGTAAAAGTCATTTGATTCGACATGAAGCAATTCACACTGGTATTAAAAATTACGAATGTTTAATTTGTAAAAAAAAGTTTATGCTAAAAGATCATTTGATTCAACATGAAACAGTTCACACTGGTATTAAAAATTACGAATGTTCAATATGTAAAAAAAAGTTTAAGCAAAAAGGTAGTTTGATTCGACATGAAGCAATTCACACTGGTATTAAAAATTACGAATGTTCAATTTGTAAAAAAAAGTTTATGCAAAAATGTAATTTGATTCAACATGAAACAATTCACACTGGTATTAAAAATTATGAATGTTTAACATGTAAAAAAAAATTTACGGAAAAATCTAGTTTGACTAAACATGAAAGAATTCACACTGGTATTAAAAATTACGAATGTTTAATATGTAAAAAAAAATTTACGGAAAAATCTAGTTTGACTAGACATGAAACAATTCACACTGGTATTATTAAAAAATTAAAAAACGAATGTTCAATATGTAAATTCATTTGATCAATCATGAAAAAATTCACGCTGGTATTAATAATTACGAATGTTCAATTATTAAAATTTAATATTTATTAGCAATCAAAATTTAATAAAAAAAAATTGCATATTATACTGGATGGTATCTTTTATTAAGTTTTTGGTTTCTTCACAATTCTAAAAACAAATTACTAAGTTTTTAATAAATAGTAGACAATAGTCGTGGTTTTTGCACACTATTTAACCAAAATTTAACAATTTCAATCGTGAAGAAACAAAAAGCCTGATAGAATTTTTTTATTAAAAATATGTATTTTTGTATTAAGTGCGCGAAATGAATGTGTTTTGTTGCGCGTGAGAAAGTCATTCGAACGAGCCAAAAACACGAATTCGCGCACGAAATACAAACATTTCTTCTATAACTCATAAAGTAATAATACAATAATTATTTTGGCCTAGAACCAACTACATAGTGGACTGTGAAATATTTATTTTTAAAATTTACATATTTTTTTAATATGTGCAAAATACTTCAAATATACTCTAAACCTTTTAGTATACAGGTTGTTCTAAAAATGGGTAATAAGCTTCAGGTAAAACGATTTTTTGATTAATGCTGAGTCGATAATCCTAATGAAAAAAATTTGTACGATGCTTCGTAAAGCCACACGAAGACATCAAACTTGTAAACAACTAAACGAAATTTTTCAAATCTTGTTTGGAATATCATTGCTTTTTACATTTAAAAATAATGACGCAAAATCTTTTGATAAGACCAATAATTTAAAATTGTATTTCTCTTTTAATATTTTTATAACATACGACATACAAAAACGTTGTTTGTTTGAAATAAAAAAAATAATAATTTGTCAAATTTTAACGTTTGATTGATGTTTGATTTTCAAAACCTTTTAATAATAACGTCTGTTTTGAAGCATATTATTTATTTAGTTTTTAATTAACATAATTACATCAAGAGAAATTTTACTAACACCTCTTTCTATTTTTAAAATTACTTATCTTACAAAACAAAATAACTTGAATTCAATTATACTTTTTCGTCTAGAATCGAGTTCGAACTTCACCCGAGAAATGTACAGCCAGTTCTTGCATAATGTAATTCAGAAATTGGAAATCGAGTTTCGTTTGATTTTCATACTAGTTTCTAGTATAGGCAAAAAAATCAAAGTAGTTGACCTCTGATGGCAGAATAAAAAAGCTGAGAGTGTAGGAAAACATGACTCGTTTGTTAGCCAATAATTTCACAGTAGTGTGCTTATTTTATTCCACATACAGTCATGTCTCCAGCATTGTAAACAGCTTCTCCTTATTTTATAGGTCTATTTAAGGTGAAGCATGCGATCTGAAATTAGTATCAGAACGATGATCTGAATTGATCTGTTTGAAACGAAATATTATTCTTATTATGAATGAAACTTACTAAGTATTGTATATAATGTTGAAGCCAAAACTTCAAAGTATGGTAATCAACTAAATACTACCATTTGTATTATGTACAAATGTTGAAAGAAATTAAACTCAAAATTTGAATTTATTTCTCAAAAATGTGACGATCAATTTTGATTTAAAAATTTTCTATATTTAAGAATCTGGTCTTCTATAATATAGTAAATTTTTATTCAATTTGATCGGGGAATTTTGGAGTAAAAAAATTTTGTTGGTTTTCTCTCAAAAGTCCCACGATCAAATTGGATAAAAATTTACCATATTATAAAAGACCTAATTCTTAAATATAGAAAATTTTCAAATTTAAATTGATCGTCACATTTTTGAGAAAATCAGTCTTAAAATTTTGATATGATCTCTTACACTTCAATTCCAATTTATTTATATTACAAAGATTAAACTTTCTTTTTAATACCTTTATCAAAAAGCTACATGTTCAAAGATTTATATGGGATTTTTAAAGTAACCTGGTAGGTTACTTTTGTTTAATTGGCACGCTTTAAGTAACCCATGAAAAACAGAGTTTTTCTTACTTTTCTCAAAAGTGTTGTTTAATTTAGCTGATTTTGTTTTGTGTTATAGACTATCTTAATTTTAAATATACATATTTTTTTTATTAAAAATGTAGAGCCCAATTTTGAGAAAATCTGCATCAAAATTGTGAATTTGGCTGCTCATTTATATAATTTTTTTCATATATTTTCATGATTTATTTGCTCTTGAATAGTATTTATTCATGAACTACAATGTTATAAGAAAGTAATATATTGCTTTATATTTATCTATATAATGACATTTGTAAGAAATTAATTGTTGAAATTCAAATATGCATAGATTTATTGTTGGTGCTCTTGAATCATGAGTTTTCAGTGTGTGATTCGGATTTTTGATGACGTATGATGTACACTCAAGTATCGAAGTTTTATCCAAAATTCAATTTGGTTGACAGATATGTAAAAATGATTGACTAATAATGATAAAAATAATGAATATATATATATATATATATATATATATATATATATATATATATATATATATATATATATATATATATATATATATATATATATATATATATATATATATATATATATATATATATATATATATATATATATATATATATATATATATATATATATATATATATATATTATATGTTGTTTACAAAATAATAAAGTAATAATAAAATTTTTGGATATGGTTTTAACGTCAAATGTATGTAAGGTAAGTAGATTTGTATTTATAAGTGTTTATTTATTAATATTAAAGTTTTTATTTAACAGTTTTGAAGTGGACACTGTCTTAATAAGATTAGGCTGACAAAGTAAATACATCAGAACTATCGAAATGTTGCCCAGGAATAAACTATACATTTCATAAATGAAGTCTACTTTCGCTTTATTTATATTTTTATATTGCAAGTATTTTGTAACTAATTATATTATAAATCAGATTATGGTACTTAAACGGAAATAATAGTTTAATAACTAAATCAGAAGATTCCAAATTCGGTTTAAAATTATAAATGTCTTGAAGGATGACAGTTTTAAAGAATTCAGGCTATCACTAAATTTCAATAAGACACCAACGTTTTGACTGCAAATCAGTCTTCTTCAGGATCCCAGTTGAGATATCTTTATCTTCATTACTTGTAGTTACATTTTATTAGCAATAAAGTACATACTAATCGGTAATCTGAAAAAAAAACTTTAACTTTATCTGTTTACAGACATAATCAGTGGTGATATTTAACAGGCCTGTGCAGTTGATAATGGCGTCATAAGTTTATCATATTTCAATTAGTTGAAATGTACAATCACAGCTGAAAGAAGGTCATATTTGACAAAAGATAATAGAGTAAAGGAAGAAGTACCCATTACACAGTTTGTGCTGATTCGAAACAAGGACACTTGGAATTTGAGTACGAGAAACGGGAAGGATTGAGAAGTTAGCTTGTATTTCAGTTGTACGAATAAAGATTGAGATCAAATACAATGTATCGAGACAGATCCAAACGTCACAGATGAAGTTGAGGATAAAAAAAGAATTTGAACTTCTGCAGTGTCTGGGGTACTTTGGCAGCTGGAAAGGGTTTCTCGGGACTGCAAGATATTCTGGGAACGATGAATATTCCAGTGATGTCTGAAAAACTCTTCAGGAAGTGTCACAATAAAGTAGGAGAGCACTGGCAGAATTCATTAACTCTTGGCATGAAAGAGGCTGCAAAAGTGGAACTGAAACATGCACAAGAAACTGGAGATATGATGAATGATGATATTGGAATGTGCACCGTTGTTGTTGATGAAGGTTGGTCGCACAGGAGCTACGGTCACAGCTATACTGCGAAATCTGGTGTTGCGGTCATAGTAGGTCATTATTCTAAGAAATTATGATTTTTTATTTTGAGCATGTTATTAGCACGAAGCGCAAAACGCCGAGTGCTAATAATAATGCCACGGGCCGGAAATATCTGTTTTCACCTTTGATACATAAAATAGTTTTTCTTCAAACGTTAGAAAATGATGACATATCAGAATCTATAGATACAGTTAAAATTAGATTTTTCTGTCAAATATTTTTTCTGACGCTCGTTCAAATCAAGGAATTTCATTAGTTTACTTGCGGCAGAAAATGTCTTTCTGCCGTTCACGAGTGTCAGCGAAATTATGACATAAATAAATATTCCAGCGTTTGAAGAAAAAATTGCATATTTTATGTGGAATAAAAGTGACATTTTGTGCCTCATTTGTATTTGACAGACAAGCATAAAAAAGTATCACTTTAGCTCCTTATAAAATAATATACAATTATATATGATTATAGTAGCGTTCGATTTGCACCAAATCTCAGTTAATCTCACCTCACCTCAGTTTGACAGCTTTTTTGTGCTGTTCTATTTGCACTGACATAACTGAGATCAAGTGAGACACTCACTTCCCCCCTTGCCGATGCTGCACTACCTATTTCACTGGTGCGTACTGAGATTTTCTACTCAGTTAGAGTGGGGGTAGAATTCGTTATGTTTTGTTTGTAGTTTGAATATTTAGAAGTTATTTAATATTTTTTTTAAATTGTACATGTTATTATAAATCATGTCTCACAGCTAACTGCCAACAAAAACATCAAGCAAATCATGTGTTGTCCGCGAAATGATACTACAACGTTCGTCACGTAACCGACTCAGTTCAGACCTGTCAAAACCCGTTCGATTTGTCTTCGAAAAAATATCATCTCATTTCAGACAATAGTAGCGTTCGATTTGCACCAAATCTCAGTTAATCTCACCTCACCTCAGTTTGACAGCTTTTTTGTGCTGTTCTATTTGCACTGACATAACTGAGATCAAGTGAGACACTCACTTCCCCCCTTGCCGATGCAGCACTACCTATTTCACTGGGGCGTACCAATGTTGCCAAGTGACGTTAACAAAAAGTCTCTAGATTGCATTTAAAAAGTCTCCAGAATATCTCTAGATTATAATTTTTAAAAACCTCCAGATATCTCTAATAAAAAATAAAAATTCGCCAGAATATCTCTAGATTATATTTTTTTTAAATTTCATATATCTATAATAAAAACTCCAACAAATAACATTTTATATATATTTGTATATTTATAATTTTTATTTTATAGCAAGACTAATATATACATTTACAATATCACATAACTTTACAATCAGTCTGCATATCAAGTACCTACTACATATAAGGTAAACTTGGAATGAAGTTAGGTTATTAGCAGAAATCACGTAATACCAACAGCAAAAAGATTCCTGTTTGAATTATTTATATAATATATTGTATTCGTACGAAATCACAGTTTGGGGAAAAAATATCTCCAGAAATGTCGCTAGTAATGTATCTAAAACTCTAGATTTGCGACAGGTCGCAAATTCTTTTAAAAAGTCGCGTTACGGTAGTTAATTTCTCTAGATTTAGCGACAAAATCTCCAGATTGGCAACACTGGTGCGTACTGAGATTTTCTACTCAGTTAGAGTGGGGGTAGAATTCGTTATGTTTTGTTTGTAGTTTGAATATTAGGAAGTTATTTAATATATTTTTTAAATTGTACATGTTATTATAAATCATATCTGACAGCTAACTGTCAACAAAAACATCAAGCAAATCATGTGTTGTCCGCGAAATGATACTACAACGTTCGTCACGTAACCGACTCAGTTCAGACCTGTCAAAACCCGTTCGATTTGTCATCGAAAAAATATCATCTCATTTCAGACAATCTCAACTCAGTTGAAATTAACTGAGGTGAGATTGTTTGCAAATCGAACGCTACTAATCTCAACTCAGTTGAAATGAACTGAGGTGAGATTGTTTGCAAATCGAACGCTACTTATGTTTATAACTGAAATAAAATTGTAAGTAAATTTTTTTATTTTTATATTATAATATCAAATAAAATACTATATTTTATTAAATTTTAGATTTGATTGTGTTGACATCCTATAGAAATATTTCTTGTGATTTAAAATAATTTTCTTGAAGATCTTCAAGTTTGTTTAGCTGTTAAACGCGCACCAATACCCCTTCCACTATTCTATAAAGAATATTCCTGATTTTCTGTGATAGGTCAAATTCACATTCATGTTAGGACCACAAGAAACCCTACTTATGCGATAACAAATTGTTGGTCAACGAACTTCAGGTGGCATGCTTCACCTTATTCATATTTTGGCCGAGGGACAGTTTCTTGGATGTGCTAGGTATTACTATTGTTGGCAACAGTGAGAAAAATATATATTTTTATTTTACGCTGGCTAGGTAACTTAGATTACATATCCGATGACAGCGGTTTAGTTATGGTCCACATTAAAGATGGCAGCACTCCGCAGCACATACATTAAAATTAGACGAGTTTACTAATAAAATTAATGAGATGAAATAAATATGACTGTGACATTAAAATATAGTTGAAACGAAAAAATAAATTTCACAAAAGATATCAGCAAATATAATAGTAATTAATACGTATAAATGCATAAAAGAAATACTTATTTAGATTATTTGATTTCCTGGCAAGACTTCTACGTCTACTTGTTTTCAATAATGAAATATTTTCATTCCAACAATTAATTATGATTGCAACAATACATTTTGATTTCAAGAATCATATAATCTGTAATATCTATGTTACAGAAACTTCAAAAAGATAATATTTAAATCAATTTCACATTATGTATTTATTTAAAAAATGTTTTATTTGTATTTATATTTTTTCTTTTCCATGTCCTATGTATTTGTGCCGAGTTGCGGAGAAAGTGAAAGACCGTTTGGATCCAAATGTTAAAACTGAATTTTATCGCCACGTTTTCTGGGTTCTAATACCCGTGGACCTCGACGTGATGCAAGTTCTGTATCACGAGATGATGCCATTACCGACAGATGAACATATCATGATGGCTGAACTAATTAACTTATCGCCCAAGCAAGGTAACAACAAATATATTTAATAAAATATTGTTCTTTTAATGAAGTAAATTCGCTTACAGAGGACGTATCAGCTGATTGATCGAGAAGAAAAAATGGCTAAAGACAGAATTCTACATTATAATGTACAGTGACCAAGCAGACAGAGTAAAAGTGTTTACGAGTATTACTAATAGAGGTACTATATAATGATTTTCCTTTTTCGGATTATGTTTGGCTCAAAATACATCAAAAGAGAGGTATATAACCGAATTCGACGTAATATATTAATTTGTTGCTTGTTACTTCAATTCTAAAAAACACTAGATTATTTATGTAGATTTTTCTATCAGTTTAACCACTAGAATTTGATTATACTGTATATAAAATTAATGTGCAAGATTTCTAATATAAGAAGGTTAAATTATTTAATTATTTTCAATTTAAAATCAAAATGAAATATTTTACTAACTTATTTTCAAAAAGATATTTTTATAGGTATAGTAATTTAAATTATACTAGAAATCTTTAAATTTATGTTTATTATGTTTTCCTCATGTTTTATGAACTTTATTTAATTAAATAAATGTATTAAAAATATATTTAGTTTATGATTTAGAAAAGTATAATTGAAATAAAATAAAAATAATCTAGTATGCTACATATATCTATCCTTGTCTAATTAGTTATGAACCACAGGCAAGAGTGCAGCACTGGCAGACTGGCACGCAATTTTCGTAACCTAGGAGATAGACATCTGAATAATAAGTAAATCTGTGGGCAACAGTAGAATAGTACATATCTTGATTTCAGATTTGTTATCTTATCTAAATTATGTGTCCTGTGCCTCAGTACTTGTAAATAAATTGAATCCGTAATCGAAAAGAGTGAAGAGATATTGATTCAAAAGAAACTAAACTATTGTTTACCTGAAATTGTAAGTAAACATAACCTTGAAGCATTTTTATTCGTTAAAATTTTATGCAAACTGTTATAATTTATAGATTGACTCTCATTTGACAATCCCGAAATATGTATGCAGCGACTGTATTAACAAATTAGAATGTTTTTACAAATTCAAACAAATTTGTTTACAAAACAACACATATTTGAATAGCTATTTCCAAACTTTAACATCTACTGCTGGTGAATCATACAAATATTTATCAGTAAAACTTACTGATATAAAATACCAGAATACACTACAAGCAGTGAGAATCGACCAAATAATGTTAACTGTTGGAAGTGATGAGCTGAGAACTGGAGAAAAGGACGATAATGGAATTTATATTAAAGAAGAAGTTGTCAAAAATGAAGAACAGTGTGTTGATGGATTAGATATTGTAGACTCACATTTATTATGTGAGGCAGAAAATAACATCGGAGTAAAAGAAGAATTTCTTATTTCTGAAGACAACGCTGATATTGAATTTTATAATGTTAACGTTAAAAGCATAATATGTGAATCAATTCCAACTAACTCTGATGTTTCTGTTTCGGAAATTGAAGATATTGTACACGAAGATCCCAAACATTCTAATAATAATAGTCAACTTATCTTGACTAAATTTACAGAAAAGAAAGTAACAGAAAAAAATGAATTTAAGAAAACTAAAAATTTTGAGTGTGTTATTTGCAGTAAAAAATTTCTATATAAAGGATTATTAAAGAATCATTTAAAAGTTCATGCAAGTATTAAAGATCATAAATGTTCAATATGTAAAAAAAGGTTTACGGAAAAAGGTAATTTGGTTAGGCATGAAAAAATTCACACAGATGTAAAAAACTACGAATGTACAATTTGTAAAAAAAAGTTTATACAAAAAAGTAGTTTGGTTATGCATGAACAAATTCACACAGGTATAAAAAATCACGAATGTTCAACATGTAAAAAGAAGTTTATACAAAAAAGTGATTTAGTTAATCATGAAAAAATTCACACAGGTATAAAAAATCACGAATGTACAATATGTAAAAAGAAGTTTATACAAAAAAGTAATTTGGTTAAGCATGAAAAAATTCACACAGGTAATCACGAATGTTCAACATGTAAAAAGAAGTTTAAACAAACACATGATTTGCTTAGGCATGAAAAAATTCACAGATGTATAAAAAACTACGAATGTACAACATGTAAAAAAAAGTTTATGGAAAAAGGTGATTTGGTTAAGCATGAAAAAATTCACACAGTTAACTACGAATGTTCAACATGTAAAAAGAAGTTTATAAAAAAAAGGGCTTTGGTTAGGCATGAAAAAATTCACACAGATATAAAAAACTATGAATGTACAATATGTAAAAAAAAGTTTATGGAAAAAGGTAATTTAGTTATGCATGAAAAAATTCACACAGGTATAAAAAATCACGAATGTTCAACATGTAAAAAGAAGTTTATACAAAAAATTGCTTTGGTTAGGCATGAAAAAATTCATACAGTCATTTGATTATGCATGAAAAAATTCGCACATGGAATAAAAAACTACGAAACTTGGTTAGAACGGGAAAATTCACATAGTTATAAAAAGCTTATGTTCATATCTCATATAAAAATATGTAATTCAGCAATGAAGCAGATTTAAAAAATAATAGTTACGAATAAACTGATGTATGATATTTTGTGGCAATTTGTATTGTATATATTATAATAAATGTGAACGTATTTCTCTATTTTAATTCATGAGCAAATCATAATTTTACTGGATTACTTATTATATTTACTTTCCCGTAGTGTAAGTTTATATTGAGAGCGGTTGAATATTTTTTTCAATTATTATTTATTCTGTGATCACATAATACGGAGGATTACTGATTTATAACAAAGATCTATACATAAATATGGATTTAATGAAAAGTGAAACTGAAAATTTTATTGAGTTAAGAATAATTCATAACTTTACCTAGAATTAAAAATTAATTATATTAAATCATCAAAGCTGCTTTCGAGTTAGCAGTTTAGGTAAATATTATTGATGCAACTGATGGAAGAGCAATATGCAGTATGTGTTTCTTGCAATATAGTAGTCACAGAGGATAATATTATTATGACAGATAATTGCGACTCCAAAATAAACTATTTTGTTACTGCTGATGACAAAATGATTAAAAAATGGACAGACTCTGACGTTATTTGCTTTTTGACTACATATAAATAATATAAAGATGACTAATGGCTCGTTTCCATGCATCCGTCGCGTCCGTTGCATTGGATACAGTGCTGCGCGCTGCACGACGGACGAAAATTCATGCGTTCACAGGCATCCGTCTTTTTGTTTAGTTATAACCTCAAAAATGTCGGCTAATAATATATTTATTATTTCATATTTATATTTCAAATATGTTAAAAAGCAGCAAATGAAATGTTCCCGCATCGTTAACAAAATTTTACCTATAAATTTATAATAATCATTAACCAAATGCAAAGTATTTCTTTAAAATTAAAATATATTTACAAAAGACATATGTAGATAATATAAAATAATTAACCAAGCCATAAATACGCGGTATTTGATATTTGTCCCTAGTGCTATCTCATATTATATGAGAGAGATGCTTCCGTCATCAAGGTCACACTGCATTGAGTAGAGAGTAGACGAACTCTGTCCGTCACTGCAAGTAGCTTCGCGCCCTTTTCAATTATTCAAATTCAACCAATAAAATTTCGCGACGGACGCACTGCAACGGACGAGACGGACGAAAATTCATGGCTCGTTTCCATGCATTATTAACTGAGAATGATACTTTTATCATATGTTGCAATAGTTCAAAGCGATTTTCATCCGTGAAAGCAACAGTTCGTATTAGATTTTATCGTTTTAGATTTTTTATAGCAAAAATTTAAAATTCACGTTATAAAAACACGTACTTTCCATACAAACATGCACAATAAATGAAACAGTCCCACCACGAGAAGTTATTTTTTTACCCCTGGTTGGTGTATTCGAGCGCCGGAGTGAATGTACCGTATACCGACGACACTAGCGACCTCCGAAGACACAACTCTTCGCGTTGTATTTCTCATTATCCAACTCTATATTTGAATTTTCGGTCTCGTATCGTCGCTACGTTTGGCAACACTGCTGCTGTTTGTTTGGTGGTTACACTAAGGATCTCTGGTTATATTCACATTGTTTATCAGCAAATTGTTATATTTGTTGTGAAAAATGTATATCTTAAACTTTTGTTATTTGTGTCTGTGTGATTATAATAATCTCAAAAGTATATTAATTGAAGATGTCGATGGGATAGTAATGGAAAAGAAACTAAAATTTTGTTTATCTGAAATTGTAAGTAAACATAACCTTACAATATAGCAATATGCTTATATTAAATTAAAAATTACAGGAATATCCAGTTAACGAATTGAGCTGAATTTAGCACTATTCTTTTGCTATAATTAACATAAAAGGGAAAAAGAATAATGCGTTCTTAAATTAATAAGAAAGAGATCAAGAGGTTCCCATGTTTACTAAAGACGTAAATAAACCAAATAAGGACAATTTTGGTTGAAGATGAGTGCTGAATTCAGCTCATGATAGTTGACGTAAGTAGTTATAAATATTTTTTAACCATAAATTGATTGCTTGATCGTGCCATAATAAATAATTTATAAAACAAGTCTTTCTATCTGTCAAAATTATCGAGAAAATGGAGTTCTTGAATTAAAACTATTTGAAAAATTTCGCTCATATCTAGCCACCTATGCATTTTTTTTGGGAAAACAAAAAACGTCATTAATTCACTTTTTTACCCGGAAAACTTTGATTGGTTTTATTGTATAAATTTTTGTTTGTTTCAGATTGATTTGAAACCAGAAATCTCAAAATATATATGCAACATATGTTTGGAAAATATACATTCTTTCTATAACTTTAGGCAAATATGTTTAGAAAACAACAAAAAAATTAATAATTATTTGCGAAATATGATAATTGACACTGATTCACATAAACAGATATCATTACAAACTCTTGTTACTCATAATACGAACCTGGAAGTAGCTGCTAGTAATTCGGAAATATTACAAGTTCAAGTAACTACGCAGCCATCAACCGCCAAGCAGGAAGATCCATTATCTGAAAAACAAATTAACGCCATTGTTAAAGAAGAACCAATCGATGAAATAATGTCTCCAGAATTTGTTATTGTTCATAAGGAAGAACCTGCAGATATCGAAGATGCGCTTCCTGTACATCAAGTCGATGTAATGGACATAGATATAAAAGAAGAAAGTCCACTAGAAGATCACAGCCAAGTTGATAACAAACTTTTAAATAATCTAAAAGACGAAACTGAAAGTAATGTTCAGAAAAAATCGAAAAAGGTTTCAACTTTTTCCCAAAATGAAACAGGTTTTGAATGTGCTGTGTGTAAAAAAACATTTACTTGCATAAAACTACTGCGGAGACATAAACGACGACACAAAAAAGGTTTACCATGTAAATATTGCAATAAAATGTTACGCAGTAGCAATTCTTTGAGGAAACATGAAATAATACATTTAGGAATTAAGAATTACCATTGTTCGGTATGTAATAAAAGTTTTATGGAGAAATCTAACCTCCTAAGGCATAAAAAAATTCACATGGGCAGTAAAGATTACGAGTGCGTCGTTTGTGAAAAAAAGTTTTCACAAAAGGGTCATTTAACACTACACGAAAAGATTCATACTAACAAGAAAGATTATCAATGTTCAATTTGTAAAAAAACGTTTGTACAAAAAATTAATTGGCGAATGCATTTAAAAGTTCATACAGACAATAAAGATTATCAATGTACGTTCTGTCAGAAAAAGTTTATACGAAAGGAATATTATCAAAGACATTTAAATAACAATCATCAACAATTTACTTGTCCAATTTGTAATAAAAACTTTAAGGTTAAGACTACGTTTACAAAACATCTAAAAAATCATAATAAACCTTCAGTGATTTGCTGAATGCCGATCAAAAGCAAATGCGCAAACGATCTTCGCAGCAATGTTTGGACTGATTCAATAGGAATCCGACCGATTTTGTACAAGCCAGAAATGAAATAGCAGTCCAAGCAGTGGGTGGAAGCCGGTGGTTCAGCGCCAAAGAAAACGAAGTCGATCGCATCTGCCGGAAAGCCCATGACCAGCGTGTTTTGGGATGCAAAAGGGATCCTATTAATTGATTACCTTGAAAAAGGCAAAATAATTACAAGCGAATATTACTCCACCCTTCTTGACCAGCTGGATGCCAAAATTCGCGAGACGAGGCCTGGCTTGCAGAAGAAAAAAAATCATCTTTCACCAGGATAACGCACCTGCACACAAGGGTGGGTTGGCGATCAGAAAACTGCGGGATTTGGGGTACGATTTGCTAGGCCATCCACCATATTCTCCTAATTTGGTACCCTCAGACTTCTATCTGTTCCCAAACTAGAAGAAATTTGTTTTTGGGAAGCGCTTCGCGTCCAATGAAGAAATTGAGAGAGCTGTAGATGAATATTTTCACAGCTTTCGAGACTCTCACTTCCGGGAAGAAATATTGACGCTGAACCAAGTGTGTTGAACTCAAGGGAGAGTATGTAGAAAAATAATTTTTAACTGAAAATCGCAGTCTTTCATTGTCAGGCCGAGAACTTTTCACTTTACCCTTGTAGATTGATAAAATACATAATGTAGAACGAGTATTTCTGTGTATCAGGAAGTAAATCTTAAAGAGAAAAAACATCGAAATCTATCTTTTCATGTATTGCCAAAGAAAGAAACAAAAAGTGAAATTTGAGACAATATTTAAGGTTGCCGATTATGTGATTAAAAATAGGGAAAAAATGTTAACCTACATTTCACAAAAAAATATTACATTATTTCAACTTTTTCAGTAGTAAAAGAACGCAATTTCAGAAATGTTTACGTTACCATGGATACGTCATCGTTTTTTAATCTTAGGACCAAAAATGACATTTTCACTACAATTATCATGGTGATAAATAATATAATAATAATAATAACCTTTATCACTCCATCCGAAAACTGGTATTTTTAGTCCTAATGAAACAAATAACTATTTTTTTCATGGTAAGTAGTTACGGTGAACCATACGGGTGAAGTTAGTATTTAGTATCACAACGATGATTTACTTTGATCTCTTTGTAACGAAATATTAGTCTTATTATGAATGAAACTTATTATGTATTGTACATAATTTTAAAGACAATACTGCAAAGTATGGTAATAAACTAAATACCATAATTGTTCAGTACGAATTAAAAAAAAAAATTACACTCAAAATTTGAATTTATTTCTCAAAAATGTGACGCACAATTTTAATTAAAAAATTCTCTATATTTAAGTATCTGATCTTCTATAATATAGTAAATTTTTATCCAATTTGATCGTGGAAGTTTGGAGAAAAAAATAATAAAATATGCGAAAAACGCTCAAAACAGGACTTTTTCGTGTATTTTTGTTTTGTCTCAAAAGTTCCGCGATCAAATTGGATAAAAATTTACTATATTATAAAAGACCTGATTCTTAAATGTAGATAATTTTTTAATTAAAATTGATCGTCACATTTTTGAGAAAATTAGATTTAAAATTTTAATATCATGATCTCTTACACTTCAATTCCAATTTATTTGTATCATAAAGATTAAACATTCTTGTTCAAACACATATAAAAAACCTGAATATTTATTCAGAGATTATGTAGTACTACTTGTTTCTTAATTTGGATGATAATAAATATATGAAATATAAGTATGACAGCTGTCATAATCATGTGTGTCCAGATGTGCTACATAGAGATATACATGAAAATATATAATGATTTCATAATTTGTTGTTTGAAATATGTTTAGTTTTGTTTTTCGTGTTATATTATATATTCAAAGTCATGGCTACTTTTTTATAATAAAATATTTTATCAGTTTTAGGAGAGCATACTAGTGGAACAGGATTATGTGTAATATTGAAATGTATTATTTATCTTTCAATAAACGACATTTTCAACATAAAAGTTTTTAATTGTGCGGTTATAGAAAGTATTTCATTTCTAACCTCAAACATTCCATCAAAATAAAATGCAAATAAAATATTTGTGATATTGTTACAGTTTAGGTGTATGAGATAAACGATAAAAGAAAACAGAATATTTATATCAGGAAACTACGTTTCTAAAATCAGAACATTCTAGTTTATTTAAAAGAAACTCAATAGGATGGATTAGATGGATTTTATTATGTTTAAAAAGGAAAAATAGATTAATCGCTTCAAACTTTGGTGAAGTATGTAAACGAAAACTTCCAGCGGGACCACTTGTGGAAAGAATGCTTTACGTTCGAAATATTACAACTGCAGCAACTGATTGGGGTAAAACTAGAGAATCTGTGGCAATACAAGTTTATGAGCAGGTAACTGCAGTTACAGTAAAACCATGTGGTTTATTTGTAAATTTAGAACGTAATGCAGGATATTGAGCTGCTTCGCCAGATGGTTTAGTTGATCAAAATAAGATAATTGAAGTGAAATGTCCATATACAGCTCGACATTTGTCACCAAAAGAAGATGCTGTTAAAATAAAAAACTTCTGTTCTGTTTTAGATGGTGATGAGTTAAAATTAAACACGAATCACAATTATTATTACCAAATACAAGGCCCATTGTTCATAACAGGACGAAAGGAATGTGATTTTATTATTTGGACACCTCTGGGTATAGAAATAGAGACATACAACAAATTGATGAGGAGTTTGTTAAATGGATGCTTCCAATATTAAAGACATTTTATGTAAAAGAACTTGCTCCAGAAATAATTGATTCACGAAAAGAAAGAAGTATATCGATCAGGAATATGCCACAGAATTCATAGAAACAGTTAAAGTTTGATTTTTCTGTCAAATACTTTTTCTGACTCTCGTTAAAATCAAAGAATTTCTTTAGCAGAAAGACATTTTCTGGCGCTCACGTGAGTCAGAGAAATTATATGACAATGGGTAAATATTCCGGCGTTTGAAGAAAAAATTGCATATTTTATGTGCAGTGAAAGTGACGGTTTGTGCTTCATCTGTAGTTAATGGACCATTTTGAAGAGAAAGATATATATATAAGTTATTACTTTGAAGGTTCAGAAAAACTAATTGATAGGTGTCATAAATGTATTAAAGTAAAAAGGGATTATATTATAAAATAAAAATATTTTGATTTTTATAGAACTTTTCTTTTGTACGTAGGGAGCGAATTTATGGACCTCCCCTCGTATAATAGTATATTATTTTACAAGGATCTAAAGTGATACTTTTTGTGCGCTCGACCGTCAACTACAAATGAGGCACAAAACGACATTTTCACTCCACATAAAATATGCCATTTTTTTTTCAAACGCCGAAATATTTACCCTATATATCATAATTTCTCTGCCACTCGCGAGCGGCAGGAAGACATTTTCTGCCGCGTCAGAAAAAGTATTTGACAGAAAAATCTAACTTTAACTGTTTCTCTAGATTCTGATATGGTATAGCTTTTTATATACAATTTTTCGCTTCCACCATTATGTCAGTTTATGCCACTTATATATCAATATATTCTAGTCATGACGAATTAAAAGTTTCATTTAATAAAAATATTTTCCATTGTCCAGAAATGCACCAGAAAAACCCTATTTTGTGTCCCACTGGATTAATCAGGTTATTTGAACTCTTTTTAAAATTTCTTACTTTCCACGTTTCTGTGGCATATTCCTGATCGACATACTACTTTCTTTTCGTGAATCAACTATTTCTGGAGCAAGTTCCTTTACATCAAATTTGTTTAATACTGGAAGCATCCATTGACCAAATCCTTTTTGGTGAAATGTTTGAGGTTAGAAATAAATTACTTTCCAAACCGTACAATTAATAGTTATTTTTATAACAAGTGCTGAAAAAGATTTGTTACGTGCAAGTGCAAAATTTGTACTGGCACGTAACCTTTTTCGGCACGTGTTATAAACAACATTTTCCAACAACTATGCGATTTAGTAAATCACTAATATATTGTCAAAATTTATAAAATGTTAATGATATTACACGAGAACGATGTTTTACGGGTTGCTATGGTTTTTTTGTTGATTGCTTGCACATTGTTCTACGTTATTTAAAAATATTCTACTAACTTCAACATTACTTCTTCAAAATTGTCTAATGAGTGATTCTTCTTTATCATAAACACGCCCCAGATCATGCTATGTAGGATCTATTTTCGACAATGACAATCAACCTGCTGCTGGTACTTCTAAAGCCTCCGAAATTGTTGTCAATAATATTACTGTTAATAATATGAACAGGTACGGAAGAAATCAATGTTTCTATAGACAGTACAAAAGTTTCCACTTTACATTATGTCAATATAAGCAAATGTAACAACTGTGTTAATAATATACACAAACAATAAATATTATGTATTTCACTTACTCTTAAAATAAAACCATTTATCGATATATTTTACTTTGTTCGGTTCTTTTTATTAGTTGTGTACAGATTAGATATACTGCAATTTAAGGTTAGGTTTATAAACGTTAAAATATACTACTGCATCAAGGAGTTATAACTCCTTGTACTGCATATTTACTAGCGCTGGCTCACCGCATCTTCTTCTTCCATAAGCATCTGTAGCCAAAATATGAATTCCGCGCTCGGCGCGAAATTTAAATCGCTCTCAATATAACTTTTTTTTACAGTTGGGTAATGAATTACTTTCCGCACTAGTGTTTCTTTGCTTACGGAAACGCATTTGGTCTGCATTTGTCTACTTTCCATACGTAACCAAGGCAATTATAGTTACGTAGTAACAAAGAAATCGCACAGTTGTAACAAATTTTTTTTCTACCAGTGGTTCTCAAATTACGGGGTACAACTTTCTTATTTTAAATAACGATGGCTTAAACTCTTGCTAGCTATGGAAACAGTTACTGTGGTAACGACTGCTATGGAAACAGTTACTATAGGAACGGTTGCCATGGGAACAGTTGCTTTGGAAATAGTTGCTATAGAAACAGTTACTACGGTAACGGTTGCTATGGAACAGTTACTATAGGAACGGTTGCCCTGGGAACAGTTGCTATGGAAATGGTTGCTATAGAAACAGTTACTATGGTAACGGTTGCTATGGAAACGGTTGCCATGGGAATAGTTGCTATGAAAATGGGTGCTATGGAAACGGTTGCTATGTTAGTATATAAAAATAATGGCAAACAATTATTTTACTACAATATTTATTGTGTCAAATTACAAAAGAAGAAACATTAACTACATACAAAGTACTTTTAACATTAAAAACTTGCATCCAGAGCCAACAGTGCTTCCTTAGATGTGCGATAAACAATTTAATATTAAGAAATCGAACCAGCTGCTTCACACACAAAATAACTAACTTCTCATCAAAGAAATAAAACCGTAACTATAAAAATTCTTCTTTCTTTCTTATGTACAAATAGTTTGGCAGTGGGGCCAACTATAAATTTAGTAATTAAGATTTAAACTATTAAGGCAAGTGTTCCTTCCTTCCATTCGTCAACTCGCATTTGTAGCACGATGTAACACATCGTATCAAGGGTTTCTTTCAAATGTCTGCTCCTCTGTTGGTTTCAATCGTCGTTGTTGCTCCACTCGTTCTCTAGCGGTTGACTAGTGGACGCGGTTAGAAATGGTGGGCCCCGAGTCGGTGAGTCCGGGAATCGCTGCATGTAGCGTTCTAACCGCAGGTATTTCACCGTCACCAGATGTCCTAAAATCATGAAATAATATTAGTATATTATATACTAAGCTGGAAAATACTCTATAAATGAATTTCGCCACCCTAATGTCACATGTATTATTTGTTCGGAATGCATTTTATTGTTAAGTGTAATTAGTTTCATAAAAAATATTCGGCATGAAATAATCTTTTTCTGCTCGTCAACATTATATCGTCTTATAAAGCTCGTTTAATTTTCCATACAATAATGATGTGTGTATTTGTTACAACTATGTAGACTTATACTACTCACCATCATACCACCAGCCATGCAGGTTCTGATAAGCAACAGCCGCGTCCATCTGTGATTCGCACTTGAGGTAGACACATCGCGAGGAGAGGTCGGGTTCACAGTGCAGCAGATGACACTGCGCCGCACACTTGGCCAGCACAGCTTCGCGCACTGTCACCAGGTTGCGCTCGCGCTCGTCAAACATACCACGCACCTTCAGACACGGCGTCGGACTGCACGGCAACGAGTTCACCGATCCGGTCTGGGTCTCGAATGCTTGCCCTTGCCAGGTTTTAGAACGCGGTGAGCTAGCGAACATAAAACAGAGGAAACCAGTCAGATTGGGTGTCAGTAATGCTGAATTAGTTTGTACACGTCATCATCATTGTAGGGAAAACTTAACAAACATTCTAAAAGTAATTTTATGAACAACCGGACTGAAATGGCTCGTAGTAAAAAGCTTTGAGCAGAGATTTAAGGTGGTCTATAAACTATTATGGAGTTGGGCTCATAAGTGTACCTGGAAGTGTTGAGATTGACGCCGACCCACCGCCAGACGTGGAACTCTTCCCCGGAGACGATTTGAATTTCAGTGCGAACACGAGACTCGTTCTCTTCTAAAAACTTTACAGCAGCGTTCCAGATTGATGCCGTCGCTGAAAAAAAAAATACAACACAAACTGTATTTGTATGTCACAACAGTTTTATGATCGAATATACAGGGTGATTGGAAAAATGGAGACAAATAGCTAAACAGAGTGTTCAATTTAAGTGTGTCACCATTGCTATCTCGACAACTATAGGAGAGCTACAAGGTTAGTTAAAATTAAGAAAGAAATACCATTTTTTAATGTAAAGTTAAAGTCGATCAAAAATACATTGTTGTTATAGGAACTGTACCTCGCGAGGCAGCTTACTGCCTAATCAATTTATATATTGACGTCAGATTTGAACAAAAAACTAACACACAGCACATCATGTAAAGGTATGAGACTTAAAAATCCATGCCTTACCGGATTAGTTTTAAGGAAATTGGCGATGAAAGTTGAATATTCTATGAATTTCAATGAAACCGTCAGAAATGCTTGGCAACGTTGCACGAGTAGACAGAGATAATCGCACGCGTAGACAGAGATGGTTGCACCAATGACAAAGCAAGAACTATGAATGTTATTATTTCGGTCAGTAAAATATATTAATTTTAACACAAAAAAAAAAATTACACCATTTTATATTTATTTATTTGTTGTTACAGTTGATAATAATTGCTTTGGTGCACTTTTCTCATTTTTCTTATGAACTGTCAACAGGATGTATCGATAATACAGTTACGTTTCGTACCGACTGGTAATATCATGCTGCTTGTAGTTCTCGCCTTGTTGTCATAGCTTCTGCTGTGTAAAATCTTACACTGCTATTGGTTGGCATGAAACATTCACTTCTAAAAATTTTGTTATGTTACTGAATTTCATAAACTATTTAAATAGTTTTATTTAATATATTTAATGTTATTGTTAATTATACGATATTTACAGGCAAAATATTAATTCTGTTAATAACCTATAACATACAAAAAATTTAATACTTTTTTCTAAACTTTTTAGGTTATCTATACTTTTGTATGAGACTGTCATGATAGAACCACCTTAAGTTATAAGATTTAGATAACGCTTTATATGTCCAATTAATAAGTTTTTGCAACACTAGTGCGCACTAAATGTACTGTTTTTGTTTTTATTATTATTTGAATTAAGCTTTTTCGCGTTTGTCAACGTTTAATGCAAGCGGACTTGTGTGTGTATGTGTTACCTTTTCGTTCCTGTGGGGGGATCAGCATATCTCTCACGTGGTTCACAGCTAGGAAGTTGTCGGCATTATCGGAAGCATTTGACTGCAAAATATCGATAATCTTCTCCACTAAACTGTAAATCTTATCATTTTTTATTTTCCTCTGATTCAAAATATATTTGTATATCTTTTGTCCGCCAATCACAGCCAAGAAACCTACACAACAAATAATACATTTATTGAAACCATCATTTTATATTATAGGCAGTAAATAATCAAATTTAGTTTTTGATATATCATAACAGAAAAAAATCATGTTTAGAAATTTAAACAAAATTTAAAACAATAGGCTCCCGTACTTATTTTTTAATTTATTTTTATTTTTTTAATGAAACTACGCCTTTTATCCATTACTGGGTGTGGCACTCTGCCGAAGCAGATCTCGGTAAGTGATATATTTATGTGGGTGAGGTGTGATTACACACCGTCGAAGCACGGCCCCCAAAGATGTTAGTGGTGGGGAAGCCACAGGAATAATTTTTAATTTTTTAAATATAACTTACCGAAACTAACAATAAGTAACGATGATATGATAGTATAGAGTTTATTATAAATAACGCATTTCCACGGCAGGTCCGGATTTAAAATAATCAGAGCTAGCTTTCTTGATGGACGGTCGTTCAATATGTCATCCTAGGAAAAATAAATTAAACATTAAATATTCAAGTTAGCTGCAAGAAAGTTAATTCATACGAAATAAGTATCAACTGTAATTGTATAAAATTCACTTTCAAAAACAAGCGCAGCACGACACTCACTTTCTTTCTTATCTTTTGATTCGTTTTCAGTACTTACAATAGAGTGTCTAACTGCAATTATATGCAATTCACTTTTTAAACAAGCGAAGGTTCGCACTCACTTCCTTTCTAATCTTTACAGGAATATTTTAATAATAATGCGAACCTAGTGACGAAATTTTATTACCTTCTTTATTGTAAATATGTACTGAGTGATTAAAAAGTAACTGTTTCAGTTGGCAATACAATTATGGGAATGTTTTTTATTCCACAATTGGCACAACGCCAGGTAAAGACGGCAATATTACTTGACATGTCATTTTTATAATTAATACAAATAGGTTGAGTGATAGAAATACTATAAATTATTGCTTTGTGAGTAATGTGAAAAAATAATAAAATGTTGTTAAGGGAAACAACGATTTTTATTTATTTATGTCACTGTCAACAACAGGAAATAAACATATGTAGCAGCCATACCAATTTCAAGAATTTTTTTTTATTGCCAACTGAAACACTTCCTTCTAATCACTCTGTATTAGTTCTATTGTCATTTATTTTTATTAATTTTTTTAAAAACTTAATTATTAGGTTCATAGAAAAGTGTACCCTTGTCTTGGTTCCGATTTTCGCCACTACGAGCGCATTCTTATTTAAAAATCCCAATATCGTGATGTTATGTAAGTTAACTTACCATGGTCTCAAGTGCGGTGCTCTCAGCATGATATTTGTCGATTCGTATGACTGATATGCCCCATTTTGAATTTTTAAAAATTAAAACTTGTAAATTGTTGATTGCTTTTTGTATTTCATATGGATCCTAAAATGAGAATATCAATTAAAATCATAGTTACATAATAGACGATTTTCTAGAAGTATGTACTTTAATTAAATACTCTAATTTGAGACATTAAAATTAAATAAACCCAAGTAAATAAGAAGTGTATAAGGGTTTAGTATTATAAAGAGTAAAATTGGGATATCACCTGGACTTGAACCTGGGTCCTATGAACTAGGAGTGAAGTTCATAGGTCCCAGGTTCAAATCCTGGCAGTATCCTAATTTTACTCTTTATAAATCAATTTGATGTTAACAATAGGCTATTAATGCCCGTTTTACATTGAGCAACCTGCAATTACAACTTGCAAGTTTTACGTTCAACTAGTTGCACCAAAATGTTGCAGGAGATATTTTTTTCACTTTATATTCAGCAACTTGCAACTGCAATATAATATAAACTTATGTACATATTTTTGTCGTTACTAACTTCATATTACATCAACTTAACCTCTTGTATCACTTGTATTATTGACATTTGTTTCATATGTTATTTTGCATTGATATAAAAATGTATTCTTATAAGTATTCGCACAATTATTTGCAATGCAGTAAATCATTTTAATATCCTTAACCCAACTTTATCGTTTTTGACATTTATAATAAGTTGGTAGCATTCTAACAAACTTAAAATTACTAGAAATAATTATCAATAACCTTGCAACTCTTGCAAAAATTAGAACACGTTCTAATTCATGCAAGAGGTTGATGCAAGATTGCTTCTGTCTCTTGCATTTGCAATTTCTGTATTAAGCTGGATTTATAACTGACATAGAACATAATTTAACACAGGATAGTTTAGCACAGCAAACATAGAATTTCATTTGGGGAATTTATAACTTACACAGAACATAGAGTGTAATACGAAGTAAAAGAAGAAAAACATATGCCTGTCCTTGTCTAAATGACAGATTGATTTCGGACTATTTAAGAATAAATTCTTGGTTCTTTGAATGTTGTATTTAACTATATAAAACTATGAACGTGGAAAAACTATTATGTTCAGTAACACTATATATGTACAGTGACTGTATATTTGATAAGTGATGCTGATGATAATATTACACCTAAACCAAAAACAAAAGAGAAAATTCTAACCTCGTAAAATAAAACGTAATAGGATAAAAATTGAGTTTTTCCACGTATATTTTCAAAATATGAAACAAAATTATGTTGCAAAGTTTTTTAAATACGAACGGTACACGCGTTTTAGCATTCTCGTGACGTTTACTCGAACTACCACGAAATATAACGAAAATGCACGAAAAACATAGAACACAGAACACAGGCATAGAAAATTGAACATTGGTCAATTCCTGTGCTGTGCTAAATTATGTTCTGTGCGCTATGTCAGTTATAAATGGATGTATACATTTCCATATGACCAAATTCTATGCTATGCTGTGCTAAATTATTTTCTATGTCTATGTCAGTTATAAATCCAGCTTTACACTCGTTCAAATATTTTGTTTCAATTTATTGCCAGTGTTGCCAACAGTATCAAACCGCCATCCACTAGATCATATAATTGAAACCAATAGATTTCCACTAGACCTGCAATCTTTAAACAAAAACATGGTTTTCAGATTACACTAAAATGTTTTAGCTTCCCTATATCTAACACTTCTTTACTATACTCAAAGATGCAGTGTAAAACAGGCATAACAAAAAATGTATTATTTTATATGTATATTAATTTACGTATAATTTTTTTTTTCTCATAAATCTATTTGATTTCATCAGTAAAATAATAATAAAAATTTATACAATAGTTGGAAATAATATTTAGTGAAATGTTTCACTCTTAATCACTTTAATGATAATTTAGAATATAGATTATCATTTACCTCAAATCCTAAAAACCAACTGTGATAACTTTTACAAACTAAAAACAGAATATCTACCCAGTTCTAAGCTCACCTTAAGCGCATAATTATTCGACACAAAATCAATAATCTGGTCATCATCCATGTAGGGTTTGACAGTGGGATCCAGGCAGTGCTGGGCCGTGGCCCTCTTCGTCAGCTCAGGCACCAGCACTTTCATCAAGTTGATGGCGTCACTGGCCGCGTCTCGGAGCACACAGTTCAATCCTGGTTTCGCTCCGAGTTCTGACTCCTCGCATAACGGGATCTCGTACTCTGAAACGAAAACTGATATGTTGATTTAGTACTAATATTATAATTTTATGATTACTAAAAAAAGTAGGTTTTTTGAACGTCGTTTGATGACAGAAAGTGAACAATTAAATCTGAGAACAATTTTTTTTTTTGTAAACAGAGTATTCAATTTATGTGTGGTGGTACTATTGCTATCTCGAGAATTGTAAGAGCTACAAGGTTGATTATAAATTAGCAAAGATATACGTGTTTCACAAAACTATTAACAAAAATTTTGTTTAACCAGTGGTTTTCAAACTACCGGGTACAACTTTCTTATTTTAAATGGGAACTTATTTTTTTTATTTGCTTATTCGATTCAGTATTTTTTTTTCTGAATTCAACGACTACAAAGTTCTATAGCCTCACATTTAATTTTTTTGTCAAAAATACACATTTAATTGACATTTAATTTAAATTACATAGGAATCAGCGTGCTATGACAGAAACAAATGAACAGATCATAATATTTTGTGAAAAAATAAATAAATAAATTTTATCAGTCATTTGTTTCTATCATAGCACGATTTTAATAAATTAATTTTAATTTAACATGCATTTTTTATCAAAAAAATTAAAATGTAATGTGGAGGTACTAAATTCTGTAAGTCAGAAAAAAATATTGAATCGAATAAGCAAATTTTAAAAAAAATTGGTTCGCATTTAAAATAAGAAAGTTGCACCTTGTATTTTGAGAATCATTGATCGAACAAAAATTGTTCATAGTTTTGTAATAGACTTATAAAATGGTATTTCTTGTCTAATTTAGTCAACCTTGTAGCTCTTATAGTTATCGAGATAGCAATGGTGCCACACTTTCATTGAACATCCTGTATATCATTCTAAACAAGAAATTAAAATAACCGTATTTTTTTAAATCAATTAATTATTTATAGTTTACGATAAAATATTTATTTATTTAATTCGGCAAAAAAGTTTCAAATTTTTACTTCATAGGCCGTATTTATTTGGGATTTTTAAAGTAACCTGCATGTTACTTGGCACACTTTAAGTAACCTGGAACTAACCTTAAACTGAGCCTACTGCCCCAGCTATTTTAGCGGGTTGGTAGATTCAACCAGTTTACTATCTCTATCTAATCAACTTGTGTTCCTTGTTATTCGTGGCGGCATCGCGATTTGTAATAGTATAGAGAGGTTAGGAGTTATTTTTATGAAAAACGTAAGTAATTTTATAATAATATTTTGAAAAAATATACTAAACTATTATTTATGCAGATGATGGAAGAGCAATATGCATTATGTGCTTCTTGCAATATAAGTCACAGAGGATAATATTACGACACATAATTGCGACTCCGAAATTCATTATTTTGATAGTGCTGATGACAAAATTATAAAAAAAAAACAGACCGTGACGTTATTTGCTTTTTGACTACATATAAAAAATATAAAGATGCCTCAAAACATCCAATTAAAAGCGCAATTTAACACACAAACAAAACTAAGCAGATGTCGCTTCGAACATGCATTCAGATTTTAAATTTACCGCTAATATTTACAACTGACACTAGATGCACCATTTATTTGGAAGTAACACGAGTTAGTTCTAGGTCAGTTCAGGGTTGGATCAAAATTTCCCAAACAAATACGGCGATAGTTTTCGAAATATAACACAGTTACATTTTTTTAAATGACGCCCATATTTTTTATTTCATTACAAAGAGAGAAATTTTTCTATTAATTTTACACAATTCATTTGTTTTATTTGAACAATAATATCGTATTATAAACAATAAAATCATTTATAGCTTCATATTACTACTAACAATGCCATAAATTAGATGGCTATTCCAAGTAGGGCGTTTAAAGAAATTAACACGTATCAATTTTAGTTGTAAATGTGTTATAATAAAGGCAAAAAGAAAAAATTCTAACAACTTACAACCTTGTCCAATATTTACTTCTAACCTAAAAAATTAATTATTCAAAACGATTGCCACTAATATTCTAGTGACGTAATGAAACCATTGTGAACGCAAAATATAAAATATCATGGAAGAATAATTTTTTTTCCTGGATATCAGACAATTTATTGTTAAAAAAAAATGACTCAACCGGCTATGAACCCCACATGGGCCATCATCAGGAGCTTTAAATAATCCAAGAATTTGCAAAAATTAAAATAATAAATTATTTTAACAACTTTAAACTTACGTAAAGTCACAAATTAATAACATAACAAGTGCGCGAATGGTGCAAATGACGTTTTCGTGCACGAGTTTTGTACAATGTTTTTTGTAACGAGCAAAAATTATATAATCGACAATGAGAAAATTTATTAAATTTGAAGCGTGGATTTATATCGACAGTTTAGTATGCCCATGAAGTGACATTTGTTATTTGAAAACAAGTTGTTATTTATTCTCGTAAAGTTTGTTAAAAAATGTCTACATTTCTTTTATAAATTCCTTAAAATGTGTGTATAAGTACAATTAGCGTTTTAATAGTCAAAATTTAGAACCATAAAAATGGGTGTTTTTTCAATTACTTTGCGCACTAGTGCGCAAAATCAAACTTTACATCAGTTTCCAAGGTTATGTAAACCGTACTTTAAATGATGAGAATACAAAAAAATTATAACATTTGTATGTCTAATGGTAAAATATAATATCTTGACATGTATTTAAAATAAATAAATAAATAAATAAAAATGTGGGGTTAGAAACCGGTTGAGTGAAACAATAATAGACTGATTTTCAGAAAACGTTTTTATTCGTTCATTATTATCGGTTCAGAAGCTTACTTATTATAAAAAATCATGTTAATCGGTTTCATGGAACAACATTCTGTATATTTTTTAAAACTAGATTGATTAATAAAATAATTTGACATTTATAAAACAAAATCTAAAACATGAATCAGTAAAACTACATACTATAATTGGTTGTTATTAAACTAATTAGTGTTTTTATTAAGTTTTCTGGAAACGTATGTGCATCAGGGTACCTTTAATTGAATAATAAGGGTAATCATAAAAAACAATACATTTTTGACAAAATATTTGTTTTATTATTTCAGAACTACAATTTACATTTTAAAATCTTTAATTACATTAAATACAAACCCTTTACCAAAAATTGTAAAATAGTACATAAATATATAAGAACAGTAAATATAAAAATTCTCTAAAATATTTTCGTGCCCTATAAAATTTTTTTTTTTTTTTTTTTTTAATAATTGCAATTAAGATACAAGAAATAAAATTATAAAAATTAAAGCATAGATTGAAAAATATTTTTATAGAACAAAACAATTCTTCTTTATATCGAACATAAAATAAACAAAAGAGAGACAAAATATTCGAATTCAGTTGTTTTAAGCAAATTAGTAAAAAATCAAAGGCACCCTGATGGAAAGTGGTTTTATTATTCATGCCATGGATCTGTAACTAAAATATATTGTATTAGTTCTTTTATAAATATCGTGTTTGAAATTTGTGATATAGTGTGTACAGTAAAATTAGGGAAACGTGTAAAACACATAATTCGCGACGTCAATTTGTCGAATTCACTTTACAGGGTTTTATATAAATGTATCCTAAGAACCCTGGTTCGATCCCCAATACCGACAAAACATTTTCACCAATTTTAAAATTACCTCTGTGTCTCCTCTACCACTCACATCTTTGGAGGCCGTGATTTGACAGCTAGTAATCGCACTTCACGCGCATAAATATATCACTTACTGAGATCTGCTTCGGCAGAGTGTCACACCCAGGAATGGGTAAAAGGTGTGATGATATATTTATTTATTTTATATATAAATGTACCGCCAACGCTTACATGGTAAATAAGGTAGATTGAAGGCGTAAAAACAATTTTTTTTGGACTTTTCTCCAGGATGGATAAAAATCGTGATTTTTTTTAAATGAAAAAAATCGATTTTTTTAATGATTTTTTTAAAAACGGGTATTTTGAATTAAATTTTTAAATATTATGTATTGTGTAATGTTTTCAAAAGAAATTCTGAACGTTTCACGTGTTGAATGGTGGATGTCCCAAAAAGATGAATTAGGACCAAATAAAGATATAATATTGAAAATTATAAAATCACTTTTATGCGCCACTTCGTCTTCAGCTTGTGTTGAGCGAGTTTTTTCATCATTTGGACTTGCGCATTCAAAATTGAGAAACCGACTAGGACCTAAAAAGGCTAGAGAACTGGTCTTTTTATTTAAACATTTTAATAATAATGTATCACTAAATGAATAAACGTTTCAACTTTATTTGTTTTTTGTTATTTGAATTGTTATATTTTCATATTCAAATATTTATTAAAACATGTTTTCATTTTTTTAATGTGATTTTTTTTGTATTTTTAATTTAATAAATACATATACAATAATAAAAATTATTCATTTATGTTTAAATTATTCAATTTAATCTATCTTGATTTAAATCAATGATTTTTTTTTTAAATCACTTGATTTAAATCTCTCAACCCTGCTTTCCTCTCAGGTTGCATTAACCCGCAAAAGAGATTTTAAATAGCCTATCGTGGCTCATTGTTAAAATTCATTAAAACGTGAAATCATAGTGTGTTCGTACCTTAATAGTCGGTTTCATCAACAAAAGTTAAATTTTAAACGTTGATTATACAAATAGAAGCAAATCAAAATTACTTGTCAAATTGAATAATTAACATTGCTGTCATACATTCGATTTGCTTTTATTTATTTAAACAATGTTTAAAATTTAATTTTTGTTGATGAAACCGGCCATGAGTGTCATTTTTCTATTTCGGTGTTCTTATAAGCCAGGGCCAGGTAACTTAGATTGCATATCCCATGACAGCGGTTTAGTTATGGACCACATACGAGATGGCAGCACTCCGCAGCACTTACATTAAAATTAGTTATGCCGTGGGGAATTGTGGGAAAACTAAATATTGTTGTTGTCATGACAACCATTTGACATGTTAAAGATGACTGAAAATAATAATTTGTTATGTGCAATTACTGTTAATATACTTTGATAACTAGTTGTAATAGTGAAATATAACTCCAAATAAAAGGTAAGCAATATACATAATATATTAATTTTAAATATTATTAAAAATACAGTAAAATATAGTTGAAACGAAAAATAAATTTGACAAAAAATATCAGCAAATATAATAGCAATGAATACGTATAAATGCATAAAAGAAATACATATTTAGATCCTGGCAAGACTTCTACCTGTACTTGCTTTCAATAATGAAATATTTTCATTCCAACAATTGATTATGATTGCAACAATACATTTTGATTTCAAGAATCATATAGTCTGTAATATCCATATTACAGTAACTTCAAAAAGATAATATTTAATTCAATTTCACATTTTCTATTTGTTTAAAAAATATTTTATTTGTATTTATATTTTTTATTTTCCATGTCCTATGTCTTTGTGCCAAGTTGTGAAGGAAGAGAAAGACCGTTTACATCCAAATGTTAAAACTGAATTTTATCGCCACGTTTTCTGGGTTCTAATACTCGTGGACTTCGACGTGATGCAAGTCCTGTATCCCGAGATAATGCCATTACCGACAGATGGACATATCACGATGGCTGAACTAATTTACTTATCGCCCAAGCAAGGTAACAACAAATATATTTAATAAAATATTGTTCTTTTAATGAAATAAATTCGCTCACAGAGGACGTATCAGCTGATTGATCGAGAAGAAAAAATGGCTAACGACAGAATTCTACATTATAATGTACAGTGGCCAAGCAGACAGAGTAAAAGTGTTTACGAATATTACTAATAGAGTAACTACATAATGATTTTCTTTTTTCTGATTATGTTTGGCTCAAAATACATCAAAAGAGAGGTATATAACCGAATTCGACGTAATATATTAATTTGTTGTTTGTTACTTCAATTCTAAAAAACACTAGATTATTTATGTAGATTTTTCTATTAGGTTAACTAGAATTTGATTATACTGTATATAAAATTAATGTGCAAGATTTCTAATATAATAAGTTTAAATTATGTAATTATTTTCAATTTAAAATCAAAATGAAATGTTTTACTAACTTGTTTTCAAAAAGATATATTCTATAGGGTATAGTAATTGAAATTATACTAGAAATCTTTAAATTTATGTTTCTTATGTTTTCCTCATGTTTTATGTACATTATTTGATTAAATAAATGTATTAAAAATATATTTAGTTTATGATTTTAAAAAGTATAATAATTGAAATAAAATAAAAATAATCTAGTGTGCTACATATATCTATCCTTGTCTAATTAGTTATGGACCACATGCAAGAGTGCAGCACTGGCGCGCAATTTTCGTAACCCAGGAGATAGACATCTGAATAATAAGTAAATCTGTGCTTATAAGTCTATAAACACACTGTAAACACGTTGCTAAGGAGATCTGTAAAGTGTACTGTTTTTGGCGCTTTTTATTTTATTATTACTAACCTCGAACTGTAAGTGATTTTTTTAGATCGCGAATTACGTTCTTGACCTAAAAACTGTCACTTACAGTTCATGGCACATAATATACTATTGATTTGTTTATCTGATTGTGTAAAGCAATTTAGTTGTTTTTATATTCTGCAGTTTTATAGTTCTGTCGTTTAAAATGTTGTCAGTGAGATTATCTTTTTTCAGTAACAGTTATTTTGGCTAAAATTATTACAATATTATAATTTTTCCTACAACTGTGCGATTTCTTTGTTATTACGTAACTATAATTGCCTTGGTTACGTATGGAAAGTAGATGAATGCAGTTTCATTACATAACTGTCAAAAGAATATTGTTTTGACAGCGATTTAAATTTCGCGCCGAGCGCGTATTTCATATTTTGACCACAGACGCTTATGGAAGAAGAAGATACGGTGAACCAGCGCTAGTAAATATGCAGTAGTATATTTTGACGTTTATAAACGTAACCTTAATTTGCAGTATATCTAATCTGTAGACAATTAATAAAAAGAACCGAACAAAGTCAAATATATCGATAAATGGTTTTATTTAAAGAGTAAGTGAAATACTTCATATTTATTGTTTGTGTATATTATTAATACAGTTGTTACAGTTGCTTATATTGACATAATGTAAAGTGGAAACTTTTGTGTCTAAAGAAACATTGATTACTTCCGTACCTGTTCATATTATTACCAGTAATATTATTGGTAACAATTTCGGAAGCTTCAGAAGTACCAGCAGCAGGTTGATTGTCATTGTCGAAAATAGATCCAACATAGTATGATCCGGAGCTTCAATTATCTTTGGAGATGTTAATGATAAAGAAGAATCACTCACTGTACTATTCCAATCAAGATGATTTTGAAGAAATTATTTTGACGTTAGTGAAATACTAGCGGTCGGCCTGGCTTTGCCAGGCCTCACGCTAGGCTCCGCGGTTCACTTCTGTATGACAAAATATAAACTGAATTAATTCCAATCTAAAACATTTCAATTCTGTACGTTTATTCATGCAAAGACCTATTGATTGATGCTAAACACAATACGTTTTAAATCTGTATCACTAAAACAATTGCCGCTCAAAAAAAATAAATTTAATTCGCGTGTCCTTTAAAAGCCATTTGATACCAAACACGATAAGTTTTAAAACACTTTCACGAAAACAATTGAAGATGTGAAAGTATTTAATTTTGTACGCGAGCTTTTCAAAAGACCTTTCATTTTATATCAAACATGAATGGTTTTAAAGCACTTTCACTAAAACAATTCTTGGTCGAAAAAAATACCAATTTTATATTCGAGCCCTTCAAAGGCCTGTAATTTAATACCAAATATGATAGGTTTTGAAACACCTTTACTAAAACAATGGACGATTAAAAAAATAATTAATTTAACACACGTGCTCTTTAAAAGACCTTTCATTTGAAAACAAACACGATAGGTTTTGAAATACTTTCACTAAAACAATTGACTATCGAAAAGTATTACATTTTGTAAGCTAATACTTCAAAAGACCTTTCATTTCACACCAAACACGATAGGTTTTGAAGCACTTTCATTCAAACAATTACCGATCTAAAAGTATTTAATTTTGTACGCGAGTTCTTCAGAAGACCCTTCATTTGATATCAAACATGATTGGTTTTGAAGCATTTTCACTAAAGCAATTCTCGGTCGAAAAAAATACCAATTTTATATTTGAACCCTTCAAAAAACTAAAACAATTGACAAACGAAAATATTTCAATTTTTCATGCAAGCCCGTTAAGTGACCTTTCATTTCCTACCAAACACAATATGTTTTGAAGCACTTTCACTAAAACAATTGCGGATCGAAAAAGTCAATTTTGCATGCGAGCTCTTTAAAAAACCTTCTATTTGATATCAAATGCGATATGATTCGCGAAACTTTAAATTTGAAACAATTTATATCGTAAGTTCTTTCAAAACTCTTTCATATGACATTAAACACGGCAATATTCCGAATACATCAAATTTAAAACAATTGACGGTCGCAATGTTTAAATTTTTTTATTTCGTCTGAAAGTTCTTTTAAAGCCCTTTCATATGATATCAAACACGAAATGATTTGGAACACTTTAAGTTTAAAACAATGGACTGTCGTAAAATTTCAATAAAATATGTTTTTTATTTCCGAAAGCATTTTGCTAAACTAACTTTTTTTATATCATCTGAAAGTTCTTCTAAAGCCCTTTCATATGACAGCAAAGAAGGCATGATTCGGAATAATTTATGTTTGAAACAATTGAGGATCGTAAAATTTAACTTTTTTGTTTTATCGGAAAGGTCTTCTAAAGCCCTTTCATATGACACCCTACACAGTATGATTCAGAATACTTTATGTTAGAAACAATTAACTATTATAAAATTTCAACTCTTTTTATTTCATCTGAAAGTTTTCTAAAGCCATTTCATATGACACCAAATATGTTAATTTTAGGAATACTTTAAGTTTGAAACAAATGCCTGTCGTAAAATTTTAACTTTTTTTATTTCATCTGAAAGTTCTTTTAAGGCCCTTCAATATGACACCAAAGATGGTATGATTCGGAATAATTTATGTTTGAAACAATTGAGGATCGTAAAATTTCAACTTTTTTTATTTTATCTGAAAGTTCTTCTAAATCCCATTCATATATCACTAAACACGGTATGATTCGGAATACTTTATGTTTAAAATAATTGACGGTCGTAAATTATATATTTTTTATTTCATCTGAAAGTTCTTCTAAAGACCATACAAATGAGACCAAACAAGTTATGATTTGGAATACTTTAAATTTGAAACAATTGCCTGTCGTAAAAATTCAACTTTTTTAATTTCATCTGAATACATTTTACTATTTATTAAAAATCCTTCGGATGTCATTTAAGATGACATTCCACATTTATATTTATATATACATGAAATCAATTGAGAATTTTCTTTAAACTTTTTTGAAAAACTGTTGAAAGTCGCTGGAATATTATTTCCGACATCGTTTTTTCGAATTACCTTTGTATGCATTGTAGCATGCTGCGGTCAATTATTATTTTTTTTTACTGTATATTATTACTGCGAAAAAATTATTCTTTGTTTCACTATATACTTTTAAAAATTAAAAGACATTTTTTCTTCAAATAAAATCAGTTGAAAACAGTTTAAAACATGTATTCTCAAACATTTAATGCCAAAATCAATTTTCAAAATTTTTCTAACTTGTCTAGAAATTGAAATAATTCTATCAGAAAATTCCATGCGTACCAAACACAATTAGTTTTGCTGTACTTTCACTAAAACAATTATCTGTCGAAAAAAAACAATTTTTCACGCGAGCCCTTCAGAAGACCTTTCATTTGAACCAAACACAATATGTTTTGAAACACTTTCAATAATATAATAATAATAATAATAATAATAATAATAATAATATATATTTATTGCCCAACAGATAAATCCAATTACAGGACAAAATACAAAACAATTTTAAATTTAAATATTCAAAAAAATATAACTGACGATCAAAAAGAAACAATTTTTCACGCGAGCCCTTCAAAAAACCTTTCATTTAATATTTTTTAAGCTCTTTCACTAAAACAATTGACGATCGAAAATTATTATATTTTGTACGCAAGCCCTTCAAAAGACCTTTCATTTGATACCAAATACGATAAGTTTAGAATCACTTTCACTAAAACAATTGACAATCTAAAAGTGATAAATTTTATACGCGAGCCCTTTCAAAGACCTTTCATTTGATACCAAATACGATAGGTTTTTAATCATTTTCACTAAAACAGTTGCCGAACGAAAAAATTCCAATTCTGCACGTGAGCCCTTCAAAAAACCTTTTATATGATACCAAACACGATGGGTTTTAATGCACTCTCACTAAAACAGTTACCGATGGAAAAAAATCAATTTTGTACTCTAGCCCTTTAAATAACCTTTCATTTAATACCAAACACGATAGGCCTTTCACTAAAACTATTGCCGATCGAAAATATTTTAGTTTTGCACACGTACCCTTTAAAAGAACTTTCATAATATACCAAATATGACTGGTTTTGAAGCACTTTCAATTAAATTATCGATAGAAAATTTAGGAGTGCCCAAATGATTCTAATTAGAGTTATCTGGTTTTTCAAAATTGAACTTTGCCGTAGACAAAATTTGCTTGGTTTTATTGTATATTATTATCGAGATCAAATTTGGTTGAGGTCACCTATATAAATTATAAAACTTGTCAATTTGACGTTTCGTTTCGAAACCAAATTCATTGTGGACCGTCAAAAATTTACTTTTTAAATACACGTATTTGAAATGCGTAATTATAATAAAAACGTCCCCTCATTTCCACAATATGCGTAAAGTATTTCAAAACTACGCACAAAAATTTAATATTCAAGTAATTTATAATTAAAAATGCGACATGTCCACTCACAAATGTCAAAATGACAGTAGATGTTTTTCTTTAAAATTTCAAAGCCTCCATATTCTTTATACTTTATAAAACTTGTCAATTTGACGTTTTGCTTTAAAACCAACTTCATAGTGGAGTGTCAAAAATTTACTTTTTAAATACACATATTTGAAATGTATAATTATAATAAAAACGTCACCTCATTTCCATAATATGCGTAAAGTATTTGAAAACTACTCACAAAAGTTTCAATTTTAAGTAATTTATAATTAAAAATGCGACATGTGCACTGACAAACGTCACAGTGACAGTAGATCTTCTTCTTAAAAATTTCAAAGCCTCCACACTCTTAGTTGATTTTGACCCAAAAACGCATGTTTTTTCAAGTTTTCTCGCACATCATGTGCACGAAAAATCTGAGACTATCAAAAGGCACTCCACGTGATTGACCTCTATTAAATAAAACAAGTTGCAAATAAATCGGATAAACCGTCTAGGCTGTAGCGATTTACAAATGGGCGTGATGAATCCATAGATATATATAAATATATAAATATACCTTGTCCAAATAGTATATTAGATTTTTAAATAACGTAGAACAATGTGCAAGCAATCAACAAACAAACCATAGCAACGCCGTAAAACATCGTTGTCATGTAATATCATTAAAATTTTATAAATTTTATAAATTTTAATAATATTTTAGTGATTTACTAAATCGCACAGTTGTAGGAAAAATGTTGTTTATAACACGTGCCGAAAAAGGTTACATGCTCGTGCAGATTTCCGCACTCGGCAAGCCTTGTGCGTTAAATTCTGCACTTGCACGTAACGAGCCTTTTTCGGCACTTGTTATAAAAATAACTATATTGCAAATTCAGGTGATACCTTAATACATCGGTTTCTAACTGTTAAATTATAAATTTAGCGAAAATATTTATAAAATATGTTAAAATGCAAGAAATCTCTATTTCTTAGGTATTTATAAATCTGTTGTATAATTCTGACACTTTTAAGTCATAAATGCATATAATTTTTTTATATGTTTCAGTTGGATTTCTAATGAAACAGTCTTTTTTATTTATTTTTGACTATTTTGTTGTTCCACTAATAATAATGTTAAAATATTAAAATGTGCATTTTCTTAAATAAATATGATGGCAAGTAATTATTATTTTACTTTAAATTGTACTGAAACCTTCAAAAATCATATATGTCAGATGGACATAGTAGATTAACATGGGAAATCAGTTTTTTGCTTGCTGTTGCTTGATGTTCTACCGGACAACAAAAATTATGATATCAATCGAAAGATATCATTTTTCTGCATCCAACGATGTCATAGTATATTACATAATATGTCAGAAAAGTGATATTTTACTTGACAAAGCGATAATTTAAAGTACGAGATCGCAGGCCGAGTATTTTAATCTGCTGAGTCAAGTAAAACACTTTCCGGACGTATTATGTATACTATTTTTTCTTAAACCATTTAATTTAATTAATCATAAATAATTCAAAATGTTTAATTTTTTTGATAAGAATCATATTGACAGCGGACCATATATCCAAGGTTACAACAACAAAGAGTCAGGTAAAATTTTTACCAGACTGTTATTTTTATTGTAGTCGTACTTTACTTGACTGTTTTTGTAAAAATCTACTTTGCATACTAAGGCCGTATTTGTTTGGGAAATTTTGATCCAACCCTGAACTGACCTAGAACTAACTCGTGTTACTTCCAAATAAATGATGCATCTCAAGTGTCAGTTGTAAACACTGGCGGTAAATTTAAAATCTGAATGCATGTTCGAAGCGACATCTGCTTAGTTTTGTTTGTGTGTTAAATTGCGCTTTTAATTGGATGTTTTGAGTCATCTTTATATTTTTTATATGTAGTCAAAAAACAAATAACGTCAGGGTCTGTTTTTTTTTTATAATTTTGTCATCAGCACTATCAAAATAATGAATTTCGGAGTCGCAATAATGTGTCGTAATATTATTCTCTGTGACTTATATTGCAAGAAGCACATAATGCATATTGCTCTTCCATCATCTGCATAAATAATAGTTTGGTATATTTTTTCAAAATATTATTATAAAATTACTTAGGTTTTTCATAAAAATAACTCCTAACCTCTCTATACTATTAGAAATCGCGATGCCGCCACGAATAACAAGGAACACAAGTTAATTAGATAGAGATAGTAAACGGGTTAAATCTACCAACCCGCTAAAATAGCTGGGGCAGTAGGGTCAGTTTAAGGTTAGTTCCAGGTTACTTAAAGTGTGCCAAGTAACCTACCAGGTTACTTTAAAAATCACAAATAAATACGGCCTATATGTGTCACCAGTTTTTGACGTAACTCAGTTTTTCAGCAGTTAGTAGCAGACTCCGAGTCTTGACGCTATATGTGTCAGGGGCTTTAGCTTTGTTTGTTTCACTACGTGAGGGTTACTGTTTTGGATTTTATATTCGATTGAATTGGCGGTAAAATAATAAGTCACTAGATTATGTTCGTTTCACATTTTGATATCTCGCGGTAAAACGCTGCGGTAGCTGACGGTAAAATTTTTTACAGGAACTCGAGGCTTCGCTGAAAAGGAAAAAGTAAAATATCTATCTTGGTAATTTATAAATAAAAATATTAATTTTATTTCATGTGTCCATGTCTACATGAATAATTTCGGGGCCCTAGAATATAGCATCCAATGTAGCGCGTTGGGCCCCATAAAATATTATTTAAATCGCCACGCGGAGCTAAATGTAACGTGTCCCATGTGATATTAAGCATTGGTGTGGGGAAAAGTCTCACCGTATAATGTGAGGCCGCACGCTGATTTTCATATACATTTATACAAATAAAACACGTTCCTGTAAAATGGGGCCCATCATAGTGATGGGCCCCATTTTTCTAATTATACCGTGATTGATATCATAGGAAAGGGCATAAAAAGGACATTCAGACAAAGTTAAAAAAATATATATTTACGACTGGCAATTCTTTTAAATATAAAGTATTCCGAGTTACGTCATGTTAGGCGTCACATGAAAGGGCTTTAGAAGAACTTTTATATGAAATTAAAAAAGTTGAAATGTTACGATAGGCAATTGTTTCAAACAATTCTTCTTCTTCTTCAATGGCGCTACAGCTCGAATCGGGCCTGGGCCTACCGGGCACACCGAGCTGCCGGTTTCCGTAGTCGATGTTACTTTTTTTTAAGGCATATGTATAAGTGACTAGCTTATAGCGCCCGAGTATGATTAATACAAGTAACTGTATTTTTATTTAACGCCAAATCATACTTTGTCGACAGGCGGATTCGAACTGACGAACCTCGGTTCGGATTACGTCACAGTATGTTAAGAGATGTGCGTTAGCTCGCTCGGCCATCGCGCCTGTTCAAACAATTATTAAGTTCAAATTCATCATTTTCGACAGAACTTGTATTTGTCGTCAAATCCTCCTCACTTTTAGATGACAAAATCACATTCTTCCATAAATAAAATATTAACAAATATACCATCACGCCTTTTATCCACTACTGAGTGTGGCAAATCTCAGTGATATAGTTTTGCGCGTGAAGTGTGGTTACCAGCCACGAAATTACGGCCCCAAAAAGATGTTAGTGTTAGAAACGCCACAGGGGTAGTTTTAATGCGTTGAAAATTGTTTGTCGGTTTTAGAAACAAAAATAATAATATAAATTTACATCTGTTAAAATGATAATTTAAATAAACAACTCGTGTAGTATACTGTGCATACAAAACAACAATATAATTTACCTCGGATGAAAAAAACAAAAATTATTATTTTAGTGACTTAAGGGGTAAGGCCACTCTAGGCAAGGAGAAAAAGGGTAATTTTCTAGATTTTTTTTTAACGAAATCTGAACGTGCTGCTTAAGAACTGGTTTTTGGATCTTTATTTAGTGCTCTTTAAACTTTATTTCAAATTATTTTTAAAAGAAAACATTCAAAATTGTCGTCGGAAGTTAAAAAAAATGGCGACTCCTCTCGGCGCATAGGGCAAATCGGGCGAAAACATTCCGGGAACAGCAATGGACATGGAACAAAAAGGGATATGTTTTCTTAATCTCTGATGTATACTCTAAAAAACTACGGGCTGGATTTTGAAAATTTTGATTTTTAACAAAATGGCGCACGTTTGAAAAAAAAGTTCATTATTCGGGACTAAATTTCTGTATAAAAACGACCATAAAAAACGAATGAAGCACTTTTAAAAAAAAAGCCCCCGTAGTTTTTGAGTATTTTATATCTACAATAAGAAATAAAAAGATTCAGCACGATCCATCAATTAGTATTTCAGATTTCTTTTCGCCCGATTATGAAAATATGATTTCGAAAAAAACGCGTTTAAAGTTTCGAGTCATATTTTTCATGGGGATATTGCCACTGGGCAATAATTCCCCCCACCGCCTCTTAAACCGCCAAAAAATTTACTTACTGTTTAATGTTAACAGATTGTAAATATCAAAATTAAATTTTAAAAAATATATATATTTTTCATAGAAATATTGTATTTACCTCTAATCTGCAATGCCTGCGCCATAAAATTGTCGCTTAGCGCGCGGCCTTTTTCCCCTCTGAAATACTTCCGCGCGGCATTTAAATTAATTGTCCCTTATTCCTAAGGATTTAAGCAAAAAAAAAAAATGCATTTTTTTTTAATTCTAGAGTGGCCTTACTCCTTAAATTATTCCTGTCACTTTTTGTGAGTTGTAACTAACCGCCGCGTTTTACAGTACCCGCCACGTAGCGAAACAAACAAAGCTATTTTATACATAGCGTCATAGCAACCAAACAAACATGTCTTTGATCGCTCGCATCAGATTATTGTTACTTACCAGGTTTGTCTGGGACGACGCTCTGCTCGGTGCGAATGCCCACGTACATGACCGTGATGACGATGAAGAACGCCACCGCGATGCCGAGCAGTGTGAACGACACAAAGTTGTTCTTGAAGATGTTCTTCTCCTGGCGAGACTTGAAGTCTTGTGGATAGTCGCGGTTTCGAACCCTGCACACAAGCAAATCACAATATTTATTTTGTTACTCTGCACAACAGGAAGTAAATCTCAATTACAGTACAGGGGACCTACAGCTTATAGTGGAATTCGAACCACTTAAACATAATATTATTTTTTTGGATATAAGTAGAAGTCAGTGAGATTTGAACGCAGGACCTCTTGACTGCTAATTAAAAAACGCAAGTTTTACCTCGCTTTTATCCACTGGGCTACGGTTGTCTGTATCTGAATAAGAAAAAAATATTATTTTACTCTTTGCATAGTCAGAGCTGGGCAAGCTACTTAAAAAAAGTAGCTAAGCTACAGCTATTCTTTAAAAAAGTAGCTGAGCTACAGCTATAAGCTACATTTTGTAAAATATAGCTAAGCTACAGCTAAAAAGCTTTCATTAAAGTAGCTGTTAAATTTTAAAGCTACTTTTTCAATTATTGTGAAATAATTAAATTTGTCATTGTCATATGATCAGTTGATCAGTCTTTTGTTATAATGACTGTTAATAAATATAAAAACTCGCAAATGGACAAATGTACTGTTAATTTGTTATGCTATAATTCTTATTTATATCGGAATAAATAACAGTCACATTAACAGAACTCTCCTAAACAGTCAATCTAATATTTAATACAAAAGTAGGACAGGTTAAAAACAAGTGAAAAATAAAATATGTTAATAGATTTTAAACTATATAATAACTTGTTATCCTACAGTTATAGAAAACAATAAAGAAGGTACAATTCAAATAAAAATTTATAGGTATTTCTTGATGAACAATAGTAGCTTTAAGCTACAAAAAGTAGCTTTAAAAGTAGCCTCAGTTGTTATAATAATATTTTTAAGCTAATAGAAAAAAAAATAGCTCGCTACAAGCTACAGCTATATTTTTTCACATTTAGCTAAGCTACAGCTACGGTAAACGTAGTTAAGCTACAAAAGTAGCTAGCTACTGCTCAGCTCTGGCAATAGTCTTGTAAAATGTTGGTTCTTTGCTAATTTAACCAACCTCGTAGCTCTTATAGTTCTCGAGATAGCAATGGTGACACTTAAATGGAACACTTGTATATAATTTTTATTTTTTTAATGAAACTACATGATAAACTATGGCGAACAGTGAAAACGCAGATTTATATTAAAGAGATATGATATTTTGAAGTTTTGTATGGGGGTTGTGATGTCAGAAATATCTTTCAGTTGTACTTTCAGTATTTCATTTAAAGAATGCAAACAACACGATTTAATTCTTGAGAAATAATCTGAATGTGGAAATCAAAAGAAAATTAAATTATTTTAATAAGTATACAACATACCAGGTGTATCACGAAAAGCGGAACAAAGACAAGTAACTTTTAAAAAAAATCTGTATGCATTGCTTCCCAGATTATTTTAGACAAAATTGCGTCAAATAAAAGTTGCAGAGCTTAAAATTCTGCATCTAAATCTATAAACTAAATGTATTTTCTGTGTTTTGTAGCGGAAGAAATTAAATATGAAAATTTACAAAATTTGGGGTGAAAAAATTGACTTTTTTTCAAAACGCCACAACTTTATTAAAAATTAATATTTTCCAAAACTCGAAACAAATTTCTGAGAGAAATTTAACTAGGAATGAGGTTTTAATTTAATTTTTATTCCAAGATGGCATGGGTGGATGTGATTTTCCACGAGGACGCCGCGCGACGTGGTGCAGCGGCCACGAAAGTCGGCCGATCAAGTTCACGATTAAAATTCAAAGTACGGGCAATAAATCCATGAAAAAAAAATTGCCCTTGCTTTGTGGTTTATTGCCGGAAAAAAATCCGGAAAATGACCTATTTTTTCGACGTTCAAAGCGTACTACGAGCCCTAACAACTATATATTGGGACAAAATCAAATACATATATAATTCAAATATTTGACAGTTAATTTCTTTTTCTAATATTTTTTTTTAGTCTAATACTATTTATTTAGTTAATTAAGAACATTTGAGGCCAATCAACAACACACAAAACAAAATATTTATTCTCGTTGGAACTGATCTAAGCGATAACGCGAGTTAAGTAACGTTGCGCGCGGGTAGTATTTGGATGGTTGACCGTCCAGAGAAAACCCGCGTTGCTGTTGACCATAATACTTAAAACGCAGATCAGAGCGTAATGGCGGCATATGACCTAAGTAGTTGGTCCGCAAAAGAAGCCACAGAAAAAAAAAATATATTTATTTTATATATAATTGTAAATCAGATGAAAGTCAGGTGAATGTTAATTAAATTTGAAAAAATCAACTTGCCTCCGCCAGGATTTGAACGTTCGCGGCCCAAGTGGAAGGTCCGGGTTCAAATCCTGGCGGAGGCAAGTTGATTTTTTCAAATTTAAAAAACAAAATACTTATTCTATCATCTGTAATTACAAGAAAAATGTTCATTTTGTGTGGCAACTAAATATTAGGGTAGTACAAATTAATTGTTAAAAATGAAACAAGGTTAGACAAGTAATCTGTGAAAACAATGCAGAACGAAACGTTAAATTAATCTGCGAAGTTAAATGATGCCGAAAATTACATTTTTCAGCAAGCTGGGGCGACCTGTCATTGGTTTGGTGAACTCGACGTAAATATTATTTCTTGGTCTTCCAGCAGTCCTCACTAGCATTGGGACTAAATATCGATATATCGATATTATCGAATAACGATATTCACATTTGAAAATACCTATTATATATCGATAATACAGATAATATCGGTGATATTGACAATATCGATAATAAAGATATTTCGATAATATCGATATTAAAATAATATCGGTATTAAATATTTAATATCGCCCAGCCCTCTACAGATACATGACGTAATTTTAAAATATAAAAATATTATTATAAATATAAATATATAAATATTTATGTATGCCGGCAACTAGTGTTCCTTCAGAACGAGTGTTTGTAGAGGAAGTAAAGTTGTAACTGATACGAGATGTTCCTTGACGGGTATACACGTTGAACAACTAATCTTTTTAGCGCAAAATATTCAACATGTTCCAATTTCAACGTCATTTTAATAAATATATTGAATTTTACATACATATAAGTTTGTCTTGTAGAACATAATTTTAAATTATATTTATGTATTTTGTTTTCATCTTTTTTTTAATATATTATTTTTTCATATGCGATAAATAACTTTTTATTTGACGCCCTATTGTTTTGTAATAATAATATAATATCCTAGTATTTTTTGTATCTCCGAATAAAAAATAAAATACATTACACCCAGTACAATTTTAAATATATGTTCTATGATTTAGAATGATGCTATATTTTTTACGTTTCTGTATCAGATTATCTGACTCAGATAGTTCCCTTCTCCCCTTATTCCAAATTTTTATTTCTAAATGGAAAGACCGTTATCTTTCACTCTATTTTATTTTTTTTACTCAACATTTTACTATTATTTTCGGTGTAATAATGATATCCACTTGCAGATATATCAATAATGCCGATAATAGTATGCGGACACTCACGTGATTCTGTGACGTAAGAACAGCTGTTTCGGGAAAGATCACTGCGCCACCTACAAAATAGTTCATTTTGTAGGTGGCGCAGTGATCTTTCCCGAAACAGCTTTTCTTACGTCACAGAATCACGTGAGTGCCCGCATCCTATAATGATGGTATCAATATAATAATAATATCGATAATATCGATTATATAGATAATATCGATATTTAAATAATACCGTTATTCGATATCGCCCAGCCTAGTCCTGACCGCAATGTCATTGAATCAGTGTGCCATAAAATGAAACAAAAATTGAACAACAATCCATAATGAACATTATTTGGAATGTGTTTACTCCTGAAACATGCAGACCCTTAGTTGAGACAATGCCCAATCGAATTCGAGCAGTTAAAAAATATAAGGGCAATGTTACTCCATTTTAGAAATAAAAATTCGTGTTATGTCCCAATATTTAGTTGTCACATAAAATGAATATTTTTCTTGTTAATTACAGATATACAAAATTTTTTTTTCTCTGAGTTGCAGATTTGTTCCATTTGTTGTTAATTAACTAAATAAATATGATTAAATAAAGAAAAAATTATTAGAAAAAAAATAAACTGTCAAATATCTGAATTAAGCATGTATTTGATTTTGTCCCAGTATATAGTTGTTAGGGCTCGCACTCCCTTAAAATAACTAACAAATATATTCAGTTTTTCTGTCAAATTGTCCGCTGAATGTCATTTAATTATTTGAAATTTTTCTTCATTTGAATAATTACACGGTGATCAAAAGGAATTGTTATAGTTGGCAATACAATTCCAGAGATCTTTTTATTCCACAGTTGGCACAACGCCAGGTAAAGGCGAAAATGCTATTTGACATTTCTAATAAATACAAATAGGTTATGTCAGGAGTCTGACTGCAAATAGAATTTTGACTTTTTAAGTAATAGAAATACTTTAGAAATAAATGTAATAATAAATGTACTCAAATTTAAATTTTAAATGTCACTGTCAACAACAGGAAATGAATTTATGTATCAGGCTTACCAATTTCAAGTAGTTTTTTTTATTGCCAACTGTAACAATTCCTTTTAATCACTCTGTATATTAAAACACGATATTATTAGTGAATGACAAATTGATAAACCACGTGACAGCAATCCGATCGACGTGATCGCTGTTTTGAAGCGATTCGGAGAATCACATTGCAATCAAGAATATTGTAGTGGGAGTATGTGATCGAAAACCGAAAAATCGTGTACGATCACTTTTGGATTGCTCAATCCGATTCAATCGGATTTTTTCTGACCGAAAGAAAGCAGCTTACATTGCATAAATCAATTCACTACCTGGTATATTTTAAGATTTATCAATAACTCTTGGCGTAATGAAACTTTTCAGCCATTTCCAAGACACAGAAAACATGTTTCCAAATTTTGTAATTAAAAATATATAAATATATCATCACGCCTTCTACCCATTACTGGGTGTGGCACTCTGCTGAAGCAGATCTCGGTAAGTGATATTTTTTGCGCGTGAAGTGCGGTTACCAGTCATTAAATCACGGCCCCCAAACATGTTAGTGGTGGAGGAGCCACAGGGATAGCTTTTTTCAAATTATGAAAATTTGTCGCCTGTGGGAATCGAACCAGGGACCTCAGGATCCACAGGCCGACTTCATACCACTGAGCTAGCCACCCCATTTTGTAATTGTTCTAACTAATATAATTTAGATAGAATTGAGCGCAAAACTAACCAATACCTGCTGAGATACGAGCGATTGTAGGCCGAACTGCCATTGGCGTCGTGCTCCTTGATGATGTCGTTCTTGTAGTTGTACTCTGGTTTCGGTGACGACGCGTTGGATAGTTGTGACAAGCGCTTGGAGAAGTTGCTGAGGAATGGCGCGTCTGATGGCGCTGCCACCTCATCTGGAACAGAAATCAATTAATATGGATTTATAATGAAGAGGTAATGTGCAAAATTGAGCATGTGCTAGAGCTAGTAATGATTTATAATTAAGTAAAGTAAGTAGTAAGGTAAAAGACATAAAACAAGAAATTATCAACTTGTAATCTGGATTTATAATGAATTAAGTTAAGAGGTAACACATTTGGAGTAAAGTATGAAGCAACGCTAACGAATTGGGAGATTTTTTAAATTTATGGTGTTCTGCATAATGGGCTTCTGTACATATTTATTAATTTTTTTTTGTTAAGAAACTACATGGTAAACTATGGCGATCAATGAAAATGATCGAAAATTCTTGTACTTACACTTTTACTTACTTCTGATCACTCTGTATACATACATATGGACCGTTTATTTTGAAAGTGGTGCAAGTCCATTTTCTCTTATTTCCAGAAAATTCAAGGTCAATAAAAAATATAGGTTAATTATATCAAGTCTGGTAATGTTTCTACTGATTTATCAATTTGTAATTTAATTATATAAATTTGTTATAGGCAAATTTAACTAAAATAATTTATATTTACGGACTGCAAATGGACTTACACCACTTTCAAAATTAGTCAATTGTAAAAATCGTTTAACTTATTATTTATTATTTTACTTTTGTGCGCCATTTTGTACTATTCGTGTTTATTATTATTATAGCTGAAGATGATATTAACCAATACCGAAATATAAGCCGAACTTTAAACTCAACAATGATTTAATTAATTTTTTTTCGTCCTACACTCGAAATCATTTATCACACAACAAACCTTCAATCCCATCTATCCAATCACTCCTATTCACTTATCATTTATCTTCTTTCTTTAACGTATATAATACAGAGTGATCAAAAGGAATTGTTACAGTTGGTAATAAAAAAAACTACTTGAAATTGGTAAGCCTGATACATACATTCATTTCCTGTTGGTGACAGTGACATTTAAAATTTAAATTTGAGTACATTTATTATTACATTTATTTCTAAAGTATTTCTATTACTTAAAAAGTCTAAATTCTATTTGCAGTCAGACTCCTGACATAACCTATTTGTATTTATTAGAAATGTCAAATAGCATTTCCGCCTTTATTTGACGTAGTGCCAACTGTGGAATAAAAATATCTCTGGAATTGTATTGCCAACTATAACAATTCCTTTTGATCACCTGTATATGCATAAAACGTCTCAAATTACTCACGCTTACTCCTAACAACGAATCTAAAAATGAAACTAAAAACGAATCTACAAAGATTAGAAAAGATGAAAGCAATAGCCTGCACTTGTATATGAAAGAAAAGTCCACACAATGCAGTAACTGAAAATGAAACAAATAGATAAGAAAGGGAGGGAGCGTCGCCCTGCGCTTGGTTTTGAAAGTGAATTCCACACAATTGCAGGTAAACACTCTATGTAAGATCAGAAAACGAATAAAAAAGATAAGAAACAAAGGAAATAAACCATACGTAAATATGGATTCATAATTTAAGTATGGTAAAATCATATTCGGGAAATTGTAAAATGTATGATAATGCATTCGGAAAATAATTTTTTAGATTATTTTTTGACGTTTCTCAAAAGCAATAAAATGCTTCATTGTATTTCACGTGTCTGCGTTTTAACCAATTCTGTCATTATTATACTGAGAATAAAGCTCTTGTGATTATTCCCGGGAATTATCTCTGTAGATACTTTTTTTGTTTGTGACAAATGCGAGGTAGTTGTCTAATATTTATTTAAAACTGTCAGCGCGTCAAGTAAAATGTGTGGAAAAAATCGATTTAGTTCCATTTCAAATACAGAAATACACCAACAAATTTTAGAAACAGCTTCCAAGAATACATTAATAAGTAATCAATCGATATGGACCCAGTTCAAAATATTTTAAATTGGATGAATCGATCTCAACAACTGAGTCAAAAAATAATCTAATTAAATATAAGTAGAGAGTTGGATAAATTAGAAAATAATTCTCCAGTATCTTTCTCAAACTTGTTGCCATTTGGCAATAGCAACTTAAGCCCTACGGGCTTTCGTGACTATTGCCTGGCAACAAGTTTTCGAAAGATCTGTCAAATTATTTTCAATTTATTCTTACTCTCTTGTTATATCGTATTATTACTGAAAATTATTTAGATGCAAAATCGTCTCGAAAATTGTCAAAAAAATAACATTCGGGAAAAAAGGTATTATTGAAAAATGGAAATTCTGGCAATCTGTAAATAATAAGGTTGTTGATTTTACAAATATTCGAGGGTTCGATTGTTCGGATTTATTGAACCTCTAAATTTAGATTAGAACTTTTGAATTTTTAAATATTCCGATTTTTCGAATTTTTTAATATTTCGAGTTTACGAATTTTCGAATTATTCGAATTATGAATCTGGATCCTAACGTGAACACGGCATGTTGATATGAATTATTTTCAGAATAAATTCATTTGCAGAGTTTTGCATTAATTCTTAAGTAATTATTATTAAATATTATTATTTACCAAATTAATTCAATTTAGACATAAAATTTCGCTACACTGTCAAAAACGTTTTAATTAAGACGTTTTTGTATCATTTTTATTCTAATTTTAAAACGTTTTCCTAAAAGTTCGTAGCATTTAGATGGGCGGTAAGAGAATAGATGTCTTAATTAACACGCATAATCTTGCAGAGTTTTTGCAGCATATTACGCCGAGTTTATTATTTAATTCGAAGTCGACTTTTCGCGAATTATGCGTGAGCATGTTTGGAGATGACAGATGGCGTTAATTCAGAGACACAAAATTCGAGAATTCGAAGTTTCGAAAAATTCGAAAGTTCGAAGCTTCGAAGTTTTTCTGACGAAGTTCAAAACATTCGAATATTCGAACGTTCAGAAATTCAAACTTCAGTGGAAATCAATGACCCTAGTAAATAATAATGAGGAAAAATTATAAGAAAGGTCATTCCGATAAAAAAAATTCAAGTAATTGTATTTGGGAAAATAATCGGGAACGAAAATAATTTTGACATTTTTCGTTTAACTTCGACATCTCTTTATATGGTTGAAATCAGGAAAAAAAACCTCTATTAATGAAAGAAACAAATTCTAGGTTACTATTTAGAAAAATGTATCTTTGTGTTACTGCTTGATTTAATACATTAATTTTATATGTAAAGCAATCAGCCTCTTTTCCTCAACATTTCTTCTAAATAATTTCTTTTTTTTGAGCAAACAGTTCATTACATCTATCAATATTCTATTATTCACCTCTGTAAAAGTCTAAAACTAACCTGGCACATTGGAGCTCCCAATCTTCCTATCATAGGCGCCAAGGCTCAGCCTAGAGCGTATCTGATTGAGGCGATCCATCGACGTGTCTCCAGCACCGAGATTCGAACCAGGTTCCAGCACGGAACTAGAGTAGCGCGTTGTGCTGCTAGCGTACGAGGTGGAACTAGTGGACAGCGGCTTCGACGGGCTAGAATTGGAGGGCGCTGCAGAGAGCGGAGACCGCGGGGAAATGTAGGTGCGGCTGTATGAGGTGGACATGGGGTGTGAAGTGTCTGGAAGAACAAGAATGTCGTTTATTATTGAGAGAAAACTTTCAGCCAGATTCTTTAGAAAGTTTTAGCTAATCCTGAATTTTGGATTAGCTAATCTAATGCTAGTCCGCATTAAAAAGTTAATTCAATTCACTTTCTGAAGACTAAATGGTCCTAAGGTTATATGAAAATGTATTTAAACTTTTTTTGGGAATATGGTTTAGCTTAATTTGACAAACCCAAAATTCAGAATTAGTTAGATTCTAGCTCAAACTTTTTTGAGAAATGGACTGGCCGTGTCATTGCCGTCTATATGAACAGGCCTTGAACAGGAAGGTTGATTCTGTATCTTGCGTGACTACTTGCGGCAGTAATACTAACACGATTTGTCACATGCATACTGGCCGTATTTATTTGGGATTTTTAAAGTAACCTGGTAGGTTACTTGGCACACTTTAAGTAACCTGGAACTAACCTTAAACTGACCCTACTGCCCCAGCTATTTTAGCGGGTTGGTAGATTCAACCCGTTTACTATCTCTATCTAATCAACTTGTGTTCCTTGTTATTCGTGGCGGCATCGCGATTTGTAATAGTATAGAGAGGTTAGGAGTTATTTTTATGAAAAACCTAAGTCATTTTATAATAATATTTTGAGAAAATATACTAAACTATTATTTATGCAGATGATGGAAGAGCAATATGCATTATGTGCTTCTTGCAATATAAGTCACGGAGGATAATATTACGACACATTATTACGACTCCGAAATTCATTATTATGATAGTGCTGATGACAAAATTATTAAAAAAAATGAACAGTCTCTGACGTTATTTGCTTTTTGACTACATATAAAAATATAAAAATGACTTAAAACATGCAATTAAAAGCGCAATTTAACACACAAACAAAACTAAGCAGATGTCGCTTCGAACATGCATTCAGATTTTAAATTTATCGCCAGTGTTTACAACTGACACTTGAGATGCATCATTTATTTGGAAGTAACACGAGTTAGTTCTAGGTCAGTTCAGGGTTGAATCAAAATTTCCCAAACAAATACGGCCACTGTAAACCATCTGACGGATATTTTACGAACTTATAGATATGACGTCACGAGTTGCGAGACACGCAAATATTGTTGCGTGACCAACGTAGGTCCTGTTTCTAATTTGCGACACTATCTATCTCATTCTAACAGTATATCTGTCGTTCATTTTACTCAGTGGTGAAAGTAGGCCGGAACGGTTCGGTACGCGGTACCGGTAAGAGAAATACAACCGATAAGACAATTTTACAAATAAGTTTATTTTCAATTATACTTATAATTAATAATGCTGTCTAATATTACATAATTTTTATATTTGAAAATTTTCAAATTTTAATTTGTGCGCTACAACTTCTGTGAGACGACACTATTTTGAAATTCTTGGTAATGGGGTAACATGTACACTGAACGAGCTCAATTCCGAAGTTTGTATAACAAATTATGTTGTTAATTTTACGGATTTGCGGCGTACTTAGAATTTCGCATATTTCACAATTAATATTTATTTCAACTACTGTTCTTACGACTACGATGTTTAATCGTGGTCAGGAAAAAGATGGAACGCGAACTCGTGAGAAGTAATGACAGAAAAAAAAGGGTCATAATCATGACAGTGCAGTATGGAAAATATAAATATTCGAAAGTATTGTACCTTTTATATTATTATGCACTTTAACTCCATCCATTTAGAAAATAAAAATAAATATAGCAACACGCCTTCTACCCATTACTGGGTGTGGCACTCTGCCGAAGCAGATCTCGGTAAGTGATATATTTTGCGCGTGAAGTGCGATTACCAGTCGTCAAATCACGGCCCCCAAAGATATTAGTGGTGGAGGAGCCACAGGGATAGTTATTGAAATTTTGAAAATTGTTTGTCGCCTGTGAAAATCGAACCAGGGTTCTCAGGATCCACAGGCCGACTTCATACCACTGAGCTAGCCACCCCATTAAAAGATTACTTAAAATATCGAATTAAAAGCGCACTTGAACACACAAACAAAACTAAGCAGATGTCGCTTCGAACATGCATTCAGATTTTAAATTTACCGCTAGTGTTTACAACTGACACTTGAGATGCATCATTTATTTGGAAGTAACACGAGTTAGTTCTAGGTCAGTTCAGGGTTGAATTCAAAGTTCCCAAACAAATACGGCCTAAATGGTAAGAAGGTTATATGAAAGTTTATTTACATTTTGTTGTGAAAATGGTGTAGCTTAATTTGACAAACCCAAAATTTAGAATTGGTTAGATTCTAGCTCAAACTTTTTTGTGAAATGGGCTGTCCGTGTCTTGTTCATACAATAGTACATATACCGGATGTTTACTTGTTTAATTGATTATGGATACAAAGATAAAATTTTAGAACAAAAGTGTAAATACAAAAAATGTTCAGAATTAAAAACTGCATCACATGAACCTAAATTTATTGATATTGTACTTTCCTATACTATAGCTGTATTTTTTGCCACTTGTAAATAAATTAGACAACATGACTAAATAAACTGAATAGGATGCGGGCACTCACTTGACACTGTGACGTAAAAACAGCTGTTCGGGTAAAGATCACTGCGCCACCTACAAAATGAACTATTTTTTTTTGGACGAGATGTGAAAAGAACCGTTCTTTTCAAATCTCGTCCCAAAAAAATAGTTCATTTTGTAGGTGGCGCAGTGATCTTTACCCGAACAGCTGTTTTTACGTCACAGTGTCACGTGAGTGCCCGCATCCTATTAAACAAACTGATGCATTTATTGGGATGAATTACTTTAAAGTAAATTAGAATTTGTAATTCTAGTACTGGAAATAAAGCCAGCGAAATTAATAAGTAATCTGGTTCAGTGAATGTAAGTTAGATCTGATCCAAATGGTAAATGGAAAACGCCTTATGATGGATGTTTCTTGTTTTGTTTGAGAAATTATTTTGATGTTTACTTGTATCATTTGTTCGCACAGATATTTTCAGAAACAAATGATACAACAAATAAACGTCAAAATAAACAAGAAACATCCATTCTAGCACACTGATAATACATAAGAGATTTTTTTTATTAAGAATTCATGGGTTTAGTACCATTGCAAGGTTAATTTTAAATACTTTCAGAAGAAAATACATTACATTAAAAATATTATTGAAATCGTTGTCGGTGAAATACGAAATGAGATACAGAAACTTTATGAACCAGTAAGTAGCATTTATATTTGTACACAACTTTGTATTTTTAATTTATTAGATATAAACAAATTAGATATTTGTCCCTACTTTTTCAATCGCTCTGTATACAGTGTGTTCAATTTAGTTGTGCCACCATTGCTATCTCGAGAACTATAAGAGCTACAAGGTTAATGAAATTAGCAAACATATATCATTTATTAAGACTATTACAAAAATATTAACATAAAAAAATCGACCAGTTGTTCTAAAAATATGGGGTACAACTTTCTTATTCTTAATGGAAACCTATTATTTTTACTTGTAGTATATTCCGAAAATGAACCACGATGTGGTTCAATTTTACCACGGTTACGGTTAGAATGACGTCATAACGGAACACTTTCACGATGACAGTTGTCACTTGACAGATGAGTTTCGAAATGTGAAATTTATTTAACATGGAAAAATGTTTATATTATAAAAATATTGTATTCTGCATTACACCTGTTTTATCTTAAATATAGGGATATAAAAATAACACAAAGAAAACATAAATATGAGCTTCAGAACAAGTAATAAATTCATCTAATATGAATATATACTGTTAAATAATAAAAATACATTTTGTATCACATGTTTATTTATCAGTCATCATAAAAATATAGTTTTATAAGACAAAAAGCCGCCAAACACGTTTCAAACTTGTCAACAACAGCTGTGAAGTTACCAAACTAACTGCCGCTCGAGCACGGTTAGTTTGCTTATTAAAAACTAACCACAAATTTCAAAAACCGTGTTCCGTAATGAAACCGGTTACTGAAAAAACTAACCATGATTAGTGTGGTTCATTTTCGAAATACACTATTGCTTATTCGATTCAGTTTTTTTTTTCTAAATTCAGCGACTACAGAATTTGATACCCTCACATTACAATTTTTTGTCAAAAATACATATTAAATTGACATTAATTTAATTTAAATCACATAGAAATCAGCGTCTTATGATAGAAACAAATGAACAAATTATAAGAATTTTTGTTTTTTTTTATCCATTACAATTCATTCATACAAATATTTTGAGAAAAATTATTAGTCATTTGTTCCTATCATAGTACACTGATTCCTATACAATTTAAATTAAATTAATATTAATTTTAGGGGTGGCTAGCTCAGTGGTATGAAGTCGGCCTGTGGATCCTGAGAACCCTGGTTCGATTCCCACAGGCGACAAACAATTTTCACCATTTTAAAAGCTACCCCTGTGGCTCCTCCACCACTAACATCTTTGGGGGCCGTGATTTGACGGCTGGCAACCGCACTTTACGCGCATAAATATATCACTTACCGAGATCTTCTTTGGCAGAGTGCCACACCCACTAATGGGTAGAAGGCGTGATGATATATTTATTTAATATCAATTTTTGTCAAAAATTTTGTAATGAGGGTAGTGAACTTATAGTTCAGAAACAAATATTGAATCGAATAAGCAAATAAAAAATATAGGTTTCCATTTAAAATAAGAAAGTTGCTCCTAGTATTTTAAGAACCACTGGTCCACTTGTTACTAGTTTTGTAATACATTTAAAAAATGGTATTTCTTTGCTAATTTAACCAACCTTGTAGCTCTTCTAGTTCTCGAGATAACAATAGTGGCAAAACTAAAATGAACATCCTATAGATTTAAAAATAAATAAATGAATTATGTGTACCTATTATTTAAATCACCCTGTATATATGTAAATAAAATTTTACCTGACAGGAAGCTGGACTGCGCTCGATCAGAATCATTGATGTACTCATCAACAACTTCCGGTTCCGAGTCTGAACCCGTTTCTAGGTCCGCTTCCGCTACCGGTTTGATCAGACGAGTTGTGCGTCGAGTCTTAGTTTCTGAAACAACATTTTCATAAACACCAACATTCACGATCTCACATTTAAATAAATAATTATTTTTTTAGAAATTATAAAACTTTTAACTAATTTCAGTGACATAAAAAATAATATTTTCCATGTATATATCACGTTTACAAAGTGAATTTTATTTTTTGTCAAAAACTACAACTACAAAATTCAATTTTGGAGATTTTTTTGTGAAATTGTTGAGCTGTTAAATTGTAAAAATAAAGATTTTTGTTTTATAACAATAACCTACATAATTATAAATATGAACTAACATAACTAATAAATGTCAAAATAAATTAAATTTCAAATATTTATTGAATCTGTCCATATCACCATCTTGAAATTTTATTATTTTTTTTTTAATAAATATTAAATAATTAATTATTAATTATGGGATACAAAGCTCAGTTGTATAGAGTCGGCCTGCAGATCCTGAGAACCCTGGTTCGATTCCCACAGCCGAAAAACAATTTTCACCACATTAAAACTGCCCCTGGGCTCCCCCTCCACTAATATCTTTGTGGACCGTGGTAATCGCACTTTACGCGCAAAATATATCATTTACCAAAATCTTCTTCGGCAGAGTGCCACACCCAGTAATGGGTAAAAGGCGTGATTTATTATTTACTTTTATTTAAAATACCAAATAAAATGTGTAACTAAGAAAAAGCTCTTATTTTGTTCTCTGTCATTATGCACGGCTTTCTGAAATACAATAATAAATTTAAAATTAAATTTTTTTCCTACAACTGTGCGATTTCTTTGTTATTACGTAACTATAATTGCCTTGGTTACGTATGGAAAGTAGATGAATGCAGACCAAGTGCGTTTCCGAAAGCAAAGAAACACTAGTGCGGAAAGTGCTTCATGACGTAACTGTCAAAAGAAAATTGTTTTGACAGCGATTTAAATTTCGCGCCGAAAATGTTGTTTATAACAAGTGCCGAAAAAGGTTACATGCTCGTGCACATAACGAGCCTTTTTCGGCACTTGTTATAAAAATAACTATTAAACATATTCGAATATATTTTCTTCGCATGGTTGAAATCAGATAAAACATCTATTTAATGAAACGAACAAAATTCTAGGTTACCATTTAGAAAAATATATCTTTGTGTTACTGCTTAAGAACCACTGAATTAATCAATTAATTTTATACTTAAAGTAATAAATTCCTTTGTCCTGAACATTTCTTCTAAATAACTTTTTACTTCTTTTTTAAAACTTACGAGCCCAGGCCCGCTTTAGTTGGCCCGAATCTAATTTTTTCGTTAAAAATTTAAATAATACTAAAAACCCAAATATCTTACATTTACTAAATTCTACAATTAATTTTCAACATTTTTAACAAAATTTAACATTAATTATATCTTAAACACTCACAGGCAGATTCATAACGCGGATTAGCGCTAACACCATTTTTTATTTCGTTTTTAACTCTCTTTTCAATGTATGAAACAAGTTTATTTTAACTTGAGTTAAAAAGAGAGTTAAGTAGCATTAAATTTAGTTTATTTCTTTAATCTGTTTTAATTTGAATCAGAGTTATAGATAATATTAAAAACGGTGTTAACGCTAATCTGTTTTGTGAATCTGCCTGAAAATGTATAGCAGTTTAACTCTCATATTTAAATCAACACACAAATGAACTATCATGATTATTATCTTGTGAACAGTTTGGCGGATGAAATTGAAGTTAATTATTATTAAAACAAACTTTATTATTATACAGTTTTTTAATAAAACAATTTTTTTTTAGTTAAAACAGAAATGTTTACTTCCTCTTTCAATGGCTGTCATTTCTAGATGTATGTATCGATTGACTTAAAATTTTATCTGTGTATTAACAACATACTAGTATATGTCTCATTAAAATTTCATTGCATTTTCGTGCATACTACACGAGAAACAAAACAATAAAATATAACATCAAACGAAAAATTAAAATTGGGCCAACTGAAGTGGAACCGGGCTCGTATAGTTTAAAAATAAATCGAGGAGTTTCATTCCGATGAAACACCCTGTATATATTTTATCAGTGCTTTGATCGTCTCTAGAAAGAAGTTTTTGGGTCTAGGCTTAATATAAATGACTAATTTACTATTTTGTGACTAATAAGAGATGGCGCTGAAACTCGTCTGTCAAAAGTTGTACAAAGGAGCACTTTTGTTTGGCTTCCGTAAGTGTAACTTTGCAAACTGGAGTATATCTTTGTTTTATTCTTACATTTTCAGTTTTTACAAATTTTTATTCATAATTTAGGTAGATTGTAGTTCAGTGTTTCTTGTTGTGTTAGTTTTAGTAGTACATTCATTTAAATTCGTAATTTAATAACTAGTTAAGTTATATTTGTAGTTGATTTTATGGTAAGTATAATTTGTGGAATCTAGCTCTTCGACTGTTCTTCGCAGTTAATTCACATTCAAGTGCACAACAATACTTTCCACTTAATAATATATTTTTGGAGAAAATTACAGTTTTACAATACCTGTACTGTAAGTTACACGTTAATGACAAAATATAAACACAGTCATTGAAAATTTTGTTGGACAGTTGGTTTCAATGATTACATTAGAACTCTAATATTTATTTACCAACCACCGTGAACAGTGAGTAAAAATTATAGATCAAGGTCCTGTTTAGTTTGACGACTGTTAACTTTGAAACTGATTTTTCTTTAATGCAGATATTGTAAAAAATCACTTACTAACCTCAAATTGTAAGTTATTTTTTTCTAGGTTGCAAATGTTTAGGAAATCTGTCACTTACAGTTCATGGTACGTAATATACTTTATTTTTATATTATACATAGGAGAAACAATGTTAAATTTTTACATGTTAATTTACCATAAGCGGACTTATGATCGTAATGGCGAAAAAAAAAAGAATAAAATTTTATGTCAAACTGACGTATTGAAGTAAAATTCAATTACTTTGATTCAATTTTTTTTTCGTCACTTCGACTATAAGTATTTTTATGGCAAATTAACATGTAAAAATTTAACACTGTTCCTCCTATGTGTAAACTCCATTCCCTGTATGAAAACGATGACGTCATATGTGGACGAGGTTATCATAGATACGATGAAATATAGCTATCTTTTTTTATTAATATTATTCGTACCTATGCAAATGACATAACGTATGTCTTAATAAGTAAAGACACACGTTTCATGTTTTTTCACGTTCTATCACATTCATTATTTTAATGAAAACGTATGACAGTTCTTACAAATACGAAAATTTATATTTACTTTGTTCACATTTGTTTATAAAATTAAAATAGAGACCTATGGCCATGATTTTGTTATTTTCTCGCCTGTCATTTCTAAGTTTGTGACATTTTTGATACATAAATACAGACTGAGAAATAAGAAATGACTAGAAAATTTTTGGGTAATCAAACGCAGAAATGCGTTTAACATCTTTATGATTATTTTGCGCTGGAGTTAGAGAATCGAGGATCTTTAATTTATTTAATTGTAGTACAAGAGGTAATGTATGTTGTATTTTCATAAATTATTTATTTATATATAATAATAATACATATAAAAACGTATATTCTTTTGAGTTTTATTTTACGAAATTACATATTTCAATAAGGTAGGTAATATTGACATTAATAACATTTAGGTTATGTTTTAAAAATGTCGATCCAATACAAATGTAAACGTTTTCAGTACAAAACCTTGAATCACATAGATACCGAATGTGACGTAATAGTTTTCATACAGGGAATGAAGTATAATATAAAAATAAAGACTTTGTATAACATAATTAATAGTACATTACGTATCATGTACTATAAGTGACAGTTTTTTGGTCAAAAATGTAGTTTGGAAAATCGAGGCCTAAAGGATCGACAAAAAATCACTTACAGTTCGAGGTTAGTAAGCTATTTTGTACAATACTTGCACAAATAGAAGGAAAAGAAAAACAGATTTCAAAATTGACAGCTGTCAAATTGTCAAATTAAACAATAGTTTAATTAAAAAATTAACATTATAATAGAATTCAAGCGATAGTTTTCAAATGGTCGAATTGGTATTCCATTCTAAATAATTTTGCAGCAGAAATGTAGTTTACATTGTTTGTGCACTATCTGATATATACAGCACCGATTATTTTATGCTATATTAGAAAAAAATTTTAATTTTTACTTGACAGATGACAGCGATTCTATTGTCCGAAATAGAATTCTACATTTCGCAAACCCAGGGGCGGGACCTTGATATGTAATATTTACTTATTGTTCACAGTGGGCAGTAAAGCCCATGACATATATAGCGTTAAGACTCCGAGTCTGCTACAAACTGCTAAAAACTCATAGTCACGTTCAAAGCGGGTGACACATGTAGAGTCGGTGTTTCTGACAGTCAGAAATAAATATTTATCGACTATTAAGAAATATGAAAACTATAAACTACGAAATATAAAAGAAAAAATTAAATTAAAAAAAATTTACATGAACTATAAATTTAAAAAAATCTGGTGTGGGCAGCACACGACTTTCTTATACACAGCATATTTAATAACGCTGAATTGAATACTTATAACTTGCTCCTTGCGTTTGACAATTATTATTTGACATATAAATGTTAACCAAGTTTATGTTTTTTATGCTTCTACTGCTAATATGATTATTGAAATATATTATTAAATATATAAATTAGTTTTCCTACAACTGTGCGATTTCTTTGTTATTACGTAACTATAATTGCCTTGGTTACGTATGGAAAGTAGATGAATGCAGACCAAGTGCGTTTCCGAAAGCAAAGAAACACTAGTGCGGAAAGTGCTTCATTACGTAACTGTCAAAAGAATATTGTTCTAACAGCGATTTAAATTTCGCGCCGAGCGCGGAATTCATATTTTGACCACAGACGCTTATGGAAGAAGAAGATACGGTGAACCAGCGCTAGTAAATATGCAGTAGTATATTTTGACGTTTATAAACGTAACCTTAATTTGCAGTATATCTAATCTGTAGACAATTAATAAAAAGAACCGAACAAAGTAAAATATATCGATAAATGGTTTTATTTAAAGAGTAAGTGAAATACTTCATATTTATTGTTTGTGTATATTATTAATACAGCTGTTACAGTTGCTTATATTGACATAATGTAAAGTGGAAACTTTTGTGTCTAAAGAAACATTGATTTCTTCCGTACCTGTTCATATTATTACCAGTAATATTATTGGTAACAATTTCGGAAGCTTCAGAAGTACCAGCAGCAGGTTGATTGTCATTGTCGAAAATAGATCCAACATAGTATGATCCGGAGCTTCAATTATCTTTGGAGGTGTTAATGATAAAGAAGAATCACTCACTGAACTATTCCAATCAAGATGATTTTGAAGAAATTATTTTGACGTTAGTGAAATATTTTGAAATAACGTAGAACAATCAATAAACAAACCATAGCAACGCCGTAAAACATCGTTCTCATGTAATATCATTAAAATTTTATAAATTTTAATAATATTTTAGTGATTTACTAAATCGCACAGTTGTAGGAAAAATGTTGTTTATAACACGTGCCGAAAAAGGTTACATGCTCGTGCACGTACCGAGCCTTTTTCGGCACTTGTTATAAAAATAACTATTTTTCTTAAAAACATGATACGAAGTCGATTAAATTGAGGCAAAGTTGCCAAATTAGTTGACCATTTTAATGATGTATTTGTTTTTCCAAAAAAAGACCAAGATAACTAGATAAAGCGAAAATTAAAATGTATGTTTTTTGTGTCTATTGCTACTATGATTATTGAAATATATTATTAAATATATAAATTAGTTTTTCTCAAAATTAGACGCATATACAGGACAATTGTAAATAACATTTTATGTTCCAAATATTTTTGCTAACATCTTTTATTTGAAACTTTTTTTTGTAACTGATTTCATTTTTGAAATAAATGGAATTTATTGTTTTGTGTGTCCAGTAAACTTCCTCTTCCGGTTTCTCAATTTCATTCAAAATCAACTCAGCTCTTCGTATTTTCATAAAACTTATAACTACCAAGTTTCGTTAACAAATCTTATCTCATTCATGAGATATTGCACACTCGGACACACATTCATCCATTAAAACGGATTCAGTGGACCTCAAAACACGTATTTCCGCGAAAATCTCGTCAACGATTTTTTTCACGATTCCAATACTTCCTTATACTGCGTATAAGAAAGTAATAAATAAATATAAATATATCATCACGCCTTCTACCCATTACTGGGTGTGGCACTCTGCTGAAGCAGATCTCGGTAAGTGATATATTTTGCGCGTGAAGTGCGGTTACCAGTTGTTAAATCACGGCCCCCAAAGATGTTGGTGGTGCAGGAGCCACAGGGGTAGTTTTTTGAAATAATGAAAATTGTTTGTCGCGTGTGGGAATCGAACCAGGGTTCTCAGGATCCACAGGCCGACTTCATACCACTGAGTTAGCCACCCCATAAAGGAAATATGAAAACTTAAAAGTATCTAACTATGTATAAAGTAAATGAATTTAACTATAAAAATGTACAAAATATCAAACAATAATAATTCATACGTCAAACAACAAAGGAAGATAGGGAAAAAACCAGCATCGCAATGAAGTTGGTTTTCGGCTGAAAATAGAGGCGTTTCTATTTTTGGCAGTCAAATGGTAGACTCGGAGTCTATATGTGTCATGGGCATAAGTAAATATTAAAGTCCTAATGCAACCATGGAAACCACTGTGCAAGAAAAGTTTTTCAAATTTTGAAATATTTCGAATTTACGAATGATTCGAATTGTGAATCTGGATCCTAACGTGAACACGGCATGTTGATATGAAGTATTTTCAGAATAAACTCACGTGCAGAGTTTTGTTTTAATTCGTAAGTAATTATTATTATTTGTCAAATTAATTCAATTTAGTCTTAAAATTTCGCTACACTGTCAAAAACGATTTAATTAAGACGTTTTTGTATCCTTTTTATTCTCATAATAAAACGTTTTACTAAAAGTCCGTAGCATGTAGATGGGCGGTAAGAGAATAGATGTCTTAATTAAGACGCCTAAACTTGCAGAGTTTTTGCAGGATACTTCGCCGAGTTTATTAATTAATTCGTGGCCGACTTTTCGCGAATTATGCGTGAACATGTTTGGAGATGACAGATGGCGTTAATTTAGTGGCAAAACACGATAATTCAAAGATTCGAAAAATTCGAAAATTCGAAGCTTCAAAAAATTCGAAAGTTTGAAGCTTCGAAGTTTCTCTGTCGAAGTTCAAAACATTCGAATGTTCGAACGTTCAGAAATTCAAACTTCGGTGGAAATCAACGACCCTACTTTTTTGCCATAGTTGCAAATTTCGCCACTAGATTCCCATTTTTATTGAGATATTCCTATATTTCACGGCCTCAGTCTTTCACAAGATTTGAAAAACCTAGTACAGATTATAAACTAACCTGTAGTGACGGTGCTAGCAGAAAGAACATCGTTATCATTATGCGTGTCTGTTTTTCTGGTGCTTTTTCGTGTAGCTTTGTTGGTACTAACTGGGGGAAGCATTCCTGTAGCCATTGTGATTCTTCTGTTTTTATCTCTCTTTGATTTTACGTCATCATCGCTTTCTTCCTCGCTTGAGTATTTCGCCAGAGATCTGCAAACATATAAATACTTATATACATATTTTACCAATAAACACATTCTAAACATATTCTAAAAAATAATAGTTATTTATGTACCAAGGATGAAAACAAGCGTTTCTGGCCCATGGCATGATTATTAGCACGAGGCGCAAAACACCGAGGGCTAATAACATGCTCAGAGTCAGAAACAGTAATTTTACTCGGGATATACAGGATGTTAATTAAATAAACTGGCCATAGGCGTTCAGTTCAGTTTTTCGTTGCGCAAGAGTTCCTAAATTATTTTAGGCAAAAATACTTGTACATACATACATATCTTTACGCTATATTCCATCAAATGGGGTAGCACGAACCCTAAAATCACACATAAAATATTCACTCAATACATTCACCCAAATAATCAGCCCTCGTCACACATTATCATCCAAACACACCACCCTCACAGATCACTCCATATAAACACATTTATTTATTACACTCGAGATCATTTATCACACAACAAACCTTCAATCACATCTATACAATCACTCCTATTCACTTATTATTTATCTTCTTTCTTCGACGTACATAACATATGCATAAAACATCTAAAATTAGCCACTTGTAAAGAATTAGATTCTGCATCCAACTTAGTAATCAGATTTTAAGGCAGATTTATAGATTGCATAGAATAAAATGGAATAGAATAGAACAGGGAATAGAAATATAAACTTGTGCAAATGCATGCGACCATTAATAGTTGCATAGAATAGAATGGAATAGATCAACACAGAACAGGATATTTTATTTTATTTCGTGTTCTATTCTATTTCATTCCCATGTCGGTCGTGTAATTTCGACGCTCTTCGTTCGATTTCGGAAGAAAGGGGGTTATGTGTTCATTTGTGACATTTGTGTTTTGATGCAGAGCTAGGTTATTTATTCAAGGATTATGTATTTACAAACACACATGCTTGACAATTATCATTTAGTAAAATTGATACAGGAACACTCTATTCTATATGATAATAAAAAAGCGGATAATTGTCATTCCGTCTCAGAAATACCATATTATTTACTTCGATATATACAGGCTAACTTTGTACAGAGTGACAAAAAGAATTGTTTCAGTTGGCAATAAAAAAACCTACTTGAAATTGGTAACCCTGATACATAAATTCATTTGCTATTGTTGACTGTGACATTTGAAAATTTAAATTTAAGTACATTTATAATTACTTAGAAAGTAAAAATCCTATTAGCTGTCAGACTTCTGACATAACCTATTTGTATTTATCAGACATGTCAAATAGTATTTCCACCTTTACCTGGTGTTGTGCCAACTGTGAAATAATAACATCTCTAGGATTGTATTACCAACTAAAAAAAATTCCTTTTGATCACTCTGTACAATAAATTATTAAACAAAAAAAAAACCATTATAATACATTCGAAAAAATGTTGTATGTGGAAAATTTATTTTTTATTGTAATTTTTCAAAAAAAAATCGCATATTTCTTTCTATATTTATTTGCCAAATTCTATACTCGGTAACATATAAAAACTCCCTGGAGCATGTGCTACACACCCCAATATATATGCTAAATTAATTTCAATTTTTTTAAACTACAGCCAGTAACATTGACCTGATATATTTAAAATACCTGAAATATCAGTGTGAACATAGTTGTTTTAGGGTAAAAATTACGATATTCTATTCACTGCTGTTCCTTTCTATGCAATCTATAAATTGTAATTACAAATTTATACTCTATTCCATTTCATTCCTTATTCTATTTTAAATTAAATAAATAAATAAATATATCATCACGCCTTCTATTCATTACTAGGTGTGGCGCTCTGCCGAAGCAGATTTCGGTAAGTTATATATTTATGCGCGTGAAGTGGGGTTACCAGTCGTCAAATCACGGCCTCCAAAGATGTTAGTGGTGGAGGAGCCACAGGGGTAATTTTAAATTGGTGAAAATGTTTTGTCGGCTGTGGGGATCGAACAAGGGTTCTTAGGATCCACAGGCCGACTCAGATACCACTGAGCCATTACCCCAATATATTCTATGCAATCTATAAATCAGGCTTTAGTTTTGACATTTCATAACAGAGAAAATCAATTTTAAAGTTTTTTGAAAATTGCTTAATTATAGCGATAGCCATGGAACTCAAACAAAATTACAAACAATTGAATGACATCTTAAGTCAAAAAAAGTTTTTGTAAATTATTCTGCCCCCGCAATCGCGCCAAATAGAATTCTATTTCGAACAGTAGAATTGCTGTCATCTGTCAAGTGAAAATTATATTTTTCCTAATATAGCATAAAATAATCGGTGCTTTTTGTATCAGATAGTACACAAATGCTGTAAACTACATTTCTACTGCAAAATTGTTTAGAATGGGATACTAATTTGACATTTTGAAAATTATCCTCTGAATTCTATTATAGAATTCTATAAAGCTCGATCACACTACTGGTCTCAGAATACCGAAATTGTGATCATCAAATAACGATGAAAAATAAAAATTATTATTAACACATATAGTATATTCTGAAAATGTAACACGGTGCGGTTCAATTTGACCACGGTTACGGTTAGCATGACGTCATTTTGTATGTCATAACGGAACACTTTCACGATGACAGTTGTCACTTGACAGATGAGTTTCGAAATGTGAAATTTATTTAATATGAAAAAATGTTTATATTATAAAAATATTGTATTCTGCATCACACTTGCTTTAACTTAAATATAAGGATATAAAAATAACACAAAGAAAAAATAAATATGAGCTTCAGAACAAGTAATAAATTCATCTAATATGAATATATACTGTTAAATAATAAAAATACATTTTGTATCACATGTTTACATATCAGTCATCAAAAAAATATAATTTTATGAGACAAAAATCCACAAACACTGCAAAAGCCACCAAATACGTTTCAAACTTGTCAACAACAGCTGTGAAGTTATCAAACTAACCGCCGCGCAGTGGGTCAATCTGGATTTTACTGTTCAAAAATCGATGGAGATCTTAACATCCATCGGATCTGGATAATTGTTTTTTAAAATTAAAGGTAATTAAATTCTCCACACATCTGTCGAGGCAGATTTTTAAATGACTATAAAATTTTATCAATTACATAATAAACTGTCGAAAAACTGTAAAAAAATTAAAAAATGAAAATTATGCATTCTTATATTATTTTTATATATTAAAGCAATATGACAGATTTTACAAAGCTATTAACAGATGTCAACTATATAATTATGTTGAGAATAATTACAATAAGGATTTCCTGTCTTAATCTACCCGACCTAAATTTCTAATCTATTCATTAAATCCGTTAGGGTATCTTAAAATTAATAACATAATTAATTAATTATTAATTTATATTATAATATAATCTTAAGACAGGGAATTGTAATTATTCTCAACATAATATAAAGTTGACATCTGTCAATAGCTTTATAAAATCTGTCATGTTGCTGTAATATATAAAAATATAATAAATAATTTTCATTGTTTAAAGTTTTCATATTTTTTACAAATTTTTGACAGTTTATTATGTAATTAATAAAATATGACAGTCATTTAAAAATCTGCCTCGACAGCAGTGTTGCCAATTTAGAGATTTTGTCGCTAAATCTAGAGAAATTTACTATCGTAACGCGACTTTTTAAAAGAATTTGCGACCTGTCGCAAATTTAGAGTTTTAGATACATTACTAGCAATATTTCTGGAGATATTGTTTCCCAAAACTGTGATTTCGTACGAATACAATATATTATTTACATAATTCAAACAGGAATCTTTTTGCTGTTGGTGTTACGTGATTTCAACTAATAACCTAACTTTGTTCCAAGTTCCAAGTTTACAAGTTGTTGACTTGAGGTAAAAACGTAATGCCAGTTTGAATTTATTTTTATTTTTTATGTCTTGAACAGACATAGTATTTTCTATTTACCTCATACTTGATATGCAGACTAATTATAAAGTTATGTGATATTGCTATAAAATAAAAATTATAAATATACAATTTATATAAAATGTTATTTATTGGATTTTATATTAGATATATGAAATTTTTTTAAAAATATATAATCTCGAGATATTCTGGCGAATTTTTATTTGAGATATTTGGATGTTTTTAAAAATGATGATATAGAGATATTCTGGAGACTTTTAAAATGCAATCTAGAGACTTTTTGTTAACGTTAGTTGGTAACACTGCTCGACAGATGTGTAGGGAATTTAATTACCTTTAATTAAAAATAATAATTATCCAGATCCGATGGATATTAAGATCTCCACCGATTTTTGAACAGTAAAAATCCAGATTTGACCCACTGAGCGCCGCTCGAACACGGTTAGTTTGGTTATTAAAAACTAACCACAAATTTCAAAAACCGTGTTCCGTAATGAAACCGGTTACTGAAAAAACTAACCATGGTTAGTGTGGTTCATTTTCGGAACACACTATATACAATTTGTGTTCCTTGTTATCCGTTTTGAATTGGTGGCATCGCAATTTGTATTTAAGCAGATGTCACTTAAAACGGCGCTCACTTTTTAAATATATCGCTAATTTTTACAACTGACACTAGATGGATCATTTGGAAGTAACACGAGTTAGATATAGATCAGTTCAGGAGAGAAACGCAAAGTTTTCAAACAAATACGACCATAAAGATTGACAAACTTTCTTTCTCGTCATAAAAATCGTCAGTTTCATTCACAACCAGTGTATATACGTATTAGAAGGTATTTTAAAGCAATATAATCAAATAATAGTATACCTGCGTCCTTCAGAATTTATTTTGTTCTTGTTCTCAATAAGCATTTTTAGTTTCTTCGCCATCACTTTTCTGGTTGTTGTAGTAATTGGGACAACTGGGAATCCATATTCTGCCAATTTTGTTCGCAATTCAGCGTCAGTTAAACTGTCCACAAAATCAGCCATCTACAAAAATATTCACCTTAATAAAAATATCTTGGGTTTGCAACTTCATGAGTTATTTAAAATAGCTGGCCTTTATAATTTAATCGTATTTAAGTAAACATGCCTGTTTTGATAAATTTGTCTTGTTTAAAAGGTTTTCAGTTGTGAAATTAACTTATTTATATAACTGTGAACTGACACTTTCTAGTTTCAAGCACATGATAAGCAATTTCCAGGTTAAAATATCATTTCATAAAATATTCACTAATCATTACGAATAAAGCAAGATATATTAGCTAAACAATAGTTTATAGAATATAACCAAGTAAAAGGGAACGTTTTGCAAGGAAAAAATGATAAGAACGTAAATATTGAACAAGATGAATCACAAGCATAGCATTCATCACAATAAACTGATATAACTGCTAGTACATAAAAAATAACAATACTTCTTTTAAAAATAGTAATAATAAGTTGAAATATACCTTAAAACTTCTATAATTGTTAATATATGATTAAATATTATGTGTAAAAGCACATTGTTTTTCACGACACCGTTAAAATGGCGGCAAACTATAACGACCTTGAATTACATGTCAAAATTAAACTTATTATACGAAACTTAACATTTTACAATATATATACAAGCAAACTACACCTTTATTATCTTTTTTGTACACTTTTCACATTTAAAACACAAGTAAACAGTTAAAATGATTATTTTCAAACGTATTCACAAATTCCAAATATAGCGATGGCGACACAACTTTTCATTTCACCGGCAGGGGGTATGCGTGCACTGACTATGAAGCACAATTCACACAAGGTGAAAATTAAGATATCGGAATATTCAACTGAGATGGCGCTGATATGTCAAAAGTGAGACCAATGTTGCCAACGAGTAGATTTTAAAATTTTATACGCAGTTAAGGTAAAGCATTCCGCATGAAGATAACAACAGCACAGTGGTGGAACGACTATCTGTCTTGATCTATTTGAAATAAAATATCTTTTTTATTATAAATGAAACATATTATTTATTGTACATATTCTTGTAGTCAAAGGTTTAAAGTTTTATAATAATATTACTAATTTAAAATATCTGTATGCGCCGGAGTGGAGCCACGCCATTCGTTACATACTATATGGGTGTAGTTAGAGCGTATTCCAAACACGGTTTTACTTTAATTTGTCGAACTCTACAGACTTTATTCATAGTTTGTTTTCACACATTTGGCATTCTTGTTTATATATTCTAAGTTTCATAGTATATCGTTGGTAACACTGTTGTTAAAATTCTCTATAACCTAAAAATATAAATGTCAAACAAGTGATTTGGGCCCAAAATACAGTTATTTTTTATACAAAATGTCATTACTAGGCAAATTATTACCAAATTTACTAACCAATATAAGGTAAGAGTATAACTTATACGAGTTTTAAAATATAGCAGGATAGTTATAACCATATTTTAAAAGTAAATTTCCAAACGATACTCGGTTATTGACAACTCAAATCAACTATGTGTTCGCCTAACTTTGGTGGCATAAATGGTTTGTTTTCATTAGAATACACTCGTTCAGTAGAGCCCGTTTTGTCAATTTTGACGATGAAATAATAGTGTATTCCGAAAATGGACCACATTAACCATGGTTAGTTTTTTCAATAACCGGTTTCATTACGGAACACGGATTTATAAATTTGTGGTTAGTTTTTAATAACCAAATTAACCGTGCTCGAGCGGTGGTTAGTTTGGTAACTTCAAAGCTGTTGTTTACAAGTTTGAAATGTGTTTGGCAGCTTTTGCAGTGTTTGTGGATTTTTGTCTTATAAAACTATATTTTTATGATGACTGATAAATAAATATGTGATACAAAATGTATTTTTATTATTTAATAGTATTATATTCAGATTAAATGAATTTTTTACTTCTCCTGAAACTCATATTTATTTTTTCTTTGTTATTTTTATATCCCTATATTGTCACAGCAAGTGTGATGCAGAATACAATCTTTTTATAACAAACATTTTTCCATATTAAATAAATTTCACATTTCGAAACTCATCTGTCAAGTGATAACTGTCATCCGTATAAAACTAACACAAAGAAAAAAGTAAATATGAGCTTTAGAATAAGTAATAAATTCATCTAATATGAATATATACTGTTAAATAATAAAAATACATTTTGTATCACATCTTTATTTAACAGTCATCATAAAAATATAGTTTTATAAGAGAAAAATCCACAAACACTACAAAAGCCGCCAAACACGTTTCAAACTTGTCAACAACAGCTGTGCAGTTACCAAACTAACCGCCGCTCGAGCACGGTTAGTTTCGTTATTAAAAACTAACCACAATTTTCAAAAACCGTGTTCCGTAATGAAACCGATTACTGAAAATACTAACCACGGTTAGTGTAGGTCATTTTCGGAAGACACTAAAAATGACGTCATTCTAACCGTAACCGTGGTAAAATTGAACTGCACCGTGGTTCATTTTCGGAATATATTATATTGTGCAATTGTTTAAATTCTTGGATGTCTTCACATTCGTAGGAAAATTGTATGTATTTATTTTTTTATTCTGAATAACTCGCGTAATGTTAGAAAATAAAAGTAGATTTTTTATTACTCTTTGCTTGAATAATATTATTTTCGACAAGCCAAAATAAAATCCTGAGAGGAGTGTCTTTGGAGGTCTTTAGTATCGTGGGTACATTCAATGGCAAAATATGAATTTAAATTTGCGAAATAAGACGGCTTGTAATTCTCTCCATTTATAAAAATAACATGTGAAAAGGATAATATTTATGATAGATTAATCGTAAATAAATATACCATTATTAAATTTGCATAAATATTCATATTGTACATGGTGTGGCGGCCAAGTGTTTTCACTGAGACTGTATATTTCACTTTCGCGCCAAAGTAAAGCCACGTCATTCGTTATATACCTGAATGGGTGGAGTTAATGCGCATTTCAGCTACGGTTTTACTTTGGTTTGTTGAACTCTTTGATTTGTAGTTACAAAATATATATTAAATATGGGGGTACGCATTCAGCTACCAAAAATTTTAACTCCAAAAATGTAGATATCGAAATTTACTCAATACAAAAATATATTAATTTCATTTTTCTACAGGCCAGCATACAAGACTACAAGAACATGATTTAATTGACGAATTAAAATATAAATTTAAATTACTTATTGACCAGCTACGATAATTTATTAATGTATGAAATTAGTAGTGCAATGTTTGAGTTAGATGCAGAATTTTATTTCCTAAAACTTTTATTTGAAGCTTTTTTGGTTCAAATAATTAGGGAAGCAGGAAATTACAAAATTGTCATTTTACATGTTAAATCCCTATGTTCGAGAGTTGCGTTCACCACCCTGTATATAACGTAAAATATTTGTAAATGAACTAAAACGGATTTTTTATTTAAAAAATATATTTATTATCGATTCATATATTGAAAATAATTATTTTTCAATTTTAATAGGTAATTATTTTATATTTTGCACGTTAAAATGACATAATTTCTGTCTATATCTAGTTGGCATTGATCTGTCATGATCAATTGTTTTAAACATCAAGAAATCTGTTTAAGGTCTTTGAGTTTGCGCTACATTAGTTTTTAAAAGCTATATTATAACAATGCCGAAGGTAAGAAATTTGTCAAAGGAATGTCAATAATATATTTAAGAGAGAGAAGCAGTAGATACTACAATAAATTTATTAATTAATCAACCGAAAACGTTTAGAGATTCTGCCGTATAAGTAAATACACCGGAAAGACTAATGCTGGGTTGCATGAAAGTATTTATCGGTTCAATAGCAACTAACGGTTCCCTAGGTTTCAATAAATCGTTGCATGAGCGTCAGATAATTTTAATGAATCGATAAACAGTCCTATAACTTATAGGACTGTTTTCAGACCTATAAATATTTAACGGTTCAATAAATCCAATTTGACGTTTAATGTCAAAGATGAATGAATGAAAAACTATCCGTTATTATTTTATAATTGAAGTAAACTTTTAATTTTAAATTAAATAACCAGTTATTAAAGCGTAAGTAATTAAACCCACATATATTGTCCTAGGAGATAATTAAAATATATTTTACTAGAATTATGTCTTCGTTATCATCGTCCTCGAACGAAGAAATTGTATTTATAAAACTTCTTCCAAGACCCCGAATTTTTCGTTAGAAATTTTTGATAAATAGAGTTTAAGCAAAGATTTAGATTTAATAGAAATATTTTTATGCTAATATTTCACACAGTAGGGCCAGAATTCGAAAAAAAGAACAAAATGTTGTATACCTCTATCAGCAAACACGCAATGATGAATAACTATGATATTATGCAACTGAAGCGTTTCAAACTACATTGGGCGAACATATAAATAAATATACATAATCGACTATTTGCCGGATTATTAGACAAGTCACTAGGAGCATTGCTGCATTGCGTAGAGATTTCCTTCGTTTCTGTTCCCAAGCTTCCAATTTATTTGTTGTACCGTTTTTTTTTGTTTTCCATTACATTTATTAAGTTTTGAATTATTTCTAGCTAAATTTGTCGTTTTTCTTCGTATAATTTCGGCTTCTACTCCTTTTACCCATTTTTAATTGATTCGTATTTACATTTATCGATAACGACAAGTCAGTGACAATGACAGTGACACTGTTGAATTTTATCGATTCATTAACTTTGTAGGACCAGTAACTATAGAGTCAGTAAACAATTTATTGAACAGTTTTCATGCAACCCAGCATAACTGTCGTACATTTAATAAATACAAAAAGAGTACTTAACAATTTTACAGGCTTAGAAAATTTTGATATTTAAATTTTTATTTTAACTTCAGTAGATTTAATATATAGTGACAATCATGTAAATAAATTAAGTATAAAACAGAGTTATTTTGTGTTTTAGAAAATTAAAGTGCGATCTAAATTGTGTAGTTTTATTTTTATTATTTGGTATCAGTTCCTCTCTGCATACTTCAGAAGGTTGAACTAGCGTGAAAATATTTTTTTCAGATCTGAATGAAATTTGGCGCACGTAAACATTGGATAGTCATACGCATCCTGTTAAAATATGAAACACATTCATCGTCTGTGAACAAATATATTCACTTGTAAAGTTGAGTTCTTATACACGGAGCTTATGGCGATCATCACTCAGAATCGCACATATTTGGTTTGTGTACCTCTAAAATGTAGCAGTTTCATTTGAAAAACTAGTATGATATTCTAGAACTATCCATGTATATTGTATCAGAAGGAGAAAGTTTTTTACCGTTTAGTAATGGATATATAGCCATGCAAAGCCTTTTTTTAACGAAAAATTAAGAATCCCAATTTACAATGGCAACACCACACGGTGGTATGGTATTTGAAAATTCACTAGACCAACGACCTGTTAACAATTCATGATATTCAAATCATAATAGGTATAGAACACTTATTTTATTCTATTTTTATATTTTTTTGAGCGTGAGTTTCGCCACTCGACAACCGATGGCGCCACCGTCACACTAGTACATGGTCAACTTCATTGAATTACGCTCCGCTTATTATGGCCGTTTCATTCCATCGTTTTTCCATATAAAAATTTGTCGTGAGTTTTGTACAGTTTTGGTACGTCAAGTAATGCCATCTATTGCTTTTTATTTCAATTAAAGGAAAGTGACAACGCTGTCAAGTTACAGAAACAACCTTAAAATAATAAAGTTTATGTGATCAAACAAAATACATTTAATGGAACTGGATAATTTATTTATACATTCAATATTATTAAATATTATGACTAGTATTCTAAGCTCTTGACTAAAGTGACTAACTAATCTAGAATAAGTGAATTTCATTTGGCAACGTAGCATTATCTGTCACTTCAGGTAAATAATGCCGCCATATTGAATACCTATTTAAAATTTTTGAAGTGTTTATAGATCAAAAGAAGGAAGTATTATTGAATTATTGGTGCCAACGGTTAGTATTTTACTGTAAAGATCGTATAATAATAAATATACAATTATTAGGCTTGTATTTAGGATTTTTTCAATCAATGCAAGCGGCAGAAATTTCAAATTTAGTTACGATGTATCTCGTTAGAGGCGTTAGTTGACGTGCCCGCTCTGTAAATTTGAAACTAGGAATAGACCATATTACTATCTCAATACGCATGCTCATAAAGCACCAATCATATGCTAGGAAGTACAGCTAAAATGAAACCAATGTATTCTTATGGAAAAAATTGTATTTTTAAAGTAAAATATCATTTTATCTAAACGTAAATAAATGATAATTTTTTTATACAAGTTATATTTCATTTCTTACTATCGGATTCTGCCCTTATAATATATAAATAATCAATACATTAATATTAAAATAAATATTAAAATTTGAAAATTTTAAGCGCCAATTTGCTCTTCTGTCATCTGTCACTGGCCGATAACTTCAAACTTACGTTTTGTTGTGATTGTAAATTTGAATTCATTAATTAATAAGAGAATATTTGTTCATTTCTTTCCCAAGAATAGTAAACAGAGCAACATTTCAAATTAAAGATTTCCTGTCAACTTCAAACTGGCGACAATAAAACTGTCACAATTTATGCGCACATGCGCATATGCATCACCCTTCGAGTCACAAACATTAGTATTGCCAACATAATTGGAAAAAATAGAAAAAAAGTTTGTCACCCTGGCACGCTTTTTTCATTTCATAAATTTTCCGGCAGAGGCGCTATAGAAAGTAATATGGTCCATTTTAATGACATATGAAACGGCCATAATAAGCATAGCGCAATTCAATGAAGTTGGCCATGACTAGTACTACCTTAACAGCCGTATTCATAGTAAATCAGATAAACCAGTTTTAAATAAGGTTTTCATAGTTCAGGTTTAGACCTGTACTAAAACAACTTATTCATAGTACTATTCACACCGGGTTTAAACCTTGTCTGCGTAGTCCAAGTTTAAATTCATTGGAGCGAGGTTGATCAAGTTGGCCATGGTCATTTTTGCTGCGCGCATGCTCAGTGAATATTATTTTATGTAAACAGATGTGACAGTTGGATGTTTTGTTTTCTTTTTGATAAAAGTTTATACAAAGGAGTCGTCTAACAAGATTGATATACGGACATTACCTAGTAAATGAGATAAAACAATTAGAAACATATTACCAACTATTTATAAATTACGAGAAACGTATATATTAATATTTATAAATATCAATTCAAAGTACAGAATATCGGATGGAAATAAATACTATACAGTATATAAATTAAATTAGGAATGCTGATATAAAATAAATTGATATTCGGTGCAAAAGGGGCTCATTTTAATAATATACTGTATTACTATAACTGATTCGCTTTTCACTAAATAACGAATCGTGCTTAAAACTTGTATTTCTATATTTACAGGTCGTAATTTTCTTCCACCATATTCTAATATTGGACGAACATTGTTAATGAGTGTTCTCATAGTCTGCGAATACAATTTATAATATTTAATTACATAAACTATAAAATACATGGTGTATTTTTTTTTAATTCGGTGTTATCATATTGTTTAAAAGGCTTTATGTGATCTAAATATATTTTTCGTATTCTTCTTTAACGGATCTACAACGTCTTCGATGTCTGCAATGTCGGCAAACATATCTTGGAATTAATTGACATCTTCCATTCTAACCTGCAAGCCGATTCAAGTTGAAAATGCAAAATATGATTTCCGTATATTCACATTAATTTAATGATTAAAGAAGTTAGTAATAACTATACTTACACTGATAAAAGTACATAATTTCGATATTAATCACCTATATGAAACTTTAAACCACTGTCAAACTAGGGTATTGGCGAGTCTAAAAATTAAGCCTGGTTTAAACCAGCGCTAGCCTAAACCACTTCTATGAATAAGTTGTTTTGGTAAACTAAACTAATATGAAGATAGTACTGGTTTAAACCATGTTATGTTCACTATGAATACGGCTGTAAGTGTTTAATAGTATATTATATAACAAAAGTGATTTAAGTACACGAGCACAGTTATCACTCTTTTGAGCGAGTTATGTACACTATTTTTCAGACGACCACATATTTCTAAAAAAAAGTTCACAAGAGCAATGTCATTACACTTGGGCAAGCTGATACGCTTTTGTAGGTAAGCGTTGATGTTTGACGTTTGAGGTTGTGTGATACCAACTGTACTAACCGAAATGTCAAAATATTAGTAAATAAGTAGTTATTTATTTAAAAAAATAAGATTTATCTGTGCAAATGTGTTGAAAAATCTGCCAATACTTCGATTTAAATAATAATACAAATTCTTTTCATTTAGTTTATTATTTTCTTTCACCGTAACGCCTTCTCTTGTTGATCAGTGGAACTTCACCCGATATGTTAGAAGTGTGTGTTATACTAACATACCAGTGTAAGTTATTTTCAACTTTCCGTAGTAGTTTATAATGTTGTTACGGTATAAGTGGTCGTCTGAAAAAATATTTTAGCTGTTTTAACAAAAAATGGTTTCGTTTTTCTGCAGATCAAAACATAAATCAAACCAATTAACTATGAAACGTCAAAAATCTATCCTGGATACATTAGTTCGTGAAATGTTCCAAATGGCGCAGCGATCTTAATTTTATTTGCGTATGTCGTTCATCTAGTTATATTTTTTGATGACGTCAGTCTATGTGTATAACGTTTTCAGTGTACCGTATCAGTGAAAATTAATTTTTATTCATTTCAGGTGTTTACCTTCCACTATAGTTACAAATAACTTTCATGGAATGACAAACGCAACAAATGTATTAGTACCAGGTGGATTTTTTACATTATCAGTGAGAAACAAAATCAGATGCTACTTCCCAAGACCTTCAGAAAGAAAACGAATTAAAAGACATGGTTGGTGGCAACGAATGTCTACGTTAGAAGGTCGAAGAATTTTAATGCGTAGAATTTTGAAAGGAAGACATGTTTTGTCTCATTAAATTTTGTTTAATTTCTATTTAGTGTATTAGATTAATAAATTGTATAGTTTAATTTAGCGTTCTTTTTCTTTTACAATAAATAGACCATTTCAAAAATGTCCGCGACCCCTAGGTGTTTATTTTTTAAACTAATAACTTAGTGCCGCCAAATGGCGGGGAACGAGATATTTCAAAATGAATTTAAGTACAAAGTAAGTAAAATGTTTATAGTGAAAATTAAAAGTTATTGTAGTATCAAAATAAATGAAGTATATTCATCAGTTATTTATAAATTTTGTTAATATGATAGATTTGGTATAGCTGAGCAACAGCTACAAGCTACATTTTGTAAAATATAGCTAAGCTACAGCTAAAAGCTTTCGTTAAAGTAGCTGTTAAATTTTAAAGCTACTTTTTTCAATTATTGTGAATTAATTAAATTTGCCATTGTCATATGATCAATTGATCAGTCTTTTGTTATAATGCCTGTTAATTTACTATTATGTACATAAATATAAAAAATCGCAAATGGACAAATGTACTGTTAATTTTTGATGCTATAATTTTTATTTATATCGGAATAAATTAACAGTCACATTAACAGAAGACTCCTATCATTATTATACTGATTATTTTTTGACGTTTCTCAAAACCAATGAAATGCTTCATTGTATGTCACGTGTCTGCGTTTTAACCAATCCTGTCATTATTTTACTGAGAATAAAACTCTTGTGATTATTCCCGGGAATAATCTGTGTAGATGCTTTTTTGTTTGTGACAAATGATAGGTAGATGTCAAATAATTATTTAAAACTGTCAACGCGTCAAGTAAAATGTGTGAAAAAAATCGATTTAGTTGTATTTTAGATACAGAAATAAAACCAATAAATTTTGGAAACAACTTCCAAGAATACGTTAATAATCAATATTGATCCAGTTCAAAATCTTTTTAGTTGGATGAATCGACCTCAACAGCTAAGTCAAAAAAATAATCTAATTAAATATAACTCGAGAGTTGGATAAATTAGAAAATAATTCTCTAGTATCTTTCTCAAACTTGTTTCCATTTGATAATAGCCACTCAAGTCCTACGGGCTTTCGTGACTGTTGCCTGCCAACCAGTTTTCGAAAGATCTGTCAAATTATTTTCAATTTATTGTCACTCTCTCGTTATATTATTACTAATAGTTTTCCACTATTGAAATTAATATTCTGTAATGGAATAAAAACAATCATTTAATATAAATAATTAAAAAAACGTTTCAAAGTTATATGATTGCGGATATTTTGGCAAGATCAGATATTTTTTGTCGATAGTCATTTTTTCATTGTCCGGAACATTTTTTTTTAAATGTCAGGTTATGATCTATTTATACTATTCGAAAGAGTATTTTTTTCTCTATACAAACATCAAAAAACAATATTTTATTTGAAAAAAAAAAATATTTAGTGAGACTATAAACTGACAAATATATAACATTTCACATCTCTTGACAACCGCTCGACGGATAACACTATGACTCAGCCTTTCTTATGTCCACGCAGACATCCAACTCCGTGTTTAACGGGGGAAACTCTTTCTTCTGCACCTCGATGTCCCAGTCACAATCCTCATCGTAGTATAGATCAGGTGTGAATGCGCGCGTATATTCGGTGGCGCGGTCAGTCAACCGTATCTCGCAGCGAAACTCACTCAACCGCTCGCAAGGAACCGGGGTGTACACACGGAGGACAAAGTATGAGTCCTTCAGGATGTACCTGCAAACCGCGGTGCCTGCAACACCTGACACAAGACAGTAACGCCAATCCTCAGTCTGTGTCGCCCGCCACGTGGAGCCGGCCCTGTGTGTTATGTCTTGGTGCACGCGGCCGTAGTGCGCGGATAACGAGCCTCGAGACACTCGCGTTTTGCAGATGTAACACTGGGTTCGCTGCTGGCAGAAGAAATACTCGTGTTTCTTGCACTTGTTGTCGGTGTGAGTGCAGCCCTGGCGTTGGTTCGCGCAGGCTCGCTTGGCGGGGACGCAACGCTCACATCGCCAACCATCCTTGTCACGGAACAGGAACACCGTCACGTCCACCGCGCACCCCGCACACTTCTCTACCCCCTTCCGCTTCACCGTCACAGTGAACGTGGCGCCGTCGAAGCCGCCCAGTACGTCCAGGAGACTGTTGGTGTTGACTGCCAGAGAGGTTGGCTCCTGGATCGCCAGGCAGCCTTGAGACGCCACTTGTCCTTTCTTCGTCAACTGTTCATCTCCGCGTTTGATGTCTAAATTGAAGAAATATTTCGCAGCCTCCGCAGACGTCCCTAGCAACCGAACTGCATGAAACAGCTTGCCCGAAGTCACACAAACCTTAGTGTGCAACAGGAAAATCACTTGAAATGCACTCACGATATAATTGCGCAAGCTGGCTCTGGCGATATCATGGGTGAGGCTGCAGGGGTTCTCGAGCACGCTGTCCGGGTGTTGGTCGCGGCAGTGTACTAGCATGGCCGCCCTGGGACCCAGCCAGTCGCAACGGGAGGAGCCAAGCACCGGGCAAACATACTGTCGGTGCTCGCAAACTTCTTCGTGTTCGATCACCTCATGTTCTTCGACGTAGGGCACAGTCTCTAAGCAGCCCAACTCTCGGTTCTTGCACGGAAACTTCAAAAGCCGTGCGGTGGCCTCATATTGTGAGTTCCTGACGGCCGGGCGCTTGGGAGTGTAGCACCGACCGCACGCCGCCGCCCCGTCGTGTTGTAAGTACACGGGGCCCCGAGACAAGTACAGCTCGCAGCTGCTGCACTTTAACACTTCCAACACTTCTGGTGGGATGTTCATTTTCTTTCACTTGTCAAAACCTTAAAAATTAACATTGCATAATTCAGAGTGATCAAAAGTAAGTGTTTCAGTTGGCAGCAATAAAACAATATACTCGAAATTGATAAGACTGATATATAAATTTATTTCTTGTCAATGATAGTGACGTTTGAAAATTTAAATTAATTTCCCTTACTCATATCTTTTTATTTCTTACATTACTCACAGAGCAATAATATAAAGTATTTCTATAACCTATAAAATACAGGTTGTTCGATTTAATTGTGCCACTATTGCTATCTCAAGAATTATAGGCAAATGTAGCTAAGCGTTACACCACCTAGCGGTAATTTTTAGAACTACTGAATCCAGGACTCATTTTGAACTGTATTATATATTAAATATAGATATTTTGAAATATTTTCAGTGTATTGATAAATAAATAAAATACATAAATATATCATCACGCCTTCTACCCATTACTGGGTGTGGCACTCTGCCGAAGCAGATCTCGGTAAGTGATATATTTTGCGCGTGAAGTGCGGTTACCAGTCGTCAAATCACGGCCCCCAAAGATGTTAGTGGTGGAGGAGTCACAGGGGTAGCTTTTGAAATTATGAAAATTGTTTGTCGCCTATGGGAATCGAACCAGGGTTCTCAGGATCCACAGGTCGACTTCATACCACTGAGCTAGCCACCCCATCAAATATATAATGTAGAACGATTATTACTGCGTACCAGGATGTAAAAAAAAAACATCCAGATGTATCTTTTCATGTATTGCCAAAGAAAGAAATACAAAAAACAAAATTTAGGGTTGCCGAATTAAAAGATAAGCATGCAGTATGGATTTTGTGATTATAAATAGGGAAAAAAAGATAGTATGTTCCCTACATTTCACAAAAAAATATTACATTATTATTTCAACTTTTCAATAGTAAAGGAATGCTATTTCAGGAATGTTTACGTTACTATGGATACGTCTTAGGACAAAAAATAACATTTTTACTACAATTGTCATGGTGATGAATAATATAATAATAATAATATTAAGGTGAACCATCCGGAATGAAGTTAGTATCAGAACGATGATTTGCCTTGATCTCTTTGAAGCTAAATATTATTCTTATTATGAATGAAACTTATTAAGTATTGTATATAATTTTGAAGCCAAAACATCCTGGATACAGTAGTTCGTGAAGTGTTCTAGATGGCGCAGCGATCTTAATTTTATTTGCCTATAAGAGCTACAAAGTTGGTTAAATTAGCAAAGAAATACCGTTTTTTAAGTTTATTATAAAACTATTAATAAATTTTTAGACCAGTAGTTCTCAAAATACGGGGTGCAACTTTCTTATTTTAAATGGAAACATATTTTTTTTTATTTGCGTATTCGATTCAATATTTTTCTCTTAATAGACCACAGAAGTGGGCGGTCCATATTAGGGCGGTAAATTTGAATGCGAGTCGTATATGCAGTTAGCATTGTCTTATCGCGTTTTTATTTTATTAGTATCAAAATTGAAATTTTTAAGGGAAACGACCAATGATGCAACAAATTACTGTTTTAATGTTACCAATATAAATAGTTATTGTTTTGAAATGTCATGTAATAGATTTTTTATGTCAATTTTAAATTTGAAAAGAAACGTATGTCGTAGTGAACTTCATATCTCTACAATCATAACCTCACAATTTTGAATTTTTTGCACTTGTATATTTCGTTGTGATTAGAGCCAGGTGTAAAACTCCACCCCATTTTAATTTATTGCACAAAAAAGCGTAAACAAAACATGTAAACAAAAATGAGGCTAAAAATCAAATGTTTGATCCATAAGAAGTGTGCTACGCCATACGTTGCCTTACAATAGAAAGAGATACAACGCTTAAGCCACGCCTCCAGGTGACGTTTACTTCTGTGGTCTATTCAAAGACTGCAAAATTCAGTACCACCACATTACAATTTTTTTTGACTAAAATGCATATTAAATTGATATTAATTTAATTCAAATCGCGTTGGAATCAGCGTGTTACCAAAAAAACAAATAACTTATAAAATTTATTTATTTTTTTCACGAAATAATATTGACATTTAATAATGAATCAAACAATCAAAAATATGGTGATTTGTTCATTTATTTCTGTCATAGCACGCTGATAATAATCATAATTCAAAGATACACACCTGTTTTAATGCATGCGTAGTTTCAATGTTTTTTACTACCGCGTATTCAATCAATAGTTTCAAAACAATGTTTTTAGGTTAATTCTTGCCGGCGCATGCAATCTCAAGTTCGAGTAGTTGAGGATCTGTAAAGGTTGTTTAATTAGTATAATTTTAACAGTAGAGTTAATGAATTAAATCTAAGATTAGGTCAGGATAAATGTGGAGCCGAACAATTTCAGCTATATTAGATAGAATTTAAAAATTAAAATCCCTTGTTTTGGAGTCGTTAACCACATTTAATTTTATTGTTACAGATCAATATCTTGTCTGTCAATCCGAAATAATGCAAAAAACTCAACTAGATACTTGAGGTTTATCTAAAATTTTATTATTTGAAAAGATAAATACACCCATCTTTGATATTTGAATTAAAATAAGAATCACATTTATTAATACTTACAGGTAAATTTCAAGCAGCTACAATATGGACTGTTGGTAAAAATAGAATGAAAACTGTTGATTTATATAATTTAAAACAATAAATATGTATGTAATAAAAATAAAAAACTTGCTACTCGTTAACAAAAACGTGATTCAATACAAAATGAGTCACTAGAAAACAGTGTTGCCAAAAGTATCAAACCGCCATCCACTAGATCATATAATTGAAATCACCAGATTTCTACTAAAGCCGCATTCACATTTCGAAATTTGGTGAAATTTGTAAACACAAATTTTTGTAAATTACTTCGTGCGTTCACAACTCGAAATTTATGTAATATCGACATCTATTATCTTTTCAATGTACCATCTCCCAGCTATTTTCCAATTGGCTTGTTACTGACCACGTGTTAAACACATGAACGACAGACGATATTTACGATATAAATTTATATCCATTATATATTTTAACTTTTATAGCTGAAGTACAAAAAAAAAACGCAACAATTTTTGACGGTTGTTCAAAGAGAATTCGTTCAATTTGTACTATCGATGTACTTCATTTGTAGAACGGCCTCTAAATTTGGTAAAAAGTTTGGAGTTTGCAAACTTTTGTAGAAAGTGAAATTTGTGCGCATCAAATTTCAGAGCTGTGATTAAACCTGCAATCTTTATACAAAAACATGGTTATCAGTTTACAGAGCTCTATTTACATACCGTCAGACAAAACATAACTAGACAGATAACAACGACGTTTGTTGAGAAGCAGAAGGGGATAGACTAACTGGTTGGTGAGGCGGGTGCGCGGCAAGGAGCGAGTACAAGATGAAGTTATGCAGGTTGCATTTATGTTGATGACAGTTATCAGGTGTGAACATTTTATTTATTTAAATACAAAACTGCGTATACAAAACACTTAATATGTCAAAAACTAACCTTTACTTTGATGTATGAAAAATAAGTAATTGAATATAAAAATAACTACACAAATGTTTGCAACTTGCATAACATCAAAGTATACTCGCTCCTTGCCCCGCACCCGCCTCACCCGCCAGTTATTCCATCTCTTTCTGCTTCACAACACTGCATTGACTTGAATACGACATAATAGGATGCGGGCACCCACGTGATAATGAACAGCTGTTTCGGGAAAATTCACTGCGCCACCTACTAAATGAACTATTTTTTGGGACGAGATTTGAAAAGAACCAATAGGATGCGGGCACTCACGTGACAGCTGTCACAGTGTCACGTGAGTGCTCGCATCCTATTGGTTCTTTTCAAATCTCGTCCCAAAAAATAGTTCATTTTGTAGGTGGCGCATTGAATTTTCCCGAAACAGCTGTTCATTATCACGTGAGTGCCCGCATCCTATTCGTCTAGTATTATACGTCATTGATATTACCTGATTTATGCCTATGGCACACTGGTCGAGGAACTCATCGATGAAACAACAGAACGCATCCTGACTGATAAAATAAACAAACACGAAAGATTAGCACAAAGCAAAACCAAAATGACAGCCCACGCTAACATGAAATGAGACACAATCGTTTCATCGAGGAACTTGATGGAAATAGAGGCGCCTCTATTTTTTATCGATGACGGGTGCGTACTGTTGTTTCACAATGAGCTCCTCGTCCAGTGTGCCATTGGTATAATGCCAATGGCACACTGGTCGAGGAGCTTGAATGAGCGTCGAGGAACTCATTGATGAAACAACAGAACGCACCCGCCATCGATGAAAAATAGAGGCGCCTCTATTTCCATCGAGGAGTTCCTCAATGAAACGATTGTGTCTCATTTCATGTTAGCGTGAGCTGTCATTTTGGTTTTGCTTTGTGCTATTTTTTCGTATTTGTTTATTTTATCAGTCAGGGTGCGTTCTGTTGTTTCATCAATGAGTTCCTCGACCAGCGTGCCATTGGCATAAGGTGAACCATACGGCCTGAAGTTAGTATCACAACGATGATTTGCCTTGATCTCTTTGTAACGAAATATTCTTATTATGAATGAAACTTATTATGTATTGTACATAATTTTAAAGCCAATACTTCAAAGTATGGTAATAAACTAAATACCATTAATGTTATGTACTAATGTTAAAAGAAATTACACTCAAAATTTGAATTTATTTCTCAAAAATGTGACGAACAATTTTAATTAAAAAATTCTCTATATTAAAGTATCTGATCTTCTATAATATAGTAAATTTTTATCCAATTGGAAGTTTGGAGAAAAAAATAAAATATGCAAAAAAACGCTCAAAACTGGACTTTTTCGTGTATAAGCAATGTCTCAAAAGTCCCGCGATCAAATTGAATAAAAATTTATTATATTATAAAAGACCTGATTCTTAAATATAGAGAATTTTTAATTAAAATTGATCGTCACATTTTTGAGAATATTAGATTTAAAATTTTTATATGATCTCTTACACTTCAATTCCAATTTATTTGTATCTTAAAGATGAAACATTCTTGTTCAAACACATATGAAAAAGCTGAATATTCAAAGATTATATAGTACTACTTGTTTCTTAATTTTGATAAGATGAAATATATGAAATATTTTTTTGAAATTTGAATTTGTTATTGCTACTTCGCGAAATTATCATTTTTTTAAAAGTGCTGTGGGCTTTTACGTACAGTCAGCGTTAAAATGATCGGGAAGTATGACAGCTGTCATAATCATGTTTGTCAAGATGTGCTACATAGAGATATACATGAAAATATATAAGCATTTCATAATTTATGGTTTGAAATATGTCTAGTTTTTGTTTTTGGGTACTTTTTTATAAGATATTTTATCAATTTTAGAAGAGCATACTAGTGGAACAGGATTATGTGTAATATTGAAATGTATTATTTATCTTTCAATAAATGATATTTTCAACAGTTTTTAATTGTACGGTTATAGAAAGTATTTCATTTCTAACTTCAAACATTCCATCAAAATAAAATGCAAATAAAATATTTGTGATATTGTTACAGTTTAGGTGTACGAGATAAACGATAAAAGAAAACAAATATTTATACCAGGAAATTACATTTCTAAAATCAGAACATTCTAGTTTATTTAGAAGAAACTCTATAGAAAATGAGTTTTTATAGTTTAAAAAGGAAACATTTAAGTTTTTATATTTCATTTATAGTTCAAGTAATTTTTTTTTAATTAAATTTTTTGTTTTATATTTCGTAGTTTATAAAATAAATAAAATAAATAAATATATCATCACGCCTTCTACTCATTACTGGGTGTGGCACTCTGCTGAAGCAGATCTCGGTAAGTGATATATTTTGCGCGTGAAGTGCGGTTACCAGTCGTCAAATCACGGCCCCCAAACATGTTAGTGGTGGAGGAGCCACAGGGATAGCTTTTTCAAATTATGAAAATTTGTCGCCTGTGGGAATCGAACCAGGGACCTCAGGATCCACAGGCCGACTTCATACCACTGTGCTAGCCATCCCATTTCGTAGTTTATAGTTTTTATATTTCTTAATAGTCGATAAATATTTTAAATAATACAAATTAACAAATAACACGTTAAAATCAACAAATATTTATTTCTGACTGTCAGAAACACCGACTCTATATGTTAAAAATTCTAACAAAATTAGTTGATTTGGAAAATGTAACCTAAAATGAACTGTTCAAACTTCAATAAAAGTAACACTATTGTATATTATAGTAATTACATGGCTTTACACTATGAAGTAAACATATAAAATTGTTTTTAAACATTTATTTTCTATATATTAAATATATAAACAGTATAAAATTGTAAAAGTATGCACTCGCGACACAATCTTCAAATTACGTTTCACTTGATAAAATAAATCACACACTTTGTCATGCATAAAATGATGCACAAAATAGAAACTTGTCAGTTTTGGAATTATATGCACATATACTTGTTAAAAATATATTCTATCTATACAGTCTAAATCGTACATTTAATACTGATGTGAGAGTCACTCGTTTGACAGTTACGGACCACATCTGAAATCGTGACGTCACACGCCCGTGGTCTATAATGTCATTTATTTTGACAGATAAAACAACAAACATTTGTTTAATTTTGTTTTAGTTCCATGGCTATCAATAGTTTTCAGGCTATTTTCGTTATTTTCAGAAGAAGTTTGTGCCGTTACGAAGCATGCAAAATTAATTTTGTTTATTGTATTGGATGCAGAATTTTATTCTCTAAAACTTTTATTTGAAGCTTTTTTGCGTAAAATAATTAGGGAAGCAGGAAATTACAAAATTGTGATTTTACATGTTAAATCCCTATGTTCGATAGTTGCGTTCACCACCCTGTACATATATCTTATTATATTTTTTAGATTTTATCAAGGAAAAATGCCTTCTAAGCCCGACCTAGTGCACATAAATGCCAAAGGTTTTATCAGGTTGCACCAATGTCTTATTTCGAAAATAAGGAAAGCCACTTGTACGAGAAACCGTTTTTAAGTAAAACAATTGTACACATAAGTAATAATAAAATAATCGAAAATTACACTGCCTTATTATTGACAACTTAAATCAAATATAGAGGCGCTGCGTTCGCCTAGCTTCGGTAGGATTATTTACATTAGAATACATATGTTTCTGTAGAATCCGTTTCACCAATTTTGACGATGTAATTAAGTATTGTGCCTTGTTTAAATTCCTGGATGCATCTTCACCTTTTTTTCATGATTATATAATATTATTTTCGCTTAGATATATAATTTATAGTTACGAAATACATACTAAATATGAGAGTACAATTCAAACATGTAAACATCGAATATTTACTTAATAGAACGACTCATATAAAATGAAATCAATTGAGAAGAGTGAACGTTCTGTTGTGAAAATATTGTAGGTAAAGAGATTTTTTAATGTATACATTTTTTGTTGCCGAATATTTACTCCAAAAAAAGGTTGTGTAACCAGTACTGAAACTAGAAAATTTCTTGTTTTCGCTTGGGTTTCCATTATATTTTTAGAACAGATGTAAAGCAGTTAGTACTTATTTCTCCAACGGACTTGAAATTCTTGTGGATTCCAAAACATCAATTCTAAATTTCCCAGGTATTTTCAAACCAGAATGTGCTGATTTTGCCAATGAATATGTTACAAGAGACAACGATATACTATGTTGCAATAGTTTAGACAGATTTGAATGGGTAAAAGCAACAGATCATATTAGATTTTCTTTTTTAAAGTCAGACAATATTTAAAAATAACATTATAAAAAGAGAAGTTATTTTTTTTTACCGCTAGTTGGCGTACCAGAGCGCTGGAGTTATCAAATGTAAATAAAAAAGAAATCATTATGTTTGGAACAAAAGTAATGGATTTTATATGATTTATTCACCTTTCAACACTTCTACTTTCATCCATAAAATTAACAAATGTATTACTATAAACCATTTTATAATAATATAACATAACCTATACTAAAATTGTTTGACAAATAAATATAATGTGCATTGCTTATGCCACTGGCACACTGGTCGAGGAGCATGAATGAGCGTCGAGGAACTCATCGATGAAACAACAGAACGCACCCTAACTGATAAAATAAACAAACACGAAAAAGTACCACAAATCAAAACCAAAATGACAGCCCACGCTAACATGAAATGAGACACAATAATACGTGTGAAATGAGACACAATTGTTTCATCGAGGAACTCCTCGATGGAAATAGAGGCGCCTCTATTTTTTATCGATGACGGGTGCGTTCTGTTGTTTCATCGATGAGTTCCTTGACGCTCATTCATGCTCCTCGACCAGTGTGCCATTGGCATTATGAAAATTCATTGGACCTGGTCCAAGTATTCATGAATCGTACTTTAGAGCAGGTTCATCGTTTCGGTTCATCTTTTGTCTCTTTCTAGAACTGTCAGTTCGTTTTTTTGTTTGTTTATTTACAAATTTTATATTTATATTCCGTAATGGATAAAATTCTATTATCTGACGGTAATACTAGTATAGAAGTTGAAGTAGACAAACTGCAAATATTCTAAATTAAAATATAATTTATTTTCATATTTGAATATATTTATGTAAGGAATTTATTTATGTTGTAATATATTCATTATATATTTTGCAAATGTGTTTTAATTCTATCCCCTTTTTCTGCTCCTTCATTATTTCGGCAATTATCTAAATCATTTTCATAATACTATTTTAGCGCCAAATATATAGAGCAACCGTAATCGAGTCGTTTTCTTGACAAACTGTGGAACGTCATAATTATGACGTAGTACATGAACCGCGCATGGACCGCGCTGTGACCGGGGTTCGTCGCGAAAAATTCTTCTCGGAGTTTTATTTTCGTTTGTCGAGCTCTAATTTTAGTTTTGTTTTCTACCGATATTTCATAGACTTCGGTTGGTAACATTGGAATGAATGTGTGACATATGCAGCGGCATTGTTAAGATACACGTGTTTACAGTGAAAGATTCTTAATTTTTGAGTGTTTAATATACCTATAATTAATAATATATTATTTCTACAGAACAATGGGTAAAAAAACGTCAAGCAAGCGTAAATCTTTAGCTAACGCTGAAGAAACGCCTAATAAAATTCGAAAAACAAATGCTTCTGCATCCAAAAACAAAAGTAATAAATCAACAATTAAGAATAATGGAACAAAAATTACACCTAAAAGAGAAAAGTTGACTAAGCAAATCGAAGAAGATGAATCAGATGAATCTGACAACTCAATGGACGAACTAAATGGAACTAACGATAATTTACATGATGCCATTAATTCAGATAATGAAATAGAAGAAGGTGATACAGATGAAAAAGAAGATATTGACAAAGATGATTCAGATGATGCAAATTCGGATACAGATGAAAAAGAAGATATCGATAAAGATGATTCAGATGATGCAAATTCGGATACAGATGAAAAAGAAGATATCGATAAAGATGATTCAGATGATGCTAATTCGGATACAGATGAAGATGACAAAGATGATTCAGATGATGCTAATTCGGATACAGATGACAAAGATGATTCAGATGATGCTAATTCAAGTGACAAAGCACAGTCAAACGAAACTGTTTCAGATAAGGGAAAAATATTTAGTGTTTCTGTTATTGGTTTAGATTTAAATGCAAGAGTACAAAATATTTTCAAGGACTGCAATATCCTTAATGTTCAATTATTGAAGAATCAAGTGACAAAGAATCCTAGTGGACGTGCGATTGTTTTCTTTGAAGATAAGAAATCTCTAGAAGTATAAATATATTTTGTTTTACTATACTTTATTGGGATTCTATTTTTTTTTATTTGCTTATTCGATTCTGTTTTTTTTTCTAAATTCAACGACTATAAAGTTCAATAGCGTCTCACATTATAATTCTTTTTACAAAAATTCATATTGAATTGCCATTAATTTAATTAAAAACGCCTAGGAATCAGCGTGCTATGACAGAAACAAATGAACAAATTATAATATTTTTGTTTGTTTGATTCATTATTATATGTAAATACAACTATTTTGTAAAAAAATTAATTAATTTTATTAGTCATTTGTTTCTGTCATAACACGCTGATTCCTATGCAATATTAATTAAATGAATATCAATTTTTGTCAAAAAATTTATAATGTGAAGGTTTTGTAAAAATACTGAATCGAACAAGCAAATAAAAAATATAGGTTCCATTTAAAATAAGAAAGTTGCACTCGTATTTTGAGAACCACTGGCAAAAAAAATATTCTGTTGTTAGTTTTGTAATAGCCCTAGAAAATGGTATTTCTTTGCTAATTTAACCAACCGTGTAGCTCTTTTAGTTCTCGAGATAGCAAACTAAATTGAACACCTGTATATAGATGTACTTATTTCACTTTTATGTTTCAGAAAGCTTTAGAAAAGCATCAAACAGAATATAACGGTCGCGTAATAACAGTAAGAAGAAGCGATTTATGCGTTTACGTTAAAGGTATGAAACCGTACACAAATATTAGGGATATTTTCAATGACTGCAACATAGACATTTTTAAAATATGCAAAGACAAACTAACAAATAAACAAACAGGACGGGCATATGTTACATTCAAAGATGAAGAATCTGTAACGGTAAATATGATTAATTTAATCATTATTGTTATTATACATTTTCCATTAAATAATTTAGAAAGCACTGAAGAAAGATGGCACGAGATTTAATGAATATGTTCTCACAGTGGAACCAGCTGTTAAAGACGACAAAAAAACAGAATTTAAAGTTTTCGTTAAAAATTTAAACTGTGATAAAAAATTAGAAGATTTGTTCAAGGACTGTAAAATTAATTTAGTTGAGATTCTAAGAGATTCCATAACAAATAGTCCTAATGGAATGGCATTTGTGTATTTTGAAGACGAGGAATCCTTACAGGTACAGTAGAACATCCCGGGTGGTGCTTAGTAAGGGTGAACGTAGGGATTTAAAAGGAAATATTAGTTTTATGCAATTTCCTGTTCTCCTATTAATATTACGAATAGAAACAAAAACTGTAGGGTGCAAAGATGTTCAGAATTAAAAATGGCTACAAAACTGTTTTTACATTTGTTAACAGGTGTCTGGTTTAGGCGCAACTTTAAAAATAAATTTCGAAATTTCTGTTTTGTGATCATAAATTATTTATAAACGTCAATTTATTTTATAAATTAAATAAAGTCAAACAAAACATAACTTTTAAACCTGTAATACAAGAATCAAGAAATCAGTGTGATTCACATCTTATTTTCAATATAATATTTATGCTATGAGATTTATATTTGTATATAACTCAAATTAAAATTTGAGATACTACATGATCCAATTTTTTACTTTCTTATACACAGTATAAGGCGTGTGTGTGTGTCCGAGTGTGCAATATCTCATGAAAGAGATAAGATTTGTTAACGAAACTTGGTAATTATAAGTTTCATGAAAATACGAAGAGCTGCGTTGATTTTGAATGAAATTGAAAAACCGGAAGAGGAAGTTTACTGGACACACAAAACAATAAATTCCATTTATTTCAAAAATGGAATCAGTTACGAAAAAAAGTTTCAAATAAAAGATGTTAGCAAAAATATTTGGAACATAAAATGTTATTTGCAATTTTCCTGTATATGCGTCTAATTTTGAGAAAAACTAATTTTTATATTTAATAATATATTTCAATAATCATAGCAGCATTAGAAACAAAAAACATAGATATTTAATTGTCGCTTTATCTAGTTATCTATGTCTTTTTTCGGAAAAACAAATACATCATTAAAATGGTCAACTAATTTGGCAACTTTGCCTCAATTTAATTTTTGTTGCTCTGAGGAAATCTGCACGAGTCGAAGACTCCATAGCAATAAAAGCATTCATGAGTTTAAAAAAAATATCGGTTATATTGAATGCACTAGTTATATTATAAGTGAAAATCAGATGAAAACCGATTTTTTGGTTCATGCTTTATTTTAGAATTCATAAGTGTATCAAACTATGGATGGCTAGCACAGTGGTATGAAGTCGGCCTATGGATCCTGAGGTCCCTGGTTCGATTCCCACAGGCGACAAATTTTCATAATTTGAAAAAGCTATCCCTGTGGCTCCTCCACCACTAACATGTTTGGGGGCCGTGATTTGACGACTGGTAACCGCACTTCACGCGCAAAATATATCACTTACCGAGATCTGCTTTAGCAGAGTGCCACACCCAGCAATGGGTAGAAGGCGTGATGATATATTTATTTATTTATTTATCAAACTATTTTTTAAAATATTAAAAATTTGGGATTAAAGTGAAAGAAATGTATCAGAAACAGTCCAAAAACGTTCTAGATCTGTTTGAAATTTGTAAGATTTATATTGTTGTGTTTCTAAAATTTCTTGAACTGTAGAATGATGCAAACCACACACAGAAGCAATTGATGCGTTCAACGTGCTAAGCAAAACAAGCAAACCGGAAGTAAGAATCATTGAACGGTTTTGCTAGGCTAGCATTTGCTCCTTTTGCTCGCAAGCAAAACAAGCGAGAAATTTTTCGCTCGAAGTGCTAGACATTCAAATATTTTTGCGGGAATTTCAAATTGTAAGTTTGTAGCTTGAAAGATCGAAACTATTTTGATAGTTGACAGACAATAATTAATTTACATATATGAAAAATGAGAAACGAATATATTCAGCTTTTCGTAGATGGTGGGATTGATCTAGATTATTTGTACGTTTACTATTATTATCAAGGGCTATAAAATAGCCGTCATCAGTTTTAGTGAATGAGCCATCATGGTTCTTAAAAAATGTATATTTATTGAATTCTATATTCCAAACAATAGCCTAATATCACCAACACAAACTTGGCTGAAAATTTTTGCACAAATTTCAATCTGTTAAAATTAAAAACGCATAAAGATTTAACTTACATTTACTGAACCAGATTACTTATTTATTTCGCTGAGTTTATTTCTATTATTAGAATGTATTATTATAAATTACTTTGAAGTAATTCACCCCAATAAGTGCAACAATTTGCTTAATTCAGTTCATTTAGTCGTGTTGTTTAATTTAACTGAACTGATTTAAGTGAACCAAAACTCTATTCCATTTGCCATTTGGTTCACTTAAATCAGTTCAGATAAATTAGACAATATGACTAAATAACTGAACTAAGCAATCTGATGCACTTATTGGGATGGATTTCTTCAAAGTAGATTGGAATCAGTAATTCTATTACTGGAAATAAAATCAGCGAAATAAATAAGTGATCTGATCCAAATGGCGAATGAAGTACAACTACAGAAGGATCAAAAGGAATTGTTGCAGTTGAATACAATTCCGGATATCTTTTTATTCCACAGTTGGCACAACATCAGGTAAAGGCGGAAATACTAAGTGACATGTCTTATAAATACAAATAGTAAATTTTTCTCATAAAAATTTACTTTAAAAATTTATCATTGTCACAGTACGTCAAAGTCATTCATATGACAAAAATTTGAAATTTATATATATATATATATATATATATATCCATAGGCCGACTTGATAATTCTGAACATCTTTGTAATCTATAGTTTTTTTCCTTAATTAAAAGAGCAGAAAATTGGATTAAATTAATATCCCATGTTAAATCCCTGTGTTTACCCTTACCAAGCATCACCCCGTATGTATATACGAGGTGTGGCTATTAAATAACGAGACTGATGCTGTTTTAACATTTTATTTTGATTCCATACCTATTTACTTATTATCACTTTCAATATACACCCCTCCTCTATCCCTACAATGCTTCATGCGAATCTTCCATTGTACGAAACAGTACTGGAAGTCTTCTTCTGTCAGCTCCTTAAAAACGTGTGCCGATTTCTCTTTTAAAGCTCAAATCTTGTTGCTATTAAGGCAAATTTCACCTTAGGAAACAGATAGAAGTCGCACGGTGCAAGATCTGGCGAATAAGGCGGATGGTCCAACACTGGGATGCTGTACTTGGCTAGAAAAACATGACTTGCCCTTCCATAATTCGGGTACTTTTTTCAATAAATTATAAGTGTCAGTAGCAGTTTCATGTGAAATTTCACAACAATTCGTTGCTCTAATGTTGCACTTTTCATTTTTTCGACGAAACAAAAAACAACTCTAATTAGAACGGATGCTACGGCTATTCGGATTTGTTTACAGAAGCGAGAGGTACTGCCTTCGAAAGAGAAAGCTTCATGCTAAAAAGCTGACGGTCGCTGGTGTTTGGCGCATGCGTACTTCGTCTGTAGCAGCGTCAGTCTCGTTATTTAATAGCCACACCTCGTAGATATTTGTTAAAAAATACTACTTACTTAACCATACATTTCAGAAAGCATTATTGAAACAAGCAACCAAACATGATGGCCGAGTGATAACAGTGCTCAGAGATGGTTACAGTGTTTTTGTTAAAAATCTAAATGTAGAATCAAAGTTGAAAGATGTTTTCAAAGACTGCAATATTCAGTATTAATAAGATAATGGATAAAAGAGAAAATAAATACACAGGATGTGCAATTGTTAATTTTAAAGATGATGAGTCTTTAAAGGTATGTACATACAGGCTGTAAAATAAATAAGGATATTGATATCATTTAATTATTTTACACCCTGTTTAAACGTATTATTTGATGTTTTATTAAATTACTGATAAATTTTAGAAAGCCTTATCCAAAAATGGAACAGAATTTGATGGCAACATCATGTATGTAAGAAGTGCAAGTAATCCAAAGAACTCTGCAAATAGTGCTGACTTGAAAAATAAAAGAGAAAATAATTACAAAGGATATGCAACTGGTAATTATAAAGATAAGGAGTATTTAAAGGTATATATACATATAAAATAGTTATTTGAAGTTTTATTAATTTACTTATAAATTTTAGAAAAGTAAAACAGAATTTAATGGCAAAACCAGGAACGCAGAATTCGGATATAATAAATATAAACAAAGACACTCTGAAAATAGTGATTACTTTAAATCAACAGAGAGTTCTTGTAATCCTGAGAGCAAAATTGAATTCCTGAAGAAACAAATATTACTTGAGGAATTAAAACTTAAAACTCAGAAATTAGAGCAGGAAATATACGAACAACAAAAATCATTGAATACATAATTTAAAATAGTGTAACAGTTTCTATAATTATCATAAATACTTTTTATTTTAAATATTGTATGGACATATTAATAAAAAATATATATATAATTAAGTATGTAATATTACTGCGATCACAGAATATTTACCGAAATTGGGATATCGATCATATAGAGATAATAAAATAATTGAGTTTTCCCTGTATGAAAACGATGACGTCATATGTGGACGAGGTTATCATAGATACGATGAAATATAGCTATCTTTTTCTAATAATATTCGTACCTATGCGAATGAGACAACGTATGTCTTAATAAGTTACGACACACGTTTAATGTTTTTTTCACGTTCTATCACATTTATTATTTTAATGAAAACGTATGACAGTTCTTACTAATACGAAAATTTATATTTACTTTGTTCACATTTGTTTATAAAATAAAAATAGAGACCTATGGACAAGATTTTGTTATTTTCTCGCCTGTCATTTCTAAGTTGTGACATTTTTGGTTCATAAATACAGACAGAAATAAGAAATGCCTAGAAAAATTTTGGGTAGTCAAATGCAGAAATGCGTTTATCATCTTCATGATTATTTTGCGCTGGAGTTAGAGAATCGAGGAGATAATACATATAAAAATGTATATTCCTTTGAGTTTTATTTTACAAAATTACATATTTCAATAATGTAGGTAATATTTTTCGTGCGTTAATATAAATTTATATTTGGTTTTTATTTAATATATTGCAAAATTTGGTTATTAAATTTTATAAAGTAATAAATATATTAATCTGACACTTAAATTTTAGGCTATGTTTTAAAAATGTCAATCGAATACCAATGTAAACGTTTTAAGTACAAAATCTTGTATCACATGGATACCGAATGTGACGTAATCGTTTTCATACAGGGAATGGAGTATAGCAGATCTATTCTGTAAAATATAACGATTTACGTTATTTTTTATTTCGTTATCGCACTATAACGATATTCGTTATTTTTCTATTCTGTAACATCAGTCGTTATTATATAATCGTTATAATTATTTCTAACGAATTCGTTGTTATTTTTGACACTTGAATTTATGTTGGCAATTATATCTATTGTAATTTGATAATATCATGTGTATTATTTTATTCAAATGACAGCAGTGTTTATTTGTTATCATAGCAATCATAGCAGATGATAATTCGTCACAATAAATAAAACCGGCAGGTTATAAATATAAAAGTTACAGTATGTACTATTATAAATAGTTCAAACATTTTTGCGGAACTTTGACAAGTGTTGGAAATATTTTTCCTATTCTTATTTATTAAGACTCAGTTCCACATCGCAATTGAAATTTTGTCTTTGCATTTTTTTTTGTAGTACCTAATATATTTTTAAAAAATGGAGAAAAACCATAGAACGGGAAAAACTATAAGGGAGCAATATAAATCCTATGTAGATTTTTGGAGGACCAGAAAGATCAATATTGTTCAACTTCTCTTGATAATCGTTATAATTTACGAAAATGTTCTTCCGGTATTGCAAAAGTATCATTTATGCGCGCGTAAATATGTATGAAAATTTCTCAAATTTCGTTTAAATAATTTAAGATTATATTTGTTCAATATCTATTTATTAAAGTATAATTTAATGCATCATTTTTTTCTTCAAGATAGTAAAGAAATAAAATTAAATCGCTTTGATCATCCATTTTCGTAATTCACAATGACGTACCTGACACGTGAGAAAATATCATAACGAATGATATTTTGCATTCGTTATTTTCTTAATGATCTTAACGAAATTCGTTATAAATTTTGTTATAAAATAACGAATTTTAAATTACTGAATACCATTTAAATGAACTTCGTTATAATAACGATTTTTCGTTAAATAACGAAACGTTATGACTTAACGAATGCTTACAGAATAGACCTATAAGGGTGAGGGGGCACAGGGTTTTATTATCATGTTTAGTATTTACCGATTTTTAATTAAAATCCAGCAATATAGGATGCGGGCACTCACGTGACAATGTGACATAAAAACAGCTGTTTGGGCTAAGACCACTGCACCACCTACAAAATGAACTATTTTTTTGGAACGAGATTTGAAAAGAACCGTTCTTTTCAAATCTCGTCACAAAAAATAGTTCGTTTTGTAGGTAGCGCAGTGATCGTAGCCCAAACAGCTGTTTTTACGTCACTGTCACGTGAGTGCCCGCATCCTGGAACTTATAATTTTGACTTCATATGCAGCAGACTTCCCCTCCACACAAGTTTATGTGAAACAGCTTTGTAGAAAGAACGAGGTGATAGACCATGGCCGAGTCAATCAACTGCTTTCTCCACCACTCCATGCAGATATCATTTGTTATTTAGTCAACACATGTTTGATTAATGAATATATCCTATCTTTTTTATCGTCTATTTTCAGTAGAGAAATAAATTTATCACAAGATATTTTTATTCTGAGACATGTTTGCATATTTTATTTGACATTCAAATGGGCAGTTGTTGTGATCACGTGATAGAAGCTCGACAAACCAAAGTAAAACCCTCAGAGAAAAGTCTTCGGAGGGCGCTATTATCGTCAGTACATACAGTGTCAAAAGTTTGAGGCACATCAAAGTTTAAGGGCTGATATGAATTTTTATATCAGAGCATGTATAAAATTGAATAATTAAGCCCCTGGCACATATAGCGTCAAAACTCCGAGTCTACCATTTGACTGCCAAAAATAGAAACGCCTCTATTTTCAGCAGTCACGACTGCCGAAAACCAACTTCATTAAAGCCCCTGGCACATATAGCGTCAAAACTCCGAGTCTGCTACAAACTGCTGAAAAACTGAGAGTCACGTCCAAAACGGGTGTCACATATAGAGTCGGTGTTTCTGACAGTCAGAAATAAATATTTGTTAATTTTAACGTGTTATTTGTTAATTTGTATTATTTAAAATATTTATCGACTATTAAGAAATATAAAAACTATAAACTACGAAATATAAAACGAAAAATTAAATTAAAAAAAAATTACATGAACTATAAATGAAATATAAAAACTTAAATGTATTATTTAAAATGTTTGTCGATTATTAAGAAAGATAAAAACTATAAATTAGGATATATAAAACAAAAAAATAAATTTAAAAAAATGACTTGAATTATAAATGAAATATGAAAACTTAAAAGTTTCTAACTATGTATAAAGTAAATGAATTTAACTATAAAAATGTACAAAAATCAAACAAGAACATAAACAATAATAATTCATACGTCAAACAACAAAGGAAGATAGGGAAAAAACCAGCATCATAATGAAGTTGGTTTTCGACAGTCTTGACTGTTGAAAATAGAGGCGTTTTTATTTTTGGCAGTCAAATGGTAGACTCGGAGTCTTGACGCTATATGTGCCAGGGGCTTTATATACTAGTATGGGTGGAGTTAAGGTGAAGCATTAAGGTGAACCATACGGGCTGAAGATAACAACAGAACAGTGGTGAAATGACGATCTGCCTCGATCTATTTGAAATAAAATATCTTTTTTATTATATATGAAACATATTATTTATTGTACATATTCTTGTAGTCTAAGGTTCAAAGTTTTATAATAATATTACTAATTTGACATATCTTTCATATAATAAAAGAAAATAAATTATATATCACACCAAATTTAATTTGAATTTATTCAAAAATGAGCCTTACGATATCAATATAAAAAATACAGTAAATTATAAATACGACAGACTAAGCCTGATGAAATTTTCAGCCAAATTAAACACGACAATTTTTAGCAAAAAAATAAAATAGGCCAAAATACCATGAAAAACAGAGTTTTTCTTTTTTTTCTCAAAAGTGTTGTGTTTAATTTGGCTGATTTTTTTTTGTGTTATAGACTATCTTAATTTTAAATATACATATTTTTTTTATTGAAAACGTAGGGCCCAATTTTGAGAAAATCTGACCCAAAATTGTGAATTTGGCTGCTTCATTTATATAATTTTTTTCATATATTTTCATGATTTATTTGCTCTTAAATAGTATTTATTCATGAACTACAATGTTATAAGAAAGTAATACACTGCTTTATATTTATCTATATAATGACATTCGTAAGAAATTAATTGTTGAAATTCAAATTTGCATAGATTTATTGTTAGTGTTCTTGAATCATGAGTTTTCGTTGTGTGATTCGGATTTTTGATGACGTATGATGTACACTCAAGTATCGAACTTTCAGTCTAAATTAAATTTGGCTACCAGATATGTAAAAATGTTTTAAGATTGAGTATTAATGATAATAATAGTAAATATATTATATGTTTATGGGATGGCTAGCACAGTGGTATGAAGTCGGCCTGTGGATCCTGAGGTCCCTGGTTCGATTCCCACAGGCGACAAATTTTCATAATTTGAAAAAGCTATCCCTGTGGCTCCTCCACCACTAACATGTTTGGGGGCCGTGACTTGACGACTGGTAACCGCACTTCACGCGCAAAAATATATCACTTACCGAGATCTGCTTTAGCAGAGTGCCACACCCAGCATTGGGTAGAAGGCGTGATGATATATTTTTTTTTATTTCTTTGCAAAATAATCAAGTTTTACAAAATAATAAAGTAATAATAAAGTTTTTGGATATAGTTTTAACCTCAAACGTCAAATGTATGTAAGGTAAGTAGAATTGTATTTATAAGTGTTTATTTAGTAATATTAAAGTTTTATTTAACAGTTTTGAAGCGGACACTGCCTTAATAAGATTAGGCTGACAAAGTAAATACATCAGAACTATCGAAATGTTGCCCAGGAATAAACTGTACATTCCATAAATAAAGTCTACTTTCGCTTTATTTATATTTTTATATTGCAAGTATTTTTTACCTAATTTTACTATAAATTAATAGCAATGTTAAGTGTAGATATCAACAAGCGCAATGAGTTGGAAATAAAAATGCGTGGACAATCTGAAAACATGTTATGGATGGAGGAAAGGAAGCATAGATTAATCACTTCAAACTTTGGTGAAGTGTGTAAACGAAAACTTCCAGCTGGACCACTTGTAGAAAGAATGCTTTACGTTCGAAATATTACAACTGCAGCAACTGATTGGGGTAAAACTAGAGAATCTGTGGCAATACAAGTTTAAGAGCAGGTAACTGGAGTTACAGTAACACCATGTGGTTTATTTGTAAATTTAGAACCTAACGCAGGATATTTAGCTGCTTCGCCAGATGGTTTAGTTGATCAAAATGTTCATACACAGCTCGACATTTGTCACCAAAAGAAGCTGCTGTTAAAATAAAAAACTTCTGTTCTGTTTTAGATAGTGATAAGTTAAAATTAAAGACGAATCACAATTATTATTAGCAAATACAAGGCCAGTTGTTCATAACAGGACGAGAGGAATGTGATTTTATTATTTGGACACCTCTGGGTATAGAAATAGAGACAATAAAAATGGATGAAGAGTGTTAAATGGATGCTTCCAATATTAAAGACATTTTATGTAAAAGAACTTGCTCCAGAAATAGTTGATTCACGAAAAGAAAGAAGTATGTCGATCAGGAATATGCCACAGAATCCATAGAGACAGTTACAGTTTGATTTTTCTGTCAAATAATTTTTCTTACGCTCTTTAAAAGCAAAGAATTTCTTGAGCAGAAAGACATTTTCTGCCGCTCACGTGAGTCAGAGAAATTATATGATAGAATGGGTAAATATTCCGGCATTTGAAGAAAAAATGGTATACTTTATGTGCAGTGAAAGTGACTTTTTGTGCTTCATCTGTAGTTAATGGACGAGTGCACAAAAAGTATCACTTTAGTTCCTTATAAAATAATATACTATTATATATGCTTATGTATAACTGAAATAAAAATGTTTTTATTTTTATATTATAATATCAAATAAAATACTGTATTTTATTAAATTTTAGTTTTTATTGTGTTGACATCATATAGAAATATTTCCTGTGATTTTAAATAATGTTCTTGAAAATCTTCAAGTTTGTATAGTTTTTAAACGCGCTCCAATACTCCTTCCACTATTCTATACAGATTTTTTGTGATTTTCTGTGATTGGTCAAATCTACATTTTTGTCAGGACCGCAAGAAACCTTACATACACGATAACAAATTGTTAGTTGACGAACTTCAGCCCGTATGTTTCACCTTAAGCCTGAAGTTCGTTAACCAACAATTTGTTATCGCGTAAGTGGGGTTTCTTGTGGTCCTAACAAGAATGTGAATCTGTGTGGAATAGTGGAAGGGGTATTGGCGCGCCTTTAAAAACTATACAAACTTGAAGATTTTCAAGAAAATTATTTTAAACCGCAAGTAATATTTCTATATGAAAAAAAAAAACTAAATGTAATAAAATATAGTATTTTATTTGATATTATAATAAAAAAAATTAAAAAATTTACTTACAATTTTATTTCAGTTATACATAATTATATATAAAGTATATTATTAAAGGAGTTAAAGTGATACTTTTTGTGCACTCGTCCATTAACTACAAATGAGACACAAAACGTCATTTTCACTCCACATAAAATATGCTATTTTTTTCTACAAACGCCGGAATATTTATCCATTATGTCAGGAAAACATTTTCTGCCGCAGGTAAACTAAAGAAATTCCTTGATTTTAATGAACGTCAGGAAGAGTATTTGACAGAAAAATCAAACTAACTGTTTCTATAGATTCTGATATAGTATAACTTTTTATATACAATTTCTTACTTTCCGTGTTTCTATGGCATATTCCTGATCGACATACTTCTTTCTTTTCGTGAATCAACTATTTCTGGAGCAAGTTCTTTTACATAAAATTTCTTTACTATTGGAAACACCCATTGAACAAACTCCTCATCAATTTTTATTATCTGTACTTCTGTAAACTGAGGTATCCAAATAATAAAATCTCATTCCTTTCGTGCAGTTATGAATTTTATTTTGATGAAAGTTTTGAGGTTAGAAATGAATTACTTTCTTTAACCGTATAATTCGATACTTTTATGTTGAAAATATCGTTTATTGAAATATAAATAATACAGTTCAATATTCCACATAATCCTGTTCCACTAGTATGCTCTCCTAAAACTAAGAAAATATTTGATTACAAAAAAATACTCATTATGAAAAAGTACCCATGACTTTGAATATTATAATATAACACGAAAAACAAAACTAAACATATTTCACCACAAACCACAAATTCTGAAATATTCATTTCATGTACATAGTGTAACATTTTAAAATATAACATGAATGATGACAGCTGTCAAAACGCCAGATCATTTTTGCGCTGAGTGTACACCAAAGCCTTCTTCAATAGATTAAAATGAGAATTTCGTAAAGTAGCTAGAACAACTTCAAATTTCTAAAAAATATTTCATATATTTAATCTCATCCAAATGAACAAACAAGTAGTACTACATAATCTCTAAACATTCATTATAATACAAATAAATTGAAATTGAAGTGTAGGGGAGCATGATATCAAAATTTTAGATCTAATTTCCTCAAAAATGCTAGGAACGATTTTATTTAAAAAATTCTGTATATTTAAGAACATGGTCCTCTATTACTCAGAAAATTTTTATCCTATTTGAATTTACAGTTTTGGAGAAAAAACAAAAAATACACAAAAAAGTCCTGTTTTGAACCATTTTTCGCATATTTTATTTTTTTTCTCCAGAACTGTAAATTCAAATTGGATAAAAAATTTCTGAGTTATAGAGGACCACATTCTTAACAATATAGAATAAATCGTTCCTAGCATTTTTGAGAAATAAATTCAAATTTTGAGTGTAATTTCTTTCTATATTTGTACACAACATTAATAGTATCTAGTTTATTACCATACTTTGAAGTTTTGGCTTCAATATTATATACAATACTTAATAAGTTTCATTCATAATAAGAATAATATTTCGCTTCAAAGAGATCAAGGCAAATCATCGTTCTGATACTAGTTTCAGATCTAATGCTTCACCTTAAAGTATATTCCAGCCACGGTTTTATTTTAGTTTGTCGTGCTCTAGTATACGTTTCCTTCTGTAACTTATATTTTAATATACTATTATTATTATTAATGCATCATAATTATTATTCTTTCATTATGCTATTTTTATAAATAGAAAGAATTACATGCAGTCTTATTATTTCATAAATTCAAATAAATCGCTATTTTTATGTAACTTTTAACACTGAATGTATCGACGATAGTAGCATCCATCGAAGACATTCATTTCGAAGTTTTATTTTCGTTTGTCGAGCTCTAATTTTAGTTTTGTTTTCTACCGATATTTCATAGACTTGGGTTGGCAACATTGGATGTGTGACATGTGCAGCGCCAGTCTTGATATACACGTGTTTACAGTGAAAGATTTTTAATTTTTGTTTAATATACCTATAATTAATAATATATTATTTCTACAGAACAATGGGTAAAAAAACGTCAATCAAGCGTAAATCTTTAGCTAATGCTAAAGAAACTCCTAATAAAATTCGAAAAACAAATACTTCTACATCCAAAAACAAAAGTAATAAATCATCAATTAAGAATAATGGAGCAAAAATTACACCTAAAAGAGAAAAGTTAACCAAGCAAATCGAAGAAGATGAATCAGATGAATCTGACAACTCAATGGACGAACTAAACGATAATTTACATGATACCATTAATTCAGATAATGAAATAGAAGAAGATGATACAGATGAAAAAGAAGATATTGATAACGATGATTCAGATGATGCTAATTCGGATGACAATACTCTGTCAAACGAAGCTGTTTCAGATAAGGGAACAATGGGTAAAAAAACGTCAACCAAGCGTAAATCTTTAGCTAATGCTGAAGAAACGTCTAATAAAATTCGAAAAACAAATACTTCTGCATCCAAAAACAAAAGTAATAAATCAACAATTAAGAATAATGGAACAAAAATTACACCTAAAAGAGAAAAGTTGACTAAGCAAATCGATGAAGATGAATCAGATGAATCTGACAACCCAATGGACGAACTAAATGGAACTAACGATAATTTACTTGATGCCATTAATTCAGATAATGAAATAGAAGAAGATGATACAGATGAAAAAGAAGCTATTGATAACGATGATTCAGATGATACTAATTCGAATACAGATGAAAATGAAGATATTGATAAAGATGATTCCAATGATGCTAATTCGGATACAGATGATAAAGATGATGCTAATTCAAGTGACAAAGCACAGACAAACGAAGCTGTTTCAGATAAGGAAAAAAGATTTAGTGTTTCTGTTACTGGTTTAAATCGAACTACACCAGTACGAAAGATTTTCAAGGATTGCAATATCCTTAATGTTGAATTAACGAAGAATCCAGTTACAAATGAACCTAATGGACATGCGATTGTTTTCTTTGAAGATAAGAAATCTCAAGAAGTATAAATATATTTTGTTTTACTATACAGGATGTTCAATTAAGTTGTGCCACCATTACTATTTTGATAACTATAAAAGCTACAAGGTTGGTTAAATCAGCAAAGAAATACCGTTTATTAAGCGTATTATAAAACTTAAGAATTTTTTTCAACCAGTGGTTCTGAAAATATGGGGTACAATTTCCTTGTTTTAAATGGGATTTTATTTTTTTTATTTGCTTATTCGATTGTTTTTTTTTCTGAATTCAACAACTATAAAGTTCAATAGCAATTCAATTACAATTCTTTTTACAGAAATTCATATTGAATGACATTAATTTAATTAAAATCGCATAGGAATCAGCGTGCTATGACAGAAACAAATGAACAAATCATAATATTTCTTATCTTTTTTATTCTTTTCTGATCTTACATTGAGTGTTTAACTGCAATTGTGTGGAATTCACTTCCAAAAACAAGCGTAGAGCGACACTTCCTTCCTTTCTTATCTTTTAATTCGTTTTCAGTTATTACGTAGTGTTTAACTGCAATTGTGTGTAATTCACTTTCAAAAACAAGCGCAGGGCGACGCTCCCTCCCTTTCTTATCTTTTTGTTTCATTTTCAGTTACTGCATTATGTGGTCTTTTCTTTCATATATAAGTGCAGACTATCGCTTTCATCTTTTCTAATCTTGTAGATTCGTTGTTAGTTTCGTTATTAGATTCGTTGTTAGGAGTAAACGTGAGTAATTTGAGATTTTTTATGTATACGTTATGTACGTTGAAGAAAGAAAATGAATGGTAAGTGAAAAGGAATGATGTGATTGAAGGTTTGTTGTGTGATAATAATTTCGAGTGTAATAAATGAATTAGTTTATATGGAGTGATCTATGAAGGTGGTTGAAGTGAGGGTGGTATGTTTGGATGAAGATGTTTGACGATGACTGGTTGTTTGTTGAGTGTGATGAGTGAATGTTTTATGAGTGATTTTAGGGTTCGTGCTACCCCATTTGTTGGGATATAGCGTGACGATATGTATGTATGTATGTATGTATAATATTTTTGTTTGTTCGATTCATTATATGTAAATACAACTATTTTGTAAAAAAATAAATAAATAAATTTTATTAGTCATTTGATTCTGTCATAACACGCTGATTCCTGCAATTTTAATTAAATGAATGTCAATTTTTGTCACAAATTTTATAAAGTGAATTTTCTGAAAAAATATTGAAAAAAAATTGTAGCTCTTATAGTTCTCGAGAAAGCAAACTAAATTGAACATCTGTATATAGATGTACTTATTTCACTTTTATGTTTCAGAAAGCTTTAGAAAAACATCACAAAGAATATAACGGTCGCGGAATAACAGTAACACTGCCAAAAAGAAGAGATTTATCCGTTTACGTTAAAGGTATGAAACCGCGTACAAGAATTACGGATATTTTCAATGACTGCAACATAGACAAATTTAAAATATGCAGAGACAAACTAACAAATAAACAAACGGGACGGGCATTTGTTACATTCAAAGATGAAGAATCTGTAACGGTAAATATAAGTATTTTGATCATTATTGTTATTATACATTTTCCATTAAATAATTTAGAAAGCACTGAAGAAAGATGGCACGAGATTTAATGAATATGTTCTCACACTGAAACCAGCTGTTAAATTCGAGAAAAAAAGAACAGAATTTAAAGCTTTCGTTAAAAATTTAAACTATGATACAAAATTAGAAGATTTGTTCAAGGACTGTAAAATTAATTTAATTAATATTTCAAGAGATCCCATAACAAATAGATCTAATGGAATGGCATTTGTATATTTTCAAGACGAAGAATCTTTACAGGTACAGTAGAATATACCGGGTGGTGCTTAGTAAGGGTGAACGTAGGGATTTAACAGGAAATATTAGTTTTATGCAATTTCCTGTTCTTCTATTAATATTACGTAAAAAAAACAAAAATTGTAGAGATGCAAAGATGTTCAGAATTAAAAAAAACGCCTGCAAAACTGTTTTTACATTTGTTAACACGTGTCAAGAGACCTAGAGACCGATACTAATTCGTAGCAAACAAATATTTAGTTGAATGACGTCTTTTTGATGACGTTAGGCGACTTAGTTAAATTTCTAGGGAATTTATTTTCTACTGTTGGTTACAAAGATCAGACTATATATTTCGATGTGGTATTTCTGAAAAACTTGTTGCCGTTTTTGTGATTGTTTATTGTTAACAAGTCCACTTTGTTGATTGAAATCGTAACTATGCTTCTATATTTAGTATTATTTATTAAAATAACCAAACTTTTCAAAACACGGCACTGCAAAATATACGAATAGGACTTAGCGACTGGTTCAAAACAGTTGCTAGTAGTAAGGCGCTAGAAAATGTCTAGTCGCCAATAATGACATCACACGTAAGTTACATTTTATCCCGCAAGGTGGCTACACCAGCGGTAGTGACCTCCGACAAAACATAACTAGACGGATAACAATGGCGTTTGTTGTGAAGCCATATACTTATAGTGTATTCCGAAAATGGACCGGTTAGTTTTTTCAGTAACCGGTTTCATTACGGAACACGGTTTTTGAAAATTGTGGTTAGTTTTTAATAACCAAACTAACCGTGCTCGAGCGGCGGTTAGTTTGGTTACTTCACAGCTGTTGTTGACAAGTTTGAAACGTGTTTGGCGGCTTTTGCAGTGTTTGTGGATTTTTGTCTTATAAAACTATATTTTTATGATGACTGATAAATAAACATGTGATACAAAATGTATTTTTATTATTTAACAGTATATATTCATATTAGATGAATTTATTACTTGTTCTGAAGCTCGTATTTACTTTTTTCTTTGTGTTATTTTTTATCCCTATATTTAAGTTAAAACAGGTGTGATGCAGAATACAATATTTTTATAATATAAACATTTTTCCATATTAAATAAATTTCACATTTCGAAACTCATCTATCAAGTGACAACTGTCATCGTGAAAGTGTTCCGTTATGACGTCATTCTAACCGTAACCGTGGTAAAATTGAACCGCACCGTGGTTCATTTTCGGAATATACTATTAATAGATAAATATACTGCTAATGCTTAGCTTTGGACACGTTGAAGACAAGGGTACAGATATATATATATATATATATATATATATATATATATATATATATATATATATATATATATATATATATATATATATATATATATATATATATATATATTTTCTCTTACTATTGTAAAAGAAGTGATTCTGCGCATGTCCATTGTCCAAGTTTCTTGAATGCTATTGGTCGATAGTGATAGCGGGAAATCGTATCTAACGCGCTGCTTATTTTTGTACATAATACGTCATGCAAACAATAGATTGTGCGTTCGATTCCCACAATACAAATATTTTTTTTTTTTAGGTTTAATATAATTACACGATTTACTTTGTTTTTGACCTTTTTTACAAAATATGATAACAATGACTTATAACAATGACATATTTAATTTATTATCTTATTACATAGACTACAGTTAACATATTTCATTATTTATTTACTTTCTCAACATTGCATGACATTAAAATAATATAACAATGACTTACAACAATGACCTTGACTATTTAACTCATCATTACTTTGACTTTTTTTACAAAATAATATAGTACGTACAGTATCAAAGTTATTCTGGATGAATTTAAACTTTAATAAGTACTGAAATTCCATGAAAAGTATTGTATCTAAATTGTTAATTTTTCTTAATTCTCCAAATAAATTAACTTTTAATTAAATTCATTGAATTATAGATTTTAATAAGAAATTTTTACCAAGTAATTCGTTATGTTTCAGCAACTTCAATGTTGTGCCATAATAAAGCGCATGCGCGCTGTAGCAAAATTACAATAGTAAGAGATGGATGCAATATATCGCGCAAAATAGTTATTTATGTACCAAGAGTGAAAACAGGCGTTTCTGGCCCGTGGCATGATTATTAGCACGAGGCGCAAAGTGCCGAGGGCTAATAACATGCTCAGGGTCAGAAACGCTAATTTCACCCGTGGCACATACATTATTTTATGCACAACAAAATAACATTTAATTATATGTTCAACAGATTAAAATATGTACATAGGTTATTATGTCAAAATGACATTTTACAGAATCAAGTATTCACAACAAACAAAAATTGTCATTTTATTTATGTATCCATAGGAATTATTTCCCCGCTTTTTAGGGCTAAAACATATATTTTTCGGCCCGGTTATGCATAAACAAATTTATGATGCTAAAATATTTAAAATAATACATTTATTATCGTAATAACAAAAATTATTACATTCTTTTCTAATTTCAAACATTGACGTTTATAAATAATTTATGAAACACAAATATATTGCTATAATTTAACAGAAATTTTGAAATGTATTTTTAAAGTTGCGGCTAAACCAGGCACTTAAAATATGACAACAGTTTTGTATGAATCTTTTAATTCTGAACATCTTTTGTACTCTATAGTTTTTTTCGTAATGTTAATAAGAGAGCAGAAAATTGCATAAAATTAATTAGTGAATGTATATATAAATATAATATTTACTTACTATCCACCGTGGACAGTAAGTAAATATTACATATCAAGGTCCTGTTTAATTTAACAACAATTTGACAGTTATCAATTTTCCTTCTATTTGTGCAAGTATTGTAAAAAATAGCTTACTAAACTAGAACTGTAAGTGATTTTTTTAGTTCGTGAATGTTTAGGAAATCCTGCATCGGAATCATAATCTGAAAATCATAATTTTTTTGGTTGAACCAGTTTAAAACTTGGTTTTTTAATATGGTTCTGTGATTCAGACTACGAGAAATCGAATGCCGATAAGCGCATCTTCATAACTATTTTAGTTATCGAGTTACAGCGATTTTTGAATCGACCTCAACAGCTAAGTCAAAAAATAATCTAATTAAATATATCTCGAGAGTTGGATAAATTAGAAAATAATTCTCCAGTATCTTTCTCAAACTTGTTGCCATTTGGCAATAGTCACGAAAGCCCGTAGGGCAACAAGTTTTCGAAAGATCTGTCAGATTATTTTCAATTTATTCTCACTCTCTTGTTATATTATTACTGAAAATTCTATTATAGTAAATATAAATCCCTATGTTTACCCTTACCAAGCATCACCCCGTATGTATATACGAGGTGTGGCTATTAAATAACGAGACTGATGCTGTTTTAACATTTTATTTTGATTCCATATCTATTTACTTATTATCACTTTCAATACACACCCCTCCTCTATCCCTACAATGCACCATGCGAATCTTCCATTGTTCGAAGCAGTGCTGGAAGTCTTCTTCAGTCAGCTCCTTCTGAACGCGTGCCGATTTTTCTTTCAGAGCTCAAATCTTGTTGCTATTAAGGTAAATTTTACTTTAGGAAACAGATAGAAGTCGCGCTTGTCCTTCCACAATTCGGGTACTTTTTTCAATAAATTATAAGTTTCGGTAGCAGTTTTGCCAAGTTTCATATAAAATTTCACAACAATAGACCACAGAAGTGGGCGGTTCATATTAGGGCGGTAAATTTGAATGCGAGTCGAATGTTATATGCAGTTACCATTGTCTTATCGCGTTTTTATTTTATAAGTATCAAAATTGAAATTTTTAAGGGAAACGACCAATAATAAATAATAATATATCATCACGCCTTCTACCCATTACTGGGTGTGGCACTCTGCTGAAGCAGATCTCGGTAAGTGATATATTTTGCGCGTGAAGTGCGGTTACCAGTCGTCAAATCACGGCCCCCAAATATGTTAGTGGTGGAGGAGCCACAGGAATAGCTTTTTTCAAATTATGAAAATTTGTCGCCTGTGGGAATCGAACCAGGGACCTCAGGATCCACAGGCCGACTTCATACCACTGAGCTAGCCAAATTACTGTTTTAATGTTACCAATATAAATGGTTATTGTTTTGAAATGTCATGTAATAGATTTTTTGTCTATTTTAAATTTGAAAAGAAACGTATGTCGTAGTGAACTTCATATCTCTATAATCATAACCTCACAATTTCGAATTTCGAATTTTTTGCACTTGTATATTTCGTTATGATTAGAGCCAGGTGCAAAACACCACCCCATTTTAATTTATTGCACAAAAAAGCGCAAAACAAAACATGTAAACAAAAATTAGGTTAAAAATCAAATGTTTGTTTCATAAAAACTGTGCTACGCCATACGTTGCCTTACAATAGAAAGAGATATAACGCTTAAGTCACGCCTCCTGGTGACGTTTACTTCTGTGGTCTATTCGTTGCTCTAATGTTGCACCTAACATTTTTTCGGCGAAACAAAAAACAACTCTAATTAGAACGAATGCTACGGCTATTCGGATTTGTTTACAGAAGCGAGAGATACTGCATTCGAAAGAAAGCTTCACGCTAAAAAGCTGACTGTCGCTGATGGTTAGCGCATCCGTACTTCGTCTGTACCAGCGTCAGTCTCGTTATTTAATAGCCATACCTCGTATATATTTGTTAAAAATACTATTTACTTAACCGTACATTTCAGAAAGCATTATTGAAACATAAAACAGAATATGATGGCCGAGTGATAACAGTGGTCAGAGATGGTTACAGTGTTTTTGTTACAAATCTCAATGTAGAATCAAAGTTTGAAGATGTTTTCAAAGACTGCAATATTCAATTGATAAATAAGATAATAGATAAAAGAGTAAATCAATACACAGGAAGTGCAATTGTTAATTTTAAAGATAATGAGTCTTTAAAGGTATATATATATACAGGCTGTAAAATAAATAAGGATATTGATATCATTTAATTATTTTACACCCTGTTTGAACTTATTATTTGATGTTTTATTAAATTACTCATAAATTTTAGAAAGCCTTATCCAAAAATGAAACAGAATTTGATGGCAACATCCTTTATGTAAGTGCACGTAATCCAAGAGACTCTAAAAATAGTGCTGACTGGAAAAATAAAAGAGAAAATAATTACAAAGGATATGCAACTAGTAATTATAAAGATAAGGAGTATTTAAAGGTATATATACATATAAAATTGTTATTTCAAGTTTTGTTAAATTACTTATAAATTTTAGAAAAGTAAAACTGAATTTAATGGCAAAACCAGAAACGCAGAATTCGGTTATAATAAATATAAACAAAGACACTCTGAAAATAGTGATTACGTTAAACCAACAGAGAGTTCTTGTAATCCTGAGAGCAAAATTGAATTTCTGAAGAAACAATTATTACTTGAGGAATTAAAACTTAAAACTCAGAAATTAGAGCAGGAAATTTACGAACAACAAAAATCATTGAATACATAATTAAAAATAGTGTAACAGTTTCTATTATTGTAATACTTATATTTTATTTTAATATGGACATATTAATAAAAAATACATATATAATTAAGTATGTAACATTACAGCGATCACAGAATATTTACCGAAATTATAATAATAAAATAATCAATTTATATAGTAAGAAAGAGGGTATTATTATCATGTTTAGTATTTACTGATTTTTAATTAAAATCCAGCAATATAGGATGCGGGCACTCACGTGACAATATGACTTTTGTAACGCAAAAACAGCTGTTTGGGCTGCGATCACTGCGCCATCTACAAAATGAACTATTTTTTTGGAACAAGATTTGAAAAGAACCGTTCTTTTCAATCTCGTCACAAAAAATAGTTCGCAGTGATCGTAGCCCAAACAGCTGTTTTTACGTCACATTGTCACGTGAGTGCCCGCATCTTATGGGGATTTATAATTTTGACGTCGTATATAGACTCAAATTTGTGTGAAACAGCTTTGTAGAAACAACGAGGTGATAGACCATGGCCGAGTCAATCAACTGCGTTCTCCACCACTTCTCCACGCAGATATCATTTGTTATTTAGTCAACACATGTTTGATTAATGAATATATCCTATCTTTTTTATCGTCTATTTTCAGTAAAGAAATAATTTCAAAACAAGATATTTTTATTCTAAGACATGTTTGCATATTTTATTTGACATTCAAATGAGCAGTTGTTGTGATCACGTGATAGAAGCTCGACAAACCAAAATAAAACCCTGAGAGAAAAGTTTTCAGAGGTCGCTATTATTTTCGGTACATACAGTGTCAAAAATTGAATTTAAATTTGTGAAATATGACGACGTGTAATTCTTTCCATTTATAGAAATACTATATTATTATAGTAGATTAATAATAAATAAATATATCATTAATAAATTTGTATAAATGCGCATATCGTACATAGTGCGGCGGCCAGGTGTTTTCACTGAGACTATATTTCACTTTCGCGCCAAAGTAGAGCACGCCATTCATTATATACTTGAATGGGTGGAGTTAATGTGCATTTCAGCTACAGTCTTATTATCAGTAATAATATAACAAGAGGGTGAGAATAAATTGAAAATAATTTGACAGATCTTTCGAAAACTTGTTGCCAGGAAATAGTTACGAACGCCAGTAGGGCTTGAGTGGCTATTGCCAAATGGCAACAAGTTTGAGAAAGATACTGGAGAATTATTTTCTAATTTATCGAACTCTCGAGTTATATTTAATTAGATTATTTATGGCTTAACTGTTGAGGTCGATTCATCCAACTTAAAAGATTTTGAACTGGGTCCATATCGATTGATTACTTATTAATGTATTCTTGGAAGTTGTTTCCAAAATTTGTTGGTTTATTTCTGTATCTAAAATACAACTAAAAGATTTTTTTCACACATTTTACTTGACGCGTTGACAGTTTTAAATAATTATTTGACAACTACCTATTATTTGTCACAAACAAAAAAGCATCTACAGAGATAATTCTCGGGAATTATCACAACAGCATAATTCTCACTGACAGGATTGATTAAAACAGAGACACGTGACATATAATGAAGCATTTCATTGGTTTTGAGAAACGTCAAAAAATAATCAGTATTATTATTAAATTTCTATTTAGAAAATTTATATTTACAACGTAAAATAATTTTTTTGACTATCATTATTCTGACACTGACGTAATAAAACGTTACGCTTTTGTTCGTCTCTTGTTTCTAATACTATAAAATTGTAATTCCGTGAATTTTCAAATTTTATTTCTGCCAAAATAATTTTTTTTTATTGATTCGGATGTAGAAATTTTTGCTTTCCAATATTCATTTGAAACTTTTTGTCTAAAATAATTAGGGAAACAATGCGCACGGAAAAACTGATTTCCCATTTATTCTAATGTAAAAGTTTCATAGAGCTCGACAAATCAAAGTAAAACCCTGAGATGAGTGTCTTCGGAGGTCGGTTCTATCATCGGTACATTCAGTGTCAAATGTTTAAATATAAATATGTGAAATAAGACTGCGTGTAATTCTTTCCATTTATAAAAATAATATATCAAAACAACAATAGTTATAATAGATTAATAATATGTAAATATGTCCATAATAAATTTGCATAAATACGCATATCGTACATGAAACAGCGACCAAGTGTTTTCACTGAGACTGTATATTTCACTTTCGCGCGAAAGTAGAGCTACACAATTTGTTATTTACCTGACTGGGCGGAGTTCATGCGCATTGCAGCCACGGTTTTACTTTGTTTTGTCGAGATCTACCGATATTTCATAGACCTGGGTTGGCAACATTGGATGTTTGACATGTGCGGTGGTATTGTTGAGACACACGTGTTTACAGTGAAAGATTTCTAATTTTTGTGTGATTAATTACCTATAAGTAATAATATATTGTTTCTACAGAACAATGGGTAAAAATAAGCGTAAATCTTTAGCTAGTGATGAAGAAACACCTAATAAAGTTCGAAAAACAAATACTTCTGCATCCAAAAACAAAAGTAATAAATCAACAATTAAGAATAATGGAACAAAAATTACACCTAAAAGAGAAAAGTTAACTAAGCAAATCGAAGAAGATGAATCTGACAACTCAATGGTCGAACTAAATGATAATTTACATGATGCCATTAATTCAGATAATGAAATAGAAGCTGAAACAGATGAAAAAGAAGATATTGATAAAGTTGATTCAGATGATGCTAATTCGGATGATAAAGCACAGTCAAACGCAACTGTTTCAGATAAGGGAAAAAGATTTAGTGTTGCTATTTCCGGTTTAGATCGAACTACAAGAGTACAAAACCTAAAAGACATTTTCCAGGACTGCAGAATCCTTAAAATTGAATTAATGAAGAATCCAGTGTCAAAGAAACATAATGGACGTGCAGTTGTTTTCTTCAAAGATAAGAAATCCCAAGAGGTATAAATATATTTTGTTTCATTATATGTAGATTAGTGCGTCCGTTATTTTGACAAAGTCGGAAATTTGATTGACGCTACGGCGTTGATTTTCATCCAAATAACTTGAATTTTAGTCTGTCTGAAAGCTTATTTCATAAGCTTTCCGGCATTTATCTTGAAATATTTTTAGGACTAAATCATAAAAAGTTATGTATAAAAGTAACGGAAAAAGCAATTTTCTCATTTAAACTACGTGCAAATATTGAGCCCTCTTGCGGCACGTTTTAACGTCATTTGACAGACCTGGGATTTTGGATATTATGAGTGGTTTTAGAGGGTGCGAGCATCAAATATCCGACTTTGCCAAAATAACGGACACCCTAATGTAAAATAAATAAATATAAATATATCATCACGCCTTTTACCCATTACTGGGTGTGGCACTCTGCCGAAGCAGATCTCAGTAAGTGATATATTTTGCGCGTGAAGTGCGATTACCAGCCATCAAATCACGGCCCCCAAATATGTTAGTGGTGGAGGATCCACGGGGTAGCTTTTGAAATTATGAAAATTGTTTGTCGCCTGTGGGGATCGAACCAGGGTTCTCAGGATCCACAGGCCGACTTCATACCACTGTACTATGCTACCCCATGACACCCTAATATAGATGTACTTATTTTACTTTTATGTTTCAGAAAGCTTTAGAAAAAAATCAAACAGAATGTAATGGTCGCATAATAACAGTAACACTGTCAACAAGTGTAAAAACAAGAACAGATTTATGCGTTTACGTTAAAGGCATAAAACCGTACACAAAAATTACGGATATTTTTAATGACTGCAACATAGACATATTTAAAATATGCAGAAACCCAATAACAAATGAACCAACAGGACGGGCATATGTTACATTCAAAGATAAAGAATCTGTAACGGTAAATATAATTAATTTGATCATTATAACATAATATGTAACAAGGTTTTCTGCCTAACTTTCTTAGTACTTCAGCTCGGTTTTTGATACAAAATCATTCAGGAAAATCATAGTTGTAAGCCAGAAAGTTAGCTTTTGCGCCCAGGGCGAATTTTTTTTTGGAAACAAAAATGTTTTCACGAATATGCTGAATTAAGGTGGTACTATCATGGAAGCATTTAACCCGGATTTTAATGAAATGTAAATATGTTATTTTTCATGTGTTTCTACACTAGTATGCAATTTTGTTTAAAAAGTTTACCGTTGTTGAGCTGAGTAATGTAAAGTTAAAGTCGACCAAAAATGCATTGGCGTTATAGGAACTGTACCTCGCGAGGCAGCTTACTCCAAAATAAATTCATATATTGTAGTTATTTTTTAACAAAAAACTAACAAACAGTACATCATGTAAAGATAAAGGTATGAGCATTAAAAATCTATGCCTTACCGGATTAGTTTCAAAGAAACTGGCGATGAAAGTTGGATATTCTATGATTTTAAATGAAACTGCCAGAAATGCTTGGCAACGTTGCACGGGTAGACAGAGATGGTCGCACGAATCGAATGACAAAGTAAGAACTATGAAAGTTATTATTTCGATCAGTAAAATATATTAATTTTAATACAAAAAAATATATTACTGCATTTTATATTTATTTATTTGTTGTTACAGTTGATAATAATTGCTTTGGTGCATTTTTCTCATTTATCTTATGAACTGTCAACAGGATGTATCGATAATACAATCACGTTTCGTACCGACTGGTAATATCATGCTGCTTGTGGTTCTCGCCTTGTTGTCATAGCTTCTGCTGTGTAAACTCTTACACTGCTATTGGTTGGCATGAAACATTCGCTTCCAAAAATTTTGTTATGTTACTGAATTTCATAAACTAGTTAAATAGTTTTATTTAATATATTCAATGTTATTATTAATTATACGATATTTGCAACGAAATGTTAATTCTGTTAATAACCTATACCATACAAAAATGTAATAATTATTTTTATAAACTTTCTAGATTACCTATACTTTTGTATGAGACTGTCATGATACAACCACCTTAATTCTATATAACCATAACTTAGAACTTGTTGTTTCTGACTAAACTTATAGAGAAATGTATGGAGAAGTCAGCCAAAGTGCCAAAAGTAGCATACAAGCGGATTTCTGAAAGTTATAGGCCAAAAACTTGAAAAAACCCTCAAATTTCATGAAATTTCACCTAAAAATCGGCAAATAAAAAATCGTAACTCAAATTTTACGGAGAAATATTGATGTTCAGCTGTTTGTATCCCTAGAGTAACTCATTAGGAAGCATTATATATTATTCGTTGGTTATAATTCACTTGTTCTTGTCACTTAAACCATGACTAACTTCATTGAATTGCGCTACGCTTATAGACCACGGGCGTGTGACGTCACGATTTGAGATGTGGTCCGTAACTGTCAAACGAGTGACTCTCACATCAGTATTAAATGTACGATTTAGACTGTATAGATAGAATATATTTTTAACAAGTATATGTGCATATAATTCCAAAACTGACAAGTTTCTATTTTGTGCATCATTTTATGCATGACAAAGTGTGTGATTTATTTTATCAAGTGAAACGTAATTTGAAGATTGTGTCGCGAGTGCATAATTTTACAATTTTATACTGTTTATATATTTAATATATAGAAAATAAATGTTTAAAGAGAATTTTATATGTTTACTTCATAGTGTAAAGCCATGTAATTACTATAATATACAATAGTGTTACTTTGATTGAAGTTTGAACTTTTTATTTTAGGTTACATTTTCCAAATCAACTAATTTCGTTAAAATTTTTAACATTTTACTGTAATATTTAATTTTTTTCATTAATAATTGCTGTTGTGTTTTCGATTGTCGTAGAAATTAGAAAGAATCGACAAAACGAATGTTTAAGTTATAATCAGGAATGAATCAAAAGGGAAAAGGACTCTTTGGCTCTGAAATAGCAATAACAATATAAAAAGGTAATATAAAATATTGTCATAATCACAATATTACAAGACCTAGAGCAAGAAGGGAAAGAACGTCGATTTGTTTGATTACAACAATGTGTTGATACAACAAAACATTGGTTACAACAACGTGTTTTAATATAACATGATTCGCATTTATGACAGTAACCGTCAAAACCTAAAGAAAACTACATATAAATGTTTTGAATTCCTGTTTCTATTTTTTATATTGTAATATTCAACATATCTTGAGCCAAAAACTTCGACCTACCTTCCTTTTCTCTTTTAATTCAATTTAGATAGTGTCGTAGACATTCGTTTTATCGATTTTTTGAAATTTCCACTACGATCAAAAACACAATAACAATTATAAATGAAAAAAATTAAAAACTACAGTAAAATGTTAAAAATTCTAACAAAATTAGTTGATTTGGAAATTGTAACCTAAAATGAACTGTTCAAACTTCAATAAAAGTAACACTATTGTATATTATAGTAATTACATGGCTTTACACTATGAAGTAAACATATAAAATTGTTTTTAAACATTTATTTTCTATATATTAAATATATAAACAGTATAAAATTGTAAAAGTATGCACTCGCGACACAATCTTCAAATTACGTTTCACTTGATAAAATAAATCACACACTTTGTCATGCATAAAATGATGCACAGACTAGAAACTTGTCACTTTTGGAATTATATGCACATATACTTGTTAAAAATATATTCTATCTATACAGTCTAAATCGTACATTTAATACTGATGTGAGAGTCACTCGTTTGACAGTTACGGACCACATCTAAAATCGTGACGTCACACGCCCGTGGTCTATTATGGCCGTTTCATATGTCATTAAAATTCCTGGTTTCAAATTTACAGAGCGGGCACGTCAACTAGCGCCTCTAACGAGATATGTCGTAATTAAATACTGCTGCTTGCATTGATTGAAAAAATCCTAAAAACAAGCCTAGTCTTTGTATATTTATTATCATATGATCTTTACAGTAAAATACTAACCGTTGGCACCAATAATTCAATAATACTTCCTTCTTTTCACCTATAAACACTTCAAAAATTTTAAATGTGTAGACAATATGGCGGCATATTTACCTGAAGTGACAGATAATGCTACGTTGCCATATGAAATTAACTTAGTCTAGACTAGCTAGTCACTTTAGTCAAAACCTCAGAATACTAGTTATAATATTTAATAATATTGATTGTATAAATAAAACACCCAAGTACTATTAAATGTATTTTGTTTGATCTCATAAACTTCAGTTTAAAAATATTTTAAGGTTGTTTTTGGAACTTGACAGCGTTGTCACTCTCCTTTAATTGAAATACAAAGCACTAGATGGCATTACTTGACGTACCAAAACTGTAAAAAACTCACGACAAATATTTATATGGCAAAATGATGAAATGAAACGACCCTAATAAGCGTAGCGCAATTCAATGAAGTTGGCCATGCTTCAACACATTTGCGAAAAAATCGAAATATCGTCATGTTAGTGAAATTGTCTAAATTTTCAAACTAACACCATTCTGTTATATTTCAATAAAAATACCTGAACTTTTCGGCTCTTGAAAGTTAAAAATGAATACTTTTGGGTTTCTACACTAATAGTATATTCCGAAAATGAACCACTGTGCGGTTCAATTTGACCATGGTTACGGTTAGAATGACGTCATTTTGTATGTAAAACGGAACACTTTCACGATGACAGTTGTCACTTGACAGATGAGTTTCGAAATGTGAAATTTATTTAACATGGAAAAATGTTTATATTATAAAAATATTGTATTCTGCATCACACTTGCTTTAACTTAAATATAGGGATATAAAAATAACACAAAGAAAAAATAAATACGAGCTTCAGAACAAGTAATAAATTCATCTAATATGAATATATACTGTTAAATAATAAAAATACATTTTGTATCACATATTTATTTATCAGTCATCATAAAAATATAGTTTTATAAGACAAAAATCCACAAAAACTGCAAAAGCCGCCAAACACGTTTCAAACTTGTCAACAACAGCTGTGAAGTTACCAAACTAATCGCCGTTCGAGCACGGTTAGTTTGGTTATTAAAAACTAACCACAAATTTCAAAAACCATGTTTCGTAATGAAACCGGTTACTGAAAAAACTAACCATGGTTAATGTGGTTCATTTTCGGAATACACATAAATAAATAGTTTTATCGTCGCTTTCAAATCCGCAAATTTAGATTTTTTCGCAAATGTGTTTAAATGACAAGAATAAGTGAGTTATAATCAACGAATAGCATATAACGCTTCCTAATGAGTTATTCTAGGGATATAAATAGCAAAACATCAATATTTGTCCGTAAAATTTGAGTTACGATTTTATATTTGCCGATTTTTAGGTGAAATTTCATGAAATTTAAGGGTTTTTTTCAAGTTTTAGGCCTATAACTTTCAGAAATCCGCTTGTATGCTATTTTTGACACTTTGGCTAACTTCTCTATACATTTCTCTATAAGTTTAGTCAGAAACAACAAGTACTAAGTTATGGTTATATAGAATTAATTTAGCATATTCGTGGAAACATTTTTGTTTAAAAAAAAAATTCGCCCTTGGCGGAAAAGCAAACTTTTCGTCTTGCGACTATGATTTTTCTGAATGATTTTGTATCAGAAACCGAGCTGAAGTACTAATGCCTGTTTTACATTGAGCAAGCGCAACCTGCAATTGCAACTTGTAATATTTACGTTCAATTAGTTGCACCAAAATGTTGCAGAGTTATTTTTTTCACTTTACATTCAGCAACTTGCAACTGGAATATAATACAGAGTGATCAAAAGGAATTGTTACAGTTGGCAATAAAAAAAAACTACTTGAAATTGGTAAGCCTGATACATAAATTCATTTCCTGTTGTTGACAGTGACATTTAAATTTGAGCACATTTATTTCTAAAGTACTTCTATTACTTAAGTCAAAATTCTATTAGCTGTCAGACTCCTGACATAACCTATTTGTATTTATTAGAAATGTCAAATAGCATTTCCACCTTTATCTGACGTTGTGCCAACTGTAGAATAAAAGGATCTCTGGAATTGTATTGCCAACTATAACAATTCCTTTTGATCAGCCTGTATTAATTTATTTACAAATTTTTGTCATTACTAACTTCATATTATATCAGCTTAACCTCTTATATCACTTGTATTATTGACATTTGTTGCATATGTTATATTGCATTGATATAAAAATTTATTCTTATAAGTATTTGCACAATTATTTGCAATGCAGTAAATCATTTTAATATCCTTAACCCAACTTTATCGTTTTTGCACATTTATAATAAGTTGGTAGCAGTCTAACAAACTTAAAATTACTAGAAATAACTAACAGTGGCCTTGCAAGTCTTGCAAAAATTATAACATGTTCTAATTCGTGCAAGAGGTTGATGCAAGATTGCTTCTTGCACTTGCACTTGCAATTTCTGTATTACACTCGTTCAATATTGCTTCAACTTGTTAAAAGTTGCAGTTGCACTTGCAATATTGCTCAGTGTAAAACAGGCATTAGAAAGTTAGGCAGAATAAAACGTCAAATTTTGTTACATTTGTTATTATACTTTTTCCAATAAAAAATTTAGAAAGCACTGCAAAAAGATGGCACGAAATCTAATCATTATGTACTCACAGTGGAACCATCTGTTAAAGTCCATGAAAAAGGAACAGAATTTAAAGCTTTTATTAAAAATTTAAGCTATAATACAAAATTAGAAGATTTATTCGAGGGCTGTAGAATTCATTTATTTACGATTTTAAGAGAGAACTCAACAAATAAACCTAATGGAATGGCAATTGTGTATTTTGAAGATGAAGAATCTTTACAGGTACAGTAGAATATACCGGGTGGTGCTAAGTAAAGGTGAACGTAGGGATTTAACAGAGAATGTTAGTTTGATGCAATTTCCTGTTCTCCTATTAATATTACAAAAAAAAAAAATATCTCTGGGAAACGGACACCCCATCTTCTTCAAAATTTGAAGCGTCAAATAAATTTTTGAAGGGTATGAAAAATTCAGAAAAAAAATTCAACTTTGAGTGGCCAAATTGATAATCTTCATGATTTTAGAGTGCTTTGGTCACTTTTTTGACCACAGATTTAAGAAACAAAATTTTAAAGTTGAAAAAATGTTTGAGTTTAGTTTATTTTACATTTTGATGGCAGCATCTCGTTTCTTATCAAAAACCTGAAATATTTGGCTCGTGTCAATTTATCTAAAAAGTTACCCTTCTGTAGCAAAATGAGTCAACAAAATAATTAATATTTGTAATTTACCAATTTTTTACTCTAAAACAAGGCATTCTACAAAAAACAATTTTGTAACAAAAATTATTGGTATTCATCCAAGAACACGTGCAATATTTTTCAGAATTTTTGACACATTTAAAAATTTTTGCTTTTTTTGGTTTTTCAGGAAAATTTTAAATGTGTCAGAAAATTCTAAAAAAAAATCACACGTTGTCTTTGATAAATTCTAAACAATTTCTGTTCTTTAAATTTTTTCTAGAAATTTAATCTTTTTCGAGTAAAAAAATAATTTCAAAATTACCAGTCCAACAAAAAATATTTCAAAAATGAATAAAAAAATCACACATATTCTTTTATGCATTCTTATCATTTTTTGTTACATAATTTATTTCGTGCGATACCTTGTTTTTGAGTAAAAATTTGGTAGATTTCAAATATTAATTATTTTTTTGACCCACTTTTGCTAAAGAAGGGTAACTTTTTAGATAAAATGACACGAGACAAAATATTTCAGTTTTTCAACAATAAACATGATGCCACCGTCAAAATGTAAAATAAACCAAACTCAAGCATTTTTTTTCAACTTTAAAATCTTGTTTCTTAAATCTGTGGTCAAAAAGGTGACCAAAACACTCCAAAAATCATGAAATGTATCAATTTCGCCACTCATAGTTGAAAACTAGATACTTTTTCCCATTTCTTCATGCCCTTTAAGAATTTATTTGAGGCTTCAAATTTTGAAGAACGTGGGGTGTCTGTTTCTCAGAATATGGCCCATATACTGCTGTGTGTGCGTATGTGTGTGCGTTCGAGTGTGCGTATGTGTTCGAGTGTACGTACTACGGACAATTGAATGCCAACCTCTGCAAATGTCTCTTTTTTAAAAAAAAAATCATAACTTTTTTTAAATCATCCGATTTTGATGCAGTTTTACGTTCGAGTAACAAAAATGTCCATATTTTCATTGTCTGTACACAGATTTGTCAATTGACGGCTGATGATTCCCATAGAAAGCTTGGAAAATCACCTTTTTTTAGAATAAAAGTGGTTCTCGTTTGGGGGTGGCGGGGGGATGGGAAAGGGAAGTTAGTCAAAATCAATTCACAGCTTTTCAAAGACTAGACTTTGGGCGACTTCGGACAAAAAGTTTCATCCAATTTGTTTCAAAACTGACAATCTGACAGGGGGTTGAAAGGTGACTTTTTTTTTGGATTTTTTGGGTGACCGGTTTTTTTTTTGAGCAGTGTTTTATCGTGTTGTTAATTAACTTTGCCTTGTACGGAAATAAAATAATTTTAAAATACAAGTCTCACTTTTGGCATTTAAGCATTGTTTACAGGTATTATTAAAATAAACAATAAACCAAATTAAAATAAGTGTCAAATTGTAATTTCGTAGATCACTTTTCATGTTTTCAATGAGAGAAAAATTAGATCATGTAGTAACACAAATTTTAATTTGAGTTATATACAAATATAAATCTCATATCATAAATATTATATTGAAAATAAGATGAGAATCAAACAGATTTCTTAATTCTTGTATTATAGGCTTAAAAGTTATGTTTTGTTTGATTTTATTTATGTAATAGATTGATATAAATACAAATACACATAACAAATAGACAAAAAAAGTATTTAAATTTGTGAAATAAATTTCTAGTCTTTGTCGTCTGGGTTTGAATTGAAGAAGAAGGACAATCTTCGAATAACTCTTCCATAAATTGACACCATTTCTAGAATAAATTTCGATTTACAGTTTTTATTTTCTAATATTTTGTGTCCGTGTATGCTTAATAAACTTAGATTACTCAATCGTTACGATAGGGAACATGTCGCTAGCTGAGCATAAGAACACAGCTGGAAAGTTTCAGCTTGAATTTATTATCTTGAAACTTATAATTTAATTTTTATTTAATTCCTATATATACATTAACATGTAAAATCATATTGATTTAATTTCCAGCTTCATAATTATTTAAAACAAAAAAGCTTCAAATAAAAGTTTTAGAGCATAAAATACGAAATTAATTTTGCATGGTTGGTAACGGCACAAATTAGAACTGAAAATGACTAAAATTGTCTCAAAATTATCGATAGCTATGAAATTGAAACAAAATTAAACAAATGTTTGACGTTCAACCTGTCAAAACTGACAAAATAAATTCTTTATTTATTATTTAATTTATTTTGACAGATGAAACGTCAAACATTTGTTTAATTTTGTTTCAATTTCATGCCTGTCGATAGTTTTGAGGCAATTTTCGTCATTTTCAAATCTAATTTGTGTCGTTACAAAGTATGTGAAATTAATTTAGTTTATTGGTTCAAATGTATAATTTTAAGCCCTAAAACTTGTATTTCAAGCTTTTTTGCTTAAAATATTTAGGGAAGCAGGAAATTACAAAATTATAATTTTACATGTTAAAATCCAAGGTTAGAGAGTCGTGGTCACCACCCTAGTCAATATCCAGGGGGGGGGTGCGTGCCCCGGCTGCCCCCTTCCCCTGTGGTCGCCCATGGTACTCTACAGTTTTTTCTGTAATATTAACCGGAGGAAATTGCATAAAAGTAATGTCCCATGTTAAATTCCTACATTCACCCTTACCAAGCATCACCCCGTATTTGTATTTGTTAAAAAATATTACTTAACCATACTTTTCAGAAAGCATTATTGAAACATTCAACAGAACATGATGGCCGCGTGATAACAGTGCTCAGAGATGGTTGCAGTGTTTTTGTTAGAAACCTGAATGTAGAATCAAAACTGGAAGATGTTTTCAACGACTGTAATATTCAATGGTTTGATATGATATTAGATAAAAAAAAGAAAAAATATTTTGGGACAGCAAATGTGAATTTTAAAGATAAGGAATCTTTAGAGGTACTAATTTACATACCGGGTGTATCACTAAAAGCAGGCCATAGGCGTTTAATATGGGAAAATAGTTTTTCCGTGTGCATTGCTTTCCAAATTATTTTGGACAAAAATACGTCAAATAAAAATTAAGGAGCTTAACATTTTATTTTCTGTTTCGTAATGGCAGAAATTAAATATAAAAATTTACAAAATTACAATTTAAAATAAAATAAATAAATATATTATCATACCGTCTACCCATTACTGGGTGTGGCACTCTGCTGAAGCAGATCTCGGTAAGTGATATATTTTGCACGTGAAGTGCGGTTACCAGTCGTCAAATCACGGCCCCCAAACATGTTAGTGGTGGAGGAGCCACAGGGATAGCTTTTTCAAATTAGGAAAATTTGTCGCCTGTGGGAATCGAACCAGGGACCTCAGGATCCACAGGCCGACTTCATAACCACTGAGCTAGCCATCCCAAAATTACAATTTAAAATAAAATAAATAAATATATTATCATACCGTCTACCCATTACTGGGTGTGGCACTCTGCCGTAACAGATCTTGTCGATATACAGAGATCAAAAGGAATTGTTACAGTTCGCAATCCAATTACGGAGATCTTTTTATTCCACAGTTGGCACGACGCCAGGTAAAGGCGGAAATGCTATTTGACATTTCTAATAAATACAAATAGGTTATGTCAGGAGTCTGACAGCTAATAGAAATTTTACTTTTTAAGTAATATAAATACTTTAGTAATAAATGTAATAATAAATGTACTCAAATTTAAATTTATATTTTAAAAAGTCACTGTCAACAACAGGAAATGAATTTATGTATCAGGCTTACCAATTTCAAGTCTTTTTTTATTGCCAACTGAACAATTCCTTTTGATCACTCTGTATTTATCGCGTGAAACCATTAAATCACAGCCCCCAAAAATGTTAGTGTTGGGGAAGCCACAGGGATAGTTTTAATGTGGTGAAAATTAGTAGCGTTCGATTTGCACCAAATCTCAGTTCATCTCACCTCACCTCAGTTTGACAGCTTTTTTGTGCTGTTCTATTTGCACTGACATAACTGAGATCAAGTGAGACACTCACTTCCCCCCTTGCCGATGCTGCACTACCTATTTCACTGGTGCGTACTGAGATTTTCTACTCAGTTAGAGTGGGGGTAGAATTCGTTATGTTTTGTTTGTAGTTTGAATATTTGGAAGTTATTTAATATTTTTTTTAAATTGTACATGTTATTATAAATCATATCTCACAGCTAACTGTCAACAAAAACATCAAGCAAATCATGTGTTGTCCGCGAAATGATACTACAACGTTCGTCACGTAACCGACTCAGTTCAGACCTGTCAAAACCCGTTCGATTTGTCATCGAAAAAATATCATCTCATTTCAGACAATCTCAACTCAGTTGAAATGAACTGAGGTGAGATTGTTTGCAAATCGAACGCTACTATTGTCGACTGTTGGAATCGAACCCGAGTTCTCAAAAATTACAATTAAATAGTATTAAAACAAAATAACAAATAAATGCACGACTTAATTCAGATAAATATTTTGAAACATTGAAATTTTCATCGTTTAAAAGTAAGATTTTGATCTGTCTGTAAATTTTACATAATTTTTATAAATTTATTGAGAATAGAAAATTATTCACATAAAGAAAAATTACAAATAATTAAATGACATTATTCAAGTGATTATTTTTTGACGTTTCTCAAAACCAATGAAATACTTCATTGTATGTCACGTGTCAGCGTTTTAACCAATCCATTCATTATTATACTGAGAATAAAGCTCTTGTGATTATTCCCGGGAATAATCTCTGTAGATGCTTTTTTGTTTATGACAAATGATAGGTAGTTATCAAATAATTATTTAAAATTGTCAACGCGTCAAGTAAAATGTGTGAAAAAAATTGTTTTAGTTCCATTTCAAATAGAATTACGTCAACAAATTTTGTAACAACTTCCAAGAATACATTAATAAGTAATCAATCGAAATGAACCCAGTTCAAAATCTTTAAAGTTGGATGAATCGACCTCAACAGCTAAGTCAAAAAATAATCTAATTAAATATAAGTCGAGAGTTTTCGAAAGATCTGTCAAATTATTTTCAATTTATTCTCACTCTTTTGTTATATTGTTACTGAAAACTTGACAGAAAAACTTAATGCATTTGTTTGTAATTTTTGTTTTAATACCATGGTTAACATTCATTAAATTGTAATTTTGTAAATCTTCATATTTAATTTCTGTCGTTACAAAATACAGAAAATAAATTTAGTTTATAAATTTAGATACAGAATTTGAAGCTCTACAACTTTTGTTTCAAATATTTTTGTCTAAAATAATTTGGGAAGCAATGCTCTTGGAAAACCGTTTTCCCATATTAAACGCATATGGCCCGCTTTTCGTGATACGCCCTGTATAAAATTGTTATTAGAAACTTAATTAATTTAATTCTAGAAAGCGTTATTGAAAGATAAAACAGAATATGAAGGCAAAATCATCAAAGTAGAATTATATCATGGAAAAAATAAACCAATAAAATCTGGAAATAGTGATTACTTGAAATCAAAAGGAAATACTTACAATCGTGGAAGCAAAATGTCATTCTTGAAGAAAAAAAAGTTACTTGAAAATTTAAAGAATGAAGCTCAGAAATTAAAGCGGGAAATTAACAGAAAACCAAAACCATCCAATAAAAGAAAACGTTCCCAGAAATAATTTGAAATACTGTTGAATAATAAAAAATAATGTAACAGTTTTTGTTATTTGATAATAAATGTTTTATTAATTAATATTTTATTTTGGCATCATCAATTTGCTTATTGGCCCTCAAAAGTGGGCGCTTTTTGGCTGTTATAGCCCTAGGTCATATAAGGTTTCCAAGCAACAGCTATTTAAACAAATCAAAATCATAATTTATAGATAAATGTTAGACAACACAATAAATTCGTATTGTTTTCGTAAAGCTCTTTTAACTTCTGTGGTACTAATTTTCCCGGTGCAGGCTCAAATTCATTCAAAATTTCTTTGGAATAGTTGTTGATATTTTCAATTTTTATTTTACAATAAATTAACATTCTGTTCGTAAATAAACACTATCAGGCAGATTCATAAAGCGGATTAGTGCTATACTCCATTCCCTGTATTAAAACGATTACGTCACATTCGGTATCCGTGTGATTCAAGATTTTGTACTTACAACGTTTACATTGGTATTGGATTGACATTTTTAAAACATAACCTAAAATTTAAATGTCAGATTAAAATATTTATAACTGTATAAAATTTAATTAGTTTATAAATGAAACCAAATATAAATTTATCTTATCCCACGAAATATATTACCTACCTTATTGAAATATGTAATTTTGTAAATTAAAACTCAAAGGAATATACATTTTTATATGTATTATTATTATATATAAATAAATAATATATGAAAATACAAAATACAATGCTTGTACTACAGTTAAATTAATTTAACGGTCCTCGATTATCTAACTCCAGCGTAAAATAATCATTATGATGACAAACGCATTTCTGCATTTGATTACCCAAAATTTTATAAGCCATTTCTTATTTCTCAGTCTTTATTTATGTATCAAAAATGTCACAAACTTAGAAATGACAGGCGAGAAAATAACAAAATCATGGCCATAGGTCTCTATTTTTATTTTATAAACAAATGTGAACAAAGTAAATATAAATTTTCGTATTAGTAAGAACTGTCATACGTTTTCATTAAAATAATTAATGTGATAGAATATGAAAAAAAAACATGAAACATGTGTCTTTACTTATTAAGACATACGTTAATGCCATTCGCATAGGTACGAACATGGCCAACTTCATTGAATTGCGCTACGCTTATTATGGCCGTTTCATTTCATCATTTTGCCATATAAAAATTTGTCGTGAGTTTTTTACAGTTTTGGTACGTCAAGTAATGCCATCTAGTGTTTTTTCTTTCTATTAAAGGAGAGTGGCAACGCAGTCAAGTTACAAAAACAACCTTAAAATATTTGAAAACTGAAGTTTATGTGATCAAAGAAAATACATTTAATAGAACCTGGGTATTTTATTTATACATTCAATATTATTAAATATTATGACTAGTATTCTGAGCTTTCGATTAAAGTGACTAGCTAGTCTAGACTAAGTCAATTTTATTTGGCAACGTAGCATTATCTGTCACTTCAGGTAAATAATGCCGCCATATTGTCTACCTATTTAAAATGTTTGAAGTGTTTATAGGTCAAAAGAAGGAAGTATTATTGAATTATTGGTGGCAACGGTTAGTATTTTACTGCAAAAGTCGTATGTTAATAAACACACAATGACTAGGCTTGTTTTTTAGGATTTTTTCAATCAATGCAAACGACGGTATTTTCAAATTTAGTTACGACGTATCTCGTTAGAGGCGCTAGTTGACGTACCCGCTCTGTAAATTTGAAACTAGGATTTTTAATGACATATGGAACGGCCATAATAAGCGTAGCGCAATTCAATGAAGTTGGCCATGGTACGAATATGATTAAAAAAAGATAGCTATATTTCATCGTATCTGTGATAACCTCGTTCACATATGACGTCATCGTTTTCATACAGGGAATGGAGTATAATACCATTTTTTATTTTGTTTTTAACTCTCTTTTCAATACACGAAACAAGTTTATTTTAACTTAAGTTAAAAAGAGTGTTAATTAGCATCAAATTTCATTCATTTCATAAATCTATTTTAATTTGAAACATATTTATAGATAATTTTAAAAACGATGTTAGTGCTAACCCGTTTTGTGAATCTGCCTGTATAGTAATACCAACAATCTATTAAAATTAACAACAAAATAGTCTGGTAGACTTTTCCTGACTGTTTTGCATTTTACCTGACTTTTATTTTTGTTGTAATTTTGGATATGTGGTCTGCTAACATTTTGAATTGTTTATGATTAATAGGTTTGTTTCAGTCACCAGTTGGAACCGTCCTAGAACTGTATTAAAATCGATTCAGCGTTCCAGCGTGACAATTCCGAACTAGTACCAAATTTTGTGTTCCAGCTCCAAAAATTACGGTAATAGAATTGGTTCAGAACCGTTCAAACAGTCCTTATTCCTAAGCAAGGACTAGTAGTTCTAGATGTGCATTTTTTTCAATTTTGACAACTGATTTTTGAAATGACAGCCTGGATTTGTTTTATTTGTAATTTGTGTGACATGATACTGGTTGTAATTAAAAGCTGTATTCCATTTGCCACTTGGTTCATTTAAATCAGTTCAGATAAATTCGACAAATGACTAAATGAACCAAATTATGCAAACTGATGCATTTATTGGGGTGAATTACTTCAAAGTAAATTCTTCTTCTTCGTTAGCGCTACAACCCTGGGTGAGTTTTGGCTTCCACGGTGATTTGCCTCCATCTTGTACGGTTCGTGGCTATTTCCTTCCAATTCCTAACGTTCATATCCTTTTTTCTACGCCGTGGTCGATGCCGTTGATCCGTTTTAGTCCGAGACTCATTCTGTGGTTTCACAACCTGTATTTTTTTTCCAGGGTTAGGGTGTTAACCTAACGCCCAACCCCCTTTTCGGAGGACCATTTCTCCTGCTTCCGTTAGCCCTGTCCCTTCTCTCCACTTGGGTTGGTTACCAAATCTCGAATCAGATCCATGTTTCTAGAGTTCACCACTTAGCGGTGGAAGTCAGAATTGGGTAGGAGAGGCTATGCGGTGTCATATAGACATACTCCGTGCGGTTCGCTTGCACTACCCCCTTTGAACCCCCAAAGTAAATTAGAATCAGTAATTCTAGTATTGAAAATAAAGTCAGTGAAGCAATCTAGCGAAATAAATAAGTAATTTGATTCAGTAAATGTAAGTTAGATCTGATCCAAATGGCAAATGGAATATGCCTTATATAAAACGCCTTTTTTCAAGAAGTGGCAGTGACAGAAATGATAGTTTTAAATACGGAAAATCCAAAATATGAGAATTACATGAAGGAAACGGTGCATTTTTATACTGACAGAAAATTTAAACAACATTTTAGATTATGCAAAGGTGTGATCATAAGACAGCCAGTTTTCTGAATGTTGCTGACAGATTTGATAAAATGATATCTTTTTTAAAACAAGCAGATATGACTTTTTTTTTATATTAGATGACAATAATATGAATGAAGATAGTAGCATTATAGTAGTAACATCTCTTGAGAGCATCGCGAACTATTTTAGAAATTTGTGTTCCGATAAACAGTTCTAAGATCATAATAGAACCGAACTGCAACAAACCTATTTATTGATTAAATTAAACGTTTTCGGAAAAAAACAGTATACATAATACGTCTGGAAAGTGTTTTTACTTAATGCAGCGGATTAAAATGTGACTACACACTTTGGGAATCTAAAAACATATTAATTTTTCTACAACTGTGCGATGTCTTTGTTATTACGTAACTATTATTGCCTTGATTACGAGCGGAAAGGAGACAAATGCAGACCAAGTGCGTTTCTGTATGCGAAGAAACACTAGTGCGAAAAGTAATACCTTTTCATATTATTAACAGTAATATTATTGACTACAATTTCGGAGGCTTTAAAAGTACCAGCAGCAAGTTGATTATCATTGTCGAAAATAGATCCAACATAGCATGATCTGGGGCTTCAATTATCTTTGGAGGTGTTTATGATAAAGAAGAATCGCTCACTGTAGTATTCCAATATAGACGATCTTGAAATTAGTGAAATATTTTTAAATAATGTAGAACAATGTGCAAGCAATCAACAAACAAACTATAGCAACGCCGTAAAACATCGTTCTCGTGTAATATCATTAAAGTTTTATAAATTTTGATAATATTTTAGTGATTTTCTAAATCGCACAATTGTAGGAAAAATGTTGTTTATAACACGTGCTGAAAAAGGTTACGTGGTCGTTCAGGTTTCCGCATTCGGCAAGCCTCGTGCGTTAAATTCTGCACTTGCACGTAATAAGCCTTTTTCGGCACTTTTTATAAAAATAACTATTACCTATAATAATCAACATAACTTATCACGAGTAAAAAAATAATAATTAAAAATTCATGAAGATTACTATTTATTTTTTCATTTATTCTGTAATATTTACAACTAACGAACAACTATTTTCTAAAATCATTTAATCCCACTGAAAAACTGTTCCAGGTGTGGCTAATTTCTTAAGTCCAGCAGCTTCTTCAGGGGCTCTGAAACAGAAAAATACTAGAGTAAAAAAATATGTCTCACAATAATTAGATTTAATATTTATCTGTTAGTTATAACATAAAACTAAAAGACAGAGGGATTGTTGTGCCAAGATTTTGATCCTTTACCTTTATGACAAATCTTGAAGCCAAATCCTTATTTTTTGCTGACTGCAGAAAATCTTGCTTTGACTTCAAAATAAATTCCAACCTTCGAAGGACCACCCACCTTTTGTGAGACCCACAAACAACTTAGCAATAAAGTCAAATTGAAATAATGGCAAAATTATTAATTTATTTTATACATAAGTGACATTTCATAATGTTCTCAAAAAATCCGCCCGTCAACAACAACCCAAAACAAAAACTCTCTTTTCTTTTTCTAGCCGCCTTGCCCTTTTCTTCTGGCTTTCTCAAAAATGCAGCAACATTCCACCCCCTGGTTTAGAGATCCAGATTTCTAAACCATCTTCGTAGCTGCTTCATTTTTGAATTCGATGTTTTAACTGGTCTTCGAAAAATTCCCATCCTAGTTTTAACGTCGACTACTCTAATTCTTCCATCCGGACCAGGATAAACAGCTTCTATAATTCCTTTCGACCACGTGTTTCGTGGTGCTTGATCATCCACAACAATAACAAGATCCCCAATTTTGAGCGGCGATGTTTCTTTAAACCATTTAGTTCTTCTGGTTAAAGTTGGTAAGTACTCTCTTACCCAACGTTGCCAGAAGATGTCTGCAAGGCGTTGAGATTCCCTCCATTTCTTACGAGCATTAAAATCTTCATCACTGAATTTCCCATAAGGAGCAACATTACTCGATGCCCCTATTAAAAAATGATTTGGTGTTATACTTTCAGGATCGTCGATGTCTTCCGAAACTCTGGTTAATGGTCTGCTATTAACAGAGTGTTCTGCTTCTACCATCAGCGTTTGCAATACTTCTTCTCTAGGTGCTTGATTCAAGAGTGTAGTTATTTTTGTTCTCCAAACTTCTTGTAATAAAATCTTAGCTTTTATTATAAAATGCGCAATGAATCCTAAAGGGTCATAAAGGAACATTATGAGTTTCAACATTTCTCGTTTGGTTGGAATTTTTTCTCCAAATAATATCTGTGGATCTATTTTATCGAATTTTAGCTTGAACGTAAATACATCTTTCCATGGATTCCACTGCAAACCAAGGACTCTTTCAGTTTCATCTTTTCTTTGCAGATCGAGATTTTGAGCTGATAGCGCTCTGAGTTCTTCTGGAATTTTCCTTAAAATTTCGTGAGAATTTGAATTCCATTTGCATATTTTGAAGTTTCCTCTTCGGTGCACTTCGGATACATCTTGAATTAATTTCCAGGCACTTTCTTCGTCATCTGCTGAATCTAGCATGTCATCCATGTAGTGATTTTTTATTATTGATTCAGCTGCTTCTGGAAATTCATCAGCATATTCCTCAGCATTTCTGTTCTTGATTTCTTGAGCAGAAGCTGGTGAACAGATAGCTCCAAACATCATGACGTCGATTTGCATTTCCTTTGGAGGATTTTTCCTGTCTGTTCCTCTCCAAAGAAATCGTTGAGCAGGTAAATCAGTCTGAATTATTTTTATTCTATGGAACATGTCGGTAATATCTCCACAAATTCCTATTTTCTTTTTTCTAAATCTTAAAAGTATACCTGGTAAAGAATTTAGCAGATCTGGTCCTTTCAGGAGGCAGTCATTGAGACTCACACCATTACTCTTCGCAGCTGCGTCGAAAACCAATCTCCACTTTCCAGGTTTATTGGGATTATAAACTGGAAAATGGGGAAGATACCATAGCTTGGGGTTTTTCATTCTTGCTTCTTCATTAGTGAGTTCTCGTGCATATTCTTTATCTAAATACTCCTGTATTTTTGCAATATATTCTTCTGCAAGTTTTTGATCACGATCCATGTTCTTTTCTATCGAGTAAAGTCGTTTCAAAGCATTTACTTTACTTTCTGGTAAACTTGGTTCATTTTCTTTCCATAATAATCCAGTCTCCCATTCAGTGTTTATATGTCGACTAGTTTGATCCATTATTATCTGCGCTCGTTCTTCAGTTTTAGATTTTATCTTATTACCAATAAGTTTCGTACCAAAACTTTCCATAGTGAAGAATGATTTGACATATTGATGAAGTTCGTCTTGTTCTATATTTATGTGAAGAGTAGTATCAAATGGCTGTTCCACACCCACTTCTTTATCATATTTCGTGTATATCTTATCTACCCTCTTTTTTACCCAATAGTTATTTCCGTGGACTACCCATCCTAACTTGCATCTTGTCAAAATTGGAGAATTTTTAGGCCCTTCAAAAACTTCTCTAATCAGTATGAGGTCTATATTGTCTTGTCCAATCAAGAGTCGAGGTTTTGCATTTTGAAGATTTTCTAGTTGGACATTCTTTAAATGTGGCCACCGTTGAACAAATCTCTTCATATCCACTGTTTGTGACGTAAGATTTAGATCTGAAATCGTTCTTACATTCTTCATTGTGAATAATTCTGTATTATTTCCCTTTATTTCAACCCTGACTCGCATGGATTTTATTTCTTGTTTATCTGTAGAATTCGTCCATTTTAGGCGCAGCGTTTCTGTAGGCCCAATAGCACCAATCTCGTACGCCAGTTTCTCATCTATCATAGTGATTGTTGATGCATCGTCCAACAACGCATATGTAGACACTATGCCATTTGGTCCAGTTACAGTTACGGGAAGAATTCGGAGGAGTACTTCCTTTTGTTGTTCCTTAAACGTCATTGTTGTATTTATAACTGCATTTAACTGACCGGCATTGCGTTTAACTTCTTCGTCGTGTTTTTCTGGAGGATTTTGTGATTTTACAGGAGTTTGAGAATTCTGTTCAACTCGATGAAGCAATTTATGATGGCGTTTTTTACATCCAGAAATTCCGCATTCTTCTTTATTTTGACAATTCTTCACAAAATGGTCTGTTGCCAAACACGAAAAACATACCTTACTTTTAGCAGTCCACTTTTGTCTTGCTTCTGCAGGCTCTTTTTGGAAGTTTCTGCAGTCTGTTATTTTATGATAAATTTTATTACAAAATAAACATTTATTTTCTTCAGCCGTCGCGCAGACAGGTTTTCTGGAGTATCGTTCTGGTTTCTTTTCTTCAGAATATTCTTTAAAAGACGCGTTTGACACCGGAATTAAGTACTGTGCTTCGCGATTAAGCCAATTCGCGAAGTCTTCAAGTGTAACATCTTCGTCTTGGATTATCTTCTTGCCCCATTTTATTTTATAGCTAATTGGTAGTTTCTCTACTAACTCTTCCATTAAAATACAATTAATCATATATTTCGACTTTTTGAAAGATCGAATAGTTGCCGTGAGATTTGCTACTTGGCTTGCAAAATCAATAAATTTCTCCAAGTCGTGACTTTTAATTCTTGTAATCTTCTTAATTTTGTCAATCATGGTCTTAATAATGGATTCTGGTCTGCCAAATCGCAATTCCAGTAACTCGATTATCCTTTCCACATTTTCAGGATGCACCATGAGGCCCATAACTGCTTCACGTGCTTTACCTTTAAGACACCTCTGAAGTCTTCCCATGTTGTCCAAATTTCCGATGTTCCATCTCTTCGTAGACTGGCGAAAATTTGCGACGAACAATGGCCACTCCTCTGGTTCTCCTCCGAAGAAAGGTAAATCTTGCGGCCATCTCTGAAGCGTGTGCTCACTTTTAATCTGCGTTAATGCTTGAGCCATTTGTGACAGCGTGGCGGTTTGTTGATATAGAAACGAATTTTGTTGGTTAATAAGAAGAGCTAAATTGTCAATATTTCTCACCTTTTCATTACTGTCTCTTGGTTCAAGGTGAGATCCGTCCAAATTATCATTCCAATTTTTCGAATGTCGAAATTCTTCATTATTATGTTCGTTATCAATGTCGATTATTTGCAATTCATTAATTTCATCTTCTAGTCTCGCATTAAGTTGTTGTAATCGAAGACTAGAAAGCCTTTTCTCTCTTTCGAACTTTTCATTTTCTAACTTAGCAATCCGTTCTTCTTCTTCGAGCTCCGCTTCAATGATTTCTCGACGGAGAGATTTACGCGACATTGTAGAACATCTACTTCCTCCACTTTTGACAGATATACGGTCATCGTTATCGTTTCTTCCTTGAAGTTCTCTGGTTTCACGAGTTTTTCTTGTTGGTCGCTCAACTACGTACTCATTTAACCGTGAGTTAATACCTTTGTTAACTCTGTTGCTCACCCTTCGTTCGTCTTTATCGCTCTCGCTGAATGTTTTACTCTGTGACTCCATAGCGCCTGAAGCCGGCTCGAAGGACCAAAAATGTTGTGCCAAGATTTTGATCCTTTACCTTTATGACAAATCTTGAAGCCAAATCCTTATTTTTTGCTGACTGCAGAAAATCTTGCTTTGACTTCAAAATAAATTCCAACCTTCGAAGGACCACCCACCTTTTGTGAGACCCACAAACAACTTAGCAATAAAGTCAAATTGAAATAATGGCAAAATTATTAATTTATTTTATACATAAGTGACATTTCATAATGTTCTCAAAAAATCCGCCCGTCAACAACAACCCAAAACAAAAACTCTCTTTTCTTTTTCTAGCCGCCTTGCCCTTTTCTTCTGGCTTTCTCAAAAATGCAGCAACAGGGATATTACTAATTTGTCGAAAGTTCGTTACAAGCTCTAGGTGTGAAATATAAATAAATATATCATCACGCCTTCTGCCCATTACTGGGTGTGGCACTCTGCCGAAGCAGATCTCGGTAAGTGATATATTTTGCGCTTCAAGTGCGGTTACCAGTCGTCAAATCACGGCCCTCAAAGATGTTAGTGGTGGAGGAGCCACAGGGGTAGCTTTTGAAATTATGAAAATTGTTTGTCGTTTGTGGGAATCAAACCAGGATCCACAGGCCGACTTCATACCACTGAGCTAGCCACCCCATATAAATAAATAATATAATTAAAAAATATAGGTTAAATATATCAAGTCTGGCAATGTTTCTACTGATTTATCAATATGTAATTTAATTATATAAATTTGTTGTAGGCAAATTTAACTAAAATAATGTATATTTACGGGCTGCAAATGGACTTACACCACTTTCAAAATTAGTCAATTGTAAAAATCAATGAATTTATTATTTTACTTTTGTGCGAAATTTTGTACTATTCGTGTTTATTATTATTATAGTTGAAGATGGTATTAACCAATACCGAAATATAAACCAAACTTTCAACTCAACAATGATTTAATACATTTTTTCCCGTCCTACACTCATGACTTTATATACATAGAAATTCACAAAATAAAATAATATTGTTATAAAATAATGTTGATTTTTTTTTAAACTAAGTAACAACAGTATCTTTGAACCATGGTTTTACTTTTACTGTAGTTACTTAATTCTGAAAAATAATTAATAATTTTCATAATTTGAAAAAAAAGCTATCCCTGTGGCTCCTCCACCACTAACATGTTTGGGGGCCGTGATTTGACGACTGGTAACCGCACTTCATGCGCAAAATATATCACTTACCGAGATCTGCTTTAGCAGAGTGCCACACCCAGTAATGGGTAGAAGGCGTGATGATATATTTATTTATTTTATTTTTAATTCTGAAAATGTAACAATTAATTCTTTAAATTGGTAATGGCCAAAGTTTTGCGCCGGAACGTCGCTGTTCAAATAATAAAATTAAATTCAAAATTGTTTCAATTTTTGCAATTTTATTAACCACGTTAAGCCTGTAATACATTTAATATTCAAATTTTATAAAATAATATTGATTTACCATTTCTTCTGACCTATATCACTATCTGATGTTAATATGAAATTATCTATTTTATGAGGAAAATAAAATAAGTAACCTAAAATAGTAACTCTCGACACGTGAAGTAAAACATACGTAAAACAGCAGGCCACTGACCCTGCTACCTGTCTATGGAAATTGGACTTACACCACTTTCATAATTCATGGTTACGCAATTTCTTTTACCGGACAATTTTAAATTGAACAAAGCATGGACATTTTTTAAGAAATTAAATACTAACTATTTATAAATAAAAAGTTTACACTAAATTAAGCATAAATTACGTGATATCTATTTTTTTTTAAATGGACTTACACCACTTTCTAAATAAACGGTCCATATAATGCTGCTCATATTATACTTATCGAGATCTGCTTCCTCAGAGTGCCACACCCAGTTATGGGCAGAAGGCGTGATGATATATTTATTTTATATTATACTCGTACAATATGAAATTTAATATTCCACAGCCTATTTCCAACCAATAACAATAAAGTATTTTCTTATGTTTTAGGCACGTGATTTTAGTCGTCAGTGAATAATAATTGTTTTTAGTCACTAAAAATAAACGCACGAGGTACCTCAAAATCCGCTACTGTAAGATAAAATATTAAAAAAAATTCAATTATACAGTGAATTTATAAGTATTTTTTTGTAAAATAACATTAATATAACTCTGCTACTTTTTACTTTCTTATACAGAGTATAAGGACGTATTGGAATCGTGAAAAAAATCGTTGACGTGATTTTCTCGGAAATACGTGTTTTGAGGTCCACTAAATCCATTTTGATCATTTTCTCAATGATATCCGAGTGTGCAATATCTCAAGAACGAGATAAGATTTGTTAACGAAACTTGGTAATTATAAGTTTCATGAAAATACGAAGAGCTGCGTTGATTTTTAATGAAATTGAAAAACCAGAAGAGGAAGTTTACTGGACACACAAAACAATAAATTACATTTATTTCAAAAATGGAATCAGATACGAAAAAAGTTTCAAATGAAAGATGTTAGCAAAAATATTTGGAACATAAAATGTTATTTGCAATTTTTCTGTATATGCGTCTAATTTTGAGAAAAACTAATTTATATATTTAATAATATATTCCAATAATCATAGTAGCAATAGAAACAAAAACATAAATTTTAATTTGCGCTTTATCTAGTTATCTATGTCTTATTTCGGAAAAACAAATACATCATTAAAATGGTCAACTAATTTGGCAACTTTGCCTCAATTTAATCGACTTCGTATCTCACGGTTCTTGAGATACCAAGGATTAGGCTCGAAAAACGGACATCCGTTAGACATAAAGTAGTCAACATTACTAAAAAATTAAACGTAAACAAATTTGATATTTTATATGTTTCAAACAGATAAATGCTGAATGACTGAAAAACTAAATTACATGTTTAATAATATTATATAACATTCATATAATCTAAATACCAAATATGCTGTGTATAAGAAAGTCGTGTGGTGACCACACTAGATTTTTCTTTCAAGAGAAAGCATATTTTTCACAATTTAAATGACAGTTCAAAGAAACAAAATCGGTCAACATTTTGCTGTTTTCAACAACACCTAGGATGCTTATTATCATTGGTTAAAGTTAATATATTGTAAACATTCAGGCGAAATTACACTTTAGTCCACAGATTTTCCAGTCCTCCATTAATTGCGATGTATTTAAATTAAGAAAAAGATAAGAATTTTAGAAAATTTATTTACATACATACATATCTTCACGCTATATCCCATCAAATGGGGTAGCACGAACCCTAAAATCACTCATAAAACACTCATCAAACAATCAGCCCTTGTCAAACATTTTCATCCAACTAAACCACATTCATAGATCACTCCATATAAACTCGTACATTTATTACACTCGAAATCATTATCACACAACAAACCTTCAATCACATCATTCCTATTCACTTATCATTCATTTTCTTTCTTCAACGTACATAACATACGCATAAAACATCTCAAATTACACACGTTTACTCCTAACAACGTATCTAAAAACAAAACTAACAACGAATCTACAAAGATTAGAAAAAATGAAAGCGATAACCTGCACTTGTATATGAAAGAAAAGTCTACAGAATGCAGTAACTGAAAATGAAACAAAAAGATAAGAAACGGAGGGAGCGTCGCCCTGCGCTTGTGTTTGAAAGTGAATTTCACACAATTGCAGTTAAACACTCAATGTAAGATCAGAAAACGAATAAAAAAGATCAGAAAAGAAAATAAATTTATTTATTGTTGTAAAATCATTTTAATCCCACAAATAAACTTTTCCCGGGGTAGGTATTTTTTTAGGTGCTTGTTTTGTTTTAGAACATTTATCTTTAGGGCTTGGTTTAGGTTTAGTGCTTGCTTTAGATTTAAGAGCTCTGTAAAAAACACATTTTTATATTTATATTGTTGATTACATTTCATGTTCCCATGTTCGTTTTATGAGTGTTATTTCGTTGCACAAACAAAAATATTTTGTGACAAGAAACAGCTAAAAATATTTGAAATATTCATCTGTATCTTGAAAAGTTATTAAAAAAAATGCCAGAAAGGAATTTTAAAATGATACTTACGCTGCTGCTGCAATCGCAGCTTGTTTGGAAGCAACCAGAACTGGAGGTTTAACTTCACGTCTGACATCTCTAGCAAAGTAATAATTATTATTTAGCTTATGACAGGGGCCATCAGGTAATTCAGGTGGTGGAGGAGAACGACTGGCTACATTTTCATCAAATCTTAAAGCAGTTGTATGTGATCTCTGTAAAATTATATAAAAATGTCAAATATATAGGTTATGGTTATGTAATGAAAAACTTACACCGAGCAAGAAATTACGCAACTTTTGTAAAATTGGTGAAATATCTCTTGGCGTTACTTTAGGCATAGTTATAATTTATGATTATCACTTTTTTACAGATTATTGAAAATATTGTTTATTTCAATAAAGAATTTTGTAAGGCAATAGTGCCAACTTCAAAATAATTTTTGTTTTATTTTTGAGCTCGACAAATGATTATAAAACCATGGATGGGATGCGTTCCACCCATTTGATATACGAATGACGTTGCTCTACTTTCACACGAAAGTGCAATGTACAGTCTCAGTGAAAACATGCAAATTTATTATATATTTATTTATTATTAATCCGGTATAATGATTATTCTTTTGATATGCTTTTTCTATAAATGTAAATTACACGATATTTTATTACATCATCAATTCAAATAAACCCAAATTTTTATTCAAGTTTTCACACTACCTACGATAGTAGCGAACTCCGAAGACATTCCTCTTTGGTTTGTACATTACATTATATAAATCTATTCTTGACGTTATTAATAAACAAATTAAAATTATTTATCTAGCTTGACAAAAAAGTTGATCAAATCGCATAGATGCATTAATTTAAAAGTTGTTTATATTAATCTTTATTTCGTTATTTATAGTTTTTATATTTATTAATAGTCGATAAATATTTTAAATAATACAAATTAACAAATAACACGTTAAAATTAACAAATATTTATTTCTGACTGTCAGAAACACCGACTCTATATGTGTCACCCGTTTTGGACGTGACTCTCAGTTTTTCAGCAGTTTGTAGCAGACTCGGAGTTTTGACGCTATATGTGTCAGAGGCTTAAAGCCCATGACACATATAGCGTGAAGACTCCGAGTCTGCCATTTGACTGCCAAAAATAAAAACGCCTCTATTTTCAACAGTCAAGACTGCCGAAAACCAACTTCATTATGATGCTGTTTTTTTCGCTATCTTCCTTTGTTGTTTGACGTATGAATTATTATTGTTTATGTTCTTGTTTGATATTTTGTACATTTTTATAGTTAAATTCATTTACTTTATACATAGTTAGATACTTTTAAGTTTTCATATTTCATTTATAGTTCATGTAAATTTTTTTTAATTTAATTTTTTGTTTTATTAATCCTAGTTTATAGTTTTTATATTTCTTAATAGTCTATAAATATTTTAAATAATACATTTAAGTTTTTATATTTCATTTATTGTTCATGTAATTTTTTTTTAATTTAATTTTTTGTTTTATATTTCGTAGTTTATAGTATTTATATTTCTTAATAGTCGATAAACATTTTAAATAATACAAATTAACAAATTATACGTTAAAATTAACAAATATTTAATTCTGACTGTCAAAAACACCGACTCTATATGTGTCACCCGTTTTGGACGTGATTCTCAGTTTTTCAGCAGTTTGTAGCAGACTCGGAGTCTTGATGCTATATGTGTCAGGGGCTTTACATGGATCTGGTTTTACAAGGATTGAGAGAAATGAATTTATCAATATTAATATTTTTTTTAACTTTATTCATAATATGTAGAACAAAAATCTGATCTAATAAACTAAACAGTTTGCCAGCAATGTATAAAAAATTACATATTTGTATTTTAATCTAGTATGTAATCACTAATAAATTATATAATATAAATCGATACGTGAGACTAAATTAATGAATACTAAATTATCCATCATCTCAGTTATATCAATTCTGGATACTATGTACAACTTAAATATAATTAAATATTTACAAACTGACAAATAATAACTAACTTAGGTAGTAGTAGGAAAACAAAATGTTTACAAAATTTGTTTGTACTATTTTATCAGATCAAAACTTCAAAATGAAGACATGGTTCACATTTTAGAGCTAATGGTAGATAATACAGAGTGATCAAAAGGAAATGTTTCACTTGATAATAAAAAGATCAACTTGAAATTGATAAGCCTGATACATAAATTAATTTTCTGTTGTTGAAAATTTAACTAATAATAATAAGAATAATCTAAAGTATTTCTATAACTCAAAAAGTTAACATCCTATTAACTGTCAGACTCCTGACATAACCCATTTATAGACCACGGGCGTGTGACGTCACGATTTTAGATGTGCTCCGTAACTGTCAAACTAGTGACTCTCACATCACTATTAAATGTACGATTTAGACTGTATAGATAGAATATATTTTTAACAAGTATATGTGCATATAATTCCAAATGTGACAAGTTTCTATTCTGTGCATCATTTTATGCGTGACAAAGTGTGTGATTTATTTTATCAAGTGAAACGTAATTTGAAGAATGTGCCGCGAGTGCATACTTTTACAATTTTATAGTGTTTATATATTTAATAGATAGAAAATAAATGTTTAAAAACTAATTTATATGTTTACTTCATAGTGTAAAGTCAAGTAATTACTATAATATACAATAGTATTACTTTCATTGAAGTTTGAACAGTTCATTTTAGGTTCACATTTTCCAAATCAACTAATTTCGTTAAAATTTTTAATATTTTACTGTAGTATTTAATTTTTTTCATTTATAATTGTTATTGTGTTTTTGATCGTAGTGGAAATTTCAAAGAATCGATAAAACGAATGTTTATAATACTATCTGATTTGAATTAAAAGAGAAAAGGAAGGTAGGTTGAAGTTTTTGGCTCAATATATGTTGAATATTACAATATAAAAAATGGAAACATTAATTCAAAACATTTATATTTAGTTTTCTTTAGGTTTTGACGGTTACTGTTATAAATGCGAATCATGTTATATTAAAACATGTTGTAACCAAAGTTTTGTTGCATGAACACATTGTTGTAATCAAACAAATCGACGTTCTTTCCGTTCTTGCCCTAGCTCTTGTAATATTGTGATTATGACAATATTTTATATTGTTATTGCTATTTCAGAGCCAAAGAGTCTTTTTCCCTTTTGATTCATTCCTGATAGTAACTTAAACATTCGTTTTGTCGATTCTTTCTAATTTCCACTACAATCGAAAACACAACAATTATTAATGAAAAAAAATAAATACTACAGTAAAATATTAAAAATTCTAACAAAATTAGTTGATTTGGAAAATGTAACCTAAAATGAACTGTTCAAACTTCAATAAAAGTAAAACTATTGTATATTATAGTAATTACTTGGCTTTACACTATGAAGTAAACATATAAAATAGTTTTTAAACATTTATTTTCTATATATTAAATATATAAACACTATAAAATTGTAAAAGTATGCACTCGCGGCACAATCTTCAAATTACGTTTCACTTGATAAAATAAATCTTACACTTTGTCACGCATAAAATGATGCACAGAATAGAAACTTGTCACTTTTGGAATTATATGCACATATACTTGTTAAAAATATATTCTATCTATACAGTCTAAATCGTACATTTAATACTGATGTGAGAATCACTCGTTTGACAGTTACGGAGCACATCTGAAATCGTGACGTCACACGCCCGTGGTCTATTAGACATGTCAAATAGTATTTCCGCCTTTACCTGGCGTTGGCGTTGTGCCAACTGTGGAATAAAAAGATCTCCGGAATTATATTGCCAACAAACAATTCTTTTTCATCACTTTGTACTTAAAACAACACGAAACCTGATCGTACATGTTTATTTGGAAATCAAGTAGCGCTATCAATATCACAAGTTTTAAAACAAAAAAGAACACTGGTGAAAAAAATAAAAAACGAAACATTTGAAATTCGTGAAATTTTATAACTAATTTGGACGAATTTTCGGGGGTGAAAAGAGAATACATGCGATCTTTGGGTTAACCCCTTTCGTCCTCCCAACACCGTAGAAGAAAAAAATGTTTTTAGTGGAAAAAAGTCCATCTTTGAAGATTTGTAGGGAGCTAAGAAAAATTTGTGGACTCGATTTACTAACAGGGGAAAACAGTTTATTCAATTCCCTGCAAAGAGCAGAAATAACGAAGTTCCTACGAAAATTTGGCACAGAATTATGTTGGTTTGAAGTTGAATGTGCATTTTTGGACGACTTTGCAACAAAATTGCCCGATTGTTTTCAGAAAAAAAAACCTTTGTCCCTACTTTAAGGGGCTACACGCGAAATTAGGATTCACAAATAACACATTTTTAAGTTCTGAGCCAAATCATCGTTGGAACTTCTTTCTTTGCGTTTTTTGCAGGGAATTGAATAAACTTTACTGTTCTGTTAGTGAATCGAGTTCACAAATTTTTCTTAGCTCCTTACACATTTTTTCTTCTAGGGGGTTGAGGGGACGTGGAAGGGTTAACCCTATGATCGTATGTTTCCCCTTAAAGTAGACACTTTAAACTTTTTCGCCCTCGAAAATTCGTCCAACTTAGTTAAAAATTCGCCAAATTATGACGGTTTGACAATTGAGAAAGTGTATATTTAGCGCATCCTCGTATGTCAACCTGATATTACTAGGTTGAACACTTCCTAAAATCCACACAGACATCGAACACATTATTCCATAATAAAAACATCTCCTTCTTTACTAGAACACCCCAGTCATAGTCCTTATTATACTTGGCATTAAGCGAAAAGATGCGCGTGTATCCGGTGTCAGGATTCGTGACTCGCACCTCGCAGCGATACTCATGGAGTTGCTCTCTCGGCAGCGTGCTGCGTATATACAGACCAAACTGTGAGCTCGTCAGTCTGTCGTAGCACAACGCGGTGCCCACAACACTTGACGAAAAACACGACCACCCGTCTCTGTAAGACACCCGCCATGTGAACCCGGCTGTTCTATATTTGATATTATGGTGTGTAGAGACGTAATGCTCGGATAATGAGCCTTGTGTCACTTTCTGCTGGCATATTCTACACTCGACGCGATGTTGACAAAAGTAGCGCTCGTGTGTCCTGCATTTAAGATCGACGTCAGTGTGTGTACATCCCAGGGTTTTCATCTCGCAGGCACGCCTGGGTGGAACGCAGCGCTCGCATCGCCAACCTTTGTCATCGCGGTATAAAAACACCGATACATTAACTCCGCATTTGCAACACTTCTCCACAGCGCATCTCACAGACTTTTCCACCAATTCACCCGTCTCTACCGCCATTCTTTTATATGTATCTACCGCCGTGCTGTCACAAGCCTCCACCGTCATACTGTTACCCTCATATGACTTCTCTGCCACTGTCATCGTCAGTTGATCGTCATCCTCGTCGCTCAATCTACGCTTTATTCTCCGCCTAACTGTTAGGATGAATTTGGCACCGTCCAACCCGCCCAGTACGTCTTGGAGACTTTTAGACTTCAATGTTAAAGATATGTCCTCCTCGAGGGTCAGGCAGCCTTCAGGCTCCACTTGCCCTTCTTTCGATATGTGTTCATTATTACGTTTTATGTCTAAATTGTAGAAAAAATTAGCTGTTTCCGCTGAATCTCCTAGGAGTCTAACACAGTGAATAATCTTCCCCGTTGCCTCACAAATCTTTACATGTAGTAGGAATAGAAGTTGGAAGGCCGAGATAATGTAATTGTATAATCTTGGCCTGGCAATGTCGTGGATGAGGCTGCAGGGATTATCAAAGACATTGTTCGGGTGAAAGTCGCGGCAGTGCGCTAATATGGCCGCCTTGGGGCCCACCCAGTAGCAGCGAGCGGGGCCTAACACTGGGCAATTATACTCTCGGTGCTCACACACCTTTTCGTGGGCGATCACTTCTGCTTCCTCCACAAATGGCACAGTTATGAAACAACCCAACTCTCGGTTCTTACACGGGAACTTTAAGAGTTTAGCTGTGGCTTCATATTGAGTATTTCTAGTAGCCGGGTTCTCCGGAGTGTAGCACTGGTTACAAACTGCCGCTCCGTCGTGTTGCAAGTATACTGGGGACCGTGATAAGAACTCTTCACAACTGTTGCATTTTAAGTCTTTTAAAACTGTTTCTGGGATGTCCATGATGCTGAAAACAATAAATATTTAAAATTTAAACAATTATTAAACCTATCACTCAGTATTTTATATATTTTAAAGCATTAGGTTTTGTTTACAAAACATTTTGCCAGAAAAAAAAACTAACCCTAAATAAATTTAAATATTTGTATATGTTTATCAATACGATCATGTAATTACTCAAAATAATAAGTAAACAGTTAAGTTGCATAGATCACTGTAAAAGGTGAATATTAAACAGAAGAATTACAAAAATAACTGACGATCTTTTCACAAACAAATGATACAATATTAACCGTTTCAAAATTTTTTCCACACATCTCATATCTCTTCACAGGTTGCCAGTTCAAAAATAAAACTATCGTACCAACCTATAAAAATTATAGTATTTTGGAAAAAAATATCGTATTTATCAATTTTAATAGAGTTCGACAAACCAAAATAAAACCGTGGCTGGAATGCGCATTAACTCCACCCATTCAGTATATAACGAATAGGATGCGGGCACCCACGTGATAATGAACAGCTGTTTCGGGAAAATTCACTGCGCCACCTACAAAATGAACTATTTTTTGGGACGAGATTTGAAAAGAACCAATAGGATGCGAGCACTCACGTGACACTGTGACAACTGTCACGTGAGTGCCCGCATCGTATTGGTTCTTTTCAAATCTCGTCCCAAAAAATAGTTCATTTTGTAGGTGGCGCAGTGAATTTTCCCGAAACAGCTGTTCATTATCACGTGGGTGCCCGCATCCTATGGCGTGGCTCTTTTTGGCGCGAAAGTGAAATATACAGTCTCAGTCTTGGCCGCCACTCCATCTTCAATATGATTATGTAAAATTATGAATGATATATTTATTTATTATTAATCTATCATAATTATTATTCTTCCCACATACTATTTATATAAAAGGAAAGAATTACATGCCGTCTTATCTAACAAATTTAAATTCAACTTTTAAAACTGAATGTGACATGTAGTGACGTAAAAACAGCTGTTTGGGCTGCGATCACTGCGCCACCTACAAAATAAACTATTTTTTGGGACGAGATTTGGTAAGAAAAGAAATAGTGATTCACATCTCGAAATTTGGTGAAATTTGTAAACACGAATTTCTGTAAATTACTTCGTGCGTTCACAACTAGAAATTTATGTAATATCGACATTTATTATCTTTTCAATGTACCATCTCCCAGCTATTTTCCGATTGGCTTGTTACTGACCACGTGTTAGAGAATTCGTTCAGTTTGTACCATCGATGTACTTTATTTATAGAACGGTCTCTAAATTTGGTAAAAAGTTTGGAGTTTGCAAACTTTTGTAGAAAGTGAAATTTGTGCGCATCAAATTTCAGAGCTGTGAACGGATACATACAAAGCTATATGACAAACTTTACTAATTTCACCGAAGTTCACAAAATTTCGAGCTGTGAATGCGGCATTACTGTTGCATTTTAAGTCTTTCGAGAATGTTTCTGGGATGTCCATGATGCTGAAAAGAATAAATATTTAAAAATTAAACAATTATTAAACCTATCACCCAGAATTTTATATAATAATTTATTTTAAAGCATTCGGTTTTGTTTACTAAACATTTTGCCGGAAAAAAAACTAACCCTACATAAATTAAAATATTTGTTTAAGTAAACAATTAAGTTGCATACATCACTGTAAATGGTAAATATTAAACAGAAGAATTACAAAAATAAGTGACAATCTTTTCACAAACAAATGATACCATTTTAACCGTCCCAAAAAAATTCTCACACATCTCACATCTCTTCAGCGTTGCCAGATGAAAAATAAAACTATCGAACAAATCTATAAAAATAATAGTATTTTGAAAAAAAAATATATCATATATTTAAAAAATATATCGTACAATTTTATTTTTGGAATGATTAGTTTTATAGGAATATTTTAGAATCAAATATTTATTAATGAAATTTTATTAATAGAGCTCGATAAAGCAAAATAAAACCGTGGCCGACAGTGTTGCCAGATGCAAAGTTGCTATTTTCGGTAGATTAGATCGAAAAAAATCGGTAGATTTCGGTAGAATTCATTCAGTTGAATTTTCAGTAGATTTAGTAAAATAAATATCTTAATCTTATAAAATAAACACGTTAACTCTTATTTTCATTATATTACATAAAGGACGGAATTAAAATTGTTGTTTTCAGAGCTGCAACTTCAGACATTATTGTAAAATAATTAATTTTGCTTTAATAAGGTAGATATAAACAGATTTAATGGTTCATTTTGCATATTCCGCTCAACTTTCTTTTATTAGCCACCCGGAAAAATCCCAAAACTCTCTCATTCTTTTTTATAATATTGCGAATATTTTCTTACTAATTTTTCTTCTTTCATCATCAATATCTTAGCTAGAACTATCACTGCTACGCTATCAAAATCTTTAATTCCATTCATTTTAACGGTTTCCCTATTGCGTTATTGTTAATTTGTTACAAACACTACACGTTTACATTAGTTGTAGGTCATGATATGATTTGTGATTTCCTGATTGTTGTTACATTTAACATGATTTTGGTTTGACATTTGACAAGAGCCAAATACAAAACAAAAAAAAAGCATGCCAGTCGGTGTTGTAAACTATTTATGCTGTACATTGCTGAGACAGGGAACATGTCTAGTTTTTGTTATCAGTAGATGGAGCAGTAGAAACCAAAGATATATTTATTATTTTTAATTTTCGGTAGAAAATTTGGTAGTTTAGTAGATTACATGAATTTTCGGTAGATCTGAAACAAAATTCGGTATTTCGGTAGATTACATGAATTTTCGGTAGACCTGGCAACACTGCCAATAAGTGGAATATGTCCACTGATCTCTATTTATTAATAAATAGAGATCAGTGAATATGTCACAAGCATTGTATCTCTATCTTTGTCTGCCAGGTAAAACAATAACCAAAACCGCATGCGCATATTCAGTACGGCGGCTGTTTGAATATTTGAAATTCAATAACAGGTACGGTTACTTACGAATTTTATATACCACATGATTTATTAAAATTTGATTGTAGTATTTTTTTCAAAAAAACTGTTATTAAATGTAATAGTCTAAATACAAAATACATAAATAAAATATATTAATGACTGAAATTTTAAAATTACCGAAACAAAATTGCGCAACACAACTCGTGCAACAGATGAGAAAAATAGAAAATTAAATACCTGTATAAAGAATACATTTACACAATAGGTGAAACAAAGTGTTGAACACCGATAAAAGATTAAGAAAATCCGTTACTTGAATAATAGTACAATAAATATTTAGGGTTCAAAAAATATTATTATTAATAAAATCAGGCTTTAGAAATCCTATAATATAATATATTTATATATTTAAAATAGGACGTTTCGAGTCTATACAATAATAGTACGAAAGGATATTTTAAGAAAAGAATACATGTAGATTAGAAACTGAGTTGCATTAATAACTGTTTAAAGGATTATTTCAATATTAGGAGAAACATTAGTAATAGATCAAGAAAATATGTTACTCGAATATCTGTATAAAGGATTACTTGAATACCAGTATAATTGAAATGACTAACGTGAACGCGCGAAGTAAACAAGAAATTCCCGTCCACTAAATATTCTTGACCAATGCAAACGAACTTAAGTAGCGCTTGCGCATTGAAATTTGTTTTAGCTGAAGGACAGAGATATATGTCTGCACCTTAATCTGCCGTACGGCTTTTCTGTGCCTTTCAGCGGTATATAAGTTTATACCATAGAGTTAGAGAAGTAAGTTTATTCTATAACTCTATGGTTTATACGTATAGTGAACGTCACGGAATTTGGCGAGCAGTCGCGCATACTAAACCCCGCCTTACTTAAACGCTATTGGTCCTAGGAATTTCAGTGGCGCGCAAGATATTGTACTTAACTAGTAGAGCAGTGTTTCCCAAACTTTCGATATATGTGCACCCCTTCTATAATTTTAGTAACACTGTACCCGTCGTAAAAAAAAAATGCATATACTTTAATAACACTCAAAATATATTTATTTTTCTCATATTTTAGTACATAAACAAAATAATAATAAACAAAAAATAAAATAAATTCATAATAGAATATAAATAATATACATATTATAAATAACATTCATTATAATCAGTGGCACCAGAAACGGGGGGCGATGCTTTGACTACGCATGCATACAAAACCACACATACACAATACTAACAATTACCGAAGTTTTATTATTTTCTTATGTTTGTAATCGAAAAAATAATAATAATAATAAGTTGCTTGTTGCACCAGGCGCAGCAAAAGCCCGGAGCCACATGTACCCCTTCAAACTCTTCGCGTACCCCACTTTGGGAAACACTGTAGTAGAGTATAAATTTAAATATTATTTAACAATGCAACGCCACTGACTCATACATAATTTTGTGCTTAGCACTCTTGAGTAGAGATAAGGTCTCAATTTGGTTTTTTGCGCATCCCACCCTCTCGCCTAGTTCCGTAACGTTCACTATATATTCATTTATCCTACCAAAGCTAGACGAACGCAGCGCCTCTATAGTTGATTTGAGTTGTCAATATACTTAATTATATATATTTTTTTTTATTAATATGTTCATACAATATTTCAAGTAAAAAGTAAGTATTACAATAGAAACTGTTACACTATTTTTAATTATGTATTCAATGACTTTTGTTGTTCGTAAATTTCCTGCTCTAATTTCTGAGTTTTAAGTTTTAATTCCTCAAGTAATATTTGTTTCTTCAGGAATTCAATTTTGCTCTCAGGATTACAAGAACTCTCTTTTGGTTTAAAGTAATCACTATTTTCAGAGTGTCTTTGTTTGTATTTATTATAACCGAATTCTGCGTTTCTGGTTTTGCCATCAAATTCAGTTCTACTTTTCTAAAATTTATAAGTAATTTAATAAAACTTCAAATAACAATTTTATATGTATATATATATACCTTTAAATACTCCTTATCTTTATAATTACCCTTATCTTTATAATTACCTTTGTAATTATTTTCTCTTTTATTTTCCGCACTATTTTCAAAGTTTTTTGGATTACGTGCTCTTTTTACATAAATAATGTTGCCATCAAATTCTGTTTCATTTTTGGATAAGGCTTTCTAAAATTTATGAGTAATTTAATAAAACATCAAATAATAAGTTTAAACAGGGTGTAAAATAATTAAATGATAATATAAATATCCTTATTTATTTTACAGCCTGTATATATATATACCTTTAAAGACTCATTATCTTTAAAATTAACAATTGCACTTCCTGTGTATTTATTTTCTCTTTTATCTATTATCTTATTAATCAATTGAATATTGCAGTCTTTGAAAATATCTTCCAACTGCGATTCTACATTGAGATTTGTAACAAAAACACTGTAACCATCTCTGAGCACTGTTATCACTCGGCCATCATGTTCGGTTGCATGTTTCAATAATGCTTTCTGAAATGTGTGGTTAAGTAGTACTTTATAAAAAATATGTACGAGGTGTGGCTATTAAATAACGAGACTAACGCTGCTACAGACGAAGTACGCATGCGACCATCAGCTTTTTAGCGTGAAGCTTTCTCTTTCGAATGCAGTACCTCTCGCTTCTGTAAACAAATCCGTACAGCCGTAGCATTCGTTCTAATTAGAGTTGTTTTTTTGTTTCGCCGAAAAAATGAAAAGTGCAACATTAGAGCAACGAATTGTTGTGAAATTTCACATGAAACTTGGCAAAACTACTACTGAAACTTATAATTTAATGAAAAAAAGCACTCGAATTATCGAAGGACAAGTCATGGTTTCTCCATCAAAACAATTAGTAAGAGTGCTAGGGTGCAAAATGATGTCTCATTTATTCCAGTGACAGAAATGGTTTTTTCAATAGATTATGTCATGATAAACATGAAAAAAAAGAAAATTAGATTTGGGAACGAGTGGCAACTATAAATGGCGCCGATGTAAATGTGCCGATTTTAAGGGTGGTTGGTGACGTATTTTTTACAGACTAATTTTCACTTTAAATTATAGACTTTAGTATAATTAAGTAATGAAAATGGTAGACAGAAGTTTTGGCAGGTGACGCATGTGTGAGAGAACCGGTCAAAGTGACAATTTTTATGGTATCGTGTAACATCTTTTTTACAGGCTGAATTTTTTTTCCATAGCAACCGTTCCCATAGCAACCAATACTATAGTAACCATTACCATAGCAACCGTTTCCATAGCCAATTTGATTTCACTTTCATATCAGATGTGAATCAAACTGATTTCTTGATTCTTGTATTACAGGTTTAAAAGTTATGTTTTGTTTGATTCTATTTAATTTATAAAATAAAATGACGTTTATAAATAATTTATGATCACAAAACAGAAATTTCGAAATTTATTTTTGAAGTTACGCCTAAACCAGACAAATGTAAAAACAGTTTTGTAGGCATTTTTTAATCTGAATATCTTTGCACCCTATAGTTTTTGTTTTCGAAATATTGATAGACCAGGAAATTGCATACAACTAATATTTTCTGTTAAACCCCTACGCTCACCCTTACTAAGCACCACCCGGGATGTTCTACTGTACCTGTAAGGATTCCTCGTCTTCAAAATACACAAATGCCATTCCATTAGGTCTATTTGTTATGGGATCTCTTGAAATCAAAACTAAATTAATATTACAGTCCTTGAACAAATCTTCTAATTTTGTATCATAGTTTAAATTTTTAACGAAAGCTTTAAATTCTGTTCTGTTTTCCTCGGTTTTAATAAATGGTTCCACTGTGAGAACATATTCATTAAATCTCGTGCCATCTTTCTTCAGTGCTTTCTAAATTTTTTATTGGAAAAAGTATAATAACAATAATGATCAAATTAATTATATTTACCGTTACAGATTCTTCATCTTTGAATGTAACCAATGCCTGACTCTTTGGTTCATTTGATGTATCTTTAAATATTCTAAATATTTTAATGTTGCAGTCATTGAAAATATCCGTAATTCTTGTACGCGGTTCTATACCTTTAACCAAAACGCGCAAATTTGTTCTTTTTTTTATTGTTATTACGCGACCGTTATATTCTGTTTGATGTTTTTCTAAAGCTTTCTGAAACATAAAAGTGAAATAAGTACATCTATATACAGGTGTTCAATTTAGTTTGCTATCTCGAGAACTATAAGAGCTACAAGGTTGGTAAAATTAGCAAAGAAATACCATTTTAGAAGGCTATTACAAAACTAATAACAGAATTTTTTTTGGCCAGTGGTTCTCAAAGTACGAGATGCAACTTTCTTATTTTAAATGGAACCTATATTTTTTATTTGCTTGTTCGATTCAGTATTTTTTTAGTACCACCACATTACAAAATTTTTGACAAAAATTGACATTCATTTAATTAAAATTGCATAGGAATCAGCGTGATATGACAGAAACAAATGACTAATAAAATTTATTTATTTATTTTTTCACAAATTAGTTGTGCACTCCATATTTTGAGAACCACTGGTCGAAAAAAAATTCTTAATAGTTTTATAATACGCTTAGTAAACGGTATTTCTTTGCTGATTTAACCAACCTTGTAGCTCTTATAGTTATCGAGATAGCAATGGTGGCACAACTAAATTGAACACCCTGTATAGTAAAACAAAATATACTTCTTGAGATTTCTTATCTTCAAAGAAAACAAACGCATGTCCATTAAGTTCATTTGTCACTGAATTCTTCGTATATTCAACATTAAGAATACTGCAGTCCTTGAAAATGTTTTGTACTCTTGCAGTTCGATCTAAACCATTCATAGAAACATAAAATCTTTTTCCCTTATCTGAAACAGCTTCGTTTGACTGTGCTTTGTCACTTGAATTAGCAACATCTGAATCTTCTTTTTCATCTGTATCCGAATTAGCATCATCTGAATCATCTTTGTCAATATCTTCTTTTTCATCTGTATCACCTTCTTCTATTTCATTATCTGAATTAATGGCATCAAGTGAATTATCGTTAGTTCCATTTAGTTCGCCCATTGAGTTGTCAGATTCATCTTCTTCGATTTGCTTAGTTAACTTTTCTTTTTTAGGTGTAATTTTTGTTTCATTATTCTTAATTGTTGATTTATTACTTTTGTTTTTGGATGCAGAAGCATTTGTTTTTCGAATTTTATTAGGCGTTTCTTCAGCATTAGCTAGAAATTTACGCTTGCTTGACGTTTCTTTACCCATTGTTCTGTAGAAATAATATATTATTAATTATAGGTATATTAATCACTCAAAAATTAAGAAACATTCACTGTAACCACGTGTATATCAACAATGCCGCTGCACATGTCACACATCCAATGTTGCCAATCGAAGTCTATGAAATATCGGTAGAAAACAAAACTAAAATTAGAGCTCGACAAACGAAAATAAAACTCCGAGAAGAATGTCTTCGAAGGTTGCTACTATCGTCGATACATTCAGTGTTAAGGTGAACCATACGTTCTGAAACTAGTATCAGAACGATGATTTGCCTTGATCTCTTTGAAACGAAATATTATTCTTATTATGAATGAAACTTATTAAGCATTGTATATAATATTGAAGCCAAAACTTCAAAGTATGGTAATAAACTAGATACCATTAATGTTGTGTACAAATATTGAAAGAAATTACACTCAAAATTCGAATTTATTTCTCAAAAATGCTAGGAACGATTTTATTTAAAAAATTCTGTAAGAATGTGGTCCTCTATAACTCAGAAAATTTTTATCCAATTTGAATTTACAGTTCTGGAGAAAAAAAATAAAATATGCGAAAAATGGCTCAAAACAGGACTTTTTTGTGTATTTTTTGTTTTTTCTCCAAAACAGTAAATTCAAATAGGATAAAAATTTTCTGAGTAATAGAAGACCATGTTCTTAAATATACAGAATTTTTTAAATAAAATCGTTCCTAGCATTTTTGAGAAAATTAGATCTAAAATTTGGATACCATGCTCCCCTACACTTCAATTTTAATTTATTTGTATTATAAAGATTAAATATACTTGTTCATACACATAACAAAAAGCTGAATGTTTAGAGATTATGTAGTACTACTTGTTTGTTCATTTGGATGAGATTAAATATATGAAATATTTTTTAGAAATTTGAATTTGTTCAAGCTACTTTGCAAAATTCTCATTTTAATCTATTGAAGAAGGCTTTGGTGTACACTCAGTGCAAAAATGATCTGGCGTTTTGACAGCTGTCATGATTCATGATATATTTTAAAATGTTACACTATGTACATGAAATGAATATTTCAGAATTTGTGGTTTGAAATATGTTTAGTTTTGTTTTTCGTGTTATATTATAATATTCAAAGTCATGGGTACTTTTTTATGATAAAATATTTTCTCAGTTTTAGGAGAGCATAGTAGTGGAACAGGATTATGTGGAATATTGAACTGTATTATTTATCTTTCAATAAACGATATTTTCAACATAAAAGTATCTAATTATACGGTTATAGAAAGTAATTCATTTTTAACCTCAAAAATTTCATCAAAATAAAATTCATAACTGGACGAAAGGAATGAGATTTTATTATTTGGACACCTCAGTTTATAGAAGTACAGACAATAAAAATTGATGAGGAGTTTGTTCAATGGGTGTTTCCAATAGTAAAGAAATATTATGTACAAGAACTTGCTCCAGAAATAGTTGATTCACGAAAAGAAAGAAGCATGTCGATCAGAAATATGCCACAGAAACACGGAAAGTAAGAAATTTTAAAAGAGTTCAAATAACCTGATTAATTCAGTGGGACGGAAAATGTGGTTTTCTGGTGCATTTATAGACATTGGTAAATATTTTTACGCATATAAATCATTCATTAAATGACACTTCTAATTCGTCATGACTCTAGAATATATTGATATATAAATGGCATAAACTGGCATAATGGTGAAAGCGAAAAATTTTATATAAAAAGCTATACTATATCAGAATCTATAGAAACAGTTAAAGTTTGATTTTTCTGTCAAATACTCTTCCTGACGCTCGTTAAAATCAAGGAATTTCTTTAGTTCACCTGCGGCAGAAAATGTTTTCCTGCCGCTCACGCGAGTGGCAGAGAAATTATATGAAATAATGGGTAAATATTCCGGCGTTTGAAGAAAAAATAGCATATTTTATGTGGAGTGAAATTGACGTTTTGTGTCGCATTTGCAGTTGATGGACGAGTGCACAAAACGTATCACTTTAACTCCTTATAAAATAATATACTTTATATATGATTATGTATAATTGAAATAAAATTGTAAGTAAATTTTTAATTTTTTTTATTATAATATCAAATAAAATACTATATTTTATTAAATTTTAGTTTTTGTGTTGTCGTCATATAGAAATATTGCTTGTGATTTAAAATAATTTTCTTGAAAATTTTCAAGTTTGTATAGTTTTTAAACGCGCGCCAATACTTTTTTCACTATTCTGTACCGATCCACATTCTTGTTAGGACCACAAGAAACCCTACTTACGCTATAACAAATTGTTGATTAACGAACTTCAGGCCGAATGTTTCACCTTAAACGCTTGATATATCCAACCCGCTTCCCCCATCACCATGGGAAAAAGAAATGCTACGCCGGTTTGCTGCCTGTGTCCTCTCCTTTATAATACTTCGTAATGCGTGCATTAGAATTTCGCGAAGTAGCAATAACAAGTTCAAATTTCAAAAAAATATTGCATATATTTAATTTATCCAAAATAAGAAACAAGTAGTACTACATAATCTTTCAACATTCAGCTTTTTGATAAAGGTATTGAAAAGAATGTTTAATCTTTGTAATATAAATAAATTGGAATTGAAGTGTAAAAGATCATAATATCAAAATTTTAAGTCTGATTTTGTCAAAAATGTGCCGTTCAATTTGAATTTAAAAATTCTCTATATTTAAAACTCAGGCCTTCTATAATACAAATTTTTTTTATTCAATTTGATTGGGGAAATTTTGAGAAAAAACTAAAAATACACGAAAAAGTCCTGTTTTGAGTGTTTTTTCGCATATTTTATTTTTTTTCTCCAAAGTTCCACGATCCAATTGGATAAAAATTTATTATATTATAGAAGATCAGATACTTAAGCATAGAGAATTTTTTAATTAAAATTGTTCGTCACATTTTTGAGAAATAAATTCAAATTTTGAATGTAATTTCTTTCAATATTTATACATAACATTAATGGTATCTAGTTTATTACCATACTTTGAGGTTTTGGCTTCAAAATTATATACAATACTTAATAAGTTTCATTCATAATAAGAATAATATTTCGCTTCAAAGAGATCAGAGCAAATCATCGTTTTGATACGAGTTTCAGATCTAATGCTTCACCTTAAGGTGAAGCATTCCGCCTGAATTCAACAACAGAACAGTGGTGAAACGACGATCTGTCGTGATCTATTTGAAATAAAATATCTTTTTTATTATAAATGAAACATATTATTTATTGTACATATTCTTGTAGTCAAAGGTTTAAAGTTTTATAATAATATTACTAATTTGAAATATCTTTCATATAATTAAAGAAAATAAATTATATATTACACCAAATTTAATTTGAATTTATTTAAAAATGGGCCCTACGATATCAATATAAAAAATACAGTAAATTATAAATACGACAGACTAAGCCTGATGAAATTTTCAGCCAAATTAAACACGACAATTTTTAGCAAAAAAATAAAATAGGCCAAAATACCATGAAAAACAGAGTTTTTCTTTTTTTTCTCAAAAGTGTTGTGTTTAATTTGGCTGATTTTTTTTTGTGTTATAGACTATCTTAATTTTAAATATACATATTTTTTTTATTAAAAACGTAGGGCCCAATTTTGAGAAAATTTTACTCAAAATTGTGAATTTGGCTGCTTCATTTATATAATTTTTTTCATATATTTTCATGATTTATTTGCTCTTGAATAGTATTTATTCATGAACTACAATGTTATAAGAAAGTAATACACTGCTTTATATTTATCTATATAATGACATTTGTGAGAAATTAATTGTTGAAATTCAAATTTGCATAGATTTATTGTTGGTGCTCTTGAATCATGAGTTTTTGGTGTGTGATTCGGATTTTTGATGACGTATGATGTACACTCAAGTATCGCAGTTTTATTCAAAATTAAATTTGGCTGACAGATATGTAAAAATGATTGACTAATAATGATAACAATAATGAATATATATATATTATATGTTGTTTACAAAATAATAAAGTAATAATACAATTTTTTGATATGGTTTTAACCTCAAACGTCAAATGTCGGTAAGGTAAGTAGGTTTGTATTTATAAGTGTTTATTTATTAATATTAAAGTTTTTATTTAACAGTTTTGAAGTGGACACTGCCTTAATAAGATTAGACTGACAAAGTAAATACATCAGAACTATCGAAATGTTGCCCAGGAATAAACTATAAATTCCATAAATGAAATCTACTTTCGCTTTATTTATATTTGTATATTGCAAGTATTTTGTACCTAATTATATTATAAATCAGATTATGGTACTTAAACGGAAATAATAGTTTAATAACTAAATCAGAAGATTTCAAATTCGGTTCTAAATTATAAACTTCTTCCAGCGGGACCACTTGTGGAAAGAATGCTTTACGTTCGAAATATTACAACTGTAGCAACTGATTGGGGTAAAACTAGAGAATCAGGACGAAAGAAATGTGATTTTATTATTTGGACACCTCAGGGTATAGAAGTAGAGTTTGTTAAATGGATGCTTCCAATATTAAAGACATTTTATGTAAAAGAACTTGCTCCAGAAATAGTTGATTCACGAAAAGAAAGCAGTATGTGGATCAGGAATATGCCACAGAATCCATAGAAACAGTTACAATTTGATTTATCTATCAAATACTTTTTCTGACGCTCGTTAGAATCAAAGAATTTCTTTAGCAGAAAGACATTTTCTGTCGCTCACGTCAGAGAAATTATATGACATAATGGGTAAATATTCCGGCGTTTGAAGAAAAAATGGCATATTTTATGTGCAGTGAAAGTGACGTTTTGTGCTTCATCTGTAGTTAATGGAGGAGTGCACAAAATGTATCACTTCAGCTCCTTATAAAATAATATACTATTATATATGATTATGTATAACTGAAATAAAAATGTAAGTAAAATGTTATTTTTATATTATAATATCAAATAAAATATATTTGATTAAATTTTAGTTTTTATTGTGTTGACATCAAATAGAAATATTTCCTGTGATTTAAAATAATTTTCTTGAAAATCTTCACGTTTACATAGTTTTTAAACGCGCGCCAATAACTTTTGCACTATTCTATACAGATCTACATTTTTGTCAGGACCGCAAGAGACCCTACATACACGATAACAAATTGTTGGTTAACGAACTTCAGGCGGAATGCTTCACCTTAATATTATAAAACACAAAATTACTCTCTCTTTTATATTTAATTTACTTATGATGTGAAAAATACAGAATCAGCAGTATATAGATAGTAAGTATATGAAACAAACCATTTATCCTACTAAAGCTAGGCGAACGCAGCGTCTCTACAATAGATTTATGTTGCCAATATGCTCAAAATTCAAATCAAGGAAAATTTCTGTTTTGACTTTAGGGAAATAATTTTTAGCCATCTGGTAACACTGGTGCATAGAGTATTTTTTTGAAACGGTAGGAATGTATGTTGTTTTTGTTTTACTGACTGGCCTACTTGATTTCAAAGCTCAGACTAACAGGTATGGTTAGTCTGAGTTTCAAAGTTATTCATTGATTAATAATATCATTAAAAATGTTTTTCTTATCTAACTTATGTTTTCTGTGCCTTGATACATGTAAAAAGCCTGAACCTGTGATAATGGAAAATAGTGATGAGATGTTAGTTGACAAGAAACTAAAATATTGTTTACCTGAAATGGATGTAAGTAAACATAACGATGAAATATATACAGGTTGGTGAACGCGACTCTCAAACAAGGGATTTAACATGTAAAATCATAATTATGTAATTTCCTGCTTCCCTAATTATTTTAAGCAAAAAAGCTTCAAATAAAAGTTTTAGGGCATCCAATTCTGCATCTAACCCAATATATAAAATTAGGTCTGAAAATAACAAAAATAGCCTCAAAACTATCGATAGCCATGGAATTGAAACAAAATTAAACAACTGTTTGACGTTTAATCTGTCAAAATAATTTCTTTATTTATTATGTCATTTATTTAGACAAATAAACCGTCAAACATTTCTTTAATTTTGTTTCAATTCCATGGCTATCGAGAGTTTTGAGGCTATTTTCGTTATTTTCAGATGTAATTTGTGCCATTACAAAGCATGCAAAATCTTGGTTTAGATGTAGAATTTTATGCCCTAAAACATTTATTTGAAGCTTTTTTGCTTAAAATAATTAGGGAAGCAGGAAATTACAAAATTATGATTTTACTTGTTAAATCCCTATGTTCGAGAGTCGCGATCACCAGCCTGTATATTATTGTGCGATAAAATCTATATAAATTGTTGTAATTTACAGGTTGACTTTCATTACGAAATCCCAAAATACAGATGCAGCAATTGTATAAGCAAATTAGAATATTTTTATAAATTCAAACAAATGTGTTTACAAAACAACACATATCTGAGGAGCTACTTGCAAACTTTAACATCTGCAGGTGAATCGTACAAACATTTATCAGTAAAACTTAGTGATGTAAAATACCAGGATCAACTACAACCAGTCAGTAGCGACCAAACATTGACAAGCATAGGAAGTGATGATGAGCTGCGAAGTAGAGAAGAGAAAGATGAAAAACTAGAAGCAGTTTTCATAAATGACATGCAGTGTGATGGTGGTGAATCATCATTATTTGAAAAAAAGGATGAGATCGTTGTGAAAGAAGAATTTTTTTCATCTGCTGATAAAGTTGATGATGAATTTGATCCCCAAATTGTTAAAAGCATAAAATGTGATTTAATTTCAAGTGACTCTGATGTTTCTGTTTCAAGGATTGAAGATATTAAACATGAAGATGTTAAATACTGTAATACGGATAATGATAGTGAAAATAATTTAATTAAACCTATAAAAAACAAAGAAATTTTGAATAAACATGAAAAAAATCATATAGATACTAAAAATTTCGAATGTTCAATTTGTAAAAAAAAGTTTAGGAAAAAATTTAATTTGACTCAACATGAAAGAATTCACACTGGTATTAAAAAATACGAATGTTCAATTTGTGAAAAAAAGTTTATACAAAAAGGTCATTTGACTCAACATGAAAGAATTCACACTGGTATAAAAAATTACGAATGTTCAATATGTAAAAAAAAGTTTATTGAAAAAGGTAGTTTGATTCGACATGAAAGAATTCACACTGGTATTAAAAATTACGAATGTTCAATTTGTGAAAAAAAGTTTATTGAAAAAGGTAGTTTGATTAAACATGAAAGAATTCACACTGGTATTAAAAAATACGAATGTTCAATTTGTAAAAAAAAGTTTATCCAAAAAGGTAATTTGATTCAACATGAAAGAATTCACACTGGTATAAAAAATTACGAATGTTCAATTTGTAAAAAAAAGTTTATTGAAAAAGGTAGTTTGATTAAACATGAAAGAATTCACACTGGTATTAGAAATTACGAATGTTCAATTTGTGAAAAAAAGTTTATACAAAAAGGTCATTTGACTCAACATGAAAGAATTCACGCTGGTATTAATAATTTCGAATGTTCAATTTGTAAAAAAAAATTTATGGGAATAAGTGATTTGATTCGACATATTCACACTAGTATTAAAATTTAATATTAGCAATCAAAATTTGTTAAACAAAATAGCTTATTATACTGGATGGTATCTTTTATTAAGTTTTTGGTTTCGCCACAATTTTAAAAACAAATTAATAAGTATAATAGTCGTGATTATTGCTCATTATTTTACCCAAATTTTACAATTTTAATCGTGAAAAAACAAAAAAACTGATGGAAAATTTTCATTAAAAATATGTATTTTTGTATTAAGTGCGCGAAATGAATGTTTTTTGTTGCGCGTGAGAATGTCACTTTTATCCAAAACAAAAAAGTCATTTGAACGAGCCAGAATATTATAATATATAATATTATAATTATATATATATGGGATGGCTAGCTCAGTGATATTAAGTCGGCCTGTGGATCCTGAGAACCCTGATTCGATTCCCACAGACGACAAACAATTTAGTAAATAATGTCTTTCGTAATAATTTAAAAGTAGATAAATGTTATTTTTATTACTCGATAGTGAGAAATTTGTTCCTTGACATCTGACCATAGTCTGTGCTTGAAACTTGTATCTAAAAACAACATTACCAGATGAAATGTTCATTAAAAAGCTTACAGAAATATCTAATCTAATTTATTTTACTTTACTTTGTTCTTAATTAACATTATTTTGTTTGAAAACCACATAATCTAAAATTTTACCTACATAAAATACTTGTTAAACTTGTTGCTGACAAACTCTTGCCATCTATAAACAAAATTGTAAACTTACGTATATGTTACCGTTACCGATATCATTTTCTATCAACAAAAACCGAAAACTAATATTTTATGGTCTTGCCAAGTAGTCTCACGGATTTTTGTACCGGCCTATGGACAGGTTTGCCACGAGTGATTTAGTGAGAAATTTAATTCTCTAGTTTTGACGTATATATTTCAATTTTTGAATGAAACATGATATCATCTTGTTTTAATACAAATATGTTCGTAATTTACACGAAAAAGAATTAAAGTAGAACAGTTTGGTGTGCCATGTAATGTAATTAAAGACGAGTAAATTAATTTGGCGGATTGAAATGTCATATTTAAATCTTACCAGATAGTAATGAAAAGTACTAAATGAACAGGCTGCTAAACTTGTATAATTTTTGAAGCTCTTGAACAGTTGCTGATTCACATTTTCTGTTCCCTATTTTTCCCTCTTCAACCAAATGTAATAAAACTCATCAACATCGTAGGTAAGCACAGGGAATGATACAACTGCTACCTCATCCGCATCGAGGAGATGCGCCAATCGTTGCGCATCATAGAGCAATGAAGACGCTCCAGGTTCCCCTCAGAGTCACTTACACTGCCATCGAGGCCCCCAACAGAGAGTTCGTGGTGTTATTGGTGATTGATGGTGGATCCAAACCGTATAGGTACATTTATTTCTTCTTGGAATATTTTAGAGTGGTCTAAGATGATGGCTAGAGATAAATACTATTTTAAATGGGTTTAAACTCCCCACTAAACTACGTTTCTAAAATCAGACCATTCTAGTTCTAGTATTTTTATTTATATTTAGCAAAATTCAATGGGAAATAGATCTTATTACAAGACCACATATCACACTATTACTATCGTCATGAAAGTAGAAGTAGACTCAACTATGAATCTGTTGGGACAAAATATAAAACAAAATCTGTCAACGAATAGTGCGGCGGAATATATGCAATTTGTAAGTACTTTACAGGAAAACAGGTGGTCTATGGTAGAAGAGATTCATGTCAAATGTTATTGTGCTTGATTTCACTAACAGTATAAACCCGAATGTAACTCTAAAGTAAGGAAAAGCAATCAGGAAAAAATCCAGGCAAATAAGTGAAAGATGTAGCAAGGTGGCGCCAGGAAAAACTTAGACGACTCCAAGCATCATCTAAGTATCAGAAACCGGATATGAGTGTTCAGGAATTATGTGATGCAATTAATAAATTATTAAGTATATTACGTATAGATGTGATGGTGAAGTTGTTAAACAAAAATTTACTATCTTCCTCAAGAACTGATCGGTTGGTTATTTATTAGATAAGTCTGCAATATTTCCAATGGAACAATTGGTAAAATTTTTAGTAAATGCGCCAAATGACAAGTATTTACTCATGAAAGTAAAAATGTTTTTATATCAAAATTTATTACATTTTTTTTCTTCTAAAAAGGGATTTAAAGATGGTCCCATTTTTTTTGTTTATTTAGAACACTAATCGTTGAAGATGCATAGGAATAGAACATTTACTATTTTTAATGAGATGGCGCAGAAAATTATATTAATATTATTAAAATTTATTTGGGTTTAAGATAAAAAATGTGAAAAATTCTATTTTATTTTATAATTTCGGAAGTTGAACAAGTAACCCAATTAGCACTTTCCTCGAAACATCGGCCACGTATTTGGTGAATGGAAGAATGATGCAATTGCTGCGGGTTATGAACAAATTAATATTTCTTGGACAATCGATGACAAAATATTTAATATTTACTTTGAACATTATCCTATATATATATATATATATATATATATATATATATATATATATATATATATATATATATATATATATATATATATATATATATATATATATATATATATATATATATATATATATATATATATATATATATATATATATATATATATATATATATATATATATATATATATATATATATATATATATATATATATATATATATATATATATATATTATATATTATATTATATATATATATATATATATATATATATATATATATATATATATATATATATATATATATATATATATATATATATATATATATATATATATATATATATATATATATATATATATATAGGATAATGTTCAAAGTAAATATTAAATATTTTGTCATCGATTGTCCAAGAAATATTAATTTGTTCATAACCCGCAGCAATTGCATCATTATATATATATATATATATATATATATATATATATATATATATAAAACATATTTTATAGTAAATTTATATCCAATTTAAATGAATAATTTTTGAGGGAAAAAAAAAAATATATATATATACGATAAACCTGTTTTTGAACATTTCTTTGCATATTTAATTTTTTTCTTAAAAATTTCTCACTTAAATTAGATTAAATTTACCATGTGATAGTAGATAATATTCTTAAATATATAGAATGTTTTGATTGAAATCGTATTACATAGGAATAGTTGTATTTGTTGCCAGTACATTAAATAGGCAAATTGTAAAACTAAAATTTTACCACTGACTGTTGACGGTCTGTAGTTCGATTATAGATAATAGAACTTATATACAGTTAAACACAACATAATGAATAATATAGAGCAAAAGACAAAAAACTAAATAAATAGTAAATATCAAATTAATAACATATTCTCGGTATAGACAAGAATCTTACTCAAAAATCATTATTACTTAAACTTAGTTTAACTACGGAATTTATAGTAAATAAATGCTAGATTGAAATAATTTCACTGAAAGGTGAATAATATGCAATCCATAATTTTATATAAGATTGTTTCTAATAAATCCTGTTCATTACAAATTTTCTTCAGGATCCTTGCACAATTAAAATTAGACTGAAATCGTAGATTTAATAGTTTTATAAGACCCGGCAGTTGTTTTATTTAATTAGCGCATTGCATTTCATAAATTAATTAACTCGAAAATTATTATATTCAATGTTTATTTGGTTTACTGTACTGAATACGTGACGCCATGCTTAACGTCACTAACAATCGTCATAGGTCTGACGTCAGTGTGAGACAGCACTAGTTTCGTTGTTATGGACAAAGTGGAATGAGAACCTTTCGGTCTTATGACTTTTCGGGGCCCTGGATATTAGGGCGCGTGAATTTTAGGCGTAGTGGGATTCGGCGTCGCGGGATGCTTCGAGACAGCACTAGTTTCGGTGTTATGGACAAAGTGGAATGAGAACCTTTCGGTCTTATGACTTTTCGGGGCCCTGGATATTAGGGCGCGTAAATTTTACGTGGAGTGGGATTCGGCGTCGCGGGATGCTTCGAGACAGCACTAGTTTCGGTGTTATGGACAAAGTGGAATGAGAACCTTTCGGTCTTATGACTTTTCGGGGGCCTGGATATTAGGGCGCGTGAATTTCAGGCGTAGTGGGATTCGGCGTCGCGGGATGCTTCGAGACAGCACTAGTTTCGGTGTTATGGACAAAGTGGAATGAGAACCTTTCGGTCTTATGACTTTTCGGGGGCCTGGATATTAGGGCGCGTGAATTTTAGGCGTAGTGGGATTCGGCGTCGCGGGATGCTTCGAGACAGCACTAGTTTCGGTGTTATGGACAAAGTGGAATGAGAACCTTTCGGTCTTATGACTTTTCGGGGGCCTGGATATTAGGGCGCGTGAATTTTACGTGGAGTGGGATTCGGCGTCGCGGGATGCTTCGAATGAAACGGCCATAATAAGCGTAGCGCAATTCAATGAAGTTGGCCATGCCTAAGTATACTACTAACGACATCTGCAATCTTTAGGTTGAATTGTTTAACATTTACACGTTTAGATATTAATAATAATATTTTTAATACTTTTTATACTTACACACAAAATACGAAGCCATTTTGGTATGTTAGGGTGATAAAAGTGCAACTCCGAACACAGCCTAAACCAAAATAGCTGTCATTTTGAGTACGAAAATGTAAATACATGACAGAATCATACAGATATGACTGAAGCTGGTATTTTGTACAAAAATCGTATACAAAACATTTATCGATATTAAAATATTTTTGATAAAATAAAAATTCAATTATTTCTGTCAATAAAAAATATAATTATAAATAAAAATTAAGGTCATGACCGCTCCAATACAATACTGTGAAATGAGTGACAGATACAGTTTCATATGATTTGTTCGATGAAAAATAGCGGCTATTTAAAATTACATATGATTCGGGTGCGTTTTTTCTATTTTCATATGACACGTATAACGAATCATGCAAGTGGGATCACAGTTCAAAACACAGATTTACTTATTATTCAGATGTCTATCTCCTAGGTTACAAAAATTGCGCGCCAGTGCTGCACTCTTGCATGTGGTCCATAACTAATTAGACAAGGATATATATATATATATATATATATATATATATATACGCTATATATATATATATATATATATATATATATATATATATATATATATATAGCACACTAGATTATTTTTATTTTATTTCAATTATTATACTTTTTTTAAATCATAAACTAAATATATTTTTAATACATTTATTTAATTAAATAATGTTCATAAAACACGAGGAAACATAATAAACATAAATTTAAAGATTTCTAGTATAATTGAAATTACTATCTTTTTGAAAATAAGGTAGTAAAATATTTAATTTGATTTTAAATTTAAAATAATTACATAATTTAAACTTATTATATTAGAAATCTTGCACATTTTATATACAGTATAATCAAATTCTAGTGGTTAATCTCATAGAAAAATCTACATAAATAATCCAGTGTTTTTTAGAATTGAAGTAACAAACAACAAATTAACATATTACGTCGAATTCGGTTATATACCTCTCTCTTAATGTATTTTGAGCCAAACATAATCAGAAAAAAGAAAATCATTATGTATATTAGTAATATTCCTGAACACTTTTACTCTGTCTGCTTGGTCACTGTACATTATAATGAAGAATAGGATGCGGGCACTCACGTGACATTGTGACGTTTTTGTGACGTAAAAACAGCTGTCCCGTGAAAGATCACTGCGCCACCTACAAAAATGAACTATTTTTTGGGACGAGATTTGAAAAGAACCGGGTTCATTTTTGTAGGTGGCGCAGTGATCTTTCACGGGACAGCTGTTTTTACGTCACTATGTCACGTGAGTGCCCGCATCCTATTCTGTCGTTAGCCATTTTTTCTTCTCGATCAATTAGCTGATACGTCCTCTGTAAGCGAATTTATTTCATTAAAAGAACAATATTTTATTAAATATATGTGTTGTTACCTTGCTTGGGCGATAAGTAAATTAGTTCAGCCATCGTGATATATTCATCTGTCGGTAATGGCATCATCTCGTGATACAGGACTTGCATCACGTCGAAGTCCACGGGTATTAGAAACCAGAAAACGTGGCGATAAAATTCAGTTTTAACATTCCGATCTAAACGGTCTTTCTATTTCTCCACAACTCGGCACAAATACATAGGACATGGAAAATAAAAAATATAAATACAAATAAAACATTTACTGTATTTTTAATAATATTTAAAATTAATATATTATGTATATTGCTTACCTTTTATTTGGAGTTATATTTCACTATTACAACTAGTTATCAAAGTATATTAACAGTAATTGCACATAACAAATTATTATTTTCAGTCATCTTCAACATGTCAGATGGTTCTTATGACAACAACAATATTTAGTTTTCCCACAATTCCCCACGGCATAACTAATTTTAATGTATGTGCTGCGGAGTGCTGCCATCTCGTATGTGGTCCATAACTAAACCGCTGTCATGGGATATGCGATCTAAGTTACCTAGCCCTGGTTCAAAATGAATCCTGGATACACTAGTTCTAAAAATTATCGCTAGGTGGTGTAACGCTTAGCTGCATTTGCCTATCGTGCTTATAACTTCGAATATTAGTGTAATATAACACAGAAACCAAAATAGACGTATTCTAAACCACAAATTCTGAAATATTAATATCATGTACATACTGCAACATTTTGAAATATAACATGAATTATGACAGCTGTCAAAATTCCAGATCATTTTTGCGCTGAGTGTACATCAAAGCACATTTCAAGAGAGTAAAATGAAAATTTCGCAAAGTAGCTAGAACAAATTCAAATTTCAAAAAAATATTGTATATATTTATTCTCATCTAAATGAAAAAATAAGTAGTACTGCATAGTCTTAGGACATTCTGCTTTTTGATATATACGAGGGTCGTTCAATAAGTCCTTAGAAAAAAGTAGAGAAAACATTTTTTTTGGGTAGATTTTTTTTTATTTTTCTACATAATCTCCTTTAGCTATATACACTTCTCTAATCGTTTTTTCAAATTTTTTAAGCCGTCCAAAAAGTAGGATTTCGGATGCTCCTCAAAATATGCCTCCGTTTGGGCGATGACCTCCTCATCCACTGTTTTGACTGTTCTTTTGTCTCTGAAGTGTAGTAATGTATCCAAGTCTCATCCACAGTTATGTATCGACGCAGAAAATCTTCAGGATTACGACGGAAAAGCGCCAAAACAGCCTCAGAGTCCACCACACGATTGCGTTTATTCTCCACTGTGAGCAAACGCGGCACCCATCTTGCCGAGAGTTTTTTCATTTTTCGTGCAAAATTAAAGCGACTGTGCCTTGTGATATGCCTGTAGCCTCAACTATTTCGCGCACTTTGATTCGTCGGTCACTTAAAACCATATCGTGGATTTGGTCAATCATTTCGGGGGTAGACACTTCTACAGGGCGTCCGGAACGATGTTCATCTTTTGTGGATGTACGGCCACGTTTAAACTCATTCACCCAATTGTAAACAGTTGCAAACACAGGACCAGATGTGCCATGAACTTCATCCAACTCAGCTTTAATTTTTTTCGGCGTTAAGCCTTTTAAATACTAATGTTTAATCACCGCTCGAAACTCACTTTTATCCATTATTATAAACTATCAAAAGTTTTTTACTACAATTGACAACAACAATGAAACTACGTGACGGCTAAAGCTAAAACTCTAACAGTTGACTAGTTAGGAGTGCTGCTTACTGGAAAAAATTAATTTTCGATACTAAGAACACCATCTCTTGAATTTTCTAAGGACTTATTGAACGACCCTCGTAGATTAAAAAGAAAGTAGAACCTTTATAAAATAAACAAATTTGAATTGAAATGGATAAGATCAAGATATCAAAATTTCGAGTCCGATTTTCTCAAAAATGCTAGGAACGATTTTAGTTAAAAAAATCTGTATATTTAAGAATATGGTCTTCTATAATTTTATCCAATTTGAACTTGTAACTTTTGAGAAAAAAAAAACAATATTACCCAAAAAAGGCAGATTTTCAGCGTTTTGTTCGCATATTTTATTTTTTCTCTCAAAAATTACAAATTCAAATTGGATAGAAAAAAAATTAGTTATAGAGGATCATATTCTTAAATATACAGAATTTTTATATTAACATTTTTGAGAAATAAATTCAAATTTTGAGTGTAATTTATTCCAATATTTGTACATAACATTAATCGTATCTAGTTTAGTATCATACTGGCTTCAAAGTTATATACAATACTTATTTCAAAGAGATCAAGGCAGATCATCGTTTTGATGTTAATTTCAGATCGGATGGTTCACCTTAATACTGTCTGTTTCTTAATTTGTTTTTAATTAAACATAATTGAGAGAACGTTCTTGCAACAGCTGCTGAAAAATGAGGTAAAGCTAGAATATATTTGATCACTTGGACTAGATTGAGGAACATTAAATTTAAAATTTTACTAGACATCGTAAAGATACTAGAATACTAGAAATTGTTTATGAGTACAAGATCTAGTATAATTCTATTAGAGGGAACATCCCTAACTAAAGACGCTAAGGAATGATAATAAAATATAGAAATACTTTCGACATTTATTATAAGATATACCAATTCAAATTGACAAAAAATCGTACATCATTTATATTCGCAATTATTTGTTTTTAATTCAGATTAATTATTGAATTACTTATTTTCATATAAGAACATTAGTTTTTTATACCTTTATGAATTTTTTCATGATGATGAACTAAATGAACTTTTTGCCTAAACTTTTTTTTACATATTAAACATTCGTAGTTTTTTACACCTAAATGAATTTTTTCATGCACAACCAAATTACTTTTTTGCCCAAACTTTTTCTTACATATTGAACATTCATAGTTTGTTTTTATACTTGTATGAATTTGTTCATGCTCAACCAAATGACCTTTTTGCAAAAACTTTATTTTACATATAGAGCATTTGTAGGTTTTTATACTGGAATGAATTTGTTCATGCATCTCCAAACTACATTTACGCGTATACTTTTGATTACATAGTGAACATTCGTAGGTTTTTCTGCCTATGTGAATATTTTCATGCTTAACCAAATCCCATTTTTTTTTAAACTTTCTGTTACACATTGAACACTCGTACTTTCTTATACCTGTGTGAATTTTTTCATGTCCCAACAAATGTCTTTTTTCTATAAACTTTTTTTTACATATTGAACATTCATAATTTGTAACTGGATGAATTTTTAAATGAAACTTGAATAATAATTTATGTGGAAATTCTTCACTGCAAATAGTACATTGAAAATTTTCAATTTTCTTAATATTATTCTTTTCTGTTACATTATTTTCTGTAAATATATTACCAGTAGAATATTTGGAATCTTCATGTAAAATATCTTCAATTCTCGAAGTAGAAACCTCGGAGTCATTTGGAATTGATTCACACTTTATGCTGTTAACATCTACAAATTCAATGTCAACGTTGTGTTCAGAAGTAAGAAATTCTTCTTTTATTTCGATATTTTTCTCTGTCTCATATAATAAACGTAATTCCTTAATATCATCAGCACACTGTGTTTCATTTATGACAATTTCTTCTTTAATATAAATTCCATCATCTTCATTTTCCCCAGTTCGTAGCTCCTCATCGCTTCCTACAGTTGACATTATCTGGTCCATTAGTTTCTTTGCTATTCTATATCAACAAGTTTTACTAATAAATCAGATGTCAAAGTTTGGAAACAAATTTATTTGAATCTATAAAAACATTTTAATTTGTTCATAAATTTACTGCATAGAGATTTTGGGATGGCCGAAAGAAAGTCAACCTATAAATTATGATAGTTAACATAAGTTTTTAACGTGCAGTAATAAAAATGCTTCATGGTTATGTTAACTTACAATTTCAGCTAAGCTATATTTTAGTTTCCTTTGAATTTATACTTCTTCACTGTTTTCGATTAATACAGATTCAATCTTTTTATAAAAACTGAAACACAAGAAAACATGACAGTTAACAAAAACCCAAATAAATTATATTTCCTAAAATTCAAGATAGCAGTGATACCAACTCACTGGTCGTTGTCGTTGCCAATTAGCGACAGTCATAGAAAAGAGAGGTAGACAGTCTTGCGCTGAGCGAGCCCCTGACACATAGCGTCAAGACTCCGAGTCTGCTACAAACTGCTGAAAAACTGAGAGTCACGTCCAAAACGGGTGTCACATATAGAGTCGGTGTTTCTGACAGTCAGAAATAAATATTTGTTAATTTTAACGTGTTATTTGTTAATTTGTATTAATTAAAATATTTATCGACAATTAAGAAATATAAAAACTATAAACTACGAAATATAAAACAAAAAATTTAATTAAAAAAAAATTATATGAACTATAAATGAAATATAAAAACTTAAATGTATTATTTAAAATATTTATAGACTATTAAGAAATATAAAAACTATAAACTAGGATTAATAAAACAAAAAATTAAATTAAAAAAAATTGACATGAACTATAAATGAAATATGAAAACTTAAAAGTATCTAATTATGTATAAAGTAAATGAATTTAACTATAAAAATGTACAAAATATCAAACAATAATAATTCATACGTCAAATAACAAAGGAAGATAGCGAAAAAACCAGCATCTAATGAAGTTGGTTTTCGGCAGTCGTGACTGCTGAAAATAGAGGCGTTTCTATTTTTGGTAGTCAAACGGTAGACTCGGAGTTTTGACGCTATATGTGTCAGGGGCTGGAAGTCTTGTCCATTTGACTGCCAAAAATAGAAACGCCTCTATTTTCAGCAGTCACGACTGCCGAAAACCAACTTCATTATGATGCTGGTTTTTTCGCTATCTTCCTTTGTTGTTTGACGTATGAATTATTATTGTTTATGTTCTTGTTTGATTTTTGTACATTTTTATAGTTAAATACATTTACTTTATACATAGTTAGAAACTTTTAAGTTTTCATATTTCATTTATAATTCAAGTCATTTTTTTTAATTTATTTTTTTGTTCTAGTTTATAGTTTTTATATTTCTTAATAATCGACAAACATTTTAAATAATACATTTAAGTTTTTATATTTCATTTATAGTTCATGTAATTTTTTTTTAATTTAATTTTTTGTTTTATATTTCGTAGTTTATAGTTTTTATATTTCTTAATAGTCGATAAATATTTTAAATAATACAAATTAACAAATAACACGTTAAAATTAACAAATATTTATTTCTGACTGTCAGAAACACCGACTCTATATGTGTCACCCGTTTTGGACGTGACTCTCAGTTTTTCAGCAGTTTGTAGCAGACTCGGAGTCTTGACGCTATATGTGCCAGGGGCTTTATGTATTCTACTTAACAAACCATTTATCCTATAGGATGCGGGCACCCACGTGATAATGAACAGCTGTTTCGGGAAAATTCACTGCGCCACCTACAAAATGAACTATTTTTTGGGACGAGATTTGAAAAGAACCAATAGGATGCGGGCACTCACGTGACACTATGACAGCTGTCACGTGAGTGCCCGCATCCTATTGGTTCTTTTCAAATCTCGTCCCAAAAAATAGTTCATTTTGTAGGTGGCGCAGTGAATTTTCCCGAAACAGCTGTTTATTATCACGTGAGTGCCCGCATCCTATTAAGTTGAAACATCCGATCTGAAGCTCGGTACACAACAAAAATGTACACCTAACCAATCACAGAGTACTAAGAAATTGTTTTATAAAATAATTTTTGAGAAAAAAAATAAAATGTGCGAAAAAACGTTGAAATCCAGCCTTTTTCGGGTAATTTTTGTTTTTTCTCAAAAGTAATAGTTATGATGGATTATTAATAAATAAATTCACCATTAATAAATCATATTGTACATGGTGCGGCCATGTGTTTCCACTGAGACTGTATAGTTCATTTTCGCGCCAAAGTAGAGTCACGTCATTTATTATTTATCAAAAATGAGTGGAATTAAAATGCATTCCAGCCACGGTTTCACTTTCGTTTGTCGAGTTCTATTTTTATATATTAAATTTAGGTTCAGGGTTTAAATCAGATTTGTTAATAGATGAGAATAAATTATATGTTTTTTTACCAACAAATTTCGTTTTACGTTTAGTATTATTTTTAAAAAACTGTGGCATCTCGTAATTTGTTTAGTATTTTTTTTTCTTGTATGGTGGCCATTATGATGTTTGACAGTAGGATTGCTGTTTTAAAAATGTGATATTTGCCAAAACTGTGTTTGTTGTATGGAAAAGTAAGTAATTTATTCAAAAAGTTTCGTCTTGAAGAAAAAACTAATGAACAATGATTTTAGTGGATGCTAGCACCTCAAACGCTAGCCAGGTTTTCGACAATGGTTTGACACTTTACTTTGGACCTTTTGAAACGGTTCACCGATGGAAACGAATGCCAGAATGTGATGAATTTGTAGGTGCAAGACGAAGCAAACATACAGTAGTTGCTTATAAAGAGGCTATTTACGTGTTTGGTGGTGACAATGGCAAGAGCATGTTGAATGATTTATTACGTTTTGACGTAAAAGAAAAGTCCTGGGGGCGGGCATTTGCAACTGGTTGCCCTCCGGCACCGAGATATCACCATTCCGCTGTTGTGCACGGCACCTCAATGTTTGTGTTCGGAGGTTACACTGGTGATATTCACTCGAATTCTAACCTAACAAACAAGAATGATTTGTTTGAGTATAAGTTTCATTCGGGGCAGTGGGTTGAATGGAGGTTTTTGGGAAGAACTCCCGTACCGAGATCTGCTCACGGAGCTGCTGTTTTTGACGGAAAGCTATGGATATTTGCCGGATATGACGGCAATGCCAGGTTGAATGATATGTGGACGATTTCTTTAACAGTGAGTTACATTTTCTTAATTTTATCACCTTCATACATTCATAATGTTGCCTAAAACATTTCACAAGATATGCATCGTGTTTTTTAATAAATTAAAGATTTTGAAGAAATGAAAATGATTGTTTTTGTTCCAAAAGTCTAAAAATATACCGTGTTTTAGTTCTATAGCCAGTTGCACAGCCAGAACTTAAATTTTAAATTAGGTTTAAACAAGTAAAAGCAAAGCTGAGTTACATGTCTTATGAAATTATTGAAATTACTGTAAACCATTAGATTAAAACGAAGTTTAAAATATAACTGGTCGTATAAGTGGATTTATAATGAAGCAGAATTTAAATCACAATTAAAATCACATGATTATTATTTTTTTATTAATATCTTTGATTAAAATCAGACTATTATTGAGTTACATATCATTTCATAATATTTTGTAGCGCCCTTTCAAAAATTATGTGTGAAAATAATATGATATACTTCAAGTTTAATTTATTTAGTATTGTACTGAATACAATCCTTGCATAAGATAATATTTACAAGTGACCCAAATAAGTAGTTTATGATTTGTTCAATTTCTCTGATAGTTAAACTTCCTCAGAAATCAATTCGTTGAATCTGGTATAAATTTTGAAATATCAAATTATATCGGTAATTTTAATTGTGATACTTTATTCGACGCAAATTTAATAACAAAATTAAATTGCCTCTAGTTGTGGTTAGCTATTAATAAAATAAAAGAGTGTATAACAGACGCACAAATACAAATAATTCGTATTATGAGAAGTGCTACAGTTTCTGCAGCAGGGGTAGAACCCGTTTTTCAACTTTTAATTTAGTGCATTCTAATTTAAAAAAATCAACTGGGCACTTTAATTATTGTTACTGTTGATACGAACATTTAATTTGAGTTATCTGTTGCATTTATTATGTCAAAATGATATTTCGCTGTATATTTCTTATAATTTAATCAATAAAATATTTAATATGAAATACCATTTTTGGGGTCTAGGAAAGTTCACCGAAAACAATTCACCGAAAGACATTTCACCGACATAGCAATTCACCGAAAGACAATTCACCGAAATGCTAATTAATTTTCCTTTATACTTTATCCAGGTTTATGAATGGCAGCAAAATGCAGGCGTATTTAAAAATAGAAAATTGATTCTTTTGTCATGCCTCATTTCATTTTTATAAAACTACATGTTTTACATTAATAACATAAATTATATAAAATGAATGATAAGTGAATAGGAATGATGTGATTGAAGGTTTGTTGTGTGATGAATGATTTCTCGTGTAATAGATGAATGAGTTTATATGGAGTGATCTATGAATGTGGTTGAAGTGAGGGTGGTTTGTTTGGATGAAAATGTTTGTCGAAGGCTGATTGTTTGATGAGTGAATGTTTTGTGAGTGATTTTAGGGTTCGTGCTACCCCATTTGTTGGGATATAGCATGAAGATATGTATGTATGTACATAAATTATTTGCTATGCCTTGTAAATACTCATGTATGTTATTCTTGTAATTTGGAACTAGATGCTCGGTCCTCATAGCACAGTCTCTACTTTTTATGCATCGGTGCGCCGTCTTGGCCGCTCACGCAGGGTTACCAACTCTCAAAAATGTATCTCCCTAAAGCTCAACTCAAAAACCCCTAAAACTCCCACAATTACTCAGAAAACCCCCTAAAAAAATATTAAAAAAATAAATAAATAAATATTATTAAATAAATAATAAATAAATATACATTCATATCTTCACGCTATATCCCAACAAATGGGGTAGCACGAACCCTGAAATCACTCAAAAACATTCATTAAATAAATATTAAAGTAATAATACTTAATAAATAATAAATAATAAATAACAATCTGTAATACTTTTCAATATTTTTTTATTTATAAATTATTTAATACTTCAAATATAACTTCGTTTTCTTCTGGTTCAGAAGACTTTTTGAAATCATACATGTTAACATTAAATAAACTTAAAATCTTTGTGGATGGATTAAATGTTGTGCAAGAGCCACCATTTCGTTGTAATGTGAATCGGACCATTATCATACTCATTTTTTAATAAACAAAAATAAATAAATATTCTAAATAAAAAAACCCTAAAAATACCCCTAAAAATATAACCCCCCTAAAAAAATCCCATCTCACTTTATTATCCCCTAAATTTAGGGGGAAAACTCCTAAGTTGGGAACCCTGCGCTCACGTACTGCACTATTTGAATAAATCCTAATAACATATTGGCAGCGATGCTATTATAAGTACTATACATGCGCGAGTGCAGTAATGTCATTAGAAACTGTCCCAGTTTTAACAAATTTTAGCCGATTCAATAATTACATTAACCCTGCAAGAATTACCGATATTTAACGTAATGGATAATATTCGAAAGATTCGGAATTTATGGTAAGTATCCTTTTCTAAATGCCTGCATTTTTCTACCAGTTCTAAGGAACATTAAAAATACTACAATTTAATTATCATTTCGATGAATATGTTTTTCGATGAATTGTATTTCGATGAATTGTTTTTCGGTGAATTGTATTCGGTGAATTGTTTTCGGTGAACTTTCCGACACCCCCATTTCCGTAAAAGATATAATTTTTCACATTTCCACTCTGTTTTAAATTAAAAATGAATTGAATAATAATAAAGAGTGATCAAAAGGAATTGTTTCAGTTGGCAATACAATTCCGGAGATCTTTTTATTTTACAGTTGGCGGAAATATTATTTGATATGTCTAATAAATACAAATAGGTTATGTCCAAGGAGTTGTTATGTCAGGAATCTGACAGCTAATAGAATTTTGACTTTTTGAGTAATAGAAATACTTTTGATTGTTGCTGTGTTAAATAATAAAAGGAAAGATGAAGGAAACAACAATTTTTATTATAGATATTTAAAAAAATATATAACTTAAAACGAATAGGAACTAAATGAACTCAAATTTAATTTTTAATTTTCAAATGTCACTGTCAACAACAGGAAATAAATTTATGTATCAGACTCACCAATTTTAAGTATTTTTTTTTCTGCCAACCGAAACAATTCCTTTTTGACACTCTGTATTTCTTGTACTAACAAACATCAGCCAAAGTAATGGAATTATTGAATTATTATTAACTAAACTACACACTAGGTTCAGATAGGTAACTTAAATAATTGACTGTGATAAAATGAAATTAGTTATAATTTTTAATTATTAATTAAATCTTTGTCGAACAAGAGCCGATTACATGTAAATATTATCTTGTACAAGGATTGTATTCAATAACTTGAACTTGAAGTATGTAATATTATATACACACATAATTTTAAATAAGTCGGTACAAATTTTTTTGAAATTATATTTAACTGATATTTTGATCTAAATAAAAAAAAATATATATAGATTTTAATAAAAAAAATAATGTGATTTTAACCGCAATTAAAATCACTGATTTAAATCACACGATTTAAATATACACACCCTGTCAGTACCTAGATTAATATTTTTTTTACTCAAAATTATTTAACTCTTTTTTAATAATACAATAAGCATTATAAAAATAATCTAGAAACTTAAAGAAATTACATTTGGCAAAATTGTATACGTGTAATTAGCTTGCGGGAAAATTGTTATTTTGTTAAATGATCATTTAGGAAATTTACATTCTAGTTGTTCTGGAAAAAGGTTACTTTGGAAATTTGCATTCGGGAAATGACATTCTGGAAATTAGTATGCTTGTAAATGGTCATTTGGCAAAATGGTTATCCGGAAATTTGCCATTCGTGAAAATGCAATGAAAATGAAATTGTTATTTTTTAATAATTTTATTCGGTAAAATTCTCATTCGGGAAATTGTTTTTCTTTAAAATTGTTATCACTTATAATATAACTAGTGCATTGAATATTACCGATAATTTTTTTGAGTACACAAGTGCTTTTGTTACCTGGACATATGCACGAGTCAAAGACAAGTGCAGATTTCTTAAGAGCAACAAAAGTCTGAGTGAACAGCGAGAACAAAAATTCTGGGAATATTCAATGCACGTGTTATATTCTGTAAGAATATTGCCCCGCGATAACAAATAAAAAAAAATACAAAATTAATAATATTATATTCATTTGTTCATTATATGTCAGACAACCTAGTTGCTAGGTAACTAAAAAAAATAGAGTAAAACTGTAAATTACTGCTGTAATTACACTAGTGCAATTATCATTTATTAATTCACTCATTTCCAGTACAACGTGGTCAAATAATGAAACGCTACTGATTGTGTTTAAACTCGTGGGGTAATATTAATTGAAATTGCCATTCGGGTAAATGAACGGTTACCAAATGTTCTGTATTGCATGTAACTTCGATTTGTTTTTATTAATTTTATCCACAACTCATATATAATAAAGACATTATTACACTGATTTCAGTTGAATTATATGGCTCATAAAACATTAGTGTTTTATATTCCATAAAACACTGTATACAACTTGTTACTTAGCAACCACTTCATGATCTACCGTATTTTGAGAAACTATATATATAACTGAATCAACGTTAAACGTTACGACCAATCTTCTTCGATACCTATAATTATGAGTTGTGGATAAAATTTTATATGATTACACTTGTGTTTTATATACCTAATAAAACACTTGTATAATAAATAACTATAATCCAAGTACAAAATTTAAGTTTTGTTGGTACAACTGGCCATTAGAATATTTGTTTAATTCAACTGTGTTCAAAAGTAATGTATTATTTTGTGTAGGGCGACACACACAGCTGGGAGGAGGTGATTCAGAAAGGTGAATGTCCGCCAACGTGCTGTAACTTCCCAGTTGCCGTTGCGAGAGAATGTATGTTTGTGTTCAGTGGACAAAGTGGCGCCAAGATCACCAACTCCTTGTTCCAGTTTAGTTTTAAAGAGCGATGGTCAGTGCAAGCGATTCATATATTCATTAGTATGGACACTAGCGAGTCCGTAAAATAGTTATTTGTTTCATTAGGACTAAACATACAAGTCTTCGGATCGAGTAACAAAGGTGTTTTTAGTCCGATTGAAACATTTTTTTTGTCTTTAAAGCATGTGTGTCGAGTTTAAGAGCACGACGCGAAGCGGAGTGCTTTTAACGACACTGATGTTTTAAAGGCTCTTATATATGTGTATCATACGCTATTTTTGATTATACTTGCATTATAATCTGGAAAATATTTGATTCATTTCATAATTTCGTGTGTGATTTGACGTAATATCGTTCACTTTGAGATAGGTTTGCATTTGTTATTTACGTTACTATTTGCATTCGTTATTTTGTAATTTGTTGTGATCAACCCCTATATAATAAGGCGTATTCCATTTGCCATTTGGATCAGATCTAACCTACATTTACTGAACCTGATCACTTATTTATTTCGCTGGTTTACTTCGATGACTTTATTTCCAGTACTCGAATTATTGATCCTAATTTATTTTGAAGAAATTCATCCGAATAAGTGCATCAGTTTACTTAATTCAGTTTTCTTAAGTTGTATTTCATTTGCCACTTGATTCACTTAAATCAGTTCCGATAAATTGGACAACATGACTAAATGAATTGAATTACACAAACTGATGCACTTATTGAGATGAATTACTTCAAAGTAAATTATAATCAGTAATTTTAGTACTGTAAGTAAAGTGGGCTAAGTCATCTAGCGAAATATATAAGTGATCTGGATCAGTAAATGTAAGTTAGATTTGATCCAAATGGCAAATGGATGATTTAAGTGAACCAAGTGGCAAATGGAATACAACTTCTGTAACTGTATCATTATCTGTTAATGATCGATAAGTTAATGACAATCCCTATTTCTCATTATTACTCTGTAGTTTAACACTACTTCGACTAGAATAATTTATTCTGTCCTATCTATTTTATTTTTATGAATTTTGATCCCGTTGAAACTGCCAATATAATAAATTAAACTTTTTAACCATACTTTTTACGAAACTGTCGTTGAGTTGCCATTACATTAATTTTTATAATAACAACTACGTATACAAGGAAGAAATATGTATGAAAATAATATAAAAATGCAATTTTTATTTTTCATCGTTATTTTACAGATGATCACAATTTCGGTATTCCGAGACTAGAACAATTTACCTTAACATTTTTATGTTATATTAATAGATTTTGATTAGTAATATACGTAGCTGTTATTATAAAAAATAATGTGACAGCTCACTGACACTTCCATAAAAAGTGGTTAAAAATAATATTTCTTTTTTTCTACTGGCAGTTTTGTACGAAAGCAAAATGCATACAAACCAAATAGAAGTAACAGAATAAATGATTTTGGTCACAAAATGCCGAATTGGTGGTAATTTGCAAAGTAATCATAACAAATAAGGTTTGTCATTAACCTAACGATCATTACCAGATTGTAGGATGCGGGCACTCACATGACACTGTGACGTTTTGTGACGTATTTTTTTGTGGCGAGATTTGAAAAGAACGGTTTTTTTCAAATCTCGCCCCAACAAAAAAAGTTCATTTTGTAGGTGGCGCAGTGATCTTTGCCCGAACAGCTGTTTTTACGTCATAAAACGTCACAGTGTCACGTGATTACCCGCATCCTATGATCGAGATATAGAATAGAATGGAATAAGGGTGATTATTAACATATCGATAATAACAGAATAGGTGGCGGGGGAGGGGAGTGTAATTATGGATGGATTTAAAGAGCAAAATTATTTTGTTGTTGCATAGCAACTTTGAAACAAGTATGTTTTAATGTTCTGTTTCCGCACACTTTTTAGTTTTTTAAACAAAGATTATTGTGCAGGGTATAATAAAAAATATATTTGCAAATTTTAAAATGAATTTGTTAATTATTTAACATTGTTTTAAGGTGTATCTTTAAGTTTAAATGGGGTAGCTAGCTCAGTGGTACCAAATCGGCCTGCGGATCTTGAGAACCCTGGTTCGATTTCCATAGGAGACAAACAATTTTCACCATTTAAAAAAAAAACTACCCCTATGGCTCTCCCACCATTAACATCATTGGAGGCCGTGATTTGGCGGCTGGTAACCGCACTTTACGCGCAAAATATATCACTTACCGAAAATCTGCTTCGGCAGAGTGCCACACCCAGTAATGGGTAAAAGGTGTGATGATATATTTATTTTATTTATTTATTGACTCTAAAGAGTCATTCAGAGAGTCATTACCCATTTAGAGTCAGTAATGTTTATTAATTAATTTAACATGATATCTCGATTAATTTCTATATTCTATTGTATCATTATCTGTTAATGATTGAGAAGTTAATGACAACTTTTATTTCTCGTTATTAATTTACAGATTATCAAAAATATTGGTACTCTGTGACCAGAATTATTTATTCTGGCATTTATATGTTACTTTCATATATTTTACTAACTTATTTACATAGCTGTTATTATACAAAAATAATATAATGACAGCTGTGCAAAAAGTGTGGTTAGGAATTATAGTTATTTATTATACAAGTATTTTATATACCTAATAAAACACAAGTGTAATACAAAATTTTATCCACAACTCATAATTATAGGTATCGAAGAAGATTGGTCGTAACGTTTAACGTTGATTCAGTTATATATAGCTTCTCAAAATACGGTAGACCATGAAGTGGTTGCTTAGTAACAAGTTGTTATCAGTGTTGTATGGAATATAAAACACTAGTGTTTTATAAGTCATATAATTCAACTAAAATCAGTATAATTATGTCTTTATAATATATGAGTTGTGGGTAATTTTTTTATCCACAACTCATATACAGAGTGATCAAAAGGAATTGTTACAGTTGGTATTAAAAAAAATCGACTTAAAATTGGTGAGCATGATACTTAAATTCATTTCCTGTTGTTGACAGTGACATTTTGAAAATTTAAAATTAAATTTGAGTACATTTAGTTCTTATTTGTTTTTAGTTATATTTTTCTTAAATATCCATAAACAAAATTGTTGTTTCCCTCAACCTTTCTTTATTAAAAGTTAAAATCCTATTAGCTGTCAGACTCCTGACATAACCTATTTGTATTTATTAGACGTGTCAAATAGCATTTCCGCCTTTACTTAGCGTTGTGCCAACTGTGGAATAACAAAATCTCTGGAATTGTATTGCCAACTGTAACAATTCCTTTTGATCATTCTGCCTAATAAAAACATTACATTGATTTCAGTTATATGGCTTATAAAACACTAGTGTTTTGTGTTCTATAAAACACTATAAACAACTTGTTACTTAGCAACCACTTCATGATCTACCGTATTTTGAGAAACTATATATAACTGAATCAACGTTAAACGTTACGACCAATCTTTTTCGATACCTATAATTATGAGTTGTGGATAAAATTTTGTATTACACTTGTGTTTTATTGGTCTCGTGTTTAAACTTTTCTTGCGTGTTTTAGATACCTAATAAAACACTTGTATAATAAATAACTAAATTTTTAAACTGGAAATTTTGTATGAGATCAAAATATGTAAAAATAAAATAGATATAATAGAATAAATTATTTTGATCACAGAATGTCAAAATGGTGGTAATCTCTAGAATAATTCTGAAAATAAGGGTTGTCATTAACTTATCGATCGACATAACAGCAGGAAATATATTGTTATTACATTGTTAACACATGAATTTTAGTTGGATCCGAATCAGCACCGAACACATTTTGCGCGGTGCACCGCCGCCACCAGCTCGACGCTACGGGCACACGATGGTGGCGCACGACCGTCATCTCTACGTGTTCGGTGGCGCGGCTGACAGCACCCTCCCCAACGACCTGCACTGCTACGACTTGGACGCGCGCGCTTGGCACGTCGTGTCTCCGGCCGCTGACAGTCATGTGCCCAGCGGAAGATTGTTCCACGCCGCCGCTGTTGTCCAGGACGCGATGTATGTCTTCGGAGGAACTGTGGATAATAATGTGCGGAGCGGCGAGATGTTCCGTTTTCAGGTGCGTTCACAGAGAACAAGTTAGTTATTAAAAAGAAACAACTGTCTACAAAATAGATTTTTTCTACAACTATCAAATAAAAACTTGAAATTTTTATATCGCTATGGATATTCGAAATTTGTATTTTTTTTTTCACACGTAAAAATGGTTTTTTTTTCTGAAACCGACAAAAAAGTGCCTAATTTACTGACCAATTTTAGTATGGAAAGTAGATTTTTACCAAAACAGTCAAGTAAAGTAAGTATTCAAGGCTACAACAAAAATAACAGTCTGGTAAAGATTTTACCTGACTGTTTATTTTGTTGTAACCTTGAATACATAGTCTGCTGTGAATACAATTCATATCAAGAACATTTAAACATTTGCAGTTATTTCTGATTAATCAATGATTCAATTAAACGGTTTCAGAAAAAATAGTATACATAATACGTCAAGTAAAACATCGCTTTCCTGAATTATTATGTAATATACTATTTCATTGATATGTCAAATTTCAAAATCGTTGACACTTATTTAAATTTATTTATCAAACATTTTTACGTTTCCTTCGTTACAACACATATTCATATAATTTTAGTTGTTTTTTGTTAAATGTAGTTAAATAAATTAGTAATTATTGTATTATTCTTTTTTGACAGTTGCAGAAAAAATATTGTTTGTATTTCGTAGACGATATTCGTGTTTTTTGCGCGTTCAAATAACTTTTTGCCTCGAGTTGGTGGTCTCGACCAAAAGTGGCATTTTTACGCGCAATAAAAGACACTAATTTCGTGCACTTAATACAAAATAGTTATTTTGTGTTAAGTGTGTGGAAAGGAATGATGTTTTGCTTCGAGTGAGCACGTATTTCGCCCACAAAATACATACAATATATTTTTTTGTAACTGTAAAAAAAGAATTAAAATCGATTTTCCAAACCGTGAAAAAATGTTTATCAAAACAGTGAAAAATAGTATATTACATAATAAGTCAAAAAAGTGATATTTTACTTAACGAAGCGGATTTTAATCTGCCGAATCAAGTAAAAACACTTTCCTGACGTATTATGTATACTATTTTTAATTTAATCAATAATTAATCATGAATAATTCAAAATGTTTAAATGTTTTTTATATGAATTGTGTTGAAAGCAGACTACGTACTTCTGATCACTCTGTGCACTAGTTCGAAACTCGAACACGAGCCGCGCATCTAGAATTGCCTTCCGTAACGAGTTTTTTCTATTTCGGCTTTTCTTTACACAATTTTTTTATAAAAATAGTTTACATGTTCCTTTTAGTTTAATTTTTTATAGAATAGTTAAATGGTGACAGTGATTTGCGATTGACTTTATCCATTGCCTAGACATTTGCATAAATAGTTTTTTTATTTTTCTATTTTATCAGTTGCCAATGTAATGCAGTTATGTCAATCTTTGATAACAATGTATCACCAAAAATCGTTGTAAGAATGATACTCGTTTTAACATCAATATGCGTACGACAATATGTTATTCTAATGCCGAAACGGAGAATAGCTATTTACATAACACGAGCGAAGCGAGTGCTTTTATTTACGCGAATGGTGCAAATGACGTTTTATTGTTATTTGTTATTTGAAAACAAATTTACTTTTTCTCGTAAAGTTTGCTAAAATATGTCTGATTGATGGCGTTAGAAGCTAATGTCTCTATTTCTTTTATTCATTTGTTGAAATGTGTGTTTGTATAATTAGCGTTTTAATAGTCAAAATTTAGAATAATAAAAATGGGTGTTTTTTCAATTACTTTGCGCACTAGTGCTCAAAATCCAACTTTTCATCGGTTTCTAAAGTAATGTTAACCTTATTTGAAATGATGCGAGTACAAAAACGTCTTTTTATAGCCCTCGGACCTTATTATAGCCCGCAAACTATAATGAAACGTCAAACAAAAGTACATAAACCGTTGTTGCCAAGTTGACGTTTTGCCTTAAAACTTTTATATGAACATGAAAGCAATTTTAACAATTCAAAATATATTCGCAATCAATTTACAAAATCGTAGAATTCTGTGATAAATCTATAAGTGTATAGATTCATAAATTTGTAAATAATGAACAAAATTACATCGACATTTGTTGACAAGTAGAAAATATTACATAAAGAGTTCATCATTTACAAATTTATGGATCTATAAAATTTATAGATTTACGCAGAATTCCACCATTACTTGTCCAAATATAATTATATAATTTTTCTTTTAATAACTTCTAAAATGGCAGCTTCGAACGTTATTTATCTTAAAAGTGCCAATTTCAAATGTATAGCAACGCATGCATTTTTTTAACATTGAAAATTTTAAAGATTTATGGCCGGTTTCACCAACAACAGTTAAATTTTAATCATGGTTTAAATAAATAAAACTAAATCGAATGTATGACAGCAATGTTAATAATTTCATTTGACATGTAATTTTGATATGCTTTTATTTATTTAATCCAAGTTTAAAATTAAACTTTTGTTGATGAAATCGGCCATTAAATTAATTTCACGCGGAGTACAGTTCCAAAAGGCATTGGTTCCAAACATTCTTTAAATCCTAAAATATAAATTACAACAATCAATTAATCTGCTTATGCTGTAGCGGTGGCTAAAGTTGTTGTTACGCACGCAAAAATTATCAAAGTTATCACTAAGGGCCAATTTTTCAATCACCGATTAATGTTAATCATGAGCAAATAATAATGGAAACTATGGTTTCCGTTAATATTTAACCGTGATTATCACTAATCGAGAGGAAATTGATGATTGAAAAACTGGCTCTTAATGTGTGTAAAAAATTTATTTACCCCTGTGGCTCCCACTAACATCCTTGGGGGACGTGATTTAACGGCTGGTATCCACACCTCACATGCATAAATATATCACTTACCAAAATCTGATTCAACAGAGTGCTACACCCGTGATAATATATTTATTTATTTATTTCAATTTGCTTTCAGTTATTTAAGTTTCGATGGTGCAAACAAACATAAATAACATAACAGATTATGGCAACATATAATGAAATTAACTCATCCAGTCTATTCTAGTTCTCCAGTTATCCCAAGTGCACACTCCACGATGACTACGGTCGCATCCTGGAGTCGCGGCAATTCTGTGACGTGGAGTTTATTGTCGGAGAGGACGAGGTTCGAATCCCGGCGCACATGGCTCTGGTCGCCGCACGTTCACAATGGCTGCGTGCGCGCATCCGTCAGGCTCGTGAACAACGAGACAAACTGCTGGAGAAACAGCTGCAGGACAAGGATAAGGAAGTGAAAGACGGCAAGGACGTGAAGGATGTACCTTTGGTGGAGGTTAGTATAATAGGTATGATAGATATAGGCCGTATTTATTTAGCATTTTTTAAGTAATCTAGTTGTAAGTAACTTAGAACAGTTCTTGAACTATTTTGTTGGATTGGCTGGTTGAACCCGTTTCTATCTCTTTCTAATCAACTTGTGTTCCTTGTTATCCGTTTTGAATTGGTGGCATCGCAATTAGAACTACCTTAAGTTAAACCCAAACATTTGTATCACGACACCATCTATTACCGTTCTAATACCAGTTAGAACTAATTTCTGATGCGTATGAAACAGGTGAAACTATTGGACGCAGTCCCGGAAGCCTTCCAGATGGTATTGAACTACATCTACACGGACCGTATCGAGCCGACGCGCACCGGCAACGAGGACCCGTTCTCTAATCGTATCGTGCTGCTGATGATGGACGTGTACCGGCTGGCAGTGCAGTGTTGCATGCGCCGCCTCGAGGCTCTCTGCGTGCACTACCTCGAGGCGGCCGTGAGTCTACGTAACGTGCTGCAGGCGCTACACAATGCCGCCACACTCCGGTTAGATTTTATCCAGGAGTTCTGTCTCCGGTTTATCGTCAAAGATTCCAATTATAATCAAATTGGTGAGTGATAAACAAGGTGTTATTAATACTAAGTTGAAACATCCGAAAACGGCAGTTAGAACTCATTGGAACAAACAACTTTTCTTAGTTCAATTCAATTTTCGATTTGGAGCCCCAGTTCAGAGTTATTGGCGTTTTTTTGTTTTTCGAAAAACCATCATTACTCCCTTATTTTAAGGAATATTTAAAAAATACAAAAATGTTCAGCATTTGCTTTCGATTCTCTAAAACATTTGTTCTTACAATTATTTTCTATTTTATCAAATAACAAAATGGCGACCGATCAAAAATTTCAAAACAAGATATTTTGAAAACCACTCGATCGATTTTTGAAAATAAAACATTTATAAAATCCTTAAACTATCTACTATAACATTTGTCCGAAACATTTGTTTCGTTCTGTCCAAAAAAAGTTTTTATTCAAATTTAAGTACAAAATAAATTTTAACAAACTGCAACAATTATTTAAAACAAAGTAGGCTTGACATCCGACCCGAAATTTACATACACAGCTTTCAGGAATCCAAGAAAAACGTAAATACCAATATTACTCTAAAGAAATGTAATGTAAAATTTATAGGCATATGATAATAAATGATTAAACAACGTTACAACAAAATATGTCTCTTTAGTCTTTCGCAACAAAATTATTTATCAAGTTTCATCTATAATGGTTATTTTTCTTTCGAATATGCAACGTTACAATTGATTAAATATAAATATAGGAAAAACTATACGGATCTAATGACACGGCTGGTCGAATTTCGGATCGGATCTCGAATCATATCTCGGATCAGATCTCGAATCGACCTCTATTGTTTATTAATTTCATTAGGGCACAGAGCGTCACACCCTTACTTTCTTATCTTTTTGTTCATTTTCAGTGACTGCATTGTGTAGAATTTTCTTTCAAATACAAGTGCAAGCTATCGCGTTCATCTTTTATATTCTTTGTAGATTCATTGTTAGTTTCGATATTAGATTCGTTGGTAGGAGTGAGTGTGAGTAATTTGTGATAGTTATGTTATGGCTGTATTTGTTTGGGAACTTTGGATTTAACTCTAAACTGTCCTAGAACTAACTCGTGTTACTTCCAAATAAATGATGTATCTCAAGTGTCAGTTGTAAACACTGGCGGTAAATTTAAAATCGGAATGCATGTTCGAAGCGACATCTACTTAATTTTGTTTGTGTGTTAAATTGCGCTTTTAATTGGATGTTTAAGTCATCTTTATATTTTTTATATGTAGTCAAAAAGCAAATAACGTCAGAGTCTGTTCATTTTTTTATAATTTTGTTTTTTTAAATGGAATTTCATATAAATAAAAATTAATTCACAACAGCTTTTAATGGAAACCATTGCCTGTGTCAAAGTTTTAACAGAACATCGTGTATAAAATTTAAACATACTCCGTTATTATCAACAGTGATGTCTCGCGAGTTCGAGACCCTGGAGCGTCAACTCATGGTGGACATAATCCGTCGGCGTCAAGTGCCGTCAGGACGCGCGCCAGAGCCTCGCTGTGAAGCCGCCGCGCCGGGAGCTGGCGCCTCGCTCGAGCAAGACCTGGCGCTCTTCCTCAAGTCCACCGGACATGATTTCTGTGACATCACGCTGCTGCTGGATGGACATGGTATCCCAGCACACAAGAGTGTGCTGGCTGCGAGGTGTGGTTACTTCGAGGCGATGTTTCGCTCGTTTATGCCCGCCGATAACACTGTTAGAATTCAGATTGGAGAGATGACGCCCAGCAGAGAGAGCTTTGACTCCTTGTTGAGGTAATAACAACATCATCTTCTATTAACAACAAAGTAGGAGTAGTAACTAGGTAAAATAATTAAAATACTATACTGAAAATGTTATAAAGATAGACTGACCTCATCCATTCTCATAAAACTTAATAAAATCATTAAAAAACTAGTGTAATATTTCAATTATTTTTTGACGTTTCTGAAAACCAATGAAATGCTTCATTGTATGTCACGTGTCTGCGTTTTAACCAATCTTGTCATTATTATACTGAGAATAAAGATAGATTTGGTGTCGTGCCTGATGATGAAATAGAACAAAAAATTATTGAAACTACTTTAAAAAAAAAGTTAAATGAAGCTAAGCTAGTTAATTACGACAGTAGATGGTGTTACAATAGCATGACAGTCTGATTCCGGGATAAAAAAATAATCTAAATATAATTCGAGAGTTGGATAAATTAGAAAATAATTCTCCAATATAATTCTCAAACTTATTGTTTGTCAACAAGTATTAGAAAGATCTGTTTTTAAAATTTTACATTTAAAAATTTCGATTAGTTATACAGAGTGATTAAAAGGAATTGTTACAGTTGGCAATAAAAAAAACTACTTGAAATTGGTATGCCTGATACATAAATTCATTTCATGTTGTTGACAGTGACATTTAAAATTTAAATTTGAGTACATTTATTATTACATTTATTTCTATTACTTAAAAAGTCAAAATTCTATTAGCTGTCAGACTCCTGACATAACCTATTTGTATTTATTAGAAATGTCAAATACCATTTCCGCCTTTATCTGACGTTTTGCCAACTGTGGAATAAAAAGATCTCTGGAATTGTATTGCCAACTATAACAATTCCTCTTGATCATCCTGTATTAACATGTCTATAGAAGATATTTGAAAAATTAAATATGACGTTTTTGTCAAAAATCACACAGCTATGAAAATAAAACAAATTAAAAAAAAATTCTTAACTTAATTGTTGAACTAAACTGTCAGAATGAGATTTTGCTTAATTTGTATTTTTTTTTGTCACATTTTACTTTTCAAATATTTAGCACTACAGACATGCTAGTACAACAAATTTAAACTTTTTGAATGTAAAATTTAATTTTAAACAATTAATTATTCTTGTACTTTTGCTCTAAAATATCCAGGAAAGCCAATTTCCGACATTTTCTGATGTAATATAATAAAAAGTGGCAAACACAAAATAAAATAAAAACAAAGAAATACAAGTGACAACAATTGGTAACTGAAAATATACCTCTGTCTCAAGTTTCAAATATCGTCCTCAACGCCATCTCTTAGTAGTTAAATATCCCAATCTTTTTATATTGTATTTATTGTTATTTCCAGATACATTTATTACGGAGATGTGTCAATGCCACCAGAAGATTCGTTATATTTATTCTCGGCGCCATTTTTCTACGGTTTCACAAACAATCGTCTGCAGGCATTTTGTAAACAAAACCTCGAGATGAACGTCACTTTCGAGAATGTCATTCAAATCTTAGAAGCTGCTGACAAAATGCAAGCGACAGACATGAAGAAATATGCTCTCAACATGATTGTTCATCACTTTTCCAAGGTGGCACGGCTGCCGAAGATGCGCACCTTGAGCAGGGAATTAATTTTGGATGTGTTGGAAGCACTGGCAGATGACATGAGTGATAACAAGATGTGTCAGGATATGTCATCTGTTAGTCTAAGCAGTGATTAAATGATAAATTGGTTTATAATAAGTTTATAATTATAGTGTGATATTAATAAATTATGATATAATGTTAGTATTTTGGATTATGAAAGTGTAACTAAATAAGATCAAAAGTAAGTGTTTCAGTTGGCAATACAATTCTAGGGATCTTTTTATTTCACAGTTGCCACAACGCCAGGATTTTAATTAATTTAAATTTTCAAATGTCAGTGTCAACACCAAGAAATACGAGGTGTGGCTATTAAATAACGAGACTGATGCTGTTTTAACATTTTATTTTGATTCCATACCTATTTACTTATCACTTTCAATATACACCCCTCATCTATCCCTACAATGCTCCACGCGAATCTTCCATTGTTCGAAACAGTGCTGGAAGTCTTCTTCTGTCAGCTCCTTTAGAACGCGTGCCGATTTCTCTTTCAAAACTTAAGGCAAATTTCACCTTAGGAAACAGAAGTCGCACGGTGCAAGATCTGACAAATAAGGCGGATGGAGAAACCATGACAATTCGGGTACTTTTTTCAATAAATTATAAGTTTCAGTAGCAGTTTTGCCAAGTTTCATGTGAAATTTCACAACAATTCGTTGCTCTAATGTTGCACTTAACATTTTTTTTAGCGAAACAAAAAAACAATTAATTAGAACGAATGCTACGGCTATACGGATTTGTTTACAGAAGCGAGAGGTGCTGCATTCGAAAGAGAAAGTTTCACGCTAAACAGCTGACGGTTGCTGGTGTTTGGCACATGCGTACTTCGACTGTAGCACCGTCAGTCTCGTTATTTAATAGCCACACCTCGTAAATTTATATATCAGACTTACCAATTTCAAGTTTTTTTTTTATTGCCAATTGAAACACTTCTGGGGGGGTCTATTTTAATTGACATAGCTACTGTGGCAACGGTCACTCTCATTCGATGTTTGATTTTATTTTTATGAATTATTATTGTTTATGTTCTTGTTTGATTTTTGTACATTTTTATAGTTAAATTCATTTACTTTATACATAGTTAGATACTTTTAAGTTTTCATATTTCATTTATAGTTCATATAATTTTTTTTTTAATTTAATTTTTTGTTTTATATTTCGTAGTTTATAGTTTTTATATTTCTTAATAGTCGATAAATATTTTAAATAATACAAATTAACAAATAACACGTTAAAATTAACAAATATTTATTTCTGACTGTCAAAAACACCGACTCTATATGTTTCACCCGTTTTGGACGTGACTCAGTTTTTCAGCAGTTTGTAACAGACTCGGAGTTTTGACGCTATATGTGTCAGGGGCTTTACATGTATCTATTATTCATGTTTGACGATTGTAGGTGAAGCATTCCGCAGTTCGTTAACCAACAATTTTTTATTGCGTAAGTAGGGTTTCTTGTGGTCCTGACAAAAATGTGAATCTGACCAATCACAGAAAATCAGGAATAGTTTGTATAGAATAGTGGAAGGGGTATTGGCGCGCGTTTAAAAACCTTACAAACGTGGAGATTTTCAAGAAAATTATTTTAAATCGCAAGAAATATTTCTAAAATTTAATAAGATATAGTTTTTTTATTTGATATAATATAAAAATAAAAAAAAAATACTTACAATTTAATTTCAGTTATACATAATCATATATAAAGTATATTATTTTATAAGGTGTTAAAGTGATACTCTTTGTGCGCTCGTCTGTCAACTACAAATAAGGCACAAAACGTCATTTTCACTCCACATAAAATATGTTATTTTTTTCTTCAAACGCCGGAATATTTACCCATTATGTCATATAATTTCCCTGCCATTCGTGAGCGGCAGGAAGATATTTTCTGCCGCAGGTGAACTAAAGAAATTCCTTGATTTTAACGAGCGTCAGGAAAAGTATTTGACAGAAAAATCAAACTTTAACTGTTTCTCTAGATTCTGATATGGTATAGCTTTTTATATACAATTTTTCGCTTTCACCATTATGCCAGTTTATGCCACTTATATATCAACATATTCTAGAGTCATGACGAATTAAAAGTTTCATTTAATGAATGATTTATATGCATAAAATATTTTCCATTGTCCAGAAATGCACCAGAAAACCCTATTTTGTATCCTACTGGATTAATCAGATTATTTGGACTCTTTTTAAAATTTCTTACTTTCCACGTTTCTGTGGCATATTCCTGATCGAATTAAAAGATGAAATTAATGAGGAACAAAATAAGAGAATGGGGTGGCTAACTCAGTGGTATGAAGTCGGGCTGTGGATCCTGAGAACCCTGGTTCGATTCCCGCAGGCGACAAACAATTTTCATAATTTCAAAAACTACCCCTGTGGCTCCTCCACCACTAACATCTTTGGGGGCCGTGATTTGACGACTAGTAACCGGATTTCACGCGCAAAATATATCACTTATCGAGATCTGCTTCGGCAGAATGCCACACCCAGTAATGGGTAGAAGGCGTGATGATATATTTATTTTATTTAAAATAAGAGAATATCAAATTTTTACGACTGTGATTATATTATAAATAAATTATCTTATAATAGAAGCAATTTCGTTCCTTTGTAATGACGCAACTGTTGTTATTCCAATATCTTGTTCAGAGAATTCCCTTATTAATATTTTTGTTCTTAAATCTATTACTGTACCCAAATTTATTGGTTTGACACTTCATCAAGCGCTTCTAAAATTTAATCGTTCAGAACGTTGAGCGTTTTGCAATAATATAGTGCTAGCAGCTTTTGAAATGTTACTTGTTTTGAACGCACCTATTGATTATTCTAACAATTTTTCATCATAAATATATCTCAGGTTAACTTCTCAAGGGTAAACAATTATACGAGCCCAGTCCCGCATTAGTTGGCCCGAATCTAGTTTTTGCGTTAAAAATTTAAATAATACTAAAACCCAGGTAACTTACATTACTAAATTCTACAATTAATTTTCAATATTTTGAACTAAATTTAACATTAAATATACCTTAAACACAAAATATATAGCAGTATAACTATCATGATTATTATCTTGTGGGCACTTTGGCGGATGAAATTGAAGTTAATTATTATTTAAAACAAACTTTATTATTATACAGTTTTTTCATAAAACAAAATTTCTTCAGTTAAAACAGAATGTTTACTTCTTCTTTCAATGGCTGTCATTTTTAGATGTATGTATCGATTGACTTAAAATTAAATACATTTATAGTCTTTGCTTAAAATCTTATCTGTGTATTAACAACATACTAGTATATGTCTCATTAAAATTTCATTTCATTTTCTTGCATACTACACGAGAAATAAAACAGTAAAATATAACATCAAACGAAAAAATAAAATTGGGTCAACTGGAATGGGACCGGGCTCGTATACCTAAAGTATACCATTTTTCCTTAAAATAAAATTTAAAACTTTCTCCTGATACAATATACATGGATAGCTCTAGAACATCATACTACAAAGTGACCAAAAGAAATTGTTACCGTTGGCAATAAAAAAAAACTACTTGAAATTGGTAAGCCTGATACATAAATTCGTTTCCTGTTGTTGACAGTGACATTTAAAATTTAAATTTGAGTACATTTATTTTTAAAGTATTTCTATTACTTAAAAAGTCAAAATTCTATTAGCTGTCAGACTCCTGACATAACCTATTTCTATTTATTAGCAGTGTTGCCAGGTAATAATCTTTGAAGGAACCAGAACTGAAGTGAAATTAGCACCAGATTAAAAAACCATATTAAAAGAAGTAAACTTTAAATAACAGACGTTTGTTTAAAGCTTTATTTTAAATATATAACTAAAACATAAAACAAGAACTATGATAATTAATGAAAAACAACAAAAATACATCTTCAAAAAAAAGAAACAGGTAAACACAAATTACAAAGTAGATACTTACGATCAGTGCCAACTAAAGTTTTTTCCCCATATTTTCCAAAAAAGAACCAGGTTTCAGACAAAATAACGCCAGATTTCTGTAATCATAAAAAAGAACGTACCAAACACCAGATTTATTTCAAAAACCCCAGATCTAGCACGAAAACACCAGACCTGGCAACGCTGTTTATTAGAAATATCAAGTAGCATTTCCGCCTTTACCTGGCGTTGTGCCAACTGTGGAATAAAAAGATCTCTGGAACTGTATTGCCAACTGTAACAATTCCTTTCGATTACCCTGTAGTTTTTCAAATGAAACTGCAAAATTTTAGAGGTACGCAAACCAAATATGTGCGATTCTGAATGACGATCGCCATAAGCCCCGTGTATAAGAACTCAACTTTACAAGCGAATATATTTGTTCACAGACGATAAATGTGTTTCATATTTTAACAGGATGCGTATGATTATCCCATGTTTACGTGCGCCGAGTTTCATTTGGATCTGTAAAAAAATGTTCACTTTAGAACTACCTTAAGCGATGTGGCTACCGTTGCCACAGTGGCTATGAGAATTAGGATAGTTCACAGGATATCTGGTATTATATTTCCATCTTATGTATTTTGACAAGTTTTATTAGATATATAATTATGTATAAAACACCAAACCCGGAAACCCCCCACTACACAACTACTTCATTTAGTGTACTTTTTCTTGTTCTATCACTGAAGGTTTCTTATGATTTTTGAGATGTTTTGTAAAAGTAGTCTTAACCTTAAAGTTTTTATTACAAATTGGACAAGTAAATTGTTGATGATTGTTATTTAAATGTCTTTGATAATATTCCTTTCGTATAAACTTTTTCTGACAGAGCGTACATTGATAATCTTTATTGTTTGTATGAACTTTTAAATGCATCCTCCAAAAATTTTTTGTACAAACGTTTTTTTACAAATTGTACATTGATAATCTTTCTTGTTAGTATGAATCTTTTTGTGTAGTCTTAAATGACCCTTTTTTGAAAACTTTTTTTGACAAAAGACGCACTCGTATTCTTTACTGTCCATGTGAATTTTTTTATGCCTTAGGAAGTCAAATTTCTCCAAAAAACTTTTATTACAAATCAAACAATGGTAATTCTCAATTCCTAAATGTACTCTTTCATGTTTCCTCAAAGAAGTGTTACTTTTTAACTTTTTATTGCAGTATTTACATGGTAAACGTTTTCTGTGTCGTCGTTTATGTGTCCGCAGTAGTTTTTTGCAAGTAAATGTTTCGTTACACACAGCACATTCAAAACCGGTTTCATTTTGGGAAAAAGTTGAAACTTTTTTCGATTTTTTCTGGACATTACTTTCAGTTTCGTCTTTTAAATTATTTAAAAGTTTGTTATTAATTTGGCTGTGATCTTCTAGTGGACTTTCTTCTTTTGTATCTAAGTCCATTACATCGACTTGATGTATAGGAAGCGCATCTTCGATATCTGCAGGTTCTTCATGAACAATAACAAATTCTGGAGACATTATTTCATCAACTTGTTCTTCTTTAACAATGGCGTCAATTCGTTTTTCAGGTAATGGATCTTCCTGCTTGGCGGTTGATGGCTGCGTAGTTACTTGAACTTGTAATATTTTCGAATTACTAGCTACTTGCAGGTTCGTATTATGTGTAAGAAGAGTTTGTAATGATATCTGTTTATGTGAATCAGCATCAATTATCATATTTCGCAAATATTTATTAATTTTTTTCTTGTTTCTCAAACATGTTTGTTTAAAACTATAGAAAAAATTTACATTTTCCAAACATATGTTGCATATATATTTTGAGATTTCTGGTTTCAAGTCAATCTGAAAGAAACAAAAATCCATAGATTAAAATCAATCAAAGGTTTCCCGAGGAAATTTAATATTCTTCCAGACCAGTGGTTATTAAAGTTTGAATCCCGCCAATTTAATGACGTTTTTTGTTTTTCAAAAAAAAAAAAATAATAATACATAGGTGGCTAGATATGAGCGAAATTTTTCAAATAGTTTTAATTCAAAAACTCAATTTTCTCAATAATTTTGACAGATAGAAAGACTTATTTCAATGAAAATTGTTCGAGCACAAGTACAATTTCATAAATTATTTATTATGGCACGATCAAGCAATCAATTTATGGTTAAAAAATATTTATAATATCCCTGTAATTATGAATTTAATTTAATATAAGCATATTGCTATCTGGTAAGGTTATGTTTACTTACAATTCCAGATAAACAAAATTTTAGTTTCTTTTCCATTACTATCCCATCGACATCTTCAATTAATATACTTTTAAGATTATTATCATTACACAGACACAAATAACAAAAGTTTAACATATACATTTTTCACAACAAATATACACTTTGCTGATAAACAATGTGAATATAACCATAGATCCTTAAAGTAAATGTAACCACCAAACAAACAGCAGCAGTGTTGCCAAACGTAGCGACGATACTTGACTGAAAATTCAAATATAGAGTTGGATAATGAGAAATACACCGCGAAGAGGTGTGTCTACAGAGGTCGCTAGTATCGTCGGTATTCGGTACATTCAGTCCGTGACATATTGACAACTCCGGTGCTCGAATACACCAACCAGGGGTAAAAAAATAACTTCTCGTGGTGGGACTGTTTCATTTATTGTGCATGTTTGTATGGTAAAAGTACGTGTTTTTATAACGTGAATTTTAAATATTTGCTATGAAGAACCTAAGAAGATAAAATCTAATACGAACTGTTACTTTTACGGATGTAAATCGCTTTGAACTATTGCAACATATGATAAAAGTATCATTCTCAGTTAATAATTTGTAATACATACTCCGGCAGCAATTTTTTAACTCAAATATTACTCTACTAATTTCATACATTAATAAATTATCATAGCAGTGGACAATAAGTAATTTAAATTGTTAGTTAAATCATGTTCTTGTAATTTTGTATTCCGGTCTGTAGAAAATAAATGTAATTCGGAACCTTTACAGTATGCAACTAATATATCTTTATATTAAGTAAATATTCGATGTTTACATTTTTCAAGTTTAAATTTTTGATAGTTGAATACGTACCCCTATATTAAGTATGTATTTTATAACCACAAATCATATATCTATGCGAAAATAATATTATTCAAGGAAAGAATATGTTGTGTATTTTTCAATAAACTACACTTGAAGTTTTTGAACTAAATATACTTTATTTAAGCAACACACACTAAATAATAAAAACACAATAAGACAAACGAATAATTGTACCCATAGTAACAGTTCTCATAGCATCCGTTTCTATAGTAACTATTTCCATAGCAACTGTTCCCATAGCAACCATTTCTATAGCAACCTCTCCATAGCAACCATTTCCATAGCAACCGTTTCTATAGCAACCATTTCCATAGCAATCGTTCCCATAGCAACCGTTTCCATAGCAACCGTTTCCATAACAACCGTATCCATAGCAACCGTATCCATAGCAACCGTTTCCATAGCAACTGTTTCCATAGCAACTGTTCCCATAGCAACCGTTCCCATAGCAACCGTTCCCTTAGCAACCGTTCCCATAGCAACCGTTTTCATAGAAACCGTTTCCATAGCAACTGTTCCCATAGCAACCGTTTCCATAGCAACCGTGTTCAGTATGGTACTAAACTAAACTAAATACATTCATGTTATGTACAAATGTGGAAAGATATTACACTCAAAATTTAAATTTATTTCTCAAAGATGTGACGATCAATTTTAACTTAAAAATTCTCTATATTTAAAAATCTGGTCTTTTATAATATAGACAAATAAAATTAAGATCGCTGCGCCATCTGGAATATTTCGCGAACTATTTAATGTATCCAGGATAGATTTTTGATGCTTCATAGTTGTGTGGTTTAATTTATGCCTATTATCTGTGATTTATATGGGATGGCTAGCTCAGTGGTATGAAGTCGGCCTGTGGATCCTGAGGTCCCTGGTTCGATTCCCACAGGCGTCAAATTTTCATAATTTGAAAAAGCTATCCCTGTGGCTCCTCCACCACTAACATGTTTGGGGGCCGTGATTTGACGACTGGTAACCGCACTTCACGCGCAAAATATATCACTTACCGAGATCTGCTTCAGCAGAGTGCCACACCCAGTGATGGGTAGAAGGCGTGATGATATATTTATTTTATTTATTTATTTTATCTGTGATTTATGTTTTTGATCTGTAGATCAACTAAAACATCTAATAGGTTTTAATCTTATATTTATAGAAAAAATTTAATATCAAGACCTGCTTAAGTTATAATTGAATTACACATTATTTTAAAATAAATAAATAAATATAGCAACACGCCTTCTACCCATTACTGGGTGTGGCATTCTGCCGAAGCAGATCACGGTAAGTGATATATTTTGCGCGTGAAGTGCGGTTATCAGCCATCAAACCATGGTGCTCAACGATGTTAGTGGAGGAGCCACAGGGGTAGTTTTAATGTGGTGAAAATTGTTTGTTGGCTGTGGGAATAGAACCCAGGTTATCTAATCCACAGGCCAACCAGATACCATTATACAGAGTGATAGGGGGTCTATTCTAATTCATAGCTGCGGTTACCATTCGTCAAATCACGGCCCCCAAAGATGTTAGTGGTGGTGGAGCCACAGGGGTAGTTTTTGAAATTATGAAAATTGTTTGTCGCCTGTGGGAATCGAACTAGGGTTCTCAGGAATAAATGTTCAATTCATGTGCAATATGTTATTTGTTTATAAAAACACTATTTTTGTAGTTTATGGAGGAAATTTGTTTCTCTTTAATAGATTATCTTATTAAATACATCGAAGGAAACTGAAATAATTTCACACATTTAATAGAACTACATTATGCATAAAGAAGTACTGATACCAAATAATAGAGATAAAACTACAAAATTTAAATTGCATTTTAATTTGGATACAAATTTATTACATTATAGAAGATCAGATTCATAAATGTAAAGAATTTTTAAATTAAAATTAAAGTCAATATTTGATTGTAATTTATTTCATTATTTGTACAAATCATTAATGATATTTAATTTATTATTATACTTTGATGTTTTGGCTTTATATTTATGTATAATAAATAATATGCTTTATTCATAATAAAAATAATATTTTATTTCAAAGAGATCAAGTCAGATCTCAGACAAAACATAAGTAGACAAACTATGCCGTGTTCAAGTCAATGCAGTGTTGTGAAGCAGAAAGAGTTGGAGTAACTGGTGGGTGAGGCGGGTGCGCGGCAAGGAGCGAGTACACTTTGAGTTATGCAAGTTGCAAACATTTGTTTAATTATTTTTATATTCAATTACTTACTTTTCATACATCAAAGTTAAGGTTAGTTTTTGAAATATTAAGTGTTTTGTATACGCACTTTTGTATTTAAATAAATAAAATGCTCGCGTCTTATAACTGTCATTAACATAAATGCAACCTGCATAACACCAACTTGTACTAGCTCTTTGCCGCGCACCCGCCTCATCACCAAGTTATTCTAACCCATTCTACTTCACAACAAACGCCGTTGTTCTCCGACTAGTTATGTTTTGTCTGAAGCCCCTGGCACATATAGCGTCAAGACTCCGAGTCTGCTACAAACTGCTGAAAAACTGAGTCACGTCCAAAACGGGTGACACATATAGAGTCGGTGTTTCTGACAGTCAGAAATAAATATTTGTTAATTTTAACGTGTTATTTGTTAATTTGTATTATTTAAAATATTTATCGACTATTAAGAAATATAAAAACTATAAACTACGAAATATAAAAGAAAAAAATTAAATTAAAAAAAAATTACATGAACTATAAATGAAATATAAAAACTTAAATGTATTATTAAAAATGTTTGTCGATTATTAAGAAATATAAAAACTATAAACTAGGATATATAAAACAAAAAAATAAATTTAAAAAAATGACTTGAATTATAAATGAAATATGAAAACTTAAAAGTTTCTAACTATGTATAAAGTAAATGAATTTAACTATAAAAATGTACAAAAATCAAACAAGAACATAAACAATAATAATTCATACGTCAAACAACAAAGGAAGATAGCGAAAAAACCAGCATCATAATGAAGTTGGTTTTCGGCAGTCGTGACTGCTGAAAATAGAGGCGTTTCTATTTTTGGCAGTCAAATGGTAGACTCGGAGTCTTGACGCTATATGTGCCAGGGGCTTGAGAGTCAGATCGATATTGTGATGCTACCTTCAGCCCGGATGATTCACTTTATGGGATTTTTAATTCAATATAGTTGGCAACAATCAGTGTTGCCAATTTGGAGATTTTGTCGCTAAATCTAGAGAAATTAACTATCGTAACGCGACTTTTTAAAAGAATTAGCGACCTGTCGCAAATCTAGAGTTTTAAATACATTACTAGCGACATTTCTGGAGATATTTTTTCCCCAAACTGTGATTCCGTACGAATACAATATATTATTTAAATAATTCAAACAGGATTATTTTTGCTGTTGATATTACGTGATTCCAACTAATAACCTAACTTTGTTCCAAGTTTCAAGTTTACAAGTTGTTGACTTGTTGAGGTAAAACGTTAAAAACGTAATGCCAGTTTGAATTTATGGCAAAAGTGCAGTATCACTGACCAATTTTTAAAAATGTTATTTTAGGTGGGTAAAATTTGGTGAATTTCAAAACTCCCTAAAAATTACTAAATAAACCAGTGCTTCGAAACTGTTATTTGAAAAACATTTTCTAGCTTCAAGCCTCAAACATAATGTAATCTACAATTATCAGGAAATACAAAATAATTTTTTCTAACCTAACCAAACCTTATCGCAGTCTTTGCCATTTTCATACATTTATGACATTTATACTCCTTTGTTATGAGCTTCAAATCTCTGAAAAAGCTTTAGAATCACTGATAAGTAAATGTCATTATAGTGGTGGGGGAAATTTTAGAAAATGGTCAGTGATACTGCATTTTAGCCAAAAAATATATATATTCTAGAGATATTCTGGCGAATTTTTATTTTTTAATAGAGATATCTGGAGGTTTTTAAAAATTATAATCTAGAGATATTCTGGAGACTTTTTAAATGCAATCTAGAGACTTTTTGTTAACGTTAGTTGGCAACACTGGCAACAATGCGTTCTGTTGTTTGTTTGACTGTTTGAGAGGACACATGTAGGATATATATTATCTTTGCATGTTGCATCGCATGATTTGTTAAACAGGTGTGTTTTTAAAACGATAGTTTGTTAATTATAATGTAAGTGATTTAAGGGTACTTATATACTTGTAATTATTAATATATTTTTTCCACAGGACGATGGACAGGAAAATTGCAAATAAACGTGAAGCCTTAGCTGAAACGAAAGAAACACCTAATAAAATTAGAAAAACAGACGAAGAAGCAAATACTAATGAAACTGATTCAAAAGAAAACGTAGAGAGTGATGAAGCTGATTCAGACGAAGAAGCAGATACTAATAAAGCTGATTTAGATAATGAAGCAGAGATTGCTGAATTTGATTCTGGTGAAAAAGCAGATACTAATGAAGCTAATGTGGATCACAAATCAGAGATAGAAGAATCTAATTCGGATGACAAAGCACAGGCAGAGGAAGCTAATTCGGATGAAAAAGCTGTTTCAGAAAATTTTGGAGTTGTTGTTTCCGGTTTACCTCGAAATGCACAAGAGGAAAAAAATTATACAAGAATAAAAAATGTTTTCCAGAATTGTAATCCCTCTAAAATTGAAATAAAGCAGTGCCCATACACGAATTCCTATGGACATGCATTTGTTTTTTTTAATGATAAAGAGTCCCAAAAAGTATGAAAATATTATATTTTGGTTCAATATAGATGTACTTAATTTACTTTGTGTTTCAGAAAGCATTAAACAAAAATAAAAAAAGAATCGATGGCAACATCATTTCAATAAAAATCTACAAAAGAACAGATTTAATCGTATTTGTGAAAGGTTTGAAATCCGATTCAAAGGTTGAGGATATTTTCAACGAGTGCAACATAGACACAGTAACAAAGTGCTTAGAAAAAGCAACAAATAACCCAACAGGAGTGGTAAAAGTTACTTTCAAAGATAAGGAATCTGTAATGGTAAATAACTAGACTTTATTACAAGAATTTAAATAATATTACAATTGATTACAATGACTCTGAGAGATGACTTGTTTCATACTTATCAGTTTTATAATTTAAAATTTCAGTAGGTAAATTAAATTTCTTTTTGTAAATTACCACTGATTAGTGGTTAGTAAATTAGACTTGAAAATGGACACGAACCGTACGTCCGAAACCACGGCCAACTTCATTGACAATATGGCGGCATTATTTACTTGAAGTGACAGATAGTGCTCCGTTGCCAAATGAAATTCACTTAGTCTAGATTAGCTAGTCACTTTAGTCGAAAGCTCAGAATACTAGTCATAATATTTAATAATATTGAATGTATAAATAAAATACTCAGTTCCATTAAATGTATTTTGTTTGATCACATAAACTTCAATTTTCAGATATTTTAAGGTTGTTTTTGTAATTTTACAGCGTTGCCACTTTAATATGTAGAAATAAAACCAAACTGTAAAAAATTTATGACAAATTTTTATATGGCAAAATGATGAAATGAAACGGCTATAATAAGCGTAGCGCAATTCAATGAAGTTGGCGATGACTATCGTAGTTGAACTTGTGTGAATTTCTAATTTCTTTCCCCAATTTCTAAATCCTAAATTTCAAAAGACTACGTCGAACACGGCCTAAAAATTAGTCTGCCGGTTTCAGGAAAATAACAATTAATCATTGTATTTTTATTGATAACTAATTTTAGAAAGCGTTGGAAAAAGATGGCACACAATTTAAGGAGCAAGTAGTCACAGTGACACCGTTTCCTGATTTTCAAAACGGAGCAGAATTTGCTGCTTTTGTTACAAATTTAAGCTGTGATGCAGAATCAGACTTTTTCAAGGACTGTAAAATTAAGTTCTATAAAAATATAAGCGAAGACGAACGAATTGTGGCTTTTGAAGACGAAGATTCGTTGCAGGTGTAAAGTAGAAAATATGTACTGTTAAACAAAATATTAATGAAACATGAATTTCAGAAAGTATTATTGAAACATGGGAGCGAACAGAATGGTCACATAATTAAAGTGTTACGATGTGGTTGCACTGTTACTGTGAGAAATATAAATGCAGATACAAAACTGGAAAATGTTTTCAACGACTGCAATATTCAATCGATTGATTTGGTAACAAGTCACACAAATAACAGAGTGTTTGCAATTGTTAATTTTAAAGATAAGGAGTCTTTAAAGGTATATACAATACAGGTTGTAAAATAAGTAAGGAATATTGATATTATCATTTAATCTACATAACTAAAATAGCTGTTTACACAACGACAGCGTCAACACATACTTTGCACGAGCGAAGCGAATCGTGCAAATGACGTCTTCCTGCACTAGTTTTCTACAATGTTTGCGAAAATTTATTAAATTTGAAGCGTTCACAGTTGACATCTGTTATTTAAAAACAAAATCTTTTGTTGCATGAAAAATACATTGAGAAAATTAATTTTATACCGATTCGTTTTATAATCGTATGTAAACAATAATATACAAAAATTACAAATTATATTTTATATAAATTAAATTTTATTTAAGAAAATGTAACGGAACAAAAAAATAATACAGATATCCGACCTGAACTTTCTTCATTATCATTAATTAATGAAACAAAATAAGGTCTTGCTCTATCAGCTTCAACATCAACAAATATTGCTTTATTAATAATAATTGTTATTATTTGTATTATAAAGTAACAACGAATATTTTTACATTCATTCAACTTTGACATTAAACGTCAAACTGGATTTATTGAACCGTTAAATATTTAAAGGTCTGAAAACAGTCCTATAAGTTTAGGACTATTTATCGAGTCATTAAAATTATATGACGTTCATGAAACGATCTTTTGAAACCTAGGGAACCGTTAGTTGCTTTTGAACCGATAAATACTTTCATGCAACCCAGCAATAATAGCTGTATTCCATTTGCCACTTGGTTCACTGAAATCAGTTCAGATAAATTTGACACATGACAAAATGAACTGAATTAAGCAAACTGATGCACTTATTAGGGTGAATTACTTCAAAGTAAATTAGAATCTGTAATTCTAGTACTAGAAATAAAGTGAGCAAAGTAATGCAGCGAAATAAATACATGATTTGGTTCAGTAAATGTAAGTTAGATCTGATCCAAATAGCAAATGGAATACGCCTATGCTGACTGATGACGTTATAAGCTAGTGTCTCTATTTCTTTTATAAATTCCTTAAAATGTGTATATAAGTACAATTAACGTTTTAATAGTCAAAATAGAGAACCATAAAAATGGTTTTTTTTTTCAATTATTTTGAAGCACTAGTGTACAACATCAAACTTTCCTTCAGTAACTTTAAAAAAAAATTATTCAGATCAAATGATTATTTCTGGAGATAATATCAATATTCCTTAAATATTTGACATCCTGTTTAAACTCATTATTTGATGTTTTATAAAAATATTCATAAATTTGATTTGACGGCCACACCCAGTAATGGGTAGAAGGCGTGATGATATAATTAATTATTTATTTTATAAATTTTAGAATGCGTTATCCAAGAACAATACAGAATTTGATGGCAAAATTATTTATGTAAGATGTGAATATATTCCAAAGATCCGTGCAAATAGTGCTGACTTGAAAAATACAAGAAAAAATAATAATAAAGGACGTGCAACTGGTAATTATAAAGATAAGAAGAATTTAAAGGTAGATACATATAAAATTATTATTTAAAGTTGTATTAAATTACTTATAAATTTTAGAAAAAAAAGAGAAAATTTGGTGGCAAAAAAAGGAACGCAGGAAAGCATAATAATAAATATAAACAAAGAGAGTCTGGAAGTAGTGATTGCTTGAAACCAACAGAGAGTTCTTCTAATCCTGAGAGCAAAATTGCTGAAGAAACAATTATTAATTGATGAATTAAAGCTTGTAACGCATAAATTACAGCATGAAATTTACAAACAACAAAAATCATTCAATAAATAATTCAAAATTTTTATTATTTTAAATATAAAACATTTATGTACTTTGAAGCTCCCTTTTGCGAATTATCAACATTTATATATATATATATATATATTGGCGAAGTCCGAAATTTGTAGCTCTCCCAATCTAAATTACTCAGAAAAAATTTTTAAAAAATTTGAGCCATCATCGCTTATTTTATTAGCTTTCCGGTAGTTATCTTGAAATATTTTTAGCTTGAACATATAAAAAGTTATACATAAAAGTATGAAAAAAGGCATTTTGCCCATTTAAACTACATGTACAGGCACGTGTTAACGTCATTTTTCGGACCTGCGATGATGGCTCAATTTTTTTTTTATTTTTTCTGAGCAGATTTAGATGGGGAGAGCTACAAATTTCGGACTTAGCCAAAATATATATATATATATATATATATATCTAAATTAAAAGTCGTGCGCGTTACAGCCAATCAAGAATAATTTTTTTATGTTTACAGGCTGTCAAATTTACTGTAGCATTTTTTAAGAAAAAAATGGCATCTTATTCTCTATGTAGCCTTAGACAAAACATTAATGTAACTATAAAAAGTATTAAAAATATTATATATGATACCTAAACGTGTAAATGTCAAACAATTCAACCTAAAGACTGCAGATGTCGTTAATAGTATACTATCGATAGAGTACCTCAAATAGAAAGGGTAAAGACATGATTAAGGTCGCCGCCATTAGTCTGCCAAGAACATGTATAATGCCAATGGCACACTGGTCGAAGAGCATGAATGAGCGATGAAACAACAGAACGCACCCTGACTGATAAAATAAACAAACATGAAAAAATAGCACAAAGCAAAACCAAAATGACAGCCCACGCTAACATGAAATGAGACACAATAATACGTGTGAAATGAGACACAATCGTTTCATCGAGGAACTCCTCGATGGAAATAGAGGTGCCTCTATTTTTCATCGATGACGGGTGCGTTCTGTTGTTTCATCGATGAGTTCCTCGACGCTCATTCATGCTCCTCGACTAGTGTGCCATTGGCATAAGACATAGGCATAATACTAAATTTCTATTTTTATTTAAGTTTTTTATAATAAATATAAACTATTTGACTATTACATTATTAAAATACATTAAATTAACATGAAAACATAATTTAATGAAGAAAAAATAAATGTTATCAATATACAATGTTTAAAATGATCTGAAAACAAAAAGTATATGATTTACCTTGTCATAAATTTGCTGCTATATTATTTTCCAGTGTAAATCTTTTTATCAGTAATTTTTAATCTGTATACTACAAATCTATTTACGATTTTGTTGTGAATGTTATAGCACGTATCTTTTAATTTTGTTTTAACTAAAGTTACAATTTTTTCAATAAACATTTTTTTAAAATCTATATTACAATAAAATAAAGTATTTTTTTGTGTGTTCTTAAACGGCATAATAAAGAAACATGTACAGTTTCCTTATTACAATTGATCCAAGAGCAGATGTACAATTCTGGCATGTTTTCGAATATTTAAAAAATCTAGAAATTATATATCTGGCATTATAATAAAATGATTTTTTCTCGCTATTATTAAAATTTATATCTTGAATTTTTAAATTTTCTGGGATGTTTATAGGATCATAAGTCTGAATTGTAGTTTTTTGTTGTACAAGAGTTAAAAATTCTCGTTCATCTTCATTGTATCTTCCTTTTGAGGTATATTTTAAATTATTTTTAAACTGAAGGGCTGAAGGCTTTTCTTCTTTCGCTCGTACAGAACTAAATAAATTTTCAAGACAATCTTGTGTGAATCTTGAAGTTAATAAAAATTTGTAGTTTTTATTATTTAAAAAATCATCTTACAAATCTAAAATTGATTTAGTAGAAATTAATACACCCATTTGAAAGGGTTCCCATGACCTTTTAGGTCCTATATATAAATTCTGGGTTATGAATAAAAAATCTTGTATACTCCATTCCCTGTATGAAAACGATTACGTCACATTCGGTATCCATGTGATTCAAGATATTGTACTTAAAACGTTTACATTGGTATTGGATTGACATTTTTAAAACATAACCTAAAATTTAAATGTCATTAAAGTATTTATTACTTTATAAAATTTAATTAGTTTATAATGAAACCAAATTCTGCATATATTAAATAAAAATCAAATATGAATTTATCTTAACGCACGAAAAATATTACCTACCTTATTGAAATATGTAGTTTTGTAAAATAAAACTCTAAGGAATATACATTTTTATTTGTATTATTATTATTTAAAAATAAATACTATTTGAAAATACAATGCACATTACCTCTTGTACTACAGTTAAATTAATTAAAGATCCCCGATTCTCTAACTCCTGCGCAAAATAATCATGAAGATGACAAACGCATTTCTGCATTTGATTACCCAAAATTTTTATAGCCATTTCTCAGTCTGTATTTATGTATCAAAAATGTCACAAACTTAGAAATGACAGGTGAGAAAATAACAAAATCTTGACAATAGGTCTCTATTTTTATTTTATAAACAAATGTGAACAAAGTAAATATAAATTTTCGTATTAATAAGAACTGTCATATGTTTTCATTAAAATAATAAATGTGATAGAACGTGAAAAAACGTGAAACGTATGTCTTAACTTATTAAGACATACGTTGTCATTTGCATAGGTACGAATAATATTATTAAAAAAAGATAGCTATATTTCATCGTATCTATGATAACCTCGTCCACATATGACGTCATCGTTTTCATACAGGGAATGGAGTGTAGAAACGAAATATTTGCATTATACTGAGTTGCTGAAAATTTACTCAGTGCTAAATTTGGGTGCCTAGATGTCTTTAAGGTAAACCATTTTTGTATAAGATTTATGTACTAACTGGTTAAATATTCTGGCTTGTTAAGTTGATCTGACATAAGTTCTAAAGCGCTAATAACATCTTTACTTATTACATTACTTTATACAATATTAATGGGGTGGCTAGCTCAGTGGTATGAAGTCGGCCTGTGGATCCTGAGGACCCTGGTTCGATTCCCACAGGCGACAAACAATTTTCATAATTTCAAAAGCTACCCTGTGGCTCCTCCACCACTAACATCTTTGGGGGCCGTGATTTGGCGACTGGTAACCGCACTTCACGCGCAAAATATATCACTTACCGAGATCTGCTTCTGCAGAGTGCCTCACCCAGTAATGGGTAGAAGGCGTGATGATATATTTATTTATTTTATATAATATTAAATATTTTTCTTTATTCTCTATGTCTGCTACTTTTTTGCAAATTTAATTGTAAAGTCTTTTTTTCTCTTATTATTTCGTAATTTATTTTTATAAATCTTATTTCTTAAAATTAACTCCTTATTTTTAGTTTCCATGTTAACAAATTGTTGTTTTATATTGCTATATAAATATCTGATCATTATTATAATAAGATAATGTTCAAATGATAACATTTAGTCTAAATACCGATTATAGGTATAAATATTATGAAGTATTTAATCTTATAATAACATTTTTCAAATAAACGACATCTCTCTTTAAACAAGATTCTTTTTTAGTAGAATAAAAATATATGTATCTATATAAACATAACACAAATGTTAAAATATGTTTAGAGAAGTCTTTTAAAGATAAATTATACATAATTAAACAATAAAGTATGCAAATAGTTTAAAATAATGATACTAATCCCATATAACGCAATGTAATCTAACACTTGTTTGGCAGACTAATGGCGGCTAAAACAACCGCAAGCGAAATTCGACCTTATTGACGTTACCACATCATGGCAGTACCCACCCTCTATCGAAGTTGTACTTATGTGAATTCCTAATTTCTTTCCCCAGTTTCTAAATCCTAAATGTCAAAAGGTTACTTCGTACACGGCCTGAATGTAGAGAAAATTAAAATTAAAGTCATTATTTGATTGTAATTTAATTCATCATTTGTACAAAACATTAATGGTATGTAGTTTATTATTATACTTTGAAGTTTTGCCTTTAAAATTATGTACAATAAATAATAACCTTCATTCTTAATAAGAATAATATTTTATTTCAAATAAATGTCAGATCGTAGTTCTGATGTTACCTTCAGCCCGAATGATTCACTTTATGGGATTTTTGATTCAAAATAGTTGGCAACAATGCGTTCTGTGATTCTTTTTGACAGGACACATGTTGCATCGCATAATTGTTAAACACGTGCGTTTTTAAAACGAAAGTTTGTTATTAATAATGTGAGTGATTTAAGGGTACTTATATACTTGTAATTATTAATATATTTTTTTTTCAGGACGATGGGCAGGAAAACTGCAAATAAACGTAAAGCCTTAGCTGAAACGAAAGAAACTCCTAATAAAATTAGAAAAACAATAAATACTCCTCTTTATCAAAAGATTAATAGTAAATCACCTAAATCGGCAAATAAGAATAATAGAAAAACGCCACAGAAAAAACAAATGAATGGAAAACATAGAGGAAAGAAGTTAAGTAAACAAATCGAAGAGGATGATTCTGACGAATTAAATGGAAGTAATGATAATTTACATGACGTAGTTAATTCAGATAATGAAATAGAAGAAGCTGAGATTGGTGAAGTTGATTCAGGTGAAGACTCTGAGATTGGTGAAGGTGATTCAGACGAAGAAGCAGATACTAATGAAGGTGATTTAGATGAAGCTGATTCAGATGAAGACGCAGCTACTAATGAAGTTGATTTAGATGAAGAAGCAGAGATTGGTGACGCTGATTCAGACGAAGAAGCAAATACTAAAGAAACTGATTCAGATGAAAACGCAGAGAGTGATGAAGCTGATTCAGACGAAGAAGCAGATACTAATAAAGCTGATTTAGATAACGAAGCAGAGATTGGTGAAGTTGATTCAGATGAAGAAGCAGATACTAATGAAGTTAATTCGGATGACGAATCAGAGATAGAAGAATCTAATTCGGATGACGAAGTACAGACAGGGGAAGCTAATTCGGATGACAAAGCACAGGAGGAAGAAGCTGTTTCAGAAAATTTTGGAGTTTTTGTTTACGGTTTAGATCGAACTGCGCAAGAGGAAAAAAATTATACAAGAATAAAAAATGTTTTCCAGGATTGTAATCCCTCTAAAATTGAATTAAAGCAGTGCCCATACACGAATTCCTACAAATCTGCATTTGTTTTTTTTAATGATAAAGAGTCCCAAAAAGTATGAAAATATTATATAATGGTTCAATAATAGATGTACTTAATTTATTTTTGTTTCAGAAAGCACTAGAAAAAAAGAAAATACAAATCGATGGTCGCATAATTTCAATACATATCCTCAAAAGAACAGATTTAATCGTATTTGTGAAAGGTTTGAAATCCAATTCAAAAGTTGAGGATATTTTCAACGAGTGCAACATAGACACAGTCACAAAGTGCTTACACAAAGTAACAAATAACCCAACAGGAGTGGTAAAAGTTACTTTCAAAGATAAGGAATCTGTAATGGTAAATAACTAGACTTTATTACAAGAATTTAAATAATATTACAATTGATTACAATGACTCTGAGAGATGACTTGTTTCATACTTATCAGTTTTATAATTTAAAATTTCAGTAGGTAAATTAAATTTCTTTTTGTAAATTACCACTGATTAGTGGTTAGTAAATTAGACTTGAAAATGGACACGAACCGAAACGTTATCATTCTAACAGCAGTGTCACCTGTCTTCAAACACGGGTACTTACTGGTCGACCCTCGTAACCTTGAATACGTAGTTTATGTGACTGTTTCGATAGGAATATACAGAGTGATCAAAAGGAATTGTTACAATTGGCAATACAATTCCGGAGATCTTTTTATTCCACAGTTGGCACAACGTCAGATAAAGGCGGAAATGCTATTTGACATTTCTAATAAATACAAATAGGTTATGTCAGGAGTCTGACTGCTAATAGAATTTTGACTTTTTAAGTAATAAAAATACTTTAGAAATAAATGTACTCAAAATTAAATTTTCAAATGTCACTGTCAACAACAGAAAATAAATTTATGTATCAGGCTTACCAATTTCAAGTAGTTTTTTTTTATTGCCAACTGTAACAATTCCTTTTGATCACTCTGTACTTTTCATACTACGGCTGTGTTCAGAGTTGCACTTTTATCAGCCTAACATACCAAATCCTAAATTTGTATGCCCTAAATGACGTCATAATTTAGGGTTTTAGCAATTAAATTTTAAGATTTGTAAAAACACACTACGCCTTAAAGTTGTAAGCACTCAATTTAAAAATCAAGCGCATTATGGCCAAACAAGAATAATTTTTGGACGTTTAAGCTACATTCACAAATCGAAATTAGTTTTTGTTTTATGCTTTATGTTTTAATGTGTTTTTAGGTGTCATTCACAAATAGTTTTGCTTTTGTCCATTTTAGTTAGTAGTGACATCTATCAGAAATTTTAGAAGATCAGTAATACAGTAAATGTAACTGTCAGATGTGTCAGAAGTTACACTTGCTGTCATATTTTGTTTGTTTACTTTCGTATTTTTTGGAAGAGCAAAGTAAATATAATAAGAAAGTAGGTATTAATTTATTTTCATTCATTTTGACACTCGAATAAAAACAAACTTAGATTATCATCAATGATAGAAAGAGACAAGTATATATCACTACATCATTCTACGCTTCGTCCTATTGGTCTATTCCTAAATATAAAACGTAAAACTAAAACATAAGTTTGGAGTTTGCAAACTTTTGTGTTAAAACCAAAACTAAATACTGATTTGTGAATGGTTGCATAAGATAACGTGTCTACAAGGTTATTAAAACAAAAATGGAAAACATAAAACAAAAACTAATTTCGATTTGTGAATGTAGCTTTACAGGCTGTCAAATTTGCTGTTGCATTTTTTAAGATAAAAATGGCTTCGTATTTTGTGTGTAAATATAAAAAGTATTAAAAATATTATTATTAATTAAACGTCGTTAGTAGTATACTATCGCATGGCCAACTTCATTGAATTGCGCTACGCTTATTATGGCCGTTTCATGTCATTAAAATTCCTAGTTTCAAATTTACAGAGCGGGCACGTCAACTAGCGCCTCTAACGAGATTACGTCGTAACTAAATTTGAAAATACTGCCGCTTGCATTGATTGAAAAAAATCCTAAAAACAAGCCTAGTCATTGTATATTTATTATTATACGATATTTACAGTAAAATATTAACCGTTGACACCAATAATTCAATAATACTTCCTTCTTTTGACTTATAAACACTTGAAAAAATTTAAATAGGTAGACAATATGGCGGCATTATTTACCTGAAGTGACAGATAGCGCTCCGTTGCCAAATGAAATTCACTTAGGCTAGTCACTTTAGTCGAAAGCTCAGAATACTAGTCATAATATTTAATAATATTAAATGTATAAATAAAATACCCAGTTCCATTATATGTATTTGGTTTGATCACATAAACTTCAGTTTTAAATATTTTAGGTTATTTTGTAATTTTACAGCGTTGCCACTTTCCTTTAATAGAAACAAAAAGCACTAGATGGCAATACTTGACATACCAAAATTGTAAAAAACGTATGACAAATTTTTATATGGCAAAATAATGAAATGAAGCGGCTATAATAAGCGTAGCGCAATTCAATGAAGTTGGCGATGACTATCGAAGTTGTACTTGTGTGAATTTCTAATTTCTTTCCCCAATTTTTAAATCGTAAATTTCAAAAGATTACTTCGAACACGGCCTAAAAATTAGTCTGCCGGTTTCAGGAAAATAACAATTAATCATTGTATTTTTATTGATAACTAATTTTAGAAAGCGTTGGAAAAAGATGGCACACAATTTAAGGAGCAAGTAGTCACAGTGACACCGTTTCCTGATCTTCAAAACGGAGCAGAATTTGCTGCTTTTGTTACAAATTTAAGCTGGTATGCAAAATCAGACTTTTTCAAGGACTGTCAAATTAAGTTTTATAAAAATTTAAGGAAAGACGAACAAATTGTGGCTTTTAAAAACGAAGATTCGTTACAGGTAAAGTAGAAAATATGTACTGTTAAAAAAAAAAACTAACTAATGAAACATGAATTTCAGAAAGTATTATTGAAACATGGGAGCGAACAGAATGGTCGCATAATTAAAGTGTTACGATGTGGTTGCACTGTTACTGTAAGAAATATGAATGAAGATACAAAACTGGAAAATGTTTTCAACGACTGCAATATTCAATCGATTGATTTGGTAACAAATCACACAAATATTCAGAACAGAGTGTACGCACTTGTTAATTTTAAAGATAAGGAGTCTTTAAAGGTATATACATCCAGGGTGTAAAATAAATAAGGAATATTGATATTCGGCTGTATCATGTAACATATCTTTAATAATAAGCGACGTCGATAAATTTTTCATGCTTTGGCATCACCGGTTTTGTCTTGACGTTTGTCAAATTTGTATTTATATGAATAAAAATTTGACAAACGTCAAACCGAAACCGATGTTGCCAAAGCTAAAAAAAGTTATCGATGTCGCTTATTATTAACGATGTGTTACATGATACAGCCGATTATCATTTAATCTAAATAACTAAAATAGCTGTTTACACAACGACAGCGTCAACACATACTTTGCACATGAGCGTAATTTTATAGCACGAGCGAAGCGAATCGTGCAAATGACGTCTTCCTGCACTAGCTTTCTACAATGTTTGCGAAAATTTATTAAATTTGAAGCGTGAATTTATATTGACAGTTACGTATGCCATGAATTGACATTTGTTATTTGAAAACATTTATTTTTTCTCATAAAGTTTATTAATGCTGACTGATGACGTTATAAGCTAGTGCCTCTATTTCTTTTATAAATTCCTTAAAATGTGTATATAAGTACAATTAACGTTTTAATAGTCAAAATATAGAACCATAAAAATGGGTTTTTTTTTTCTCAATTACTTTGAAGCACTAGCATGGATGTCCACAGACATTTTTCCAGGGGGAGGGGGGTCGCAAAAAACTTTCAGACATACATAAATTTCTAAAATATATTTTTTTTACATAACATAAATATAAACAATAGACACACATAACAAATAGATAAAAAATATTTAAATTTGTGAAATAAATTACTAGTCTTCATCGTCTGAGTTGAATTGAAGAGGAAGGACAATTTTCTAATAACTCTTCCATAAATTGACACCATTTCTAACAATAAATTCCGATTTAGCAGTTTTACAGTTTTTATTTTCTAATATTTTGTGTCTGTGTACACTTAATACACTTAGATTACTCAATCGTTACGATAGGAAACGTCGCTAGCTGGTCATAAGAATACTGCTGGAAATTCAGTTTCAGCTTGAATTTATTATCTTTAAACTTATAATTTAATTTTTATTTAATTAATATATATATATATATATATATATATTAATTTTGCATGCTTTGTATCGACACAAATTAGATCTGAAAATGACTAAAATTGTCTAAAAAACTATCGACAGCTATGAAATTGAAACAAAATTAAACAAATGTTTGACGTTCATCTGTCAAAACTGTCAAAATAAATTCTTCATTTATTATTTAATTTATTTTGACGAAAATAAAACGTCAAACATTTGTTTAATTTTTTTTTCAATTTCATGCCTATCGATAGTTTTGAGGCAATTTTCGTCATTTTTAAATCTGTGTCGTTCCATAGAATGCAAAATTAATTTTGTTTATTGGTTCAGATGTAGAATGTTATGCCCTAAAACTTTTATTTCAAGCTTTTTTGCTTCAAATATTTAAGGAAGCAGGAAATTACAAAATTATAGTTTTACATGTTAAAGTCCTATGTTCGAGAGTCGTAGTCACCACCCTAGTTAATATCCAGGGGAGGGCGCGCGCCCCCTTGCCTCCCCCTGCGGACGCCCATGAGCACTAGTGTACTACATCAAATTTGTATGTCATAAAATTAACTTTAAAATTAAAATAATCAAACTTTACTTCAGTAACTTTTAAAAAAAATTATTCAGATCAAATGATTATTTCTGGAGATAATATCAATATTCCTTAAATATTTTACATCCTGTTTAAACTCATTATTTGATGTTTTATTAAAATATTCATAAATTTGATTTGACGGCCACACCCAGTAATGGGTAGAAGGCGTGATAATATAATTAATTATTTATTTTATAAATTGTAGAAAGCGTTATCCAAAAACAATACAGAATTTGATGGCAAAATTATTTATGTAAGTTGTGAATATAATCCAGGAAACTCTGCAAATAGTGCTGACTTGAAAAATAAAAGAGAAAATAATTACAAAGGATATGCAACTGGTAATTATAAAGATAAGGAGTATTTAAAGGTATATATACATATAAAATTGTTATTTGAACTTTAATTAAATTACTTATAAATTTTAGAAAAATAAAACAGAATTTAATGGCAAAACCAGGAACGCAGAATTCGGTTATAATAAATATAAACAAAGACACTCTGGAAATAGTGATTACTTTAAACCAACACAGAGTTCTTGTAATCCTGAGAGCAAAATTGAATTGCTGAAGAAACAATTATTAATTGAAGAATTAAAGCTTGAAACTCAGAAATTAGAGCAGGAAATTTACGAACAACAAAAATCATTCAATAAATAATTCAAAATAATTTAACAGTTTCTATTATTATAATACATTTTTATTATTTGAAATATAAATCATTTATGTACTTTGAAATAATTTATCCGAAAATGTCACACCTTAGCATAGCAACGCTTGCATTCTACGTGAAATAATTGCCTATCGTAAAATTTCAATTTTCTAAATTTCATTTAATAGTTATTTTTATAACAAAAGGTTACGTGTTCGTTTTAAATAACATTTTTCCTACAACTGTGCGATTTAAAATATCAAAATTTATAAAATTTTAATATTATACGAGAACGATCTTTTACGGCGTTACTATGGTGTATTTGTTTATTGTTTGCACATTGTTCTACGTTATTTAAAAAATATTTCACTAATTTCAAGATAATTTCTTCAAAATCGTCTAGGAAATGCACGCATCCTTATAATATTCAAGTACGGTCTAGTTTTCCTATTGCATTTTTCATGTACTATTTCGTGCAAGCACAGTTTCATTCAAATTCCTAATAGCGTAGATACGAACCAATTAATGGTGGCTCAGTGTTTAAACTATCTCCCACTAGATGTAGACTGGCGTATTTAAAATTATGGCCAACTTCATTGAATTGCGCTACGCTTATAGACCACGGGCGTGTGACGTCACGATTTTAGATGTGGTCCGTAACTGTCAAACGAGTGACTCTCACATCAGTATTAAATGTACGATTTAGACTGTATAGATAGAATATATTTTTAACAAATATATGTGCATATAATTCCAAAAGTGTCAAGTTTCTATTTTGTGCATCATTTTATGCATGACAAAGTGTGTGATTTATTTTATCAAGTGAAACGTAATTTGAAGATTGTGTCGCGAGTGCATACTTTTACAATTTTATACTGTTTATATATTTAATATATAGAAAATAAATGTTTAAAAACAATTTTATATGTTTACTTCATAGTGTAAAGCCATGTAATTACTATAATATACAATAGTGTTACTTTGATTGAAGTTTGAACTTTTCATTTTAGGTTACATTTTCCAAATCAACTAATTTCGTTAAAATTTTTAATATTTTACTGTAATATTTAATTTTTTTCATTAATAATTGTTCTTTCCACTTATAAAAATAGCATATTAAAAGAATAATAATTATAATAGAATAATAATAATAACATGTATAATTGATAAATTTACAAAAACGCGGAAGCCAAGTGTTTTCATTGAGTCTGTAGTAGCGTTCGATTTGCAAACAATCTCACCTCAGTTCATTTCAACTGAGTTGAGATTGTCTCGGCAAGGGGGGAAGTGAGTGTCTCACTTGATCTCAGTTATGTCAGTGCAAATAGAACAGCACAAAAAAGCTGTCAAACTGAGGTGAGGTGAGATTAACTGAGATTTGGTGCAAATCGAACGCTACTTGTATATGTCACTTTTGTTCCGAAGTAGAGCCACACCATCCGTTTTATATCCGAATGGGTAGAGTTCAAGTGCATTCCAACCCTGGTTTTACTTTTGTTTATCAAACTATATTCTACCAAAGCCAGGCGTACGCTGCGCCTCTATAGTTGTTTTGAGTTAGGATATATAACAGTGAGAAAAATATATTTTTTTTTATTTTACTCTTCACATGGCAACAGTGAAATAGTGCACATGCTTCTTGATTTGAGATTAGTTTATTATAAAATGTTTTTCTTATCTAAATTATGTGTTCTGTGCCTCAGTAAAAAATGAACCTGTATTAAGCGAAAAAAGTGACGGACAATTCATTCAAAAGAAACTAAAATATTGTTTTCCTGAAATTGTAAGTAAACATAACCTTATTATTTTTTCTACAAATTTATGCAAACTGTTTTAATTTATAGATTGACTCTCGTTCGACAAACCCGAAATATGTATGCAGCAATTGTATGAACAAATTAGAATGTTTTTACAAGTTCAAACAAATTTGTTTACAAGACGACACATATTTGAAGAACTATTGCCAAACTTTAACATCTGCTGGTGAATCGTTCCAATATTTATCAATAAAACTTACTGATATAAAATACCTGAATTAACTATAGACACTGAATATCGAGCAGACAATGTCAACTGTAGGAAGAGATGAGGAGCTGCGAACTGAAGAAAAGGAAGATAATGGAATTTATATTAATGAAGATATCAAAAATGAAGCACAGTGTGTTGATGGATTAGATATTGAAGAATCACATTTATTATGTGAGGCAGAAAATAACATCGCAATAAAAGAAGAATTTCTTATTTCCGAAGACAACGCTGATATTGAATTTTATAATGAATATGTTAGAAACATCATAAAGTGTGAATCAATCTCAAGTGACTCTGATGTTTCGGAAATTGAAGATATTGTTCATGAAGATTTTAAATTGACTAAACCTACAAAACAAAATAAGATCAGGAAAATTAAAAAATTTCAGTGTGCTATTTGCAGTAGAGAATATTCACGTAAAATAGCATTGGAATATCACTTAAAAGTTCATTCAGGCATTAGAGATTATAAATGTACAATATGTGGAAAAAAGTTTATTCGAAAATGGCTTTTGGTTCGGCATGAACAAATTCACGTAGCTATAAAAAAATACGAATGTTCAATATGTAAAAAAAAGTTTATGCGCAAATCTCATTTGGTTCGGCATGAAAAAATTCACACAGTTATAAAAAACTATGAATGTGTAATATGTAAAAAAAAGTTTTTGCAGAAATGTAATTTGATTGAGCACGAAAAAAATCACACAGGTACAAAAGGCAACGAATGTGCAATATGTAAAAAAAAGTTTACGCAAAAAGGTAGTTTGGTTCGACATGAACAAATTCACAAAGGTGTAAAAAACTACGAATGTGCAATATGTAAAAAAAAGTTTTCGCAGAAATGTCATTTGGTTCAGCATGAACAAATTCATACAAGTATAAAAGACAACGAATGTTCAATTTGTAAAAAAAAGTTTACGCAAAAAAGTAGTTTAATTAAGCATGAACAAATTCACAGTGGTATAAAAAATAGTTTGGTTCGACATGAAAAAAATCACGTAGCTATAAAAAACTATGAATGTGTAATATGTAAAAAAAAGTTTATTCGAAAATCGACTTTGATTCAGCATGAAAAAACTCACGTAGGTATAAAAAACTACGATTGTGCAATATGTAAAAAAAAGTTTATGCGCAAATATCATTTGGTTCGGCATGAAAAAATTCACACTGTTATAAAAAACTAATGTTCTAATATAGTGATGACACAAAAATCCGGTCACTCGGCGGGAATTCTGATTCCGGCTGGGTTGTGTAAAGAATCCGACCAAATCATGATATAAATTAATACTTTGTAATGATAGAATAAAATAAACGTACATATAATACAAAAATATTTTTTTTACCTATTTTAATGTGACACTATTATTTCAACTGTTTCAATAGTATGAAAACGCAATGGGGGATTCAAGTGGTAGAACTTTTTAATAAATATATATATTACAATAAATTCTTGACCGTACATAATATTTAAGGTGAAGCATTCGATCTGAAATTAGTATCAGAACGATGATTTGCCTTGATCTCTTTGAAATATTATTCTTATTATGAATGAAACTTATTAAGTATTGTATATAATTTTGAAGCCAAAACCTCAACGTACGGTAATAAACTAGATACCATTAATGTTATGTACAAATATTGAAAGAAATTACACTCAAAATTTGAATTTGTTTCTCAAAAATGCTACCTACGATTTTAATTAAAAAATTCTCTATGCTAAGAATATGGTCTTCTATAATATAGTAAATTTTTATTCAATTTGAATTTACAGTTTTGGAGAAAGAAAATAAAATATGCCAAAAACCGCTCAAAACAAGACTTTTTCGTGTATTTTTTGGTTTTTCTCCAAAACTGTAAATTCAAATTGAATAAAAAAAATTTGTGCTATAGAAGACCATATTCTGAAATATAAAATTTTTTTTAATCAAAATCGTATTAAGGATTTTTGAGAAAATCAGATCTCAAATTTTGATATCATGATCTCTTACAATTCAATTCCAATTTATTGCTATTATAAAGATTAAACATTCTTATCCATACACATATCAAAAAGCTGAATGTTCAGAGATTATGTAGTTTCTTAATTTGAATAAGATAAAATATATGAAATATGTTTTTGAAATTTGAATTTATTGTTGCTTCTTCGCGAAATTCTTATTTTCTACATGTGATGTGGGCTTCGACGTACACTCAGCGTTCAAATGATCTGGCAGAATGACAGTTGTCATAATCATGTGTGACAAGATGTACTTCATAGAGATATATATGAAAATATATAAGCATTTCATAATTTGTGGTTTGAAATATGTCTAGATTTGTTTTTCGTGTTATATTATATTATAATATTCAAAGTTATAGGTACTTTTTTATAATAAAATATCTCATCAGTTTTAGATGAGCATACTAGTAGAACAGGATAATTTGAAGTACTGGAATGTATTACTTATCGCTCAATAAACGATATTTTCAACAAAAAAGTGTTTAATTATACGGTTATAGAAAGTAATTAAGTTCTAACCTCAAACATTTTATCGAAATAAAATTCATAACAGGATGAAAGGAATGTGATTTCATTATTTGGACACTTCAGAATATAGAAGTAGAAACAATAAAAATTGCTGAGGAGTGAGGAGTTAGTTCAATGGATGCTTCCAATATTAAAGAAATTTTATGTAAAGGAACTTGCTCCAGAAATAATTGATTCACGAAAAGAAAGAAGTATGTCGATCAGGAATATGACACACAATCCATAGAAACAGTTAAAGTTAGATTTTTCTGTCAAATACTTTTTCTGACGCTCGTTAGAATCAAAGAATTTCTTTAGCAGAAAGATATTTTCTGCCGCTCACGTGAGTCAGAGAAATTATATGACATAATGGATAAATATTCCGAAAAAATGGCATATTTTATGTGCAGTGAAAGTGACGTTTTGTGCTTCATCTGTAGTTAATGAACGAGTGCACAAAAAGTATCACTTCCAGTTCCTTATAAAATAATATACTATTATATATGATTATGTATAACTGAAATAAAAATGTTGTTCTTTTTATATTATAATATCAAATAAAATATATTTTATTAAATTTTAGTTTTTATTGTGTTATCAAATAGAAATATTTCCTGTGATTTACACACATTTGACGTTTGAGGTTAAAACCATATCGAAAAATTTTATTATTACTTTATTATTTTGTAAACAACATATAATATATATATTCATTATTGTTATCATTATTAGTCAATCATTTTTACATATCTGTCAGCCAAATTTAATTTTGAATAAAACTTCGAGTGTACATCATACGTCATCAAAAATCCGAATCACACAACGAAAACTCATGATTCAAGAGCCCCAACAATAAATCTATGCAAATTTGAATTTCAACAATTAATTTCTTACAAATGTCATTATATAGATAAATATAAAACAGTGTATTACTTTCTTATAACATTATAGTTCATGAATAAATACTATTCAAGAGCAAATAAATCATGAAAATATATGAAAAAAATTATATAAATGAAGCAGCCAAATTCACAATTTTGAGTCAGATTTTCTCAAAATTGGGACCTACGTTTTTAATAAAAAAAATACGTATATTTAAAATTAAGATAGTCTATAATACAAAAAAAAATCAGCCAAATTAAACATAACACTTTTGAGAAAAAAAAGAAAAACTGTTTTTCATGGTATTTTGGCCTATTTTATTTTTTTGATAAAAATTGTCGTGTTTAATTTGGCTGAAAATTTCATCAGGCTTAGTCTGTCGTATTTATAATTTACTGTATTTTTTATATTGATACCGTAGGGCCTATTTTTAAATAAATTCAAATTAAATTTGGTGTAATATATAATTTATTTTCTTTTATTATATGAAAGATATTTCAAATTAGTAATATTATTATAAAACTTTAAACCTTTGACTACAAGAATATGTACAATAAATAATATGTTTCATTTATAATAAAAAAGATATTTTATTTCAAATAGATCAAGACAGATCGACGTTTCACCACTGTTCTGTTGTTATCTTCAGGCGGAATGCTTCACCTTAAATACAAAAGTGCGTATACAAAACACTTAATATTTCAAAAACTAACCTTTACTTTGATGTATGAAAAATAAGTAATTGAATATAAAAATAATTACACAAATGTTTGCAACTTGCATAACATCAAAGTGTACTCGCTCCTTGCCGCGCACCCGCCTCACCCACAAGTTACTCCATCACTTTCTGCTTCACAACACTGCATTGACTTGAATACGGCATAATTTGTCTACTTATGTTTTGTCTGAGATCTGACTTGATCTCTTTGAAATAAAATATTATTTTTATTATGAATAAAGCATATTATTTATTATACATAAATATAAAGCCAAAACATCAAAGTATAATAATAAATTAAATATCATTAATGTTTTGTACAAATAATGAAATAAATTACAATCAAATATTGACTTTAATTTAAAAATTCTTTACATTTAAGAATCTGATCTTCTATAATGTAATAAATTTGTATCCAAATTAAAATGCAATTTAAATTTTGTAGTTTTATCTCTATTATTTGGTATCAGTACTTCTTTATGCATAATTTACTTCAATTAAATGTGTGAAATTATTTCAGTTTCCTTCGATGTATTTAATTAAGATAATCTATTAAAGAGAAACAAATTTCCTCCATAAACTACAAAAATAGTGTTTTTATAAACAAATAACATATTGCACATGAATTGAATATTTATTCCTGAGAACCCTGCTTCGATTCCCACAGGCGACAAACAATTTTTATAATTTCAAAAACTACCCCTGTGGCTCCTCCACCATTAACATCTTTGGGGGCCGTGATTTGACGAACCGCATTTCACGCGCAAAATATATCACTTACCGAGATCTGTTTCGGCAGAGTGCCACACCCAGTAATGGGTAGAAGGCGTGTTGGTATATTTATTTATTTATTTTAAAATAATGTGTAATTCAATTATAACTTAAGCAGGTCTTGATATTAAATTTCTTTATAAATATAAGATTAAAACCTATCAGATGTTTTAGTTGCTCTACAGATTAAAACATAAATCACAGATAATAGACATAAATTAAACCAAACAACTATGAAGTGTCAAAAAAATAGTTCGCGAAATATTCCAGATGGCACAGCGATCTTAATTTTATTTGCCTATATTATAAAAGACCAGATTTTTAATTATAGAGAATTTTTAAATTAAAATTGATCGTCACATTTTTGAGAAATAAATTTAAATTTTGAGTGTAATTTCTTTCCACATTTGTACATAACATGAATGTATTTAGTTTAGTTTAGTACCATACTGAAAACGGTTGTTATGGAAACGGTTTCTATGAAAACGGTTGCTATGGGAACGGTTGCTATGGAAACAGTTGCTATGGAAACGGTTGCTATGGAAACGGTTGCTATGGATACGGTTGTTATGGAAACGGTTGCTATGGAAACGGTTGCTAAGGAAACGGTTGCTACGGGAACAGTTGCTATGGAAATAGTTAGTATAGAAACGGTTGCTATGGAATCTGTTGCTATGGAAACTGTTGCTATGGGAACGGTTGCTATGGAAATGGTTGCTATGGAAACGGTTGCTATGGAAATGGTTGCTATGGAGAGGTTGCTATGGGAACAGTTGCTATGGAAATAGTTACTATAGAAACGGTTGCTATGAGAACTGTTACTATGGGTACAATTATTCGTTTGTCTCATTGTGTTTTTATTATTTAGTGTGTGTTGCTAAAATAAAGTATATTTAGTTCAAAAACTTCAAGTGTAGTTTATTGAAAGATACACGACATACCACAACATATTCTTTCCGTGAATAATATTATTTTCGCATAGATATATGATTTGTGGTTATAAAATACATACTTAATATAGGGGTACGTATTCAACTATCAAACATTTAAACTTGAAAAATGTAAACAACGAATATTTACTTAATATAAAGATATATTAGTTGCATATTGTAAAGGTTCCGAATTACATTTATTTTCTACAGACCGGAATACAAAATTACAAGAACATGATTTAACTAACAATTTAAATTACTTATTGTCCACTGCTATGATAATTTATTAATGTATGAAATTAGTAGAGTAATATTTGAGTTAAAAAATTGCTGCCGGAGTATGTATTACAAATTATTAACTGAGAATGATACTTTTATCATATGTTGCAATAGTTCAAAGCGATTTACAGTTACAGTATTAGATTTTATCTTCTTAGGTTCTTCATAGCAAATATTTAAAATTCACGTTTTAAAAACACGTACTTTTACCATACAAACATGCACAATAAATGAAACACTCCCACCACGAGAAGTTATTTTTTTTTACCGCTGGTTGGTGTATTCGAGCGCTGGAGTTGTCAATTATGTCACCGACTGAATGTACTGGACACCTATTCTGTGCACAAGTCACCATGGTGATAGTGACAACATTGATGACGTCAATAAACTGTATGCAATCCGCATATCGTGACTCAGCCTAGTGACATTATAGTAATTTTTGTTTCACTAGGTTATAGTTCTTTTAGGGTTATATTGGTGACAATGAAGTTTCATTTTATTTTCAAATATGACAACTTGTTGGATGCCATTTTATTTCTTTGTTCATTGCAAGCTGTTTCTGAGTAATAACCTGGTTTATTGAACAGAAAAATCAGTAATACTTGTAATAAAGCCTTATCACTTTTTACTGGTGATTGAAGCGTGGTAAGTAAAAGTTTTATTAATGGAATGTGCATAATGTTAAATCTTTTATTTATTTTCAGCCAAATGTAAGACGAACACAAACAAAAAATATCCAGAGATAAGAAAGAAATTTTAGTGTCCTTCATGGAGGATCATCTTGATTTTGCACTGGGCCGATTCCAATCTACAGAAGGACGTCAAATTTTTAAAAATCTGTTGATGATATTGAGCCAGCAATTAAATGGTACAAGTGGAAAACAGAAAACTATTCAACAATGGCAAAGAGTGAGGAAATGTAATACGCAAAATATGTAATCTATAATTTTAACTTTTATAAGCAGACTTGGACATATAAAAATTAAAGTATAGAGAAAAGTGTCTGCCATGAAGGCAAGTTGGGACAAAAACTGGAGGCAGTCCAATGATAGAAATAAAAATATCTGATTCGGATGATCGTGTCATCAATATTGTCCGAATAATATATTTTCGGAATTGATGATCCTGAAAATATTTCTTTAGAAAGCGAGGGAGCAAGAAAAGAAAGTAATATATTATTGGATGTTGCTGGCCCTTCTGGACTCCAAGAAATATCAGCAAAAAGAAAAGCATCTGCTTCTAGTTGGGTGCAAAATGCTGAATTTTTAGAGGGGACAGACAAGAAGACGAATGTAATTTATAATAAATGTTTTGTTATTTTTTTTTTATTAATAATTTATTAACTTTATAGATACCGGATGTACTTATAGATGATAAGGAAAAAGACGAAGCCAATTTTAATGCCTCCCACTGAATGACTATAGTTATAAATAATGTTCTTTACTCAGTGGTATTACGTAAAAAATTTTAATATTATCGTGACAGAATAATAATTAAGTTTTCCTCTAAAGAAAGCCGATCAAGTGTTGCAGCGGCAGCTACATAATGAAACAAATATTAAAATCGACGGGCTCTTAAGTGACATGACAAAATTGAATAAGAATTTTGAAACACTTATTCAATTAAATAATCAATCCATGGATAACAGAATTGAAACCAATAACATATTGCAGCGAATTACCCTAGCGTTACGACAATACCTTTAAATAATTACAAATTTGTATATTTTTATTATAAGTTGTATATTTTTATTATAAGTTATATATTTATATCATAAGTTGTATATTTTTATTATAAGTTATATATTTTTATTATAAGTTCTATGTTTTTATTAAAAATATATATAAATAAAAAGCTGTGCAATGTCTTTTGTTTTTAATTAATACGCGAAATTATATTCTTATGCTCGGTTTCACCAACAAAAGTGAAATTTTAATCATTGTTAAAATAAATAAAAGCAAATCAAAATTACATGTACAACGATTGAAATTTAACTTTTGTTGATGAAACCGAGCGTTAGTGCCAGTTTTTCAATCACCGATTAATGTTAATCATGATTAAATAATAATGGAAACTATGGTTACCATTATTATTTAATCATGATTAACATTAATCAACAGTAAATAGGCGATTGAAAAACTAGCCGTTAAAGAGATCCAAAACCGCCTGTTAGATGATAATTGGACATAAATTCAATATCGCTCACTGAAAATGTATCTTGATCATCTGTTACATTTCTTCTAAATAAACGATCCGCATGAATTTTGTTCTCGTTCTCAAGTTTTTCTATTACAACCAATATTCCATGCATAAACGCCATAGTACCAGCCGAAATAATTTAAAATAATTTCTCCACTCAATATACTAATTTAGGGCTGAGATATCTAGGTACTCCTAATAAAATTGTCTGTCTAATTAACAAAAAATATCGCATTATTAAATTATATGAACTGTCAATTTTGCATATGCTATTTTTTTGTTTTTAGGCAAATAAATTTATTGGGCACTTCGATATCTCTGCCTTAAATGTAATTTATGTTAGTAATCAATGCTTATATTCACATTTAGCTATAATCGAAAATTAAGTACATTTAAACAAAGCCCGCCAATATAAATATGTTTGTCAAAACTCAACATGTGCGATCACGTGATACACAAGTCACTAGTGACTAGCTCTAGACACCACCTCCGGAGGTGGTGTCTGCGAAGTGACTTGATATGACGTCACTACTACTAGTACACATAGTTCACCGCTAGAATGCGTTTCAAAATGGCACTGTAACTGGTGACTGGTGACTGGTGACTTGTGCACAGAATAGCCCTCCTGAATACCGACGACATTAGCGACCTCCGAAGACACACCTCTTCGCGTTGTATTTCTCATTATCCAACTCTATATTTGAATTTTCGGTCAAGTATCGACGCTACGTTTGGCAACACTGCTGCTGTTTGTTTGGTGGTTACATTTACTTTAAGGATCTATGGTTATATTCACATTGTTTATCAGCAAAGTGTTGTATTTGTTGTGAAAAATGTATATGTTAAACTTTTGTTATTTGTGTCTGTGTAATGATAATAATCTTAAAAGTGTATTAATTGAAGATGTCGATGGGACAGTAATGGAAAAGAAACTAAAATTTTGTTTCTCTGAAATTGTAAGTAAACATAACCTTACAATATAGCAATATGCTTATATTAAATTAAATTCATAATTACAGGGATATTATAAATATTTTTTAACCATAAATTGATTGCTTGATCGTGCCATAATAAATAATTTATGAAATAGTACTTGTGCTCGAACAATTTTCATTGAAATAAGTCTTTCTATCTTTCAAAATTATCGAGAAAATGGAGTTTTTGAATTAAAACTATTTGAAATATTTCGCTCATATCTAGCCACCTATGTATTATTATTTTTTTTTTGAAAAACAAAAAACGTCATTAAATTGGCGGGATTCAAACTTTAATAACCACTGGTCTGGAAGAATATTAAATTTCCTCGGGAAACCTTTGATTGATTTTAATCTATGGATTTTTGTTTCTTTCAGATTGACTTGAAACCAGAAATCTCAAAATATATATGCAACATATGTTTGGAAAATGTAAATTTTTTCTATAGTTTTAAACAAACATGTTTGAGAAACAACAAAAAAATTAATAATTATTTGCGAAATATGATAATTGATGCTGATTCACATAAACAGATATCATTACAAACTCTTCTTACACATAATACGAACCTGCAAGTAGCTAGTAATTCGAAAATATTACAAGTTCAAGTAACTACGCAGCCATCAACCGCCAAGCAGGAAGATCCATTACCTGAAAAACGAATTGACGCCATTGTTAAAGAAGATCAAGTTGATGAAATAATGTCTCCAGAATTTGTTATTGTTCATGAAGAACCTGCAGATATCGAAGATGCGCTTCCTATACATCAAGTCGATGTAATGGACTTAGATACAAAAGAAGAAAGTCCACTAGAAGATCACAGCCAAATTAATAACAAACTTTTAAATAATTTAAAAGACGAAACTGAAAGTAATGTCCAGAAAAAATCGAAAAAAGTTTCAACTTTTTCCCAAAATGAAACCGGTTTTGAATGTGCTGTGTGTAAAGAAACATTTGCTAGCAAAAAACGACTGCGGAAACATAAACGACGACACAGAAAACGTTTAACATGTAAATACTGCAATAAAAAGTTAAGCAGTAACTCTTCTTTGAGGAAACATGAAAGAATACATTTAGGAATTGAGAATTACCATTGTTCGATTTGTAATGAAAGTTTTATGGAGAAATTTGACTTCCTAAGCCATAAAAAAATTCACATGGACAGTAAAGAATACGAGTGCGTCTTTTGTCAAAAAAAGTTTTCACAAAATGATCATTTAAGACTACACAAGAAAGATTTTCAATGTACAATTTGTAAAAAAAAACGTTTGTACAAAAAATTTTTGGAGGATACATTTAAAAGTTCATACAAACAATAAAGATTATTATCAATGTACGCTCTGTCAGAAAAAGTTTATACGAAATAAATATTATCAAAGACATTTAAATAACAATCATCAACAATTTACTTGTCCAATTTGTAATAAAAACTTTAAGGTTAAGACTACTTTTACAAAACATCTCAAAAATCATAAGAAACCTTCAGTGATAGAACAAGAAAAAGTACACTAAATGAAGTAGTTGTGTAGTGGGGGGTTTCCGGGTTTGGTGTTTTATACATAATTATATATCTAATAAAACTTGTCAAAATACATAAGATGGAAATATATTACCAGATATCCTGTGATCTATCCTAATTCTCATAGCCACTGTGGCAACGGTAGCCACATCGCTTAAGGTAGTTCTAAAGTGAAATTTTTTTTACAGATCCGAATGAAACTCGGCGCACGTAAACATGGGATAATCATACGCATCCTGTTAAAATATGAAACACATTTATCGTCTGTGAACAAATATATTCGCTTGTAAAGTTGAGATCTTATACACGGGGCTTATGGCGATCATCACTCAGAATCGCACATATTTGGTTTGCGTACCTCTAAAATTTTGCAGTTTCATTTGAAAAACTACAGGGTAATCGAAAGGAATTGTTACAGTTGGCAATACAGTTCCAGAGATCTTTTTATTCCACAGTTGGCACAACGCCAGGTAAAGGCGGAAATGCTACTTGATATTTCTAATAAACAGCGTTGCCAGGTCTGGTGTTTTCGTGCTAGATCTGGGGTTTTTGAAATAAATCTGGTGTTTGGTACGTTCTTTTTTATTACAGAAATCTGGCGTTATTTTGTCTGAGACCTGGTTCTTTTTTGGCAAATATGGGGAAAAAACTTTAGTTGGCACTGATCGTAAGTATCTACTTTGTAATTTGTGTTTACCTGTTTCTTTTTTTTTGAAGATGTATTTTTGTTGTTTTTCATTAATTATCATAGTTCTTGTTTTATGTTTTAGTTCTATATTTAAAATAAAGCTTTAAACAAACGTCTGTTATTTAAAGTTTACTTCTTTTAATATGGTTTTTTAATCTGGTGTTTTTTTATGAATCTGGTGCTAATTTCACTTCAGTTCTGGTTCCTCCAAAGATTATTACCTGGCAACACTGCTAATAAATACAAATAGGTTATGTCAGGAGTGTGGCAACTGGAATAAAAAGATCCCCAGAATTGTATTGCCAACTGAAACACTTACTTTTGTCTTATTTAGTTACAATTTTATAATCCAAAATATTAACATTATATCATAATTTATTAATATCACACTATAATTATAAACATATTATAAACCAATTTATCAATTAATCACTGCTTAGACTAACAGATGACATATCCTGACACATCTTGTTATCACTCATGTCATCTGCCAGTGCTTCCAACACATCCAAAATTAATTCCCTGCTCAAGGTACGCATCTTCGGCAGCCGTGCCACCTTGGAAAAGTGATGAACAATCATGTTGAGGGCATATTTCTTCATGTCTGTCGCTTGCATTTTGTCAGCAGCTTCTAAGATTTGAATGACATTCTCAAAAGTGACGTTCATCTCGAGGTTTTGTTTACAAAATGCCTGCAGACGATTGTTTGTGAAACCGTAGAAAAATGGCGCCGAGAATAAATATAACGAATCTTCTGGTGGCATTGACACATCTCCGTAATAAATGTATCTGGAAATAACAATAAATACAATATAAAAAGATTGGGATATTTAACTGCTAAGAGATGACGTTGAGGACGATATTTGAAACTTGAGACAAAGGTATATTTTCAGTTACCAATTATTGCCACTTGTATTTCTTTGTTTTTTATTTTATTTTGTGTTTGCCACTTTTTATTATATTACATCAGAAAATGTCGGAAATTGGCTCTCCTGGATATTTTAGAGCAAAAGTACAAGAATAATTAATTGTTTAAAATTAAATTTTAAGTTTAAATCTGTTGTACTAGCATGTCTGTAGTGCTAAATATTTGAAAAGTAAAATGTGACAAAAAAAAATACAAATTAAGCAAAATCTCATTCTGATAGTTCAGTTCAACAATTAAGATAAGAAATTCTTTTTTTAATTTGTTTTATTTTCATAACTGTGTGATTTTTGACAAAAACGTCATATTTAATTTTTCAAATATCTTGTATTACAGACATGTTAAGATAACTAATTGAAATTTTTAAATGTAAAATTTTAAAAACAGATCTTTTAAAACTTGTTGACAAACAATAAGTTTGAAAATTATATTGGAGAATTATTTTCTAATTTATCCAACTCTCGAATTATATTTAGATTATTTTTTTATCCACAAATTTGTTTCAAATAACGGAATCAGACTGTCATGCTATTGTAACACCATCTACTGTCGTAATTAACTAGCTTAGCTTCATCATCAGGCACGCCACTTAATCTATCTTTTTCGCTCATTTTTTACTTTTGTTGATGATAACTATCTGACAACTGACTTTTTCAACGAAAACAAAAGCTACAAATATTATTCTCGGGAATAATCACTAGAGCTTTATTCTCAGTATAATGACAGGATTGATTAAAATGCGTGACATACAATGCAGTATGACATTGATTTTGAGAATCGTCAAAAAATAATCAGTAATATAACAAGAGAATGAGAATAAATTGAAAATAATTTGACAGATCGTTCGTAAACTTGTTGCCAGTAGGGCTTGAGTGGATATTGTCAAATGGCAACAAGTTTGAGAAAGATACTGGAGAATTATTTCCTAATTTATTGAACTCTCGAGTTATATTTAATTAGATTATTTTTTGACTTGGCTGTTGAGGTCGATTCATCCAACTTAAAATATTTTGAACTGAGTCCTTATCGATTGATTACTTATTAATGTATTCTTGGAAATTTTTTCCAAAATTTGTTGGTGTATTTCTGTATCTGAAATGAAACTAAATCGATTTTTTTCACACATGTTACTTGACGCGTTGACAGTTTTAAATAATTATTTGACAATTACCTATCATTTGTCACAAATAAAAGCACGTACAGAGATTATTTCCGGGAATAATAACAAGAACTTTATTCTCAGTATAATAATGACAAGATTGGTTAAAACGCAGACACGTGACATACAATGAAGCATTTCATTGGTTTTGAGAAACGTCAAAAAATAATAATTGAAATATTACACTAGTTTTTTAATGATTTTACTAAGTTTTATTAGAATGGATGACGTCAGTCTATCTTTATAACATTTTCAGTATAGTATTTTAATTATTTTACCTAGTTCCTAGTCCTACTTTGTTGTTAATAGAAGGTGATGTGTTGTTATTACCTCAACAAGGAATCAAAGCTCTCTCTGCTGGGCGTCATCTCTCCAATCTGAATTCTAACAGTGTTATCGGCGGGCATAAACGAGCGAAACATCGCCTCGAAGTAACCACACCTCGCAGCCAGCACACTCTTGTGTGCTGGAATACCATGTCCATCCAGCAGCAGCGTGATGTCACAGAAATCATGTCCGGTGGACTTGAGGAAGAGCGCGAGGTCTTGCTCGAGCGAGGCGCCAGCTCCCGGCGCGGCGGCTTCACAGCGAGGCTCTGGCGCGCGTCCTGACGCCACTTGACGCCGACGGATTATGTCCACCATGAGTTGACGTTCCAGGGTCTCGAACTCGCGAGACATCACTGTTGAGAATCACGGAGTATGTTTAAATTTTATACACGATGTTCTGTTAAAACTTTGACACAGGGAATGGTTTCAATTAAAAGCTGTTGTGAATTAATTTTATTTACATGAAATTCCATTTAAAAAAACAAAATTATAAAAAAATGGACAGACTCTGACGTTATATGCTTTTTGACTACATATAAAAAATATAAAGATGACTTAAAACATCCAATTAAAAGCGCAATTTAACACACAAACAAAACTAATTTACCGTCAGTGTTTACAACTGACACTTGAGATACATCATTTATTTGGAAGTAACACGAGTTAGTTCTAGGACAGTTTAGAGTTAAATCCAAAGTTCCCAAACAAATACAGCCATAACATAACTATCACAAATTACTCACACTCACTCCTACCAACGAATCTAATATCGAAACTAACAATGAATCTACAAAGAATAGAAAAGATGAACGCGATAGCTTGCGCTTGTATTTGAAAGAAAATTCTACACAATGCAGTCACTGAAAATGAAACAAAAAGATAAGAAAGTAAGGGAGTGACGCTCTGTGCATGTTTTTGAAAGTCAATTGCACACAATTGCAGGTAAACACTCTAATGAAATTAATAAACAATAGAGGTCGAAACGAGATCTGATTCGAGATCCGATCCGAAATTAGACCAGCCGTGTCATTAGATCCGTATAGTTTTTCCTATATTTATATTTAACCAATTGTAATGTTGCATATTCGAAAGAAAAATAACCATTATAGTTGAAACTTAAATAATTTTGTTGTGAAAAACTAAAGAGACATATTTTGTTGTAACGTTGTTTAATAATTAATTATCATATGCTTATAAATTTTATGTAGTGTTACATTTCTTTAGAGTAGTATTGGAATTTACGTTTTCCTTGGATTCCTGAAAGCTGTGTATGTAAATTTCGGATTGGATGTCAAGCCTACTTTGTTTTAAATGATTGTTGCAGTTTGTCAAAATTTATCTTGTACTTAAATTTGAATAAAAACTTTTTTTGGACAGAACAAAAAAAATGTTTCAGACAAATGTTATAGTAGATAGTTTAAGGATTTTATAAATGTTTTATTTTCAAAAATCGATCGAATGGTTTTCAAAATATCTTGTTTTGAAATTTTTGATTGGTCGCCATTTTGTTATTTGATAAAATAGAAAATAATTGTAAGTACAAATGTTTTAGAGAATCGAAAGCAAATACTGAACATTTTTGTATTTTTTAAATATTTCTTAAAATAAGGGAGTATTGATGATTTTTCGAAAAACAAAAAAACGCCAATAACTGAACTGGAGCACCAAATATAAAATTTGAACTAAGAAAAATTGTTTGTTCCAATGAGTTCTAACTGCCGTTTTCGGATGTTTCAACTTAGTATTAATAACACCTTGTTTATCACTCACCAATTTGATTATAATTGGAGTCTTTGACGATAAACCGAAGACAGAACTCCTGTATAAAATCTAACCGGAGTGTGGCGGCATTGTGTAGCGCCTGCAGCACGTTACGTAGACTGACGGCCGCCTCGAGGTAGTGCACGCAGAGAGCCTCGAGGCGGCGCATGCAACACTGCACTGCCAGCCGGTACACGTCCATCATCAGCAGCACGATACGATTAGAGAACGGGTCCTCGTTGCCGGTGCGCGTCGGCTCGATACGGTCCGTGTAGATGTAGTTCAATACCATCTGGAAGGCTTCCGGGACTGCGTCCAATAGTTTCACCTGTTTCATACGCATCAGAAATTAGTTCTAACTGGTATTAGAACGGTTATAGATGGTGTCGTGATACAAATGTTTGGGTTTAACTTAAGGTGGTTCTAATTGCGATGCCACCAATTCAAAACGGATAACAAGGAACACAAGTTGATTAGAACGAGATAGAAACGGGTTCAACTTGCCAATCCAACAAAATAGTTCAGGAACTGTTCTAAGTTACTTACAACTAGATTACTTAAAAAATGCTAAATAAATACGGCCTATATCTATCATACCTATTATACTAACCTCCACCAAGGGTACATCCTTCACGTCCTTGCCGTCTTTCACTTCCTTATCCTTGTCCTGCAGCTGTTTCTCCAGCAGTTTGTCTCGTTGTTCGCGAGCCTGACGGATGCGCGCACGCAGCCATTGTGAACGTGCGGCGACCAGAGCCATGTGCGCCGGGATTCGAACCTCGTCCTCTCCGACAATAAACTCCACGTCACAGAATTGCCGCGACTCCAGGATGCGACCGTAGTCATCGTGGAGTGTGCACTTGGGATAACTGGAGAACTAGAATAGACTGGATGAGTTAATTTCATTATATGTTGCCATAATCTGTTATCTAATTTATGTTTGTTTGCACCATCGAAACTTAAATAACTAAAAGAAATAAATAAATAAATATATTATCACGGGTGTAGCACTCGGCTGATTCAGATTTTGGTAAGTGATATATTTATGCATGTGAGGTGTGGATACCAGCCGTTAAATCACGTCCCCCAAGGATGTTATTGGGAGCCACAGGGGTAAATAAATTTTTTACACACATTAAGAGCCAGTTTTTCAATCATCAATTTCCTCTCGATTAGTGATAATCACGGTTAAATATTAACGGAAACCATAGTTTCCATTATTATTTGCTCATGATTAACATTAATCGGTGATTGAAAAATTGGCCCTTAGTGATAACTTTGATAATTTTTGCGTGCGTAACAACAACTTTAGCCACCGCTACAGCATAAGCTGATTAATTGATTGTTGTAATTTATATTTTAGGATTTAAAGAATGTTTGGAACCAATGCCTTTTGGAACTGTAGTCCGCGTGAAATTAATTTAATGGCCGATTTCATCAACAAAAGTTAAATTTTAAACTTGGATTAAATAAATAAAAGCATATCAAAATTACATGTCAAATGAAATTATTAACATTGCTGTCATACATTCGATTTAGTTTTATTTATTTAAACCATGATTAAAATTTAACTGTTGTTGGTGAAACCGGCCATAAATCTTTAAAATTTTCAATGTTAAAAAAATGCATGCGTTGCTATGCATTTGAAATTGGCACTTTTAAGATAAATAACGTTCAAAGCTGCCATTTTAGAAGTTATTAAAAGAAAAATTATATAATTATATTTGGACAAGTAATGGTGGAATTCTGCGTAAATCTATAAATTTTATAGATCCATAAATTTGTAAATGATGAACTCTTTATGTAATATTTTCTACTTGTCAACAAATGTCGATGTAATTTTGTTCATTATTTACAGATTTATGAATCTATCTATACACTTATAGATTTATTACAGAATTTTACGATTAGAGAGATTTTGTAAATTGATTGCGAATATATTTTGAATTGTTACAATTGCTTTCATGTTCATATAAAAGTTTTAAGGCAAAACGTCAACTTGGCAACAACGGTTTATGTACTTTTGTTTGACGTTTCATTATAGTTTTCGGGCTATAATAAGGTCCGAGGGCTATAAAAAGACGTTTTTGTACTCGCATCATTTAAAATAAGGTTAACATTACTTTAGAAACCGATGAAAAGTTGGATTTTGAGCACTAGTGCGCAAAGTAATTGAAAAAACACCCATTTTTATTATTCTAAATTTTGACTATTAAAACGCTAATTATACAAACACACATTTCAAGAAATTAATAAAAGAAATAGAGACATTAGCTTCTAAAGCCATCAATCAGACATATTTTAACAAACTTTACGAGAAAAAGTAAAATTGTTTGCAAATAACAAATAATAAGACGTCAATTGCACCATTCGCGTAAATAAACGCACTCGCTTCGCTCGTGTTATGTAAATAGCTATTCTCCGTTTCGGCATTAGAATAACATACTGTGGTACGCATATTGATGTTAAAACGAGTATCATTCTTACAACGATTTTTGTTAATACATTGTTATATCAAAGATTGACATAACTGCATGACATTGGCAACTGATAAAATAGAAAAATAAAAAAACTATTTATGCAAATGTCTAGGCAATGGATAAAGTCAATCGCAAATCACTGCCACCAACTTAACTATTCTATAAAAAATTACACTAAAAGGAACAAGTCAACTATTTTTATAAAAAAATTGTGTAAAGAAAAGCCAAAACAGAAAAAACTCGTTACGGAAGGCAATTCTAGATGCGCAGCTCGTGTTCGAGTTTCGAACTAGTGCACAGAGTGATCAGAAGTACGTAGTCTGCTTTCAATACAATTCATATAAAAAAAAATTAAACATTTTGAAATATTCATGATTAATTATTGATTAAATTAAAGTTCCATAAAAAATAGTATACATAATACGTCAGGAAAGTGTTTTTACTTGATTCAGCAGATTAAAATCCGCTTCGTTAAGTAAAATATCACTTTTTTGACTTATTATGTAATATACTATTTTTCACTGTTTTGATAAGCATTTTTTCACGGTTTGGAAAATCGATTTTAATTCTTTTTTTACAGTTACAAAAAAAAATATTGTATGTATTTTGTGGGCGAAATACGTGATTTTTTGACATGCTCACTCGAAGCAAAACATCATTCCTTTCCACGCACTTAACACAAAATAACTATTTTGTATTAAGTGCACGAAATTAGTGTCTTTTATTGCGCGTGAAAATGCCACTTTTGGTCGAGACCACCAATTCGAGGCAAAAAGTTATTTGAACGCGCAAAAAACACGAATATCGTCTACGAAATACAAGCAATATTTTTTCTACAACTGTCAAAAAAGAATAATACAATAATTACTAATTTATTTAACTACATTTAACAAAAAACAACTAAAATTATATGAATATGTGTTGTAACGAAGGAAACGTAAAAATGTTTGATAAATAAATTTAAATAAGTGTCAACGATTTTGAAATTTGACATATCAATGAAATAGTATATTACATAATAATTCAGGAAAGCGATGTTTTACTTGACGTATTATGTATACTATTTTTTCTGAAACCGTTTAATTGAATCATTGATTAATCAGAAATAACTGCAAATGTTTAAATGTTCTTGATATGAATTGTATTCACAGCAGACTATGTATTCAAGGTTACAACAAAATAAACAGTCAGGTAAAATCTTTACCAGACTGTTATTTTTGTTGTAGCCTTGAATACTTACTTTACTTGACTGTTTTGGTAAAAATCTACTTTCCATACTAAAATTGGTCAGTAAATTAGGCACTTTTTTGTCGGTTTCAGAAAAAAAAAACCATTTTTACGTGTGAAAAAAAAAATACAAATTTCGAATATCCATAGCGATATAAAAATTTCAAGTTTTTATTTGATAGTTGTAGAAAAAATCTATTTTGTAGACAGTTGTTTCTTTTTAATAACTAACTTGTTCTCTGTGAACGCACCTGAAAACGGAACATCTCGCCGCTCCGCACATTATTATCCACAGTTCCTCCGAAGACATACATCGCGTCCTGGACAACAGCGGCGGCGTGGAACAATCTTCCGCTGGGCACATGACTGTCAGCGGCCGGAGACACGACGTGCCAAGCGCGCGCGTCCAAGTCGTAGCAGTGCAGGTCGTTGGGGAGGGTGCTGTCAGCCGCGCCACCGAACACGTAGAGATGACGGTCGTGCGCCACCATCGTGTGCCCGTAGCGTCGAGCTGGTGGCGGCGGTGCACCGCGCAGAATGTGTTCGGTGCTGATTCGGATCCAACTAAAATTCATATGTTAACAATGTAATAACAATATATTTCCTGCTGTTATGTCGATCGATAAGTTAATGACATCCCTTATTTTCAGAATTATTCTAGAGATTACCACCATTTTGACATTCTGTGATCAAAATAATTTATTCTATTATATCTATTTTATTTTTACATATTTTGATCTCATACAAAATTTCCAGTTTAAAAATTTAGTTATTTATTATACAAGTGTTTTATTAGGTATCTAAAACACGCAAGAAAAGTTTAAACACGAGACCAATAAAACACAAGTGTAATACAAAATTTTATCCACAACTCATAATTATAGGTATCGAAAAAGATTGGTCGTAACGTTTAACGTTGATTCAGTTATATATAGTTTCTCAAAATACGGTAGATCATGAAGTGGTTGCTAAGTAACAAGTTGTTTATAGTGTTTTATAGAACACAAAACACTAGTGTTTTATAAGCCATATAACTGAAATCAATGTAATGTTTTTATTAGGCAGAATGATCAAAAGGAATTGTTACAGTTGGCAATACAATTCCAGAGATTTTGTTATTCCACAGTTGGCACAACGCTAAGTAAAGGCGGAAATGCTATTTGACACGTCTAATAAATACAAATAGGTTATGTCAGGAGTCTGACAGCTAATAGGATTTTAACTTTTAATAAAGAAAGGTTGAGGGAAACAACAATTTTGTTTATGGATATTTAAGAAAAATATAACTAAAAACAAATAAGAACTAAATGTACTCAAATTTAATTTTAAATTTTCAAAATGTCACTGTCAACAACAGGAAATGAATTTAAGTATCATGCTCACCAATTTTAAGTCGATTTTTTTTAATACCAACTGTAACAATTCCTTTTGATCACTCTGTATATGAGTTGTGGATAAAAAAATTACCCACAACTCATATATTATAAAGACATAATTATACTGATTTTAGTTGAATTATATGACTTATAAAACACTAGTGTTTTATATTCCATACAACACTGATAACAACTTGTTACTAAGCAACCACTTCATGGTCTACCGTATTTTGAGAAGCTATATATAACTGAATCAACGTTAAACGTTACGACCAATCTTCTTCGATACCTATAATTATGAGTTGTGGATAAAATTTTGTATTACACTTGTGTTTTATTAGGTATATAAAATACTTGTATAATAAATAACTATAATTCCTAACCACACTTTTTGCACAGCTGTCATTATATTATTTTTGTATAATAACAGCTATGTAAATAAGTTAGTAAAATATATGAAAGTAACATATAAATGCCAGAATAAATAATTCTGGTCACAGAGTACCAATATTTTTGATAATCTGTAAATTAATAACGAGAAATAAAAGTTGTCATTAACTTCTCAATCATTAACAGATAATGATACAATTACAGAATATAGAAGTTAATCGAGATATCATGTTAAATTAATTAATAAACATTGCTGACTCTAAATGGGTAATGACTCTCTGAATGACTCTTTAGAGTCAATAAATAAATAAAATAAATATATCATCACACCTTTTACCCATTACTGGGTGTGGCACTCTGCCGAAGCAGATTTTCGGTAAGTGATATATTTTGCGCGTAAAGTGCGGTTACCAGCCGTCAAATCACGGCCTCCAATGATGTTAATGGTGGGAGAGCCATAGGGGTAGTTTTTTTTTTAAATGGTGAAAATTGTTTGTCTCCTATGGAAATCGAACCAGGGTTCTCAAGATCCGCAGGCCGATTTGGTACCACTGAGCTAGCTACCCCATTTAAACTTAAAGATACACCTTAAAATAATGTTAAATAATTAACAAATTCATTTTAAAATTTGCAAATATATTTTTTATTATACCCTGCACAATAATCTTTGTTTAAAAAACTAAAAAGTGTGCGGAAACAGAACATTAAAACATACTTGTTTCAAAGTTGCTATGCAACAACAAAATAATTTTGCTCTTTAAATCCATCCATAATTACACTCCCCTCCCCCGCCACCTATTCTGTTATTATCGATATGTTAATAATCACCCTTATTCCATTCTATTCTATATCTCGATCATAGGATGCGGGTAATCACGTGACACTGTGACGTTTTATGACGTAAAAACAGCTGTTCGGGCAAAGATCACTGCGCCACCTACAAAATGAACTTTTTTTGTTGGGGCGAGATTTGAAAAAAACCGTTCTTTTCAAATCTCGCCACAAAAAAATACGTCACAAAACGTCACAGTGTCATGTGAGTGCCCGCATCCTACAATCTGGTAATGATCGTTAGGTTAATGACAAACCTTATTTGTTATGATTACTTTGCAAATTACCACCAATTCGGCATTTTGTGACCAAAATCATTTATTCTGTTACTTCTATTTGGTTTGTATGCATTTTGCTTTCGTACAAAACTGCCAGTAGAAAAAAAGAAATATTATTTTTAACCACTTTTTATGGAAGTGTCAGTGAGCTGTCACATTATTTTTTATAATAACAGCTACGTATATTACTAATCAAAATCTATTAATATAACATAAAAATGTTAAGGTAAATTGTTCTAGTCTCGGAATACCGAAATTGTGATCATCTGTAAAATAACGATGAAAAATAAAAATTGCATTTTTATATTATTTTCATACATATTTCTTCCTTGTATACGTAGTTGTTATTATAAAAATGAATGTAATGGCAACTCAACGACAGTTTCGTAAAAAGTATGGTTAAAAAGTGTAATTTATTATATTGGCAGTTTCAACGGGATCAAAATTCATAAAAATAAAATAGAACAGAATAAATTATTCTAGTCGAAGTAGTGTTAAACTACAGAGTAATCATGAGAAATAGGAATTGTCATTAACTTATCGATCAGTAACAGATAATGATACAGTTACAGAAGTTGTATTCCATTTGCCACTTGGTTCACTTAAATCAGTTCATATAAATTAGACAACATGACTAAATCATCTGAATTAAATAAACTAATACATTTATTGAGGTGAGTTATTTTAAAGAAAAATTAGAATCAGTAATTCTAGTACTGAAAATAAAGTCAGCGAAGTAAACAAGCAAACTCAATAAGTGATCTGGATCAGTAAATGTAAGTTAAATCTGATCCAAATGGCAAATGGAATATGTATAGGGGTTGATCACAACAAATTACAAAATAACGAATGTAAATAGTAACGTAAATAACAAATGCAAACCTATCTGGAAGTGAACGATATTACGTCAAATCACACACGAAATTATGAAATTAATCAAATATTTTCCAGATTATAATGCAAGTATAATCAAAAATAGCGTATGATACACATATATAAGAGCCTTTAAAACATCAGTGTCGTTAAAAGCACTCCGCTTCGTGTCGTGCTCTTGAACTCGACACACATGCTTTAAAGACAAAAAAAATTCAATCGGACTAAAAACACCTTTGTTCCTCGATCCGAAAATTTGTATTTTTAGTCCTAATGATACAAATAACTATTTTACGGACATCCTAGTGTCCATACTAATTAATATATGAATCGCTTGCACTGACCATCGCTCTTTAAAACTAAACTGGAACAAGGAGTTGGTGATCTTGGCGCCACTTTGTCCACTGAACACAAACATACATTCTCTCGCAACGGCAACTGGGAAGTTACAGCACGTTGGCGGACATTCACCTTTCTGAATCACCTCCTCCCAGCTGTGTGTGTCGCCCTAAACAAATAATACATTACTTTTGAACACAGCTGAATTAAACAAATATTCTGATGGCTAGTTGTACCAACAAAACTTAAGTTTTATACTTGGATTAAATTAATTTTAAAAAATCCAAGTTTGCATGCCATACAGAACAATTGGTAACCGTCCATTTACTCGAATGACAATTTCAATGAATATTACCCCACGACTTTAAACAACCAGTAGCGTTTCATTATTTGACCACGTTGAACTGGAAATGAGTGAATTAATAAATGATAATTGTACTAGTGTAATTACAGCGATAATTTACAGTTTAACTCTAACTTTATTTAGTTACCTAGCAACTAGGTTGTCTGACATATAATGAACAAATGAATATAATATTATAAGCATGGCAAAATTTTAATTTTGTAATTTTTACTTTCTTATAAACAGTATACGTAAGTATTGGAATCGTGAAAAAAATCGTTGACGAAACTTTCGCTGAAATACGGGTTTTGAGGTCCACTGAATCCGTTTTGATCATTTACTCAATGATGTCTATGTGTGTGTGTGGATGGACGGATGTGTGTCCGAGTGTGTAATATCTCATGAACGAGATAAAATTTGTTAAGGTGAACCATACGGGCTGAAGTTAGTATCCCAACGATGATTTGCCTTGATCTCTTTGTAACGAAATATTATTCTTATTATGAATGAAACTTATGATGTATGGTAGATAATTTTAAAGCCAATACTTCAAAGTATGGTAATAAACTAAATACCATTAATGTTATGCACGAATGTTAACAGAAATTACACACAAAATTTGAATTTATTTCTCAAAAATGTGACGAACAATTTTAATTAAAAACTTCTCTATATTTAAGTATCTGATCTTCTATAATATAGTAAATTTTTATTCAATTTGATCGGGGAAGTTTGGAGAAAAAAAATAAAATATACGAAAAAACGCTCAAAACAGGACTTTTTCGTGTATTTTTTGTTTTGTCTAAATAGTCCCGCGATCAAATTGGATACAAATTTACTATATTATAAAAGACCTGATTCTTAAATATAGAGAATTTTTAATTAAAATTGATCGTCACATTTTTGAGAAAATTAGATTTAAAATTCTGATATCATGATCTCTTACACTTCATTCCAATTTATTTGTATCATAAAGATTAAACATTCTTGTTCAAACACATATCAAAAAGCTGAATATTCAGAGATTATGTAGTACTTCTTGTTTCTTCATTTGGATGAGATTAAATATATGAAATATTTTTTTGAAATTTGAATTTATTATTGCCCTTTTTTAAAGGGCGCTACAAAATTTTATGAAATGATATGTAACTCAATAATATTCCGATTTTAATCAAAGATATTAATAAAAAATAATAATCATGTTATTTTAATTGTGATTTAAATTCTGCTTCATTATAAATCCAGTTAAATGATCAGTTACATTTTAAACTTCGTTTAAATCAATAAAAGCAAATCGGTTAGTTTACAGTAATTTCAATAATTTCATAAGACATGTAACTCTGCTTTGCTTTTATTTGTTTAAAATTTAAGTTCTGGCTGTGCAACTGGCTCTAGAACTAAAACACGGTATATTTTTAGACTTTTGGAACAAAAACAATCATTTTCATTTCTTCAAAATCTTAAATTTATTAAAAAAACACGATGCATATCTTGTGAAATCTTTTAGGCAACATTATGAATGTATGAAGGTGATAAAATTAAGAAAATGTAACTCACTGTTAAAGAGATCGTCCACATATCATTCAACCTGGCATTGCCGTCATATCCGGCAAATATCCATAGCTTTCCGTCAAAAACAGCAGCTCCGTGAGCAGATCTCGGTACGGGAGTCCTTCCCAGAAACCTCCATTCAACCCACTGCCCCGAATGAAACTTATACTCAAACAAATCATTCTTGTTTGTTAGGTTAGAATTCGAGTGAATATCACCAGTGTAACCTCCGAACACAAACATTGAGGTGCCGTGCACAACAGCGGAATGGTGATATCTCGGAGCCGGAGGGCAACCAGTTGCAAATGCCCGCCCCCAGGACTTTTCTTTTACGTCAAAACGTAATAAATCATTCAACATGCTCTTGCCATTGTCACCACCAAACACGTAAATAGCCTCTTTATAAGCAACTACTGTATGTTTGCTTCGTCTTGCACCTACAAATTCATCACATTCTGGCATTCGTTTCCATCGGTGAACCGTTTCAAAAGGTCCAAAGTAAAGTGTCAAACCATTGTCGAAAACCTGGCTAGCGTTTGAGGTGCTAGCATCCACTAAAATCATTCTTCATTAGTGTTTTCTTTAAAATGAAACTTTTTGAATAAATTACTTACTTTTCCATACAACAAACACTGTTTTGACAACTATCACATTTTTAAAACAGCAATCCTACTGTCAAACATCATAATGGCCACCATACAAGAAAAAAAAAACTAAACAAATTATGAGATGCCACAGTTCAACTTATTTATTTTTTTAAAATAATACTAAATGTAAAACTAAATTTGTTGCTAAAAAACATATAATTTATTCTCATCTTAATTAACAAATCTGATTTAAACCCTGAACCTAAATTTAATATATAAAAATAGAACTCGACAAACGAAAGTGAAACCGTGGCTGGAATGCATTTTAATTCCACCCAATTATATATATATATATATATATATATATATATATATATATATATATATATATATATATATATATATATCATGTTTTAAGCCTGATTTATAGATTGCATAGAATAGAATAAAGCCCCTGACACATATAGCGTCAAAACTCCGAGTCTACCATTTGACTGTCAAAATAGAAACGCCTCTATTTTCAACAGTCAAGACTGCCGAAAACCAACTTCATTATAATGCTGGTTTTTTCGCTAGCTTCCTTTGTTGTTTGACGTATGAATTATTATTGTTTATGTTCTTGTTTGATTTTTGTACATTTTTTTAGTTAAATTCATTTACTTTATACATAGTTAGAAACTTTTAAGTTTTCATATTTCATTTATAATTCATGTAATTTTTTTTTAATTTAATTTTTTGTTTTAATCCCCTGGCACATATAGCGTCAAGACTCCGAGTCTACCATTTGTCTGCCAAAAATAGAAACGCCTCTATTTTCAGCAGTCACGACTGCCGAAAACCAACTTCATTATGATGCTGGTTTTTTCGCTATCTTCCTTTGTTGTTTGACGTATGAATTATTATTGTTTATGTTCTTGTTTGATTTTTGTACATTTTTATTTAACAAATAACACGTTAAAATTAACAAATATTTAATACTACGATAATTTATTATTGTATGAAATTAGTTGTGTAGTGTTTGAGATATAAAATTGCTGCCGGAGTATGTATTACAAATTATTAACTAAGGATGATTATTTTATATGTTGCAATAGTTCAGAGCGATTTGCATCCATTATTATCGTAGTACTGGTCAATAAATAATTTATATTTAGATTTTAATTCGTCAGTTAAATCATGTTCTTGTAGTTTTGTATGCCGCCCTGTAGAAATAAATGTCATTCGGCAGATCATGCAATTAATATACTATATTTTTGTATAGAGCAAATATTCAATGTTTACATTTTTAAGTTTATATTTTTGTTAGTTGAATACATACCCTCATATTTAGTATGTATTTTGTAACCACAAATCATATCTATGCGAAAATAATATTATTCAAGAAAAGAGTAAATGATAATGAGAAAAAATCTGCTTCTAGTTTCCAATATTAAGCCCCTGGCACATATAGCGTCAAGACTCCGAGTCTACCATTTGACTGCCAAAAATAGAAACGCCTCTATTTTCAGCAGTCACGACTGCCGAAAACCAACTTCATTATGATGCTGGTTTTTTCGCTATCTTCCTTTGTTGTTTGACGTACGAATTATTATAGTTTATGTTGTTGTTTGATTTTTGTACATTTTTATAGTTAAATTCATTTACTTTATACATAGTTAGAAATTTTTAAGTTTTCATATTTCATTTATAATTCAAGTCATTTTTTTAAATTTATTTTTTTGTTTTATATATCCTAGTTTATGGTTTTTATATTTTTTAATAATCGACAAACATTTTAAATAATACATTTAAGTTTTTATATTTCATTTATAGTTCATGTAATTTTTTTTTAATTTAATTTTTTCTTTTATATTTCGTAGTTTATAGTTTTTATATTTCTTAATAGTCGATAAATATTTTAAATAATACAAATTAACAAATAACACGTTAAAATTAACAAATATTTTTTCTGACTGTCAGAAACACCGACTCTATATGTGACACCCGTTTTGGACTTACTCTCAGTTTTTCAGCAGTTTGTAGCAGACTCGGAGTCTTGACGCTATATGTGCCAGGGGCTTTATGCGAGTTATTCATAATTAATATATATATATATATATATATATACAATTTTCCTACGAATGTAAAGACATCCAAGAATTTAAACAATTGTATAATACTTAATTTCATTGTCAAAATTTGCGAAATGAGCTCTACATTACATATGTATTCTTATAATAAAACAAACCATATCCTACCAAAGCTAGGCGAACGCAGCGCCTCTATAGTTGATTTGAGTTGTCAATATATATGATATTGTTGGCAACAGTGAGAAAAATATATATTTTAATGTTTTTTATTTTATGCTTGGCAACAGTAGAACAGCGCATCTTGCTACTTGATTTTAGATTTGTTTGTTACAAATATGTTTTTCTTATCTAAATTATGTGCTTTGTGCCTCAGCACGTGTAACAAAATTGAATCTGTATTACGCGAAAAGAGTGAAGAAATGTTACTTCAAACGAAACTAAAATATTGTTTACCTGAAATTGTTAGTAAACATAACCTTATTATTTTTTGCTACAAATTTATGCAAACTGTGTTTAATTTATAGATTGACTCTCATTCGACAAACCCGAAATATGTATGCAGCAATTGTATGAACAAATTAGAATGTTTTTACAAATTCAAACAAATTTGTTTACAAAACGACACATATTTGAAGAACTATTTCCAAACTTTAGCATCTGCTGGTGAATCGTACCAATATTTATCAATAACACTTACTGATATAAAATATCAGAACAAACTACAGACACTGAATATCGAGCAGACAACGTCAACTATAGGAAGAGATGAGGAGCTGCGAACTGGAGAAAAAGAAAATAATGGAATTTTTATTAAAGAACAAGTTGTCAAAAATGAAGCACAGTGTGTTGATGGATTAGATATTGAACAAACACATTTATTATGTGAGATAGAAAATAACATCGAAATAAAAAAAGAATTTCTTATTTCTAAAGACAACACAGGAGACCGATTCTAATTCGTAACAACCAAATATTTAGTTAAATGACGTATTTTTGATGACGTCAGGCGACTTAATTAAATTTCTAGGGAATTTATTTTCTACTGTTGGTTACATATTTTGATGTGGTATTTCTGAAAAACATGTTGCCGCTTTTTGTGATTGTTTATTGTTAACAAGTCCACTTTGTTGATTGAAACCGTAACTAAGTTTCTAAATTTAATATTATTTATTAAAATAACCACACTTTTCAAAACACGGCACTGCAAAATATACGAATAGGACGTAGCGACTGGTTCAAAGCAGTTGCTAACAGTCGCTAGAAAATGTCTAGACACCAATAATGACGTCACACGTAAGTTACATTTTATCCCGCAAGGTGGCTACACTATCGGTAGCGACAATAAATAACGTCAAGCCAGTCGCTACAACTGGTTGCTACGAATTAGAATCGGTCTCCTGATATTGATTTTTATAATGATTATGTTAAAAGTATAAAATGTGAATCAATTCCAAGTAACTCTGGTGTTTCTGTTTCGGAAATTGAAGATATTGTACATGAAGATCCCAAATACTCTAATAGTAATATTAAAACTAATAAATTGACAGATAAAAATAAGGTTAGGGAAGTTAAAAAATGTCAGCGTACTATTTGTAGTAGTGAATATCCACGTAAAATATTACCGAACTCTCATTTAAAAGTTCATTCTGGTATTAGAGATAAAAGCTCATTTGATTAGGCATGAAAAAGTTCACATAGTTCTAAAAAAGTAATGTTCTTATATAAAAATAAGTATTCTGTTAAAATTATCGATAATTATCCATCGAGCATTGCGACCCAACCTCCATAAACGACCGTCGGCAGCGCTTACACAACTAGTGTAGTTTTTTGTTTTGTTACTATGCACTTGCTAGTGCGCATCTTGTCTTATAAAAACGGACTGTTGTCAGATATACTTTTTATTTACCCTCGTACGTTGTATCTTCGTTTTTGCTACAATAAAACTTGTTTGTTTTGTAACTCAATCGTTTTGATTTCATTGCAACACGACCTTTGCCAATATATTCAATAATTAAGCAGATTTTTTTAAAATTAAATAAATTACGAATATAACTGATGTATGACATTTTATGTAAATTTTATTTGTGAAATATAAAATTATTTCTATATTTTAATTCATACATATTTATAACATTTTATCATTACTTGGGGTGTTTAATCAATGCTCCATCTAGTACACTTGGACTAGATCTAGTATTTTAGTAGCTCTATGATTTCTAGTAGAATTTTAAATGTTAGACAAGGACGTTGAAAGAGGGGATATGCCTTTACGATACCGTAGCATTGCTTGAAGTGAGGCTTGAGCCGTGCTTAGCCAAATCTCTTCTTCCAAATATTTTGAATTTTTATGTGAGAAAAGTGGCGTTTAGACGTTGTCAGGGGGCGTTGTTGTATGTGAACATAACCACGAGGCAGTGTTGCCAATTTGGAGATTTTGTCGCTAAATCTAGAGAAATTAACTATCGTAACGCGACTTTTTAAAAGAATTTGCGACTTGTCGCAAATCTAGAGTTTTAGATACATTACTAGCGACATTTCTGGAGATATTTTATCCCCAAACTGCTATTTGGTACAATGTATTATATAAATAATTCAAACAGGAATGTTTTTGCTGTTGGCATTATGTGATTTCAACTAATAACCTAACTTCGTTCCAAGTTCCAAGTTTACCTTATACAGAGTGATCAAAAGGAATTGTTACAGTTGGTAATAAAAAAAACTACTTGAAATTGGTAAGCGTGATACATACATTCATTTCCTGTTGTTGACAGTGACATTTAAAATTTAAATTTGAGTACATTTATTTCTATAGTATTTCTATTACTTAAAAAGTCAAAATTCTATTAGCTGTCAGACTCCTGACATGACCTATTTGTATTTATTAGAAATGTCAAATAGCATTTCCGCCTTTATCTGACGTTGTGCCAACTGTGGAATAAAAAGATCTCTGGAATTGTATTGCCAACTACAACAATTCCTTTTGATCACCCTGTAGTAGGTTCTTGATATGCAGACTGATTGTAAAGTTATATGATATTGTAAATTTATATAATTAGTCTTGCTAATGTCATTTTAGGTTGATAAAATTTGGTTAATTTCAAAACTCCCTAAAAATTACTAAATAAACCAGTGCTTCGAAACTGATATTTGAAAATATTTTCTAGATACAAACCTCAAAGATGATGTAATCTACAATTATAAGGAATTAAAAAATTTTTCTTTCTAACCTAACCAAACCTTATCTCAGTCTTTGCCATTTTAATACATTTATGACATTTATACTCCTTTGCGATGTGCTTTAACTCTCTGAAAAACTTTTAGGATCACTGATAAGTAAATGTCATTATAGTGGTGGGGGAAATTTTAAAAATTAGTCAATGATTCAGCCAAAAATATATAATCTAGAGATATTCTGGCGAATTTTTAATTTTTATTAGAGATATCAGAAGGTTTTTAAAAATTATAATCTAGAGATATTCTGGGGACTTTTTAAATGCAATCTAGAGACTTTTTGTTAACGGTAGTTGGTAACACTGCCACGAGGTGTTCCAAATGAACACCTCGTGAATGTTTGAATCACAGATCATAATATACTACTATAGATAAGAAACTGCCATGTTACGCACTGGGACTGTATTTGGCGCCATCTGAGTAGTGGAAGTCTAACTAAAGTCATGTATATAGGCAACCCGATATGCATATTTAGGCAGCTTGTAATTTTTATTATTATTTTATATTTATTTAAACTACATAAAATAAAAATTCATTATTACAATATCAATATTTATTAAAATATTCACCTGTATACAATTTATTTATAATTTGAACTGTTTCAATCGCAGTTTTATCCAATCATTGTGAACTTGAAAATATATTATGACTTCCTCATCTAAATATTATTTATTATATGATCACTTACTTACCAGTAGCAGTGCAGTTTTTTACACAACAATTCATATTAGTTGATGACATTATTTATATGAAATTATTTCACAAATAAAAATTAATTGGATATTTGACAGATTAAAAAATTTGAAATATATACAAATGACAACTACAGGAACAATCTAGTAACCAATGATTGCCGATATTGTAGTTATCTAAAATGGATGTCTTCACATAAAGACTATCAGCGCCATTCCTTAGGTGGAAGTCTAACTATAAACACAGTCCCATGGTTACCTACATAACTTTCCGCTGCCTGGTTTGAATCGTTGCGCTGTGTGGAATTGGACATATTTTTTGTGGATAAGATGGTAACTAAGTGTTTATTTTGTAATGCCTAGTGCACACGGGGAAATTTTTTAAAATGCTTCCTGAAATTTGTTTCCAAAGAAGAAGAAGTACGAAATGTTTCCAAGTTTTAACGGCGCCGTTAAAACTCGAGAGGTTTTGAGGAAACTTTTTGACATGCATCTAACTTCTCATTTATTTTGACATTTGTATCGTGTGTTGTGAGGTTAGAATTGTAAAACATTTTATTACGAACTAAATTTTAGCGTTGATTAGATTTGTTTAGAAGTTTATACGTGCAATTAGTGTACTTATTATTAATATATTTTTCTAGTGAGGTAAAATACATATATAATAAAAACATAAATATTTAAATACAACCATTGTTTTATAATTTCAGAGGAAAAATGTCTGAAGAAGAATTTTTATTATTAGCTGCAGCTGTTACCGGTGTTATTATAATAATATAAATAATTCCCCAAGTATCTATGGACTTTTAAGATAAAAATTACTAGTTTTGAAGAAACTTTTACATTTGCCGTGTGAACAAGCGTAGGCTGAAATAGGATGCGGACACCCACGTGATAATGAACAGCTGTTTCGGGAAAATTCACTGCGCCACCTACAATATGAACTATTTTTTGGGACGAAATTTGAAAAGAACCAATAGGATGCGAGCACTCACGTGACACTGTGACAGTGCCCGCATCCTATTGATTCTTTTCAAATTTCGTCCCAAAAAATAGTTCATTTTGTAGGTGGCGCAGTGAATTTTCCCGAAACAGCTGTTCATTATCACGTGGGTGCCCGCATCCTATTACAAGTTTCCCAAATACTTCTTCTTTTTTGGAAACAAATTTCAGGAAACATTTTAAAAAGTTTCCCCGTGTGCACTAGGCATAAAAGACGTGCTATTACGGGGCAGTGGAATCAGTTTTCACCAGTAAGTAAATGTAGATCAAGTTAGAAAAGAAAAGGAAAATAATTTTTTGTTTGTTTTATAGATTACCTAAAGATTAAGACTTTCGAAAAATTAAATAAACTAACTCTTTGTAGAAATGAATAAAAATATTTTTAATGTATGTATGATTTTTTTTTCTTACACATATGTTTGTTGAAGTAATGGCTCGTTTGCATCCGTCGCATCTGTTGCAGTGGATACAGCGCTGCGCGCTGCACGACGGACGAAAATTCATGCGTTCACATGCATCCGTCTTTTTGTTTAATTATAACCTCGAAAATGTCGGCTAATAATATATTTATTAGATCATATTTATATTTCAAATATGTTAAAAAGCAGGGCATGAAATGTTCCCGCATCGTTAACAAAATTTTACCTATAAATTTATAATAATCATTAACCAAATGCAAAGTATTTCTTTAAAATTAAAATATATTTACAAAAGACATATGTAGATAATATAAAATAATTAACCAAGCCCTAAATACGCGGTATTTGGCATTTGTCCCTAGTGCTATCTCATATTATATGAGAGAGATGCTTCCGTCATCAACGTCGCACTGCATTGAGTAGAGAGTAGATGAACTCTGTCCGTCACTGCAAGTAGCTTCGCGCCCTTTTCAATTATTCAAATTCAACCAATCAAATTTCGCAACGGACGCGACGGATGCATGGAAACGAGCCATAATTGTAGTTTTGATTTGTTTTAAAACATAAATTTGATATTTATTCCCAAACTTCCTCTTCATATTAACAGGTTTTATATTTATTATTAATAGTAAATTGGTAATTTGTTGGGGGCAATTCGGGCGCTGTATGAAGGTAGTGAGGCTGCGGTGAGAGTTAATGGTAGATTGAGTGATTGGTTTTGTATAGATATTTGTTGTTACGAACGGCGTTGAATGAGGTGGATGGTGTACATATTGGTGATAGTGTTGTACCTGCGTTAGCATATGCTGATGATGTTGTTGTTATGGGTGAATCTGAAGAGCAATTGGGACGAAGTAAGTATAAATGAAGTAGGAAAAGATTAAGGTCCGTATTTATGAACGCTCCTTAGGAGTTCCTTTACTTACGCTTACGTGTACCTTTAATAAAGATTCCTTAAGAACTCCTTAAGGTTAAGGTTTCCTTAACTGAAATAGTATTTTATAAACCTTCCTTTACTTTAATTAAGGAAACCTTTATTAAGGTACGATAAAGGTGTCTTTTATAGAAAACGTCATAAGAACAACCAATAAGAATTATGAATTGTGTTGCTATGGAAATTTACCTATACCTGACAGTATCTGTCAAACTATTTTTACGCATCATCACTGTCATTATATTCTATAAATGGAAGATAAAAATAGATAACAAACATCATCTTTCAGTTTACTAGAAAAAGAATATTTAAAAGAATTATATAAAATAATATAGAAAATAAAAAGACAGGCAATGGTACCATTCAAAATAAAAATAAAGCATGGATTTAAATTACCACCAAATTTAATTCTATTCCAGAACATCAAGCTGTAAGTACTCAATAAATAGTAATTATATATTATGGCTAGCTCAGTGGTATGAAGTCGGCCTGTGGATCCTGAGGTCCCTGGTTCGATTCCCACAGGCGACAAATTTTCATAATTTGAAAAAGCTATCCCTGTGGCTCCTCCATCACTAACATGTTTGGGGGCCGTGATTTGACGACTGGTAACCGCACTTCACGCGCAAAATAAATCACTTACCGAGATCTGCTTTAGCAGAGTGCCACACCCAGTAATGGGTAGAAGGCGTGATGATATATTTTTTATTTATTTATTTACAACAAATATATCGCACGAATTTATATTTAATTTTAACGAACAGAAAACCATTTTAGGAAATTGTGGGACAATTTAAAATCTGAGCGCAAAAAAGACATTGCATCTGTCAAAAAATACGTTTTACGTACAGCTGGAGGACCAGCACCAAAAGAAATATCTACTGATATTACAGAGCCTGTTAATAGATAATAATAGAAGGTGTATTAGATAGCGATATGGTCAGTCTAAGCGAGGCAGGACAAAGTGAATTTTATAATGTCGAATCCTATAATAAAATGTTGTGTATAATAATTTTAATTTATTTGTATTTCCTTTTAATATTTTTAAAGAAAATACTACTACTAATATTGAATGAAATGTGGAAGGTGAAATAATACCAGAAAATAAAGAAAGTGAAGTAGTTAGTCTAAAAAAAGAAATAGATATATGGGGTTAAATGGATAGAATGCCAAATTAAAGAAGGTGAGAAAATTTCCATGCTATTGGAGGAAGAAGCTAAGTGGAAAGTCGAAGCTGCTAAAGAAATTTATAAGGAAAAAGTTCTAAGGCGTGAACAGGCCGAAATTGAATTAGAAATTAAGAAAATAGAATTCGAAAATATTTTAAAATGATATGATTTAAATTAGATTGTTTTTTATTATTTGAATTCCCCTTAATAAATTACTTAAATTTTGAAATATTTTATTGTTTTGATGTACGAAAGAAATTTGAATTTGTGTTTTGGCGAGTATGCAATATGTGATTTTGTAATACATTTTTGATTGTAACACCAATTTTCGAATATGTGGAATGTAAATTTAAACTTAACTATTTTATATACCAAAATTTTACAAATAAGTTTAATAATTTTATTAAAAATGTTGAGCAATAAATGCTCTTTTAGGTACTCTCTGAGAAATTTCAGCCATATATTGCAAAATGTGTAAAAAATCGTCGCTGTTATTCTCTATAATGTTATAAAATTAACTGCTAAGGTTGATAGAAACCTACCTTGACGTTAAGGAAGGATAGAAGTGTCAAATTTAAGGAATTCCTAAGGGATTCCTTAGAAAAACAACTAAGAAAGGTTCATAAATACGAATTTGGTTAAGGAATGGTAATTAAGGAAACCTTAAGGATAGAAGTGTCAAATTTAAGGAAGTCCTAAGGGATTCCTTAAGAAAACAACTAAGGGAGGTTCATAGATACGAATTTGGTTAAGGAATGGTACCTAAGGAAACCTTAAGTTAAGGAACTCCTAAGGAGCGTTCATAAATACGGGCCTTAAATTTGTTATTAAATGTTGATAAAAGTGTGTGACTGATTGTAATGTTTCGGTGAATGGTGTGAGATTGGGTCAAGTGAATGAGTTTTTATATTTGGGTAGTATGTTATCGAGGGATGGACGTATTGTTTGTGAAATTGAAAGAAGAGTATCTGCGAGTTGTAAGGTATTGGGTGCTCTGGGAACCTTTGCTCGAAATGTGAATGTATCCAGAGAAGCTCGATTGAGTGTGTATAATGGTATTTTAGTGCCTACATTGATGTATGGTAGTGAACGTTGGGTGTGGATGAAGAAACATGAACGTCGTATAACTACTGTGGAAATGAGGTATTTGCGGGGTGTGTGTGGTTATACTAGAAGAGATCGTGTCCGGAATACATTGGTGTATAATGAGCGTGAAATTGAGAAGAATGTAGTTAGAAAAGTAGATATAAGTCAGTTGAGATGGTTTGGGCATGTGGAACGTATGTCGAATGAGATATTAGTGGCGACCTATCAATAAATGGATGAATATGATTGAAGGATTGTTGCGTGGACGAAAGTTTCCGAGTATGAGGAACAAACGTGCTTGTATGAAAGGAATAAGCTAAAGTGGTGTGTCAAGATAGAAACGTTTGGCGAAGATTAATTGCGGAATGAATCTGATGATTTCAGAAAAGCGCAGGATTTTAGATTTTAGTTTTGTTGTTTAGTAATTTCATTAGAGTGTTTACCTGCAATTGTGTGAAATTCACTTTCAAAAACAAGCGTAGAGCGACACTCCCTTCCTTTCTTATCTTTTAATTTGTTTTGCAGTTCTTACATTGAGTGTTTAACTGCAATTGTGTGGAATTCACTTTCAAAAACAAGCGTAGAGCGACACTCCCTTCCTTTCTTATCTTTTAATTCGTTTTGCAGTTCTTACATTGAGTGTTTAACTGCAATTGTGTGAAATTCACTTTCAAAAACAAACGCAAGGCGACGCTCCCTCCCTTTCTTATCTTTTTGTTTCATTTTCAGTTACTGCATTGTGTGGACTTTTCTTTCATATACAAGTGCAGCCTATCACTTACATCTTTTCTAATCTTGTAGATTCGTTGTTAGTTTCGTTATTAGATTCGTTGTTAGGAGTAAACGTGAGTAATTTGAGTTGTTTTATACATATGTTATGTACGTTGAAGAAAGATCAGTTCAGAGGTTTGCATAACAAATTATGTTCTATTACTTCTACGGGTTTGCGCTCTGTACTTACAGTTTCGCATATTTCACAATTAATATTTAATTCAACTGCATTGTTCTCCGACTACGGTGCTATTTATTAAATCGTGGTTAGGAAAAAGACGATTAGTGAACATGTGAGAAGCAATGACAAGAAAAGAAAAAAAGTTGATAATTATTATAATGCAGTATAGAAAATATTATAAATATTCAAAAGTATTGTATCTGAAACTACCTAACATATATAATTTATAATATTATTAAAATAAGTATTGTATATACGAGTAGAACGCGACAAACCAAATAGTATATTCCGAAAATGAACCACGGTGCGGTTCAATTTTACCACGGTTACGGTTAGAATGACGTCATAACGGAACACTTTCACGATGACAGTTGTCACTTGACAGATGAGTTTCGAAATGTGAAATTTATTTAATATGGAAAAATGTTTATATTATAAAAATATTGTATTCTGCATCACACCTGTTTTAACTTAAATATAGGGATAAAAAAATAACACAAAGAAAAAAGTAAATACGAGCTTCAGAACAAATAATAAATTCATCTAATATGAATATATACTGTCATACGTTTTCAATAAAATAATAAATATATTAAACGTGTGTCTTTACTTATTAAGACATACGTTAATGCCATTCGCATAGGTACGAATAATATTATTAAAAAAATATAGCTATATTTCATCGTATCTATGATAACCTCGTCCACATATGACGTAATCGTTTTCATACAGGGAATGGAGTTTAGGTGAAGTGAATAAGTCGCGAGAAACTAATAGTGTATTCCGAAAATGAACCGGTTAGTTTTTTCAGTAACCGGTTTCATTACGGAACACGGTTTTTGAAAATTGTGGTTAGTTTTTAATAACCAAACTAACCGTGCTCGAGCGGCGGTTAGTTTGGTTACTTCACAGCTGTTGTTGACAAGTTTGAAACGTGTTTGGCGGCTTTTGCAGTGTTTGTGGATTTTTGTCTTATAAAACTATATTTTTATGATGACTGATAAATAAACATGTGATACAAAATGTATTTTTATTATTTAAAAGTATATATTCATATTAGATGAATTTATTATTTGTTCTGAAGCTCGTATTTACTTTTTGCTTTGTGTTACTTTTTTATCCCTATATTTAAGTTAAAGCAAGTGTGATGCAGAATACAATATTTTGATAATATAAACATTTTTCCATATTAAATAAATTTCACATTTCGAAACTCATCTGTCAAGTGACAACTGTCATCGTGAAAGTGTTCCGTTATGACGTCATTCTAACCGTAACCGTGGTATAATAGAACCGCACCGTGGTTCATTTTCGGAATATACTATAAGAGTCAAATTCATAATCGTGATTCACCCTCACCTCATCCTTACCTCAAACTCAAAGTCGAAGTAACTAAGGCAACTAACTCAAAATGTGCAAATTCTTGAGTTATTTGCCTTAGTTATTTCGATATTGAGTGTGAGGTGATGATGAGGTGAGGATGACTCACGACTATGAATTTGACCCTAAATGTGACATGTTTTCTTCAAGCGTTAGAAAATGATAACATCTTAGAATCTATAGAAACAGTTGAAGTGTGATTTTCTGTCAAATACTTTTTCTGACGCTCATTCAAATCAAGGTATTTCTTTAGTTCACCAGCGGCAGAAAATGTCTTCCTGCCGCTCACGAGTATCAGAGAAATTATATAACATAATGGATAAATATTCCGGCGTTCGAAAAAAAAAAATAGCATATTTTATATGAAATAAAAGTGGCGTTTTGTATTTGACAGATGAGCGCACAAAAAGTATTACTTTAGCTCCTTATAAAATAATATACTATTATGTTTGATTATTTATAACTGAAATAAAATGGGGTGATGGCTCTGTGGTATGAAGTCTGTCTGTGGATCCTAAGAACCCTGGTTCGATCCCCAAAGCCGACAAAACATTTTCACCAATTTAAAATTACCCCTGTGGCTCCCCCACCACTAACACCTTCGGGGGCCGTGATTTGACGGCTGGTTACCGCACTTCACGCGCATAAATATATCACTTACCGTGATCTGCTTTGGCAGAGTGCCACACACAGTAATGGGTAAAAGGCGTGATGATATATTTATTTATTTTATTTTATAAAATTGTAAATATATATTTTTTTATTTTTATAATATAATATCAAATAAAATACCATATTTCATTGAATTTTGAATTTTATTTTGTAGACATCCTATAGAAATATTTCTTGTAGTTTAACATCATTTTCTTGAAAATAATATTTGTATAGTTTTTAAACACGCGCCATTACCCTTTTCACTATTTTCTATATACGAGTAGAATTTTCAGTGATTGGTCAGATCTACATTTTTGTCAGGACCACAAGAAACCCTACATACATAATAGTATTTTGTCTTGAGTCCAACTTCACGCCGAATGCTTCACCTTACAAAATACATGTCTGTCACAGCAAAAAAATTGACACCAATTTGCACCCTAACTCCCTAACTATAAAAGACGTGATGATACATTTATTTAATATTTTACATAATGCCAATGGTACACTGGTCGAGGAGCATCAATGAGCGTCGAGCAGCTCATTGATGAAAGAACAGAACGCACCCGTCATCGACGAAAAATAGAGGCTCCTCTATTTCCATCGAGGAGTTCCTCGATGAAACGATTGTATCTCATTTCACACGTATTATTGTGTCTCATTTCATGTTAGCGTGGGCTGTCATTTTGGTTTTGCTTTGTGCTAATCTTTCGTGTTTGTATTTTGATCAGTCAGGGTGCGTTCTGTTGTTTCATCAATGAGCTCCTCGACGCTCATTGATGCTCCTCGACCAGTGTGCCATAGGCATTAGTTACATCTTTTTATTTATTTATTTTTTATTTAGTATTTTTTTTTGTAAATTCATTTGCGAGTTTTATTGGGAGCGAGTTGGCATCACTGGCATCGTTCGTCGTTGTGTTCAATCTGTTCTATTCCATGTTGCGTATCTTGTCTGGTCTGTGTGTGCGAGTAAGTGCGTGTTATATTGCGATCAGTTTGTTGACAGGAGTTTCATAGATAACAGCTATTTAAAGTGTTTCATTCTGTAAGTACCTACATCTTTTTATTTTGAATAGTCAATAAATACCTTCGACCATCTAAAATAAACGCGTAATTCCCTTTGCTCAGCTATATATAATGTTGTTAATCCAACACCTGTTGTAGTGGGGTGAGGGGAATGGCACACAGGTATGTTTTTTAATCTCGCTCTATTCATTTATAATATAAACATATTTTTTAATATATTACGATAAATATTACAAAATATAAATTCATATTTTTATGTTATTAAACATGCAAAGCTTTAGAAATTTTCATTTATATTATTAATATAATAGTAATAAAATAAAATAAAAATATTATTACAAAACCAACTCATATTATGGCAGTTTTGATTAGAAATGTATTTGTAAACAAAGTTATTTGGGCCATTTCTTTAGGATGTGTTGGTTTCACAACAAATGTCTCTATGATTTGTCTACTTTGTATGGTCGAAAATAAATACGTAATTTATACTATATGTCAGTCAGAATAAATTAAAAGTTTATTAAATATTTATACATACATTATAAAGTTTTGGAAAAATTCAAAAACAAATTTAACTACGCATTAGGGTGTCCGTTATTTTCGCAAATTCGGAAAATTGATGCACGCACCCTTTAAAACTACTCATAATAAATTTTAAAAAGTTGAGCCGAATCCAAGTCCATCAAATGACGTTAAAACGTGCCACCAGAGAGTTCAATATTTGCACGTTGTTTAAATGGGGAAATAGCTTTCAAAGCGGGACAAATGAAATGAAATGAGAATTACAATTTAGTTATATATATTTTATTGTATACATTCATATACTTGTACAAAAATTTATTTATTATTAATTATTGGTAACTATAAAAATATTTGTAAAAAATAATAATTTTAACATCATGATTTTTAATCAAACTAATTTTTTTATTTAAAAAAATTATGATTTTGTTTCACGGTCATATTTTTGATCCGAGTGAATACTTTGCAATAGATTCGGATCATTTATTAAAATGTCGTGAAATATCTCACATGAATTGGTCCAATTATATTTTACACTTAATATAGATTTTAAAGTTTTAATGTTCAACTGCGTTTTTTCAGTTGTCCATATTTTATTGATACTAGAAAAAACACGTTCTGTTGCTGCATTTGTTCCTGGAAGGGAGAGCGCGAATTCTACAATTTTCTAAATATTTTGATAAGCAATATTATTCTGTTTAAAATGAAGAAATAACTCCGTCCATTTCATGTCTGTTTCCACATTTGCAGACAACTAACATTTAATTTTTTCATCTGTAACATATCTTTTTACCAATGACACGTCATCAAAAAGATCATTTTCGCAAATATTATTTTTCGGAAAATGGTTACTTATATATTCAAAAGATTTTTCCATATATTCCCATAAAATCTCCTTTTTTAATGTCACCTAATGAAAATTTTTAATATCTTCGAATTGAACTGTCCATTCTTCAAGATATTCCAAGCAGTTATTATAAATTTTTAGTTTACTCTGCATGAATTTTATGTGTTTTTTTTTATGTATTTTTTATTTCTTTATATTCACCATAATATTTAATAAATAATAGGTAATATATTTTTACAGTACATTAAAAATAAGAAATGCAGATATTTTCTAAAAAGCGGGACATTTTAAAAAATCGGCGGGACGCGGGACAGTCCACCAAAAAGCGGGACTGTCCCGCCAAAATCGGGACGTGTGGTCACTTTAGTTATCGCCAATGCGAGGGCTGATAGAAAGAGACAAGTATATATCACTACATCATTCTACGCTTCGTCCTATTGGTCTATTCCTAAGTATAAAACGTAAAACTAAAACATAAGTTTGGAATTTGCAAACTTTTGTGTTACAACCAAAACTAAATACTGATTCTGAATGGCTGCATAAGATAACATGTCTTTAAGCTACATTCACAAATCGAAATTAGTTTTTGTTTCATGTTTTCCATTTTTGTTTTAATAACCTTGTAGACATGTTATCTTATGCAGCCATTCACAAATCAGTAATAAGTTTTGGTTTTAACCACGAACTATTATATTGAAGGACAGGCGACTCTTGCGGGTAAAGCATCCGCAGAAATGTTGTAGAAAGAGAGCGACAAAAAAGTGAGTGCGACAGGAAGAAGAGTCTGGCGAATGCATGGGTGCTTACGAGTCTATTCATGTTTTCTTTACTTTTAGAACTAATTACTTTAAAAAATGTTATTTGCAATTATTTAAAATTAAAGACACACTTTTCTTTAATTATATCAGGTTTAGCTTGACAAATATAAATACGTAAAACCATATATAAACACATTTTTCTAGTAGTACATTTTTGCTATTTAATTACACCATGACAAGTTACACAAGTATAAAATTGGCATAAATATTTTAATTTTAAAATACAAAATGGTAAAATTTATATAATGTAAATAAGACATTTTATTTAAAAAATAATAAAGAAAATAGATAGAACCGAATATTTCAATTATTTCTTAATTAATATTTTTGTACTTATACAATATATTTTATAATTTTATAATAATAAAAACAGATCGAACTGAATATTTCAATTCTTTCTTAATTTAGATTTTTAGATCTTCCTTACACTGAGATTTGACATTATTTTGATTCTGTTTAAAATATTGCTTCAAGCGCATTAAAATAAATTCATGGACAAAAACAGATATTATTTCTTTCTTGTGATCTCTACAAGAGAAAGAGAATGCATAATTTTCAATTACAGAATACACTGTTTCTTCATATACACGAGGTTTATCTATTAATATTAATTTATCTTGAATATATTTGGATAATCTAAATATGTTTATTTTTGGGTGGATTAAGAAACCACGACTTTTAACATTTGTTAATTCCGCTTCTTTTATGTGACATACATTTTCTTTGTTTACAAGCAATATAATATATATATATATATATATATATATATATATATATATATATATATATATATATATATATATATATATATATATATATCTGCTCATATTACTACTTTTTTCCAAATTTCCAACTGCTCTTTTGGAGCACGAAACAAAGATATTTTGTCATGATTTGAGTCATACCCGCTGGTACAATTGGGCGCAAAACACTTACGACCCATTGCAAACTAATTGTTTATAACTATTTATCACCAAACAATACTAATGATTGAAAAAAGTAACCTGCGTTCATATGGCGTTGAGTAAATGCCGGCCTCTTTAAGCTCTCTCTCTCTTTCAAAGTCATGCGCGCAAGTAACATAAAGCTGGACGTTTTCTAGCTGCGCATATATACGAAGTTGCGTAGGGCTGGTTTTAACACAAAAGTTTGCAAATTCCAAACTTATGTTTTAGTTTTACGTTTTATACTTAGGAATAGACCAATAGGACGAAAAGTAGAATGATGTAGTGATATATACTTGTCTCTTTCTATCATCCTTCGCATTGATGATAACATAAGTTTGTTTTTATTGGAGTGTCAAAATGAATGAAAATAAAAACAAGATTTTAATACCTACTTTCTTATTATGTTAATATTTAGCTAGCTCTTCCAAAAAATACGAAAGTAAACAAACAACATATGACAGCATGTATAACTTAGCATAGTTATATTTACTGTATTACCGATCTTCTGAGTATAGCCGATCTTCTAAAATTTATGGTAGATGTCACTACTAACTAAAATCGACAAAAGCAAAACTAGTGAATGGCACCTAAAAACACACTAAAACATAAAGCATAATACAAAAACTAATTTCGATTTGTGAATGTAGCTTTAAAGTGTAAATAAATATACTTGTATCTGAAAAATTTCAAAACAATATCTTGATTTCTTCTGTAAAAAAAATATTTTTTTCATTTTCAAGGAATCCCATAACAATCCAAAAGCATGTTGCTTGGAATCCGCTCGGCGCCGAAGACGGGAGGTCTGTTTCTTTCCTTAAAGCAACGTACTTCAGGAAATTGTTATAAATTTATATGTATTTATTAATTCTTGAGAAACATTCAATGACAAAAATTTTTAAAGTAATTTTGTCAATTCAATCATTATTTTCATAACTAAACCTTGAAAGTGAACAGTTAAAACAATCGTTACATAAACTGTACTAACATTACAATGGGCTCTTGAACCTTAATCGAAATAACAAGAAGGAAGGATAAAAACATAAAATATATATTGAATAATAGCTATTAGTGAAGAACATAGTGAATAATAATGTTTTACATCAGATATATAAGCGATTATAAATATAGTGACATCACAAGTCCGGAAGGTATTCATTGGTCACAAGTATTTTCGTGCGGTAAATAAGCGACATATGCGGAGTACAATGTAACTGACTGACATCTCTGTACTGTTTTTTCAAACTGTTCGTGTTTTGCTGGTATGTACGTGTTCAACACGTTGTATATTTATTACAATAATTTAATTTCGTTTTCATGGGCTTGCAACCTAACTAAAATATTATTTTCATCATAGTAAGATTATTTTTCAAGAATTTAATCGTATATTATTTAAACGAAACTAGTTAAGTACCACTGAAAGAAACTTGGGATGTCACAAGTTCACAACCCCCAACACAAAACTTCAGAAAATCATATCTTGTAATATAAAGAATATTCCGCCAGGTTTCCAGCGAGGTTAGAGTATAAATTCATAATTATCTAGGTTATGTTATAAAACAAAACATCTATAATAAGTGTTTTGCAGCTTAATGTAATTATTTTATTATAATAATTGCAATCATTTCATATTAGCTAAAGTGATAGATTTATGTTTGACATTTTTACAACTAAACAACTTCGCAAAAAAATATGCCCAAAAACAGTTGTACACAATTGAATTTTGTAGCATAGTTTTTGACAAAAACAGGTGCAAAAAATTCACTGTTTAAAAGCGATATAGGAAAAGATTATTATGCTACAATATTTTTTTTTTTTTAGGTTTTGACAAGTGAAGGAAGATGGACATTCCAGTTGAAGAATTACAACTTTTAAAGTGTAGTATTTGCGAGCGGTACTTGTCTCGGGGCCCCGTGTACTTACAACACGACGGGGAAGCGGCTTGCGACCGGTGCTACACCCCCGAGCGTCCGGCCATCAGAAATACACTATATGAGGCCGCAGCACGACTACTGGAGTTTCCGTGCAATTACCAGGTATTCGGATGTCGAATAAAAATGCCATACGTGGGGGAAGACGAGGCGATTGTGCACGACGAAGAAGTGTGCGAGTACCGGCAGTATGTTTGCCCGGTGCTCGGTTCCGCCCGCTGCGACTGGCTGGGCCGCAGGGCGGCTCTGTTCGCGCACTGCCGCGACCAACACCCGGACAGCGTGCTCGAAAACCCGGCAACTTTTGTCCACGACATCTGCAAGGCAAGTGAGCGCACTTATCTGCTCCAAGCCTTTCAACTACCATTCCTCCTTCACACTAAAGTGTGCTTGGTGTCGGGGAAGCTCTTCCACGCAGTGAGGTTCCTGGGAAGTGCAGGCGACGCAGCCAACTATTATTTCACGTTGGATATCAATCGTGGTATTGAACAGTTGAGGAAGGTAGGACGAGTGGCTCCTCAAGACTGCCTGGCGATCCAGAAGTTGTCGTCGTTGATCTTGGACACCAATAGCCTCCTCAGTATATTAGATGGATTTGAGAGCATCGCATTCACCGTGACGGTGAAGCAGCGGGTGAGATGTGCGGGGTGCGCGGTGGAGGTGACGATGTTCCGGTACCGCGGCGAGGATGGTTGGCGATGTGAGCGCTGCGCCCCCGCCAGGCGAGCCTGCGAGAACCAGCGCCAGGGCTGCACTCACACCGACATCGCCGACAAGTGCAGCAAACACGAGGACTATTTCTGTCAGCAGCTCACTGAGTGTAACATCTGCGATGCGAGCGTGTCTCAAGATTTGTTGTCCGCACACTACGGCTCTGTGCACCAGGACATCATACACCCGGCCGGCTCCACGTGGCGGGCGACTGCGGGATATCGGGAGTGTATCTTGCCAAGTATTGCAGGCACCGCGGTGTTCGAGTACTGGCTGTTCCACTCACACTTTTGCCTCCGTGTGTACACCCCGCTGGCTAGTGCACGACTGTGTGAGTTTCGCTGTGAGGTGCGGCTGACTGACCCCGCAACCGGACACTCGTGCACCTTCACACCTGATCCAGTGTACGATTGGGATTGTGACTGGCGCATCATGGTGAAGGAGGAAGAGATTCCCTGGTGGAACACCGAGTTCGATGTCTGCGTGGAAATTAAGGAGGCCGAGCGGTTATGAAGAGATTTGGACATGTGCGAGGCTAAAAAAATACATATTTTGTAATTTCTAGCCTGCCTATAAATAAAATCATTTATCATGATAAGCTATCGTATTCATCTGATTTCACTCCTCTTGTTGCAATTCTGGTAACCCTATCAAAAAAAATCTACAAATAGATCCATCTGACAGTCATATTTTTTATGCACAACTGGGCCTAAATGCATGTGTTTAGCCATGAAAATCGGTATTAAACAATTGTTGCTGGCCTTAGACCGTAATAAAATAACTTCCTATGGATACATATACAAATGTGCGTAATGATATATTTATTTATTTATTTTTATAAAAATTGTTGACATTCCATTAACGGAAATTTTTGATAGAATAGTTAAGGTGGTGCTATCATGACAGTCTCGTACAAAAGTATAGGTAACCTAAAAAGTTTATAAAAATAATTATTACATTTTTGTATAGTATAGATTATTAACAGAATTAACATTTCGCTGCAAATATTATATAATTAACAATAACATTGAATATACAAAATAAAACTATTTAACTAGTTTATGAAATTCAGTAACATAACAAAATTTTTGGAAGTGAATGTTTCATGCCAACCAATAGCAGTGTAAGATTTTACACAGCAGAAGCTATGACAACAAGGCGAGAACCACAAGCAGCATGATATTACCAGTCGGTACGAAACGTAATTGTATTATCGATACATCCTGTTGACAGTACATAAGAAAAATTGAAAAATGCACCAAAGCAATTATTATCAACTGTAACAACAAATAAATATAAAATGCTGCAATATTTTATTTTCTATTAAAATTAATATATTTTACTGATCGAAATAATAACTTTCATAGTTCTTACTTTGTCATTCGATTCGTGCGACCATCTCTGTCTACCTGTGCAACGTTGCCAAGCATTTCTGACAGTTTCATTGAAAATCGTAGGATATCCAACTTTCATCGTCAATTTCTTTTAAACTAATCCGGTAAGGCATGTATTTTTAAATTCTTATACCTATATCTTTACATGATGTACTGTGTGTTAGTTTTTTGTTAAAAAATAACTACAATATATGAATTTATTACGCAGTAAGCTGCCTCGTGAAGTAAAGATCCTATAACGCCAATGCATTTTTGGTCGACTTTAACTTTACATTACAAAAATTTGCATACTAGTGTAGAAACACATGAAAAATAATATATTTACATTTCATCAAAATCCGGATTAAATGCTTCCATGATAGTACCACCTTAAGTTGGTGACTGATTTGCGATGCATTTTATCCGTTGCCTAGATATTTGTTTAAATTGTTTGTTTTTTTTTTAATTTGCCAACAAAAATCTTCAGCATCCCTGGCTATTAGAATCGGTACAATGAGTTTCATTATAATTAATTTATAAAGTTAATATTCTTAACTTAATTTATTATTTTGTTTGTAGCTTCGTGTGTGTTTGCTAGTGCGTGTGTAATGGTTGCGGGTATTTGGTGTTTTTGTCTTTGTTCTGTGTGCGTTGTGCATTCAAGTAAGATGTGTTTAACAGTTAGAGGTGTGTTATTACAGCATGTTGGTTGTGGTGTTTTATCAAATATTTTTTTATGTGCAGCTAATGTGTGGCCTATACGGAGCAGGGTGGTCAAAACCCGGAAAACCGGACAGTCGGGGAATTTGGTTGAACCTGGAAAAGACAGGGAAAAGTCAAGGAAAAATGTATTTGACCAAGTTACAAAATTACAAACACAAATTTTGTGCAAATTTGTATTTGTATTATTAAAATATATATTAATTTTACTTTTAGTATATTACAATTATTCATCCTATTTTTTTTTTGTACCTACGAGTATACTTAGAAATTTTTATTTATGGTGTTTTGAATTTCTCGCGTAACGCATTCGACTACATTCGGTCGACATAACCTTTCATAAAAGAGAATATAAACACATAAACTTTAACCGGTTGTGATGCCACTTTTTTCGAAGCATTAACTAATTCGTTGTTCACAACTTTATGTAAATGAACTGCATCATCAGTTAGAACACTTTCTTCTACACACTGATACGCTAAATCGTTATTTTTATAACAAGTGCCGACAAAGGCTTGTTACGTGCAAGTGCAGAAATCTGCACGAGCACCCTGTTCAATTTTTTTTAAGTTGGATGAATCGACCTCACCAGCTAAGTCAAAAAATAATCTAATTAACTCGAGAGTTGGATAAATTAGAAAATAATTCTCCAGTATCTTTCTCAAACTTGTTGCCATTTGGCAATAGCCACTCGAGTCCTACGGGCTTTCGTGACTATTGCCTGGCAACAAGTTTTCGAAAGAGCTGTCAAATTATGTTCAATTTATTCTCAGTCTCGTTATATTATTACTGCAAATTTAAATATTATATTTATTTATATAATTTAATTACATTTTATATTTTTTATTTTTTTTTGTTACAATTGATAATAATTGCTTTAGTACATTTTTGTTATTTTTATTATGAAGAGTCAACAGAATGTATCGATAATACAGTTAGATTATGTACCAACTGGTAATATCGTGCTACTTGTGGTTCTCGAAATGTTGCCATAGCTTGTGCAGCATAATATCTTATCTATTGGTTCGCATGAAGCTTTCACTTCCAAATGTTTCGTTATATTATTGAATTTAAGAAACTAGTTAAATAATTTTATTTAACATACCTATGTTGAGTTGCATGAAAGTTTTATCGGTTCATTAGCAACTAAAGATTCAATAAATTTCAGAAAATTGCTATTGATACTGTTGCTAGATAAACAGTTCTTTAACTAAAGAGCTCTTTATTTTTTCTTGCAACCCAGCATTAATGTTATATTTTATTGTGCAACATTTGACGCAAAATGTTAATTTTGTTAATAACTTATACCATACTTAAAATTAAATACCTACTTGTTTTTATAAACTTTGTCGATTACATATATTTTTGTATGAGACTGTCATGATAGAACCACCAAAATGTTTCTGAATCGATTCTGTTTCTATGTTTTTCTGTGTTGTGTGTTCCTATGTTGTGTTGTGCTATGCAATCTCTGAATTCAGCTTGATACCTTCCTTGTATTTAATAAATAAATATAAATATATCATCACGCCATTTACCCATTACTGGGTGTAGTACTCTGCCGAAGCAGATCTCGGTAAGTGATATATTTAGGCGCGCGAAGTGCGGCTACCAGCCGTCAAATCACGGCCCCCAAAGATGTTAGTGGTGAGGGAGCCACAGGGGTAATTTTATATTGGTGAACAGAGCTGGGCATGATTTAAATCAAAAGGAATTATAAATTGATTTAAATCATATTTCTTGATTTAAATCAAGTGAATTAAGCCTTTTTTAAAAATTCGCAAATCAGGCTTGTGAAAAGAAATTGATTTGGGCTTGTGAATTGTTTTAGAGCTAAAAAAAGGCTTAAATAATTTCTCTGGGCTTAATTCAAATGGAAGGGCTTAATTCAGTTGAAAGGGCTTAATTCAGTTGAAAGGGCTTAATTCAAATGAAAGGGCTTAATTCAAATTTGCCTTAATAGCAACAAGATTTGAGCTTTGAAAGAGAAATCGGCACGCGTTCTGAAGGAGCTGACAGAAGAAGACTTCCAGCACTGTTTCGAACAATGGAATATTCGCATGGAGCGTTGTAAGGATAGGAGGAGGGGTTTATATTGAAGGTGATAATAAGTAAATAGGTATGGAATCAAAATAAAATGTTAAAACAGCGTCAGCCTCGTTATTTAATAGCCACATCTCGTATCTACTTACATCTGTTTTCTTTCGGTTGTGCACATATGTTTGGCATATATAATATTTTTAAAAAATAAATATTAAATAAATTGATAATATTTAGTAATTGTAAATGTGATTTAAGCCCCAAGCCTCAAGCCCCAATTCACAAAAAGGCTTGTGATTTATAATTCACATAAATAAAGCACAAATCACTTAGATTTGTGAATTAATTCACTTTGAAAATGAAGTGGAATTGTGAATTGTCACAAAAAAATAATTGTTTGATTTGTGAATTGTGATTTAATTCCTTTTGTTCGTGATTTTTCCCAGCTCTGTTGGTGAAAAAGGTTTTTCGGCTGTGGGAATCGAACCAGGATTCTTAAGATTCACAAGCCGACTTGATACCACTGAGCCATTATTAATGAGTTAAATAAATTCAGAAGCTTGCATTTTTATGAAAAGGGACAGTTCTCATAATTTACATCAGTAATGATCCATTATTGACTGTTACTAAGAAAGCGGTAGAGAATAGTGTTTTTTTGTTGCGTCAAGATATACGAATCACCCACGAACTACAAACATTTTTCTAAAACTGTCAAAAAAGAATAATACAATAATGATTTATTTATTTAAGAAAATTGAAGGAAAAAAATAATATGATTTTAAAGTGTAGTAACCACGGAAACGTGAAAATGTTTGATAAATAGATAAAAAAGGGATCGACGATTTTAAAATTTGATATATCAATTTTTTTTAAATCTGGTGTGGGCACCACATGACTTTCTTATACACAGTATATATAATATTTGGAATATATGAGTGTTATATAATATTATTAAACATGTAATTTAGTTTTTCAGTAATTCAGTATTTATCTGTTTGAAACATAAAATTTCAAATTTGTTTACGTATAATTTTTTACTAATGTTGACTAAAATGTTACTTAAACTGATAACATTTTAAACACTGGGGTCGGCAAGGTTTTTTTTAATTATTTTTTTTTTTATTTGACCCGATATTTTTAAAACTGGTCGATAAGATTTTTTAAATTCGAATATTTTTCTTGAGTTAATTAGATATCACTTTTTTTTAAATCTGTAATATATAGATATTACAATTTTTGGGGAAGGTTGTAAAATAGTCAACTTTCTGAGGGAGAGAATCTGTTTTTCTGGGAGGGCGCTAATCTGCGCAATCTTGGCGTACCTTTAACAATGTAATTGTTTTTTTGGGAGATAAAAATAACTATTATTGTAGACATTCCACAACTGTCATTCTTTATTTGCGTGCCATTTTTTTCCTGTAAACAATTCAACCCATGGCAACACATGAAACAATCTCACACTCAGCGACTAGATTGTGTAACACGACGGGGGTCTGTACATCTCGAGTGTGAATCGAATCTTTGGATGGCGATTAATCAAACGTAATTAATTGAAACGGAAGCGATTATTATTTGGTTAATAATACGCACACAATAACAAAACACAGATAACTTTATTAGCAACAAACTTAATAGAGTAATTAGTAATAAAACAGAATATAAGCTACGATAAAATACTAAGAATCCGCGCGAAAAGCGGGAGCGGATGCGTCCTGGTCACATCTTGACCAGCCGAAGACGCGAACGTGTCATCACTGACGCTACCGCTCAAAAATAGACGCTATGTTTTTGAGCGGGGTGAAAGGTGGCATTTTCGGGGGTGCAACGATGGCTGACGACTGCAGATAACCGCACATATTCGTTGTCACGATAAAATTCTTCCTCGGAATCTTATCGCACAAAACCGGAAAGCAAACCAACAGGATATCTACAGTCGACTCAAAACCACTTTGTTACAATTGTTATCTAAGCGATTATTGACATTTCAAGCTTCTGACTTCATTTATAAAAATCTTACACTTAAGTTGAGGAAGTTTATTAAGGTCAAATTGAATAAACAGTTGTATTACACTCGCGGTGTCGCGGTTTAAATATATGTTTAACTCGCTCGTTAAACATACATTTGAACCGCTTGTATAATAAATTACTATTATTTAACATTGCCTTATAATTTCATGTTTAATTATTTCGATACAGACCATTAAAGTTGTTGTTTTATAAACAATCGCTTACAAATTTTATTCCGCTAACAGTTTAAAATTTGTATTTCACTAGCGATTTAATAGATAGATAAGAATAATATTAATAGAAAAAGATAGCTATATCTCATTGTATCTATGATAACCTGATGCACATATGACGTAAGCGTTTTCATACAGGGAATGAAGTTGAACAATCCGAAAGCACATTGCTCGGAATCCGCTCGATGCTGAAGTTGGAGGTCTGTTTCTTTAAAATTATAAGTATTTATCAATTCTCGAGAAACATTCGGTGAGAAATTAATAGTAAGCTATTTAACTGGCGTCAACGATGTTGAGAAAATGGATCCACGATTAATTATATCTTGTTTTCGACCGATGAAAAAACATAAAAACTCTGTAGAAATGCAGAAAATGTTAGTTAAATGAAGAAAAATCGACTAAAGATAATGAAAGTCAATTTAGAAATTTAAATTTCTTCTACAACTATCCGGACACTTTTATTGAAAACAGGGGTGTGAGATTTTCTTAATACGAAGAACATTTCAATTCGTAGTTTCATATTTGATTTAGTTCTATAAATATAGAGAATTAAATGTTATTATTTTTATTCATATTTAGAAACAGGATTTTGAAGGTAAATAATAGGACGTACTATTAATATATCTTCATATTTTACATATGTAATACATAAATTTGATAGTGGATTTTTTTTTGTTTCATGTTTGTTATAAATACTATTTTTGTCAGCCTATTTATTAGTCGTGTGTAAGTTTAAATAAATAAATCAAATAATAGAATAGCAAGTGCTTGTTAAATTAATGTTACTGAAAATGTAATAAGTTTTATTAATTATGTCGTCTTGTATTTTATTTTAATAAGCCATTGTTTTTGTATTTCAATTGGACTCGAATCTATTTGTTCCTTGGGTTTAACCAAAAACAGAAAAATAGAAAAAAGAATTAAGAAACAAAAAAATATGTTATGTACAAAATAATTAAATATTTAAATAAATAAACAATCAAATATTTGATATTATTGCAGTTTCCCAGAATTATTAATAAACAATACAAAAGATTTAATTTGCACAAAATCATTAATTCATGTCAACAGGAACTCATCAATTTTTATATATAAATTGCATTTGTCTATTTTTAAATAAAAGTTAATATAAGGAAACATATAAGTAAAACATAGCAGTAGTGAAATATAATTTGTGAAAATGAGTTCATATTTCGGAATAGTCGACTATGTTGTTTTTGCATTATCTTTAATTTGGTCAGTGGTGGTTGGTTTGAGATTTGGGTGTTTTGGAAGTAAACAAAATTCTGCGAAAGAATATTTGTATGGAAAACGAAATTTGAAGGCGATTCCTGTGGGACTCTCCATATACAGCAGGTAATTTTCAAATAAATGTAGTTATTCTTGTATGAAAGGAAGAAAGTGATGCACTTCTTTCCGATGGTGTCATTATATTTCTCGAACTGAAAGCGAGTTATAAATCACTTGAAGGAAAAATAATACTTTTTTCACGAAGTATACATATAATTTTTTCATTACCCAATTAGAAAGTAAATTTTTCAGAAATAAATTAAAAATTTAGATAAAATTTATTATATTATTGATAGATGTCACTTGAATCACTCGAGTCCGTCAAATCATACTGTTGTTTTCCAAATGAGGCAAGAAAATTTTCCTTTCTGGTAGAGTCGTGAAAAAAATACCTAATGCGTGTCTGGTGGATTTCAACATATATCATTTAACTTTAACTATATATAAATATAAATAAATAAATATATCATCACGCCTTCTACCCATTACTGGGTGTGGCACTCTGCTAAAGCAGATCTCAGTAAGTGATATATTTTGCGCGTGAAGTGCGGTTACCAGTCGTCAAATCACGGCCCCCAAACATGTTAGTGGTGGAGGAGCCACAGAGATAGCATTTTCAAATTATGAAAATTTGTCGCCTGTGGGAATCGAACCAGGGACCTCAGGATCCACAGGCCGACTTCATACCACTGTGCTAGCCATTTATATATATATGTACAATATAAAATGTGTTTAATTGCTAATACAGGGTGATCAAAAGGAATTGTCACAGTTGGCAATAAAAAAATCTACTTGGAATTGGTGAGCCTGATACATAAATTCATTTCCTGTTGTTGACGACAGTGATAGTTGAAAATTTAAAATTAAATTTGAGTACATTTAGTTCTTATTCGTTTTTAGTTATATTTTTTTAAATATCCATAAATAAAATTGTTGTTTCCTTTTAGTATTTCTATTTATCAAAAAGTTAAAATTCTGTTAGCTGACAGACTCCTGACATAACTATTTGTATTGACATGTCAAATAGTATTTCCGCCTTTATCTGGCGCTGTGCCAACTGTGGAATAAAAATACCTATGGAATTGTATTGCCAACTGTAACAATTCTTTTGGTCACTCTGTAATAACAATAATAATAACAATTAAATTAAATATGGGGTAATAGCTCAGTGGGATCAAGTCGGCCTGAGAACCCCGGTTCGATTCCCACAGCCGACAAACAATTTTCACCAAATTAAAAAAAAATTACCCCTGTGGCTCTCCCACCACTAATATCTTTGGGGGCCGTGAGTTGACAGCTGGTTACCGCAATTCACGCGCATAAATATATCACTTACCGTGATCTGCTTTGGCAAAGTGCCACACTCAGTAATGGGTAAAAGGCGTGAAGATATTTTTTATATTTGTAATAACAATTAATTGTTACAAAAAGATTAGGAATGTCTAAAAAAGCAGATTTTCATTTGTAGCATGGTATCAACAGTAGCAACAATAGGAACCCCTTTAGAAATATATGCATTTGGAACGGAGTATATGTTGTGTACCATTGGAACATTGATGACAATGTTTTTCGTATGGTTAGTAATTCTGCCAGTTTTCAATGGAACGTTGGATATCAAAACACCGTACGAGGTAATTACATTCAAATAATGGTTATTTATGTGTTAAGCTAGTTCTAGTGTGACGGTAGCGATATCGGTCGTCAAAAAAATTGAATAAAATAAGTGTTTTATACCTATTATGATTTGAATATCATGAATTGTTAACAGGTTGTTGGTCTAGTGAATTTTCAAATACCGTACCACCGTGTAGTGTTGCCATTATAAATTGGGATCCTTAATTTTTCATCAAAAACAAGACTTTGCATGGCTATATATCTATTACTAAACGATAAAAAAACTTTCTCCTTTTGGTACAATATACGTAGATAGTTCTAGAACATCATATTAGTTTTTCAAATGAAACTGTGAAATTTTCGAGGTACACAAACCAATTATGTGCGATTCTGAATGACGATCGCCATAAGCTCCGTGTATAAGAACTCAACTTTACAAGCGAATATATTTGTTCACAGACGATGAATGTGTTTCATATTTTAACAGGATGCGTATGACTATCCCATGTTTACGTGTGCTGAGTTTCATTCAGATCTGCAAAAAATTTGTTCACGCTAGAACTACCTTCAAGGAGTAATTAAGCTTGTATGGCGCGAGATGTGATTTTGAGCCCGAGGCGTCAGCAGAGGGATGAAAACACGTCAAAGACCATAAAAGCAAATTATGCTAATAAATTTCTTTATAAATAAATATATCATCACGCCTTCTACCCATTACTGGGTGTGGCACTGCCAAAGCAGATCTCGGTAAGTGATATATTTTGCGCGTGAAGTGCGGTTACCAGTCGTCAAATCACGACCACCAAAGATGTTAGTGGTGGAGGAGCCACAAGGGTAGCTTTTTTTGAAATTATGAAAATTGTTGCCTGTGGGAATCGAACCAGGGTTCTCAGGATCCACAGGCCGACTTCATACCACTGAGCTAGCCATCCCACACATTTCTTTATCTGTTTAAATATAGATCAAAGAAATAAATGCACTATTGTTAGTTGATAACTTACTTCGCGTTTTAAATGATTATTAAGCATTCTACAATTTCATTTGAAGTATTATTCTAAGAAATAATTTTAAAAGTTTCACAACTGAAAATTCAAGTTAATCAACCTTATTCTGTAAGCATTCGTTAAGTCATAACGGTTCACTATTTAACGAAAATTCGTAGTTTAAACGAAGTTCGTTTAAATGGTATTCAGTGACTTATAATTCGTTATTTTATAACAAAATTTGTAACGAATTTTGTTAAGATCATTAAGAAAATAACGAATACAAAATAGCATTCGTTACGATATTTTCTTACGAATCAGATACGTTATTGTGAATTACAAAAATGAATAATCATCGCAGTTTAATTTTGTTCTTTATTATCTTGAAGAAAATAATAATAGGTAAAATTATACTTTAACAAATACATAGTGATCAAAAGGAATTGTTACAGTTGGCAATAAGAAAATATACTTGGAATTGGTAAGTCTGACATTTAAATTAATTGCCTGTTGTTGACAGTGACATTTAAAAATTTAAATTTAAATTTGAGTACATTTATTTCTAAAGTATTTCCATTACTTAAAAAGTCAAAATTCTATTAGCTGTCAGACTCCTGACATAACCTATTTCTGTTTATTAGAAATGTCAAATAGCATTTCCGCCTTTATCTGGCGTTGTGCCAACTGTGGAATAAAAAGATCTCCGGAATTGTATTGCCAACTGTAACAATTATTTTGGACTAATCTTAATCTGAAATTATTTACTTTAAGGCGAAATTTTGAGATATTTTCATACGTATTTACGTATAAAAGTGATCCTTTTCGATACCGGAAGAAAACTTTCGTAAATTATATCGACTATCAAGAGAAGCTGGACGAGATTAATCTTTCTTGATCTTTCTGGTTCTCCAAATGAGTTTAAACCTGCGGCCAATGATTCATAAGCTACTCTTTGTTTTGGATTCTCTGGATTATTTTTATTAATTCATTAGTTTCGAAAAAAAATATTTAGAATTGATATTGATCCCTTGTAGTTTTTTTCGTCCAATGGTTTTTCTCCATTTCCTAAAATATTTTATGTACCACATAAATAAAATAGTTTTAACTATTTATAATATTACTACTGCAAATTTTATGTTTATTACTTACCGGTTTTATCTTGCTATGATAACAAATAAACACTGCTGTCATTTGAATAAAATAATATACATGATATTATCAAATTACAATAGATATAATTACAAACATAAATTCATGTGTCAAAAATTATAACGAATTCGTTCAAAATAATTATGACGTCACAGAATAGGATAATAACGAATATCGTTAAACTGTGATAACGAAACCAAATATAACGAAAATCGTTGTAATAACGATCTGTTATAAAAACATTTTACAGAATAGTCATGTTAATACTAGCAGTCATAATATCCTGTAATGTAAATATATTATCGTCTAAAATTTAGATAAAGTAAAATAAACTAAAGGGTGATCAAAAGGAATTGTTATAGTTGGCAATACAATTCCAGAGATCTTTTTATTCCACAGTTGGCACAACGTCAGATAAAGGCGGAAATGCTATTTGACATTTCTAATAAATACAAATAGGTTATGTCAGGAGTCTGACAGCTAATAGAATTTTGACTTTTTAAGTAATAGAAATACTTTAGAAATAAATGTAATAATAAATGTACTCAAATTTAAATTTTAAATGTCACTGTCAACAACAGGAAATGAATTTATGTATCAGGCTTAACAATTTCAAGTAGTTTTTTTTATTGCCAACTGTAACAATTCCTTTTGATCACTCTGTATTAGTACCTATTAATTTACTGTTAACTGTGTATTTGTTTCAGTATTACGAACTAAGATTCAATAAAACAATTCGATTCATCTCAACAATACTGTACATGCTCCTAACAGTATTAGTAATGCCCTTAGTGTTATTTTCAAGTTGTTTAGCAGTTGCTGAAGCAACAGGAATCAACATTAACATTTGTACAACAATCGTAGGAGGTGTATGCATCTTTTATACCGTTTTGGTATGTCAGAATTTTAGTAAACAGTCTAAAGATTGAATTTGTAAATGTTTTGTGAATTAGGGTGGATTTTCGACTGTGGTCTGGACGGATGCATTTCAAGCTATCCTTATGCTAGCGACTTCTATTGGTATTATGATGTTAGCGGTAGCTAGAGCCGGTGGAATGCAGGAGATTTGGACCAAAGCAGAAGATGGAAATCGAATTAAATTTATCAAGTAATTACATACGTAACATTACAATATGTTCCATTAAATGGGGTGGCACAGACCCTTAAAACATTCATTGAACATTTATTCATTAGATTTACCTGGCACATCATCCATACTCATCATCCCTTTTTCGACTACTATGAAAAGTTTACATTTTAATGGGATTTATAGTTTACAAAGCATAACTTAGCATAGCATGAAATAACGTAACAGATTTTTGAGATTTTATAGCTTCAAATTTTGTTATGTTTTTTTGCATAAGAATTATTCCCAACTATATTCATAATGTTAGAGTTTTGCCACATTCGGTGTTATTTTAACAGTTATAATTTTGATCGTGCTCGAAAATGAATTAAGGCGATATTAAGACAGTAGCTGCTGTTTAAAAAAAATTAAGAAAGGAAGTGGACGAAAGAGTAAAACTCGAATAATAATCCAAAATTGTTTAAATTTTTGTCACATATAAACAAACAATTGTCAGATTCCGATAATGACTGAGGATTCCCGAAAGAACATAGCATAACATAAAATAGTTATTTTTATAACAAGTGCCGAAAAAGGCTCGTTACGTGCAAGTGCAGAATTTAACGCACGAGGCTTGCCGAGTGCGGAAATCTGCACGAGCATGTAACCTTTTTCGGCACGTGTTATAAACAACATTTTTCCTACAACTGTGCGATTTAGTAAATTACTAAAATATTATTAAAATTTAAAAAATTTATAAAATTTTAATCATATTACATGAGAACGATGTTTTACGGCGTTGCTATGGTTTGTTTGTTGATTGCTTGCACATTGTTCTACGTTATTTAAAAATATTTCACTAACGTCAAAATAATTTCTTCAAAATCATCTTGATTGGAATAGTACAGTGAGTGATTCTTCTTTATCATTAACACCTCCAAAGATAATTGAAGCTCCGGATCATACTATGTTGGATCTATTTTCGACAATGACAATCAACCTGCTGCTGGTACTTCTGAAGCTTCCGAAATTGTTACCAATAATATTACTGGTAATAATATGAACAGGTACGGAAGAAATCAATGTTTCTTTAGACACAAAAGTTTCCACTTTACATTATGTCAATATAAGCAACTGTAACAACTGTATTAATAATATACACAAACAATAAATATGAAGTATTTCACTTACTCTTTAAATAAAACCATTTATCGATATATTTTACTTTGTTCGGTTCTTTTTATTAATTGCCTACAGATTAGATATACTGCAAATTAAGGTTACGTTTATAAACGTCAAAATATACTACTGCATATTTACTAGCGCTGGTTCACCGTATCTTCTTCTTCCATAAGCGTCTGTGGTCAAAATATGAATTCCGCGCTCGGCGCGAAATTTAAATCGCTGTCAAAACAATATTCTTTTGACAGTTACGTAATGAAGCACTTTCCGCACTAGTGTTTCTTTGTTTTCGGAAACGCACTTGGTCTGCATTCATCTACTTTCCATACGTAACCAAGGCAATTATAGTTACGTAATAACAAAGAAATCGCACAGTTGTAGGAAAAAGAAATTTAGTACTACAAAGTGGTATATGGATTTGTGTGTATTTATATTTTCATTATGCTATGCTATGCTATGCTATGCTATGTAAACTATAAATCCAGTTTAATGCTTTCAGTTGTCAACGTAAAATTGATGGTTACTAAGGAACAAGCAAATAAACATTTAGTTGCGCGATAATAAAGACATTATTACACTTTTCTTGCAAGTTTTATATACCTAATAATACACTTGTATAATAAATAACTATTAATTTAGCTGGAATCCGAATCCATTTCAACGATTCAACATTTGGGCTACAACAATTGGAATGTGTTTTAACTATGCAGCACATATGGGCTGTCCCGCAAGCTCCTTGCAACGCTATATGTCGTTGCGAACCGAACAACAAGCCAGAGTGTAAGACTACACTTCATTTCACATAAGGATGCAGTAATTTCAAATCTAACGTATCATATCTATTTTGTAATATTAAATACTGTGTTCTAACGTAGGAAAAGATATACACGACTACTGCACGTTTGTCATGAAACGTAGATAATATATTTTTTTTATTATTGCAGAAGCATAGGCATAGGTATCACCGGTTTTATAATTATAACGTTAGTAGGAAGTGTGACAGGATTAAGTATGTATGCTTTCTATCAAGGATGTGATCCAGTTCAAATTAATGTAATCATAAATATTATCTAATTACAAAACAATACTAATTTATAATTATATATTACTTTAGGTTGTAAAAGGATATAATCAATTAACGACTCATTTCGCCCTGGAAAATATGAAAAATATTACAGGACTTTCAGGACTCTTTTGTGCAGGACTATTGAGTGCAGGACTCAGGTATATGTATTTTAATACCTGATAATACATATATAATATTATACCCTATTAAATAGGGTAGCACGAACCTTTGAAGCATTTATTCATTAGATTCAATCTGTAATAGGCTTCTATACCGATTTATTTTTAATTTTTTTATGCACAACCGGGCCAAAATTCATATATTTTAGCCGTGAAAAGAGGGCATAAACACTTGTTTTTAGACCTAGGGCCATAATAAAATAATTTTCTATGGATGCACAAACAAAAAAACAATTTTTGTTTATTTTGAATAATTGATTTTACAAAATGTCATTTTGGCATACAAAAGTACCTGTTTTAATCTTTTGAATATAAAATTAGATGTTGTGCATAAATGTTATATGTACCAAGAGTGAAAACGGGGGTTTCTGTCTTCGCAACTCCTGCTAATAATCATGCCACGGACCAGAAATGCCTGTCTTCACCCTGAATACGTAAATAACTATTTTATGAAACTACATGAAAATCTATGACAATCAATGAAAGCATGCCGTTAAACTTCCTTATATTAAGCGCTAATAGTCATAATTCAATGTATACAGGCCGTTCAATTTAGTTGTGCTAACATTGCTATCTCGAGAATTATAAGAGCTACAAGATTGACGCTGATTCTATGCGGTTTTAATAAAATTAATATCAATTTAATATGCAATTTAAAAAAAAAAATTATGATGTGAGGGTATTGAACTTTGTAGTTGTTGCATTCAGAACAAAATACTTTATCGAATAAGCAAATAAAAAAAAAATAGGTTCCCATTTAAAATAAAAAAGTTACACCCTATATTTTGAGAAGCACTGGTCGAAAAAAAATTGTTAATAGTTTTGTAATACACTTAAAAAATTGTATTTCTTTGCTAATTTAACCAACCTTGTAGCTTCGGCAGAGTGCCATACCCAGTAATGGGTAGAAAGCGTTATGATATATTTATATTTATTTTATTTTTACCATTGATTCTCTTTAATTTGAGTATGGTACATGAGCCCATAAACATTTCCAACTTTATATAGCATTCACATTCATAATTTCTTTCAAACAAGTTTATTAATATATTTTAGTCACTAATTATTATTATTGATGGGATGGCTAGCACAGTGGTATGAAGTCGGCCTGTGGATCCTGAGGTCCCTGGTTCGATTCCCACAGGCGACAAATTTTCATAATTTGAAAAAGCTATCCCTGTGGCTCCTCCACCACTAACATGTTTGGGGGCCGTGATTTGACGACTGGTAACCGCACTTCACGCGCAAAATATATCACTTACCGAGATCTGCTTTAGCAGAGTGCCACACCCAGTAATGGGTAGAAGGCGTGATGATATATATATATATATATATATATATATATATATATATATATATATATATATATATATATATATATATATATATATATATTATTATTATTATTACTAATTTTTCTTTTTAGTTCACTGTCAGCAGAGGCGAACACATTCAGTGGAATAATCTACTACGATTTTATCCAAAATAAATTTCCAAAATACAGCAGCGACAAAAGCGGAGCATTTGTCATGAAGTTAATTGTTTTCGTTTTTGGTGTTTATTGTTTGTTAATGGCACCAGTCATGGCTAAAGTCAAATATCTACTTCAAGTAAAAACTAATTCTTTATTTGAAATGCAATTTATAATGAATTATTTCTTACAGATGGGTATAACGATTACTGGTTCAATAAATGGAGCAAAATTAGCTTTAATTATACTTGGAACAACTTTTCCAAAAGTTACAAGTCGAGTATGAAAACAACACTATTCTGTTTGATTTATATTTAATATATGATTAATTTTAGGGTGCTTTAAGTGGTATTATTACTGGGTTTATATTTATTTGTTGGATCGCAGTCGGCGCAACTTATTATGACGTTGGAAGTTTATCACAGTTGCCTGTTTCCACAGAGAACTGCACTTCAAATAATACTGACAATATTTTATTCAATTCTACTTTTACATCCATGTCAACTTCAATAAATAATACGTATGTTACTACATTAGATCATGTGACATGCCATGAAATGAGGTAGCACGAACCCGTGAAACATTCACTGCACATTTATTCATTAGATTCAACCTGCAATTAATTTCTATCCAGTTTGAAACAAGCTCGTTTCATCTTTCGTTCACGTAACAAACCTTCAATCATATCCATCCATTTATACCTAGTGATACTAGGTTCTTTATGCAATCTCTCACCCTCATATTCACCAATCTTTCATTCGACATGCAACAACTTTCAGCAGATAAATATTTCATACAAGTTAATATATATAAAATGTTTTAGGTTAACTGGAACAACAAAAGAAGAACCATTTTTCATGTATAAATTGTCGTTTTTATTTTATACATTTTTCTCATCAATTCTATCAATTATAGTCGCGTTAATAGTAAGCTATTTGACTGGCGTAAACGATGTTGAGAAAATGGATCCACGATTAATTATACCTTGTTTTCGACCGAACAAAAAACATAAAAACTCTGTAGAAATGCAGAAAATGTTAGTTAAATGATGTGTAAAAATATCTAAAGAATAATCGAGCATATATTATCAGCTAAAGATAATGAAACTGTCCGGACACTTTTATTGAAAACAGGGGTGTGAGATTTTCTTAATACGAAGAAGATTTCAGTTTGTAGTTTCATATTTGATTTAGTTCTGTAAATATAGAGAAGTAAAAGTTATTATTTTTATTTATATTTTGAAACAGGATTTTCAAGGTAAATAATAGGATGTACTATTATTATATCTTTATATTTTACATAATGTAATACATAAATTTGATAGTGGATTTTTTGTTTGTTTCATGTTTGTTATAAATACTTTTTTTATAAACTTATTTGTTAGAGTAGGAATTTGATTATTTATAAATAAATAATAATACATAAATTTATGTACAACAAATGCATTGAAGTTGTTTTACTAATGTGCCATACCTTTTTTATCCCATAATATGGTTAGTGAATTGAACTCTCTAAACAAGAATATCTAACACGTCCCTAGTAAAAATTGTGATGAGGCTAACATCTGGCAATAGAATAACTAAGACGAGAATTGAACCCTCGATGCTCAGTTTGTAGTCTGACTGACTTGTTCTCGAGCTGTTAAAACATTTCAAATAATTGGAATATTCGAAAAATTAGAAAACACAAAAATTTGAATAATTAAAAAATTCGAAATATTTCAAAATTCGAAAGTTCGAATCTAAATTCGAAGGTTCAATAAATCCGAATAATCGAAGTCTCGAATATTCGTAAAATCAACAACCCTAACAAGTATGACATCCGTGAAAATCTTTCAAAATGTAAGTTTATCTATAATACAGATGTTTGTTTAATTAATGATAATGAGACTTCAAAATAATTATTATTAGTATACGTTACAGTCATTTTAAATAAAAATTGCCACGAATTCCTTAATATTGAGAGATTTAATTAATTTTTGACAAAATTCGATTTTTCCAATTATTTCAACAGATCTTGTCTTATCGTCTATTTTAAGTATAAATAGTTATTTTTGTATTAAGTGCGCGAAATGAGTGTTTTTTTTTGTTGCGCGTGAGAACGCCCCAAAAAATCAAGAATTTCGCCCACGAAATACAAACATCATTTTTTCTACAACTGTCAAAAAATACAATAATTATTGATTAATTTAAGTAAATTGAAGGAAAAAAAATATGAATTTGATACTCTTGATGTGTTGTACCACGGGAACGTGAAAATAAATGAAAAAATTAATTAATTAAAACTAATTTTAATTTTGTATCATCAATTTTTACATTTAACGATGGATAGTAATGATAGTGATACTCCTCCGGAGTTACTTGAAGCTCTAAATAGGATGCGGGCACTCACGTGATTCTGTGACGTAAGAACAGCTGTTTCGGGAAAGTTCACTGCGCCACCTACAAAATGAACTATTTTGTTGGGGCGAGATTTGAAAACTGATTCCGTTTTCGACATAAATTAAAATTATTTACATGCATTCAACGGTTCAAAATTTATATAAAGGCCACGAAATTGTGTTTTTCACTATTTCTTTCTGTACCGAACAAAATGAAAGATAAAATAAATATACTAAATCCTAATCATACTATAACAATTCCAGAATATTATTCTGACAAAAATTGTTCAGAATTGTACAACTTCTGAACAATTTTTCAATAATTACTTTTCTCAAAAACCCAGTTCCCCCAGTAATAAATACATTTTTGTCAGAATAATATTCTGGAATTCTGTGATTTGGATTGATTATATTTATTTTATCTTCCATTTTGTTAGATTCAACAGGAAACAATGACACATAATTTTTGGGTCTTTATATCTTACATGTATCCAAGGGTTCAAAATGTATGTAAAGATAAAAAAATTATGATTTTCACTGTTTCTTGTTGAATTGAACAAAATGGAAGATAAAACAAATATAATATAATATAATATATCACAGTATAACAATTTCAGAATATTATTCTGACAAAAATGTTTTTATTGCCGGAGGAACCGGTTTTTTGGAAAAAGTAATTCTTGAAAAATTGTTCAAAAGTTGTGCAAATATTGACAATATTTATATGTTGATTCGACCCAAAAAAAGGGAAAAGAATTACAGGTACGAGTTGAGTTCATTTTACAAGATCCGGTAAGTTTGTTTTAAATTAATTTTTACTGAAAATGTTGACTATAATTTTATCAATTTTAGGATAAAAAGTATTCGAAAATGATTAAATCTACCATTTGAAATTAGTAATTTTTGTTCAAACTATATTTCTGTATTGTTCAATTCAGTTAGCGCAACAATGAAAATTCACATGTTAAAATAACTGATTATTTGATTGCTGAAATCACAATCTTTCCGTGTTGTAATATTTTATTATTCTGCTCTTTTATTCTTGTATTTTTACTTTCTTATATACAGTATAGAAACAAAAAACATAAACATGTTTAACATTTATATGTCAAATAATAATTGTCAAACGCAAGAAGCAAGTCATAAGTGTTCAATTCAGCGTTTTTGATGCTATATCAATTTCATTGATCAAATAGTAAGTAATTTTATATTTCTATTTCATTTAATATAAGTTTATTTATATAAAATTTTGTTAGGAAGTTGATTATCTGTAATGAAAATTAAAAAGAAATCAGTAAAATCCCAAAATTTATTTTAAAAAAACGATACAATCAAACCAATAGGATGCAAAATGAATACAGAGAAAAAGAAATAATATTCGGAACGAAAATTTAAAGACTAAAATTTTAATTTTCGATTTATTTAGTTATCTACGTCTTTTTTCGGAAAACCAAATACATCATTAAAATGGTCAACTAATTTGGCAACTTTGCCACAATTTAATCGACTTCGTATCTCACTGTTCTTGAGATACCAATGGTTAGGCTCGAAAAACGGACATTCTGTATATACCTCATTAGTAAAATTAGACATAAAGTAGTCAACATTACTAAAAAATTATACGTAAACAAATTTGATATGTTTCAAACAGATAAATGCTGAATTACTGAAAAACTAAATAACATGTTTCATAACATTCAAATATTCTAAATATTAAATATGCTGTGTATAACCTGATTTTTACTTTCTTATACCTAGTATAAGGAAGTATTGGAATCGTGAAAAAAATCGTTGACGAGATTTTCGCGGAAATACATGTTTTGAGGTCCACTGAATCCGTTTTGATCATTTTCTCAATGATGTCTGTGTGTGTGGATGGATGGATGGATGTGTGTCCGAGTGTGCAATATCTCATGAACGAGATAAGATTTGTTAACGAAACTTGCTAATTATAAGTTTCATGAAAATACGAAGAGCTGAGTTGATTTTGAATGAAATTGAAAAACCGGAAGAGGAAGTTTACTGGACACACAAAACAATAAATTCCATTTATTTCAAAAATGGAATCAATTACGAAAAAAAGTTTCAAATAAAAGATGTTAGCAAAAATATTTGGAACATAAAATGTTATTTGCAATTTTCCTGTATATGCGTCTAATTTTGAGAAAAACTAATTTATATATTTAATAATATATTTCAATAATCATAGTAGCAATAGAAACAAAAAACAAAAACATGTTTAACATTTATATGTCAAATAATAATTGTTAAACGCAAGGAGCAAGTCATAAGTGTTCAATTCAGCGTTTTTAATATGAAATATGCTGTGTATAAGAAAGTCGTGTGGTGACCACACCAGATTTTTTATTGTTATTTTCAAATACTTATACAGAACTTAAGAAGTTAATTCAAATTTTGTCATATGAATGACTTTGACGTACAGTGACAATGGTTAGTGGTTAAGACATCAGCCCGGCAAGCTGAAGGTTCCCGGTTCGAGTCCGGGCGTCTCCCGACTTTTTCTGTCATATTTACTTTAAACTTAAGAAGTATTTAGCAGCTGGGTTTCTCTAGCCGTCGTCTTAGAGCACTCATCTAGGTTTTAGGACAATTTAGAAGGCTTTAAAATGTTTCCACAAATAACTATAAATTATTATTGAATTGAATAAAAATATTCGATAATTAAATTTAAATTAAAACCGCCGAATGATGTGTATTTTATTGCAGAAATACAAAATATGAGTTCAAAATTATTATTTTATAATTTTTATTTAAAACTGAATTATCTGTTTCTATATTAATGAAGAAAGTATTAATAGTACTATTAAATATTGATATTTTGTGGACACAGCAAGCATGACAATGATAGAATTCAACAATGATGAATTAATTAGCAACTGATTGTCATACGTTTTAATGAATAATTTAGCATAATTTTTAAAATTTTAATTGTATTGAACGACAGTTCACTTCTAGAAATAGGCCAAAAGATCATTTAGTTACTTTAAAATGTTGATGAAAGACAGGAACTGAAAAACGTGAAAATCTGTGACAATCAGTTAAAAAAGCACGGTGTTACACTTTCTTATATTAATCGACATATTAATTTTTCAAGTTCTGTAGGTGCTTGTAACGTCACAAGTATCTTTCAATATCTTTAAGTGGTATAGTTGATTCCCTGTATGAAAACTATTACGTCACATTCGGTATCCATGTGATTCAAGATTTTGTACTTAAAACGTTTACATTGGTATTAGATTGACATCTTTAAAAAAATAACTCAAAATTTAGATGCCAGATTAAATTATTTATTATTTTACAATATTTTATTAGTTTATAAATATGGGATGGCTAGCTCAGTGGTATGAAGTCGGCCTGTGGATCCTGAGGTCCCTGGTTCGATTCCCACAGGCGGCAAATTTTCATAATTTGAAAAAGCTATCCCTGTGGCTCCTCCACCACTAACATGTTTGGGGGCCGTGATTTGACGACTGGTAACCGCACTTCACGCACATAATATATCACTTACCGAGATCTGCTTCAGCAGAGTGCCACACCCAGTAATGGATAGAAGGCGTGATCATGATATATTATTATAAATAAAACCAAGTACTGCAATATTGTAAATGAAAACCAAATATAAATTGACCTTAACGGACCAATAATGGGAGTTATATATATATATATAAAATAAAATAAATATATAATCACGCCTTCAACCCATTACTGTATGTGGCACTCTGCCGAAGCAGATCTCGATAACTGATATATTTTGCGCGTGAAGTGCGGTTACCAGCCGTCAAATCACGGCCCCCAAAGATGTTAGTGATGGGAGAACCACAGGGATAGTTTTTTTTTTAATGGTGAAAATTATTTTGTATTTTCTTATTTTTTATATATATATATATGTATATAACATAGGTGCAAATGTACGTCAGACCGCTTCACGCACGCTGCTAAAATTTGACGGTGATCGGACGCTGGGAGCGTGAGAAATGAGGTTGCCAGTACCGGACTCAAAAATATTTCACGATCGAAAAATATTACTCGTGACGAACACTTCATCACAATATGATCGAGAATTGTTTTAATTAATAAAAAAGTCGATAAAGATGGTTAAAAACGGGAGTGATGGTCAACTTAATAAATTTGCCCCGATACGTTTCTGCGTCTCAAGTGATATTTCTATTTATTCGTACTTTTGTTTCAGAGTGTACTGGATAGACAAGGCAACAATGTTCATCTTCTATGGTTCTTTAGCCTGGCTGACGTTTCGTTACGGATTCTTTGAAAAATCGTTGGAGAAGATTTAAAATTATTTTTATTAAATTTTATATTACATTTCTGTATTTGTATTTCTGTTATAAATAAATAAATATATCATCACGCCTTTTACCAATTACTGGGTGTAGCACTCTATCGAAGCAGATCTCGGTAAGTGATATATTTATGCGCGTGAAGTGCGTTAAATCATGGCCCCCAAAGGTGTTAGTGGCGAGGGAGCCACAGGGGTAATTTTAAATTGGTAAAAATGTTTTGTCGGCTGTGGGAATCGAACCAGAGTCGACTTGATACTACATTTTTAAGACAATACAGTCATCTTTCCAAAAAGTTTCCCAAATCATTTTTAAAACAATAGTCTTGCCTAAAAGTTCTTCGCAATTAATACCACGATAACAATATTCCTAAATGCCTCCCAAATCATTTCAAATGTCATCTCCCCTAAAAGTTCTTCTTAATAAATATTTTAATATTTTATAAATATTTATTGGTTTGATGATGTAAATAAAATTGGACGCGATGCAGTCACACGGGAATATTTTAGTTTGTTGTTGTCTCAAAAACTATTTTTGCCCTCAACTCAAATGTTGAATATTTGTGCTCTGCGGCATATTTAGTATTAAAATATGTTACATTTATTTATGTTATTATCTATATTTTAGAAATATTCGAAGAAAGAATAAATCCAGAAGTGGGACCAATACGAATGTCCGAAAGTACTGATCGCCTGTCTTTAAGCAGTGCTGAACTCCGCAGATTCCAGCCGTCAAATGCCGGCGACCGAAGCTTCGATTTCCGATATGGTGAGTACCATTTTTGCGGTCCATTTTTTTTTTAACCTAATATAATAAATATTTCTTTATCTAAAGGTTGAATCAAAAAAAGTTTCAAATAAAATATCTTTATATTATTATTTTGCACAATTTTTATTTGGAACTTCTTTATCTCCAGCCCCTAATTCGGGGATACAAACAACCACCCTTAAAGTGAGGTATATTTTATCCCCGCACTCAATAGGCGTATTCCATTTGCCACTTGGATCAGATCTAACTTACATTTACTGAACCAGATCACTTATTTATTTCGTTGGATTATTTCGCTGACTTTATTACCAGTACTAGAATTACTGATTCTAATATATTTTAATGTAATTCACCCCAGTAAGTACATCAGTTTGCTTAGTTCAGTTATTTTGTCATGTTGTCTAATTTATCTGATCTGATTTAAGTGAACCAAGTGGCAAATGGAATACAGCTAATATTAGAAGCATTAGAACAAAATCGAATATATCGCCATTGATTAGCAGTTTCAAAAACAAAGGTTAACAACCCCTTGGTGTGTTTGTTTTCTAGTTAAAATTAAATATCTATAGGAATAATTGCTACAGAAATAATTGCTACAGTTGCTATAAAAACAAATGAATAGAAACAATTTCTTTGGGAACGGTTGCTATCGAAAAGGTTGCTATGGAAACGGTTGCTATGGTAACGGTTGCTATGGAAACGGTTGCTATGGAAACAGTTACTATAGTAACGGTTACCATAGCAACCGTTTCCATAGCAACCGTTACCATAGCAACCGTTTCCATAGCAACCGTTACTATAGTAACCGTTTCCATAGCAACCTTTTCGATAGCAACCGTTCCCAAAGAAACTGTTTCTATTCAATTGTTTTTATAGCAACTGTAGCAATTATATATATATATTGCAATAGCTTCAATACTTTTTTATAGAGTCAGTTCTTTGTCCCAATTTTGTGCTCATTTTTAACTTTTTTTTTATAAGTGTGCTATTTTGTCAAATATTAATATTTTTCAAAATCGCTACGTATTTCGATGACAAATCTCATATAGATAATGAGAAATTTTTTTGGTTGATGTAGGTTAAAAGCTGTGACTTCTGTGCTGCTAGCCGTGGAGGACCTTTTTTAAGAGACGTCTGCTCGTATAGGCTGTAACTCCGCCATTTTGAACCAAAATTGAAAAAAAATATTTATATATACACTTCAATATATGTGTAATTAAACTAGGAAGGAAAAAAAAATGGTTGGTGTCTCTCTTTCTTAGAAATTTCTTGTGATACTCATTAAATACTTTCTCGCTACCGGCGGTGTACAACAATTTTCTAAATAAGTTGCAAAATTTTTAGAATTTTAATAAAAAGGAAAAATAAATCATTAAATTTTTACTATTAAAAAATTTAAAACTTAAAATTTTGATTGAAATGAAAATTATTGTTAGCAATTCATGTACCTATGAAAAAAGTGGTAATTAAAATTATAGACAAATAAAATTAAGATCGTTGCGCCATCTAGAACACTTCGCGTACTACTGTATCCAGGATAGATTTTTGACGTTTTAAAATTACAAAACTTAAATCGCACTTTAATATTATAAAACACAAAATAACTCTCTCTTTTATATTTTATTTATTTATATGATTGTTACTATATATTAAATCTATTGAATTTAGAATAAAAATTAAAATATCAAAATTTTCTAAGTTAAGTGCTCTTTCTATACTTATTAAATGTAGGACCGTAAGTCTTTTCGGTCTCTCCAAACATTTTCGGTTGATTATTTAATAAATTTATTATAGTATCTACTGTTTCTGTCTCTTCTACTGTATTTATATCGTGACTTTTCTCTATTTCGACATTATTACGCGTAGCGTTTTAATGTTCATTTTGTCCGAAATTTTGTATCTCAATGGATTTTTCATTCTAAAAATTCTGTCACTATTTTGAATTTGTTTATTGTGTTTTCTTTGCCTTTTGCAAATTCATAGGTATTGCATTTCGTTTGAGATGTACACTGAAATTATTTGACAACAGTTCTATTTATATATTACCTGAATAACTACATAAAAAATAGTTATTTGTTTCATTAGGTTAAAAATATCAGTTTTCGTATGGAGTAATAAAAGTTATTATTATTATATTATCCATCACCATGACGATTGCAGTAAAAATGTTATTTTTGGTCCTAAGACGTATCCATGTTAACGTAAACATTCCTGATATAGTATTCTTTTACTACTGAAAATAATCATATTTTTTTGTGAAATGTAGGGAAGATATTATCGTGCGCGGGTTAATTTTTTTCCCTATTTTTAATCACATAATCCATACTGCAGGCTTATCTATAAAATTCGGCAACACTAAATTTTGTTTTTTTGTTTTTCTTTCTTTGGCTATACATGAAAAGATACATCTGGATGTTTTTTCTACATTCTGGTACGCAGTAATAATCGTTCTACAATATATATTTTATCAATACACCGAAAATATTTCAAAATATCTGTATCCAATATATAATAAAATTCAAAATGAGTTCAGTATATAGTAGTTGTAAAAATTACCGCTAGGTGGTGTAACGCTTAGCTGCATTTGCGTATACTATTTATATTTCGCGTGTGTATGTTTGGTTGCCTGTCCTAAGCAATGCGGAGTTTCTATTCAACGAGTGGGGATTCACTTTAATACATTGCAGATTGGGGATTCACAGTTATAAGTACTTGGTTTATATTTTTTGATAAGTTAAGTAGGTATTTCCCCTAACATCTTATAGATATAAAAGGTGGAAACCATATATTTTTGCTTATTTGATCATTTGCGTCTGAAACAGTATAAAGAACATAAAGTTACAAGTGCATTGTTTTATCGACTTTTCAGAGGTATGTCATAATATTTGCTATTTGTTTCCAAGTACTATGTATTGTTTGTAATGCCTTGATTTTATTCAACATTTTTAAATACATACTACTTAAATAAAAATAAATATATCATCACGCCTTTTACCCATTACTGGGTGTGCCGTAGCAGATCTCGGTGAATGATATATTTTGCGCGTGAAGTGTGGTTACCAGCCGTAAAATCACGACCCCCAATGATGTTAATTGGGAGGGTGTCACCTTTGAATATATATATATATATATATATATATATATATATATATATATCTACTACGTTACGATATATATATATATATTCAAAGGGTGTCACAGGGGTAGTTTTAATGTGCCGGAAATATTTAATTTTGTTGATACACACCATCGTGCTGCCATCTATCAAAAATAACACAAAATGCGGAATTTCAACGTATTTGTGGCGAAATTTGACAAACCTGCGTTGGCAACACTGCCACTAGGTGACAGTTTTAGAAGTACTGGTACTACCGAGAATTGTTTACACTTCACATAAAGAAACAATCTCATTTCGTATTTAGGAGCCGAGGCAACTCGAGTCAAGTCGCCTACGAATTGTTTATTCATTTTTTGCGACTGCCTCGGCTGTTTTAGAAACAGTTGTGTGTGATATATTTCGTAAACAATTGAATTTAGTAGTGGTTTCTTTAAACTTTCATGTAGTGTACAGTTTTTCATCGTTTTATATGATTAATGTAAGTATTTTTTTGTTTATCCTATTATTGGTCGCCGGTGTATGTATAGTTAGGTTTTAAAATAATTGTAAACAGTGCTGATTCGGAGTTCTATGGTTTGTAAATGAAAGTTAGCGAGTTCAATTTCAACTATAAAAATTTGATTCTCCAGTCACAAACTAGTAAATTACTCATTTATATTACGACGATCAAAGTTTCAAAAATGTTTTTGGTTTTTAAGATATTTGAATTTTTATTGTATGACTTCACAGCATTGTTATCTTTCTTTACCCCCCTCCCCGCCCCGCATATGTAGTGTATAGTCGATTCAGAATTCTTTCTACTTTTCATGTCTTCGTCTAATTTTGAGGTTATCGTTTTGTTTATGTCGTTATGTATAGAAATGATAACTATATTTTAAATAGGCACATACCTAATACATTATTGTTTAACTAATGAATATGTTACTTAAGCCAAATGGTTGTTAATTACTGCCTAGTTCGAAACTTTTGTTAGGTCTACACAAGTCAGTGAGGGGAAAGTCAAGCTGAATGGTGTAGAACCATGGTCAACTTCATTGAATTGCGCTATACTTATTATGACCGTTTCATTTCATCATTTTATTAAAGGAAAGTGGCAACGCTGTCAAGTTACAAAAACAACCTTAAAATATTTGAAAACTGAAGTTTATGTGATCAAACAAAATACATTTAATGAAATTAGGTATTTTATTTATATATTCAATATTATTAAATATTAGGACTAGTATTCTGAGTTTTCTACTAAAGTGACTAGCTAGTCTAGACTAAGTAAATTTAATTTGGCAACGCAGCATTATTTGTCACCTCAAGTAAATAATGCAGTCATATTACCTACCTATTTAAAAAAAATGAAGTGTTTATAGGTCAAAAAAAGGAAGTATTATTGAATTATTGGTGCCAACGGTTAGTATTTTACTGTAAAGATCGTATGATAATAAATATACAATGACTAGACTTGTTTTTAGGATATTTTCAATCAATGCAAGCGGCGGTATTTTCAAATTTAGTTATGTCGTATCTCGTTAGAAGCGCTAGTTGACGTGCCCGCTCTGTAAATTTGAAACTAGAATTTTAACATATGAAACGGCCATAAGCTGTTTTTTTTCGGTTAGCGATCGAATTCAATCTGATTGAACAGATCCGATTGTATGACGTCACAACTGATTGAAATCGTGATTTAAAAGAACTACGTGTTGTATGATTGCAATTCATAGAATTTTGGCATTTGCTACTGTAACCTCATTATAAGATTGCTCTATCAAAATGAATTTAAAACTTTTATTATTTGTAAGAATATAATCTAATATATTCTAATTGATTTATATTCATTTTTATTTACTTAAATATACACAAACGACGTCAGTCAAAAAGGAACAATTCCTTTAGATATTTGGTCTGTTCTGTGAATCCCCGCAATGCCGCAATCCGATCGACGTGATTGCTGTTTTGAAGCGATTCGGAAACTCAGATTGCAGTCAAGAATATTATGGTGGGGGTATGTTATCGAAAACCGAAAGAACGTGTACGATCACTTTTGGACTGCCCAATCCGAGTCAATCAGATTTTTTCCGACCGAAGCTAAAGCGTAGCGTAATTCAATGAAGTTGGCCATGGTAGAACAGGCAATCATATCAGTAGTAATCATACATTTGTGTGCGTCCGTCGCGAAATTTGATTGGTTGAATTTGAATAATTGAAAAGGGCGCGGAGCTAGTTGCAGTGACGGACAGAGTTCGTCTACTCTCTACTCCATGCAGTGTGACCTTGATGACGGAAGCATCTCTCTCACATAGTATGAGATAGCACTAGTGACAAATGTCAAATACTGCGTATTTCCGGCTTGTTTAGTTAGGTTATATTATCAACATGTCTTTTGTAAATATATTTTGAATTTTAAAGAAATACTTTGCATTTGGTTCATGATTATTATAAATGTATAGGTAATTTTTTGTTAACGATGCGGGAACATTTAATTCGCTGCTTTTTTACATATTTGAAATATAAATATGAAATAATAAATATATTATTAGCCGAAATTTTTGAGATTATAACGAAACAAAAAGACGGATGCATGTGAACCTCAGACAAATTCTGCCGTATACAAGTCAATGCAGTGTTGTGAAGTAGAAAGAGTTAGAGTAACTTGATGGTGAGGCGGGTGCGCTTTTTTTCTATGCTGAGCGGCCTTTTCAAACGTTTCAGAGTGCTTAAAGGCGTCTCAAAAAAAAAGCTATAAAAATTGTTATTCATAGCTTGTCTCCAAAAATAGTTTTTGAGTATCATTTTCAAATAGTATATGCATCATTTAAGCCAATAAAAAAAAATTTGGTGTGGTCACCACACGACTTTCTTATACACAGCATATTTAATATTCAGAATATATAATATGTAATTTAGATTTTCAGTAATTCAGCATTTATCTGTTGACTATATTGACTTCTTTATGTCTAACTTTACTGATGAGGCATATACAGAATGTCCGTTTTTCGAGCCTAACCCTTGGTATCTCAAGAACCGTGAGATACAAAGTCGATTAAAGTGAGGCAAAGTTGCCAAATTAGTTGATCATTTTAATGATGTATTTGTTTTTCCGAAAAAAGACATAGATAACTAGATAAAGCGAAAATTAAAATCTATATTTTTTGTTTCTATTGCTACTATGATTATTGAAATATATTATTAAATATAAAAATTAGTTTTTCTCAAAATTAGACGCATATCCAGAAAAATTGCAAATAATATTTTATGTTCCAAATATTTTTGCCAACATCTTTTATTTGAAACTTTTTTTCGTAACTGATTCCATTTTTGAAATAAATGGAATTTATTGTTTTGTGTGTCCAGTAAACTTCCTCTTCCGGTTTTTCTATTTCATTCAAAATCAACTCAGCTCTTCGTATTTTCATAAATAAATATAAATATAAATATATCATCACGCCTTCTACCCATTACTGGGTGTGGCACTCTGCTAAAGCAGATCTCGGTAAGTGATATATTTTGCGCGTGAAGTGCGGTTACCAGTCGTCAAATCACGGCCCCAAAACATGTTAGTGGTGGAGGAGCCACAGGGATAGTTTTTCAAATTATGAAAATTTGTCGCCTGTGGGAATCGAACTAGGGACCTCAGGATCCACAGGCCGACTTCATACCACTGTGCTAGCCATCCCATCATGAAACTTATAATTACCAAGTTAGTTACCAAATCTTATCTCGTTCATGAGATATTGCACACCTGGACACACATCCATCCATTCACACATACACCCACAGACATCATTGAGAAAATGATGAAAACGGATTCAGTGGACCTCAAAACACGTATTTCCGCGATAATCTCGTCAACAATTTTTTTTCACGATTTCTATACTTCCTTATACTGTGTATAAGAAAGTAAAAAGGTTATGGGTGGCTCCATGGCATCTTTGCCCTTAGAGAAAAGCAGGCAGGTATACGATTGCTTTCTCTTAATTGTTGGCAATGTTGAGGGTGAAGAGCGGTGTCTTTATAGGTAGACCCTAGACCGATAAGTAAACAGATGGACTAATCTGACGACTCTTGGAGTGGGGGGGGGGGTCAGTGTTGCCAGAATACTACCCTGGTTGGTACAAATGGCAGTACAAAAACGTAGTAGATTTGAAAAACATAACAAAAGTTGGACAACTATTTATTTTATGAACAACAAAAGTGCGATAAATAATAAAAATTATTTTCGCAAATGTAGCTTTTACAAGCAAAAATCAGTCACCATGTTCATTTACAAAACTCGTAATATTCTTTCGGTACTGAATGTACTTTGGTTTATCGAGCTCTATTTATTTTATTGTAAGTGTAACTATTGGAAATTAAGTAGGTATATGATTTTTAACTTATTTTTTAAAAACTTAACAGATTTAGAAAAGGCGTAATAGTGCAATAATTTGAAAACGTATTACAATTATAATAGACTGGCAACACTGGGAAGGGTGACTTCTTTCGGTGGTGCTCTGCATCGAAGCTCTCGATGACGTCAGTGCATACTTATTGTAGTGATCGAATAATATGAGCTTGAAAACTTTCAAGCATATCTTGCAGTATAGATGCGTGTGTGAGATAGGTAGAATTTCCTCTGGTTTGTTGGATTTATTTGCCGTGTGGCAATCATCCGTGACGATGTTAAATTAATTTGTGACACATAAAGCCCCTGGCACATATAGCGTCAAGACTCCGAGTCTACCGTTTGACTGCCAAAAATAGAAACGCCTCTATTTTCAGCAGTCACGACTGCCGAAAACCAACTTCATTGCGATGCTGGTTTTTTCGCTATCTTCCTTTGTTGTTTAACGTATGAATTATTATTGTTTATGGTTTTGTTTGATATTTTGTACATTTTTATAGTGAAATTCAGTTACTTTATACATAGTTAGATACTTATACGTTTTCATATTTCATTTATAGTTCATGTCAATTTTTTTTAATTAAATTTTTTGTTTTATTAATCCTAGTTTATAGTTTTTATATTTCTTAATAGTCGACAAACATTTTAAATAATACATTTAAGTTTTTATATTTCATTTATAGTTCATATAATTTATTTTTAATTAAATTTTTTGTTTTATATTTCGTAGTTTACAGTTTTTATATTTCTTAATAGTCGATAAATATTTTAAATAATACAAATTAAGAAATAACACGTTAAAATTAACAAATATTTAATTCTGACTGTCAAAAACACCGACTCTATATGTGTCACCCGTTTTGGACGTGACTCAGTTTTTCAGCAGTTTGTAGCAGACTCCGAGTCTTGACGCTATATGTGCCAGGGGCTTAACAGTAATATATTATCCGATGTAGCTAAGTAAGGAATATTCGGCTGTTTGAAGGCAAAATTTGTAATCTGGATGAAAAATAGGAAAGGTGTGATATGATAAATCATGAACAAATTTTTGGTAACAAGAAAAAGTTAGTTGAGTAAATCAATTTGTTGGCGATATAATATTTAAAGTTGTAAGATTTCATTGAGAATGTAAATATTTAATTTCTTTTATAGTTCTAGATAAATGTCGGCTCAAAAATTATTGAAGAATATAGGATAAATAAGATAAAGATATAATATTGTAATAGACCATTTTAAAAATTCATTGCGCATGTGCAAACGTTAGACGGAGATAAAAAAAGTTAGTGCCGTATACTCATCTTTGTTGCCGTATACTCATCTTTGTTTATGTTTTGACAAGTGACAGTTCGATTATTTTTGTTGGTTAGGATTAGTTTCTTCATTGAAAAGTAATTAATAATAGTAATTATGACGAGTACTATATGCTGTGTACAGAGTTTTGATAATAATTAAAAAAAAACAAGAATTATTTCATTTCACTCTTTTCCTCAAAATGTGAACAGAAGAAAAGAATCATATTAACATAATTTATAAATAACTGATGAATATACTTAATTTATTTTGATGCTACAATAAATTTTCATTTTCACTATAAACATTTCACTTACTTTGTACTTAAATTCATTTTGAAATATCTCGTTCCCCGCCATTTGGCGGCACTAAGTTATTAGTTCAAAAAATAAACACCTAGGGGTCGCGGACATTTTTAAAATGGTCTATTATAATCAAAAATTTAAATATACGAATAATCAATATTTATAATTAAAATTGGGAAATGTAAATAAAATAATCGTTATAATAAAATTGAGATATACGGGTAGAATATTTATATTAAAGTATATAATATAAAATTAAAATAATAGATATATTTTTTATTTAAAATAGGAAATTGGATTTTGTAGTTGTGATTAAGCAATTAGTTTGTTTATACTTGTACTTTGGCTGAAAATTTTGTAAATTATAGTTTCTCGACTTTCTTTTAGAATTTTCAAAATGTTTATAAATGATATGTGAATTTTTGTTATTTATAAATTTTGTTTGATTAAGTTTTCGTAAAGAAATAATTTTGTAATATATGTTTCTTTGAGTCAGAGGCGGATATAAAATATTTCGGGCCCTAGGCAAAATATTCATTTCGGGCCCTTTAGGACATAAAATTCTGCATCTAATCCAATAAACAAAAATAATTTTACATGCTTCGTAACAGCACAAATTAGATCTGAAAATAACGAAATTATCGATAGTCATGAAATTGAAACAAAGTTAACAAATGTTTAACGTTTTATGTGTCAAAATAAATAACATAATAAATAAAGAAATTATTTTGACAGATTAAACGTCAAACATTTGTTTAATGTAGTTTCAATCCCATGACTATCGATAGTTTTGAGGCTATTTTCGTTATTTTCAGATCTACATAATTTGCGCCGTTACAAAGCATACAACATTAATTTTGTTATTGGATTAGATGCACAATTTTATGTCCTAAAACTTTTATTTGAAGCTGTCTTGCTTAAAATAATTAAGGAAGCAGGAAATTATAAAATAATGATTTTACATGTTAAATACCCAAGTTCGAGAGTCACGGTCACCATCCTGTATATATATTTCTATTATTTAAACTAAAAAGCTTGAATCCGGGCCCTAAAATTTTTGGGCCCTAGGCTATTGCCTCTTTAGCCTAGGCCAAAGTCCGCCTGTGCTTTGAGTAGATAATTTTGATTTTATTATTATCAGTTTTAGAATTTTGTTTAGATTTATTTCTTGACTTTTTGTAATTTTGTAAATTTTGTTGAGATTTCGATTTTAATTTTGAGGAGTTCTTTTATGGTTAACTATTTGTATTTTATTTCTTCGAGGATTTATTTTATGTTTTAATTCTTTGTTTAATTTTTCCTTCTTAAGATTAGGTCGACTTTTTCTTTGAGATACGTAATTTTGCAAGAATAGTTTAGATTTATTTTTTGCTGGAGTTAGAATTGAGTGAAATTTAGATTTTTTATTAATATTATTGTCTTTGGGCATGTTTATATTGTTTAGTAAATGTTCGGATGCGTCGTTGTCTTGCAAAGATGGTTTAGGTATATATTTTGATAGAGTTAGAGAAGCGTAAGATTTAGATTTCTTTTTAATTTGATACATTTTTAGAATATGCTTGATTTTATAAATTTGATTTAGATATAGGTTTTGATGGGGTTAGAGTAGCGTTAGATTTTGATTTTGGTTCAGTTTGATTGATTTTTGATATTTTTATATTACTTGATTGTAAATTTGTATTTTGAATTTTAAGTTCGCTGCTATTAGAATTAGAATTATTGTCATCATTTAAATTAAATTTTTAATTTTATTAGATTCATGTTCTAATTTTGGAGAATATAAAAGACTTAAAACTAACATAGTAAATAATAGTTATAATGATAATTGAAATGAACATAATATGATTGAATATAATATAAAACTAATTTAGCATATGTGTAATAAAAAAAGGTTATGGGTGGCTCCATGACAACACTGTTAAATGTTTCAGTAAAAATGAAAAAAATAGAATACTATAATTTAATCAAAATTAATTAATTTAATGCGAATTGCCTGCATCTAAACAAAACTAACGTAACAGAAACATATCCAAAAAATAATATACAAAATAATAAATTGGTTGGAACTAGCGAGTAAAAAGATATTCAACTATTTTCAATAACAGTACAAATTTCTTTCGGCACTAGTGTTTCTTTGTTTACAGAAACGCACTTGGTCTGCATTTGTCTACTTTCTATACGTAACCAAGGCAATAATAGTTACGTAATAGCAAAGAAATCGCACAGTTGTAGGAAAAATAATTTACTAAATACTTTGCCTTTCTATCTTTCTGTTTAAGGCATATCGTAAAATAGAAAAATAATAAAACAGCTTTAATAAAAAGAAAATTATTTGTTTCAGATCTAATCAATAAAAATGAGGGAAATCCGGCAAGATATATTAATTGAAACAAAATTAGAAACAATTGAAAGATTGTCTTCAGTCAAGAAACCGGATTGGATAACAGAAGAAGTAAAAGAAATCCATAAAAAGTACAGTCAGCTACGAGAGAGTATTCTTATTTCCAAGTCCACATGGAATTATTTTGAATATTGTCACAAATTTGCTTATCATTATTATACTGTTGCTCTTTTGTTTTATACATATTACCATAAGCATAAAATAAATTTGGATATTATTAGAATCTATGTAGATAAATGTATAAGTAAATTAGGTGGCATTAGATCATCAGAAAGAGAGATTAATGAAACAACTGAACTGTATACTAAAGTCACTGGTTTTAAGAAAGCAATAGACAAAATCTACATCGAATTGGAAAACAGATTAACTGCTGACACTCCTACTCACCATCAAGCTAAAATCATGCTTAACCTAGGCCATGTAGATTACGAAAACTTTGATTTCCTCGCCTTAGATTTATCTTCATATCATCCTCACGTGCTTGGAGTACTTCTTATTAATTTTGTAGCCGATGTAGAAGAAAAACTGACGTTACATGAAGAAAAAGACCACTACAGTAAATCCAATATATGCAGATGTCTCGCAAGAGTCTATCAGATTTCTGGTCATCAACATCTTTATGAGCAATACAACAAAAGAGCATCAACACAAATTACTCTTGCTTTCCAAACGCTTGGTGAAGAAGATAGGTCGCCAAAAGTACGAGAAATGGTGCGAAAAATTGTTAAACAACAAGTTGTACAATTTCAAAAGAATTTAGTAGAAATTTATAAAGATATCAAGCGAGAACATGATACAGAACTAACTAATTTGGACTGTATTTACGTAGAAACAAAATTTGTAAAATATTGCACTCAAGGTGTCAGTACTGAACTACATGAGGTGTTAGTAAAAATGTCGAAATCCAAAAATATTGACATATTTATAAACTTGTTAAGTAATATGGAAAATATGAAGACATTGGGAGATTTTCAAGATTCATTTATCATCGGAAGTTTCTATAAACTTCTGACAGATCACAAATCAATTTTTAAACCTGATCAATTAAAAGCACTCATAAAAAACTTTAAAAAAGACATTTGGAACACAATTTCCCCCAAATTGAGGGAAGCACAAAAAGAACTGGATGTACTAAAACAACTAATAATATTTCTAAGATCGGTAACCGACTGCCGCACAATTATATTCCAGTTACAACTTAATGAATTTTGCGCCAAGGTTATATCTGTCAAAACTTTCATTACCAACATTTTAAATCTAAACATCCCAGACAACAATGAACTTTACCATTTAAAGTCCCTAACTGAAGAAATAAAAGGACAAAAAACACTTTTATTTATGAAAAAGTTTACTGAACTATTACAGGGTTATGCATTTCCCCCAAATCCAACACTAGATGGAAATGTTATGACACTAAAAGGAAAACTTATTATTATGAGTGAAGTAATGACAAATATCCTAACAAAGAAAACGGATGCAATTAAAGAAGTTAGAATCCTTGGAGCTGATGTTGTGTTTATTAATGTAAATTTGGAAAATAATCAGTGGGCTGGAATAAATGTTCTACTTGCGGCGAAGACTGTACATGTACAAGGAAGGCCAGTTTGGAATGTTTCTGGTGAGTATAAGAATAATTATTAATTGTGCTTATCTTACGAATATAATAAATAATTCGAATGGTCGTCAAGAATAGCATGATTTAGTGTTTGAATGTTCGCATGCGTAAAGCTACATTTCCACGTCTTAACATAGTCTCTGTTTTTGTTTTTTTTTTTGTTTCTGTTTATGTCGGAAAAATTCCAGTCATTTCCAGCTCTTAACATAAACATAACCTTAATTCATTATTCTAGTAAAGGTTTGTTCACTTAAATGAGAAAATAATTATATAAAACTATTTGAAATACTTGAAAAATTATATAAAATTATTAATAAGAAATAGTAATTACTATTAAAATTAAGCACTAGTTTAATTAAATTATACAATTATAAAATCATTTTAAAAAATTGAGACATTTTGTAGTGAACAAACCAGAATATTTCATATATAATAATTTAAATTTCTAAATTGATTTTTATATGATTAAAATACGATTGAATTGCAATTATACTTATAAAATCAAAGAAAAGAAATAAATTTTAAAATGACAGCGACTAAATAATTTCTTTTTGGCATGTTAGTTTTGTTGTTACTATTAATCCAGTAATTTTTATTTTTTTCACAGTTGAAATTATTACTATTTTTATTCTATTGTCTATATTTATCGTATTTTCAACACAAACCTAATGACAGACGGCATAGAATTGACTGCATTTTGCAGCAGAACAAGAGACAACATTACCGCAGATAACTCTCTCTTGTAGAACAGCGACGAAAGACTATGTCGAAAGTATGAAGTCTGCAAACTTTGTGTTTATGCACAGCGACAAAGACAACGACTAAGACTAAAACAGTAGCTGGAAACGCGCAGCTGTATTCACATATAACAAAACTCGCAAGGTTATGTCGAAAAACTAAAACTAAGACTATGTTAAGAAGTGGAAACAAGGCTTAAGTGTTTCAGTTGGCAATACATTTCTGGGGATCCTTTTATTTCACAGTTGACAACGCTAGGTAAAGGCAGAAATACTATTTGACATGCCATTTTTATAATAAATACAAATAAATTGAATGATAGAAATACTTTAGATTATTGCTCTGCTAGTAATGTTAAGAAATAAAAGCATGTGGATAAGGAAAACAACGATTTTTATTAATTTAAATTTTCAAATGTCCGTGTTAATAACAGGAATGTCAGTTTTACCAATTTCAAGTAGTTAGTTTTTTCTTTATTGCCAACTGAACACTTACTTTTGATCATTATGTAGTTTAAGTTGGTAGATAATCGTTAGAAACATACTCTAGCGCCAACAAAGTGAACTAATTTTGACATTTAGAAATACGAGGTTGTATTTTTATGTTATCTACATAGCCATGAAACAAACGAGTACATGTGCGAACTTGTATTTAATTTGTATAGTTTATAAAGATTTGTGAAGATTTATTTATTGGTAAAATGAATCACGATTATTCTCGAGTTCATAAAGCAAATGAAGTTCAACAACTAATCAATTTATAGAGTTAACCTTATAGCCCTGGGTTAGTGCCATCAGACTTCTTTTTGTTTAAAAAGTTTCTAAAATGTCACAATGCAAAGCGATTTGCTTCTGTAGAAGCATTCAAAGAAGTTGTTGAACAATTTTTGTTGGCCAAGAACGATATGGGATAATTAGAAAAGAGATGGCATAAGTGGCAGATAACATCATGGCCAACTTCATTGAATTGCGCTACGCTTATTATGGCCGTTTCATATGTCATTAAAATTCCTAGTTTCAAATTTATAGAGCGGTTACGTCAATTAGCGCCTCTAATGAGATTTAGTCGTAACTAAATTTGAAAATACTGCCTCTTGCATTGATTAAAAAAATCCTAAAAACAAGCCTAGTCATTGTATATTTATTATCATACGATCTTTATAGTAAAATACTAATCGTTGGCACCAATAATTCAATAATACTTCCTTCTTTTGACCTATAAACACTTCAATTTTTTTAAATAGGTAGACAATATGACGGCATTATTTACCTGAAGTGACAGATAATGCTACGTTGCCAAAGGATATTCACGTAGTCTAGACTAGCTAGTCACTTTAGTCGAAAGCTCAGAATACTAGTCATAATATTTAATAATATTGAATGTATAAATAAAATACCCAGTTCCATTATATGTATTTGGTTTGATCACATAAACTTCAGTTTTCATATATTTAATAGAAATAAAAAGCACTAGATGGCATTACTTGACGTACCAAGACTGTAAAAAACTCACGACAAATAATAAGCGTAGCGCAATTCAATGAAGTTGGCCATGATAACATAAAAAGACGCCCTTGTATAGAATTTATTATTTCAAATAAGAAAAGTATTAATTTTTCTAGTTCAATATACTAAAGAATTTTATTTTGCCAGGTATGAATGCTGCCAACTACCCATCAAAGGCAGAGGACGGTGTCAATCCAGGCGATGACGGAAAAAATGGCAAACATGGTTTGAACGGACAAAGCGGTGGTAACGTATATATTCTCTGTAATAACATGACCAACTCGACAAACTTCACCATCATATCAAACGGAGGACTCGGTGGCTCCGGACAAACTGGCGGAGACGGAGCAAAAGGTGTTGATGGCAAAGGAATCAAATTATCTCAGTTTGAAAACTTGATAGATCCTCCTCACAAAATATCAACTGCTGTTAAAATATATGATGTCACTTGGTCAAAATTTGAAATGTGTGTAAAACTGTGGAATAATGATTCGTCTTATTTTACTGGACGTACTGAAGATACGTGCAACATAACCTATTCATATTATCCAGGGTGGATATTTGCTAAACAGGAAGTACTAGCTTTATACGAAGGAACTTTATCCGAAATTGGAGGTTTAGGAGGAACAGGTGGTCTACCAGGTCCTGGTGGATTTCCTGGAGAAGTTACAATTAAATGTGGACATCCTGACGAAGTTTCCATTGAGAATAAACCTGGAGAAAATGGAAAAGAAGATTCAAAAAACGGAGAAACAGGACAACCAGGACGAAACGGATGGGACATGGGATTCGCTTTTGTTAATGGATGGTTCAAAAGCAATAAAAACACGATTGGACGAAATCAGGATTGTAAACTTACTCTTAAATATCACGATTGTCGTAAAGAAAGCGATTTTGTCTATTGTCCTTACAAGAAGAAATATATTGAAATAATATCTCGAAGTTCTAAAATAAATGAATTTGACAGAAAAAAATATGAACAACAGAAACAAAAAGAACAAGAACAGATGAAAGCAACAAGAGCTAAAGCCATATCTAGAAGTGTCATTTCCAAAGAAGAAGAAAATATATCGAATGATATTGTTGATGAATTAGTTAACTTGGCTCTAGGTCTAGAAGATTTAAAGGAACAAGCATTAGAAGAAATTGTCGAAAAAGATGAAGAAAAGGAAACGGAAATGAGCAATTTTCAAGTGCAACGCCAAGCTGTTTTTGACGATTCCGCTTTACAAAATGAACGCAAAGTATTGCGAAAACGACAGAAGTACATCCAACAAGAAACTCCTAATGTGCTTGTAAACGACATAGTTAAAAATCCCACTAACATCAAATTATGGTTACAGCTTAAATCTGTAGTTGTTGATAAGCCAGAAGATTTGACGAAACTGTTTAACATGTTATTTAAACATAAATCACTTTTTCGCAACCATTTTACTAATATATACAACAATCTTTTAAATAAATACAAAATTATAACATGTCAAAAAATTGAGCAAACAAAAACACTACCGGGCATTGAGGTCATATTCGATCCGCAACCTATAGGAAATTACTTAATTGTAGAATGCAACAGCCGAGAATACATAAATGATGATTTAGGAATACTACAAGAATATTTTTTTAAACCAAACAAAAAAGAACTTTTACTGGATCTTCAGAATTATCTAAGCAATATTGATGTTGGACAAATTATTTACCCTCTCAAGTTCTTCATCATGGAGAAGAGTTACCATGACCCAGAGTTTAAAAATAGTTCGGAAATAGTCCTGCAAAGGTTAAACAATTTGGAAACTCGCCTGGAGAGACTTATAAAATGCTATATTGTTGCCTACGAAAAAGATAACACCAGTTCGATGTTGCATGCAATTCAAAAACGTAAAAATGAAATAATAAACAAATTTAAAGACGAAACAGACTATGAATTTATACGAAAAGAATTTATGGAGTACGTGGTGAAAGTAGGCGTATTCTCAACTGCAGTACGCGAGCTACTTTCATGTGCTTTTAACGTAAACATAAAAATATTGATTCTCAATGAAAATAAACAACTAATAATATATCATAACCATAATCCTACAGCTGAAAATACACTTTATTTATTTTTAGTTAATGGGCAATACGTAGAATGTCGATTGGATGATGCATTTATTAACTTGATAACTGAACGCAAAAAGCTATCAAAAAATAATTCGGATATATTAAACTATGTTAATAATTTTGTTTGTAAAAAAGATTACGATGAATTTTTCACTAACTTTGAACAATTTAAAGAGTTTGAATTTAAAAATACTGGCTACCTTGCTTATAAAAAATTGAGTCAAGATGAAGTTATTGACAAAATCTGCACTTACTTTCCTCCAAATGAGTTAAATACAATTAGACCGATACTAAGTATGTTGAGAAGTAATATAATTGAAAATGAAAACATACTTTTATCTCTACTACAACGATTTGACATAGAAGGTTTAAATATATCCACATATGAACTAGTATTTATCGCTAATACAATTTTAAGATCATTTACAAATCAAACTACTAACCTAGAAATGTTTGAATGGATTCTATCTGTCAAATTCCAATCAAAATGGTTGAATGAAATATTCTTCATTGAACTAGAAAACTATTTCAAGAAATCATTAAAAAGCACTTCAATTTTACGCTATATCAGAACTGTGAAACAAAAAGATATTCTATTACTTATGGATATAAAGTTACGAGAAGCAACTGACACCATTAATTTAAAGTGTATTGCTACTTGTTTAGAAGTACTAAGTGAAATTGAGATTGACGAAGAAACCATACGTAGTTTACCACTATCAAGTTGGCAATACACTTTACGAGAACAGTTGTTGGAGTATCGTTTATGTTGTATTGCCAAATGGGACAGCAATGACCAATTGCAAAAAGCGTTATATTATCTACATTGCATTGAAAACAGCATTGGTATCGAAGAAGTAAATAAATTGTTAGGTGTATTAGATGTACAAAAGAATGAAATTACAGCTCAAATTTGTACAGATATTTTGTCTCTGTTACATATAGAAGAATGGCGTTTAGACGATGAACTATTAAACAAATTAGCTACATATGGAGCAGAAACTATTCAGAAGGAATTGAAACAAGTACAAAGAAATATGAATGAAGAAAGATCGTTAAATAAACTTTTAACATTGATAGAGAATAATTCAAATACCTCGTTGAAAGTTAAACACGCTTTACAATCACTTCAACAACATCCATTCCTAACCTCAAAATCTATCGAGCAACCATACTACACTGAAACTAAAATAAAAGATTGGTGTAAACAGTTTAAAGAAAATATTAAATGTTTAAATGAGAAAGATAAAAAACTATTTATTAAAGAGCACACAAATGAAATACTAACTATGATACTTCATGCTGTTAAACTGAAAAAGGGATTTTCATTGCGTATAACACAACGGTTGGCAATACTGTTAATGCTTAATTGTAACCACAATACTTTATCACAAATTAGTACAGGAGAAGGCAAATCGTTAATAGTTGTAGCTGTTTCTATATTTAAAGCAGTTTGTGGAGAAAAAGTAGATATTATTACGTCATCATCTGTACTTGCTAAACGAGATGCAACTGTACACAAAGATATCTATGATCTTTTTAATGTTTCTGTGTCACATAATTGCAGCGAAAGACTAGATGAACGACGAGATGCATATTCAGCGTGTTTAGTCATGTTTGGAAATCTTTCCAATTTTCAACGTGATTATCTACTAGATAGATTTTATGGCATAAACATATTAGGTGACAGAACATTTGATACTTTAATAGTAGACGAAGTAGACAGTATGCTTTTGGATAAAGGTAATAATACCTTATATTTGTCGCATGAAATTCCTGGACTGGATAAACTTGAATCAGTTTACCTATTTCTATGGAAAAGAATCTGTATGAGTGCTGGAAGGAAAATTGATCATTTCGAGGATAATTTGAAACGAGAGGTATTATTTGATTTGTATGGAACTCTATCTATCGAAGATTTACAATCATATTTAAATGTTTCAAAACAAGATGCAAATGAAATACACAATTTTTTAAAGGACATCAAAGTGCTGGACCAAAAACATAGAGTACTGAAAAATGTCTGTAACAAAGATTCTAGTAAATTATCAAATAAATATCAAAGTAAAATGTACAAAATACAATATATAATCAAGAAAATCTTAAAGCGTAATACAGAAATACGAATTCCAAAAAGTTTATATAGATTTGTGGAAAACCATATTGATGTATGGATAAAAAATGGACTCTTAGCTATAGCCATGGAAGAAGGTATTGATTATGTTGTTGATGTGGATCGGACACAAACGAAAACAGATATAAATCCAAACATAACCATCATAGATAAAGACACAGGAACAGACCAAAGTAATTCGCAATGGGAAGAAGCTCTTCATCAATTTCTACAACTTAAACATGGATGTAAAGTGTCACCACAAAGTCTAAAAGCTGTCTTTATATCGAATGTAAGTTATTTCAGAAAATATACAAAGCTATTTGGACTAACCGGTACACTTGGCTCGCAAGTAGAACGAAACTTACTAGAAGAACTATACGACGTACAATTTGTCAATGTACCGACAGCAAAACCAAAGAGATTCATTGAACAAGAACCACTTTTGTGTTGTACAGAAACCGATTGGACTTTTCGAATAGTCCATCGTACCACAGAACTAACTAAAGCTAACAGATCCGTGTTAATAATATGTGAAACTATTAAAGAAGTAAATATTTTAACTACAGCGTTTCAACGATCGAATATATCAGATAAAAAAATATATAAACGTGAATATGAAGAGTGTTTATTAGCGCAAGGAAAAGAAGAATTAGATGGTGGCAGCATTATCATTGCTACCAACCTAGCAGGACGAGGAACTGACATAAAAATAACTGATAAACTAAATAAAAATGGCGGATTGCATGTACTCTTAACTTATTTACCTAGTAATGCGAGAATTGTGCAGCAAGCATTCGGTCGAGCAGCCAGAAGTGGTTGTAATGGCTCGGGACAATTAATTACTATTGGTTATGGAAGTTTTCTCTCTAAACGTGAACAAACAGAAGCACAAGAACAACAAAGAATTGCTGAAATTAAAATATTTTTCAATACTAGAATTAAGGTTGAGGAGAATTTTTTCGAAGAATTTACTAAAATCTATAAATACTGCAACAATTCTATGTTTGTTGAAAATAAACTTAAAGAAATATCTTGTCGACGTCTTTTGGATCGATGGGCATTTTGGATTGACGAATACGGATCAAAGTTATCTGACGACAAGACTATAGATAAAGTATTTGGTGAATTTAAAAAAAATATGAAAGACAGTTTTAGTAAATGGAATAAATGGACAGAAGATCCGATACAATTAGTTAAAGTCGGCTTAAATTTTATTAAACAAAAGTCATACTCAAATGCTATAAAAGTATTTGACACTGTTATTAAGTCGGAACCAAGGTTTAGCGAAGCTGCACATTATTATAAAGCAGCTGCGTTAGGACTAACACTTGACTTTGAAACGCAGCCATTTAGTGAAAAAAATCAAGAAAATTATTACCAATTTATTGATGAATTGAAATACGCCGAACGGTTATTCGAAGCCCATAAGGATGCATGCATAGAATCATCTGCATTTATACAAAATCTCAAACAAAATATGAGAAATTCATTTATGACAATTGATGCGTACAGAAATCAACAAGAAACAATGATACATTTATACGACTTGTATCTTCGTTCAATTAACGACATTATTGGACATCAAGTAAATAAAAGTATCTTTCGCAGTCAAGAAATTAATCAAGAGAAATCTGAACAAATCTATCAAAAGTTTTTGGATAAATCAGTTTTGAAGCATTCACATATTGTTAAAGCAAACTTTGATGACATAGAAGAACTTTGTACTAGCTTTGGAATAACTACTGAAGCACTGTCAAGCTTTTTGAAAGCTTATGAAGGAATAAATATTGAAGAACAACCATTTTTAAAAGATTTAAAAAAGAAAATTAAAATTCCGTCTTTGGAAGAATGTTGGGAGACACTAATAAGCGAAAAGAAACTTGTAAATGAGGTTGAATTCGTTGTTATAGTTAAATCAAAGTTGACTAGTGTACAAGAAGATACTCTGAAGAAAGTTAAACAGGTACAAGTAAATTTGAAGACAAATGAAGGTAAGCATGTATTAATGAAGCAATACATTCATTCCGATACTGAGTACCCTTTAATTTTTGAAGAAAACTTACTAAAATCTTCAATTGATTCAAACTTATACAACACTCTCAAAAAAGAAAACATTTTAATGTTTAATAAAACCGCAGAACTATGCCAGAAAAATCTACAGAAACCAATAAGTCGGTACGATAGTATTTCAGTAAACAATCTCACTTCTGATGATATAATACAATCTGAAGCTGAAAATATACTCAACATACTAACTGAAAAAGGTTTCCTGACAAAAAATACTACCTCATATAGTTTAGTCAACAAATATGACGAAAGTAAACTACCAAAAATAGCTCCTTACGGTCCAGCTTTATTACAAATTCTACGTCTACATTTTGCTTACAGAATCGCCATATTAAACATGCAATATGAATTAGAGAGTAATACACAAGAGCAAGTCTTTGTTAAAATGATTGCCGAGCCTCATGTTAGTCTAATGTGGGAATTAATTGGAAAGAAAATTATCCAGCCAGTGAGTGTTAATAAGCATTCAGCAAAACTTATAGATGGTATCATGAAAAGTTATGGGAAAAATGAGACAAATTATGTGAAAGGTGTACTAAAAAAACTTGTTGGAAAGTTGAAATCATTAGAGACACCCGCTTTTAAATTAGTAAATATCGTCGAATGTATGAACGATCTTCAAGTGTCTCCATTACAAGAACTTAACAGTTTCATCACCAATAGTTTGGATTTTATCATAAAAACAGAAGAAAAGCAATACACTTGGAAAATGATTTTCAGTACTTTTTTTGTAACAATTTTAGGACTACTGGAGGTAGTTGCCGGGTTAGCTATTCAATTATTCTTCGCTGGAACTTTAAGTTTTCTGGGTAACTTTTTAATAAATGAAGGTCTAAGTGATTTGCAGTATGCAGCAAGTTGCTGGTTGACTGGTTATTTCGATTGGAACGATTATGGACGACATAAACTTCAAAGTATGGTGCAGTCCTTTGTTTTAACTGTGATTAGTTTTGGTTGTTGCGTCGATTTAAGATATTCCAAATTTGGTAGTAAGTTGGCTATGAAAGGAATTATTGGACAAAGTGGGAGAGAGATAGCTACATTGACAGGACGACAACTGATAAGTGAAGTCGGTGGAGAAGCTATTGCGAAAGAGTTTAGTAAACAATTTATTGTTAAAGTTGGAGAAGGCTTAGGAAAAGGTCTAATAAATGAAGGTATTGCTAGTCTACTTGATTCGTATCTACAAAATTTATGCAATCAACTAGCAACTAATTTACTAAAATATATTGAAACAGCCGTTAACAATCACAATATTCAACAAACTCTTTGTGAATGCTACAGAGTGTTAGGTCCTAAACAGTCTAACGAACGTATAGATTATTTCACTGAAAAAAGCTTGTCTTGTCCTAGTATTAACAGTTATATTATAGCCAAAGTCTTGGAAATAACGAGCAGCATTTCAACTATAGTTGCAGAAATTGCAAAACAAGATAATCAATTAAAAACTGTACAATATCTAAACTATCTCGCAAAAGTACTGAATTACTCTCAATATGCTACACATCTGTATGATATCGTTGCAAGTGTAAATAGTATGCTTGATAAAGTAAACAACGAACTAAAGAAAGACATAAGAACAGCAGAACAACAAGGTGTCAGACGACAACAACAATATAATGAACAAGATATAGTAGATTTTAAAAATAAGATAATAAGTAAATGGAGAACAACATTACAAGAAAATGCTAATAATATATTCACGGAAAGAATTGCCAAACCTGTTTTACAAAACTGTTCATTATATCTCGCTAAAAAGAGCAAGGACAGTATGAAAAAACTCAACAACTACTCGAAAAACAAATACCATAAACATGTATTTGAAACCAGTAAAAAGAAAAAAGAAACAGATCTTCAAACACAATCATTATCAGAGGAAAGTAAAAAACAAATCATAGAAACATACCATGAAACGCTCATCGAGTTAAAATCAAATGTAAGAGATCCTAACCTATACGCAGAAATCGTAATGGAGAAAGGACATATGGATGCAGTTAGTCTTCGAGCCACGTCCAGTGTCCTGGACAGACTCCGAGGAAACGATACCAGGCTGATTAAATTAACAGTGGTGACAGATAGTGGAACAACACTTGAATATTGTACTCCAGGAATCGGTGAAACTCGAGAAATCAACTTAAAAATTACAAATAACCATCATACTAACAGCGACTACGAATGTGTATACCGAACATTAGCCCATGAATTACCCGAGTTGAATAATCAAATGAATATCGATGAATTCAGGAGAGAAATTAGCCATGAAATACGGTCAAATGATGAAATTAAACATGATATAAAACATGGAAAACATGCTTTTACTCTCAAAAGAAGACAATATAGTTGCCATAGAGATGAATACATTCAAATAAATAAACTTCGAAAGAATTTAATACAAGAAAAGTATTTATTCTCACAAAGTAGTGAATTCACGGCATCACATGTTACATCATCTCCAATGCATTTATCAAACTTGGCCGATAACATGGCAGACAACTTTGACGAAATAAAACTTGAAGCTGGTAGAAACATTTGCTTGGAGAATAAAAGAGTGGTAGCAGCATCTACCATTAAAAACCCTGATGTTAAAGTATTAGTAAGAGCGTTTAAGTATAATGAAGTACTGGCAGCTGAGCAGTGCACAGCAGCAGCAAATGGAATTCGGTCAGTTAGTCAAAAACGAACAAATCAATTTTATTATCGGTTGAGAAATTGTAGGTATAATATTCATAAAAGAGCAAGAAGTAGTGACCGGGAGTCATGAATAAGGTGTCAAGATTAATTTTAAATTGTTGACAGTAGATTGCGGACAGAGCCTTGTGACGAAAATGACAACAGAGTGAACAGCTGTTCAGTATGCACATGACCAACTTCATTGAATTACACTACGATTATTATGACCGTTTCATATGTCACATTAAAATTCCTAGTTTCAAATTTACAGAGCGGGTACGTCAACTAGCGCCTCTAACGAGATATGTCGTAACTAAATTTGAAAATACTGCCTCTTGCATTGATTGAAAAAATCCTAAAAACAAGCCTAGTCATTGTATATTTATTATCATACGATCTTTATAGTAAAATACTAACCGTTGACACCAATAATTTAATAATACTTCCTTCTTTTGACTAATAAACACTTCAAAAATAGACAATATTCCGGCATTATTTACCTGAAGTGACAAATAATGCTACGTTGCTAAATTAAATTCACTTAATCTAGACTAGCTACTCACGTTAGTTGAAAGCTCAGAATTCTAGTTATAATATTTAATAATATTGAATGTATAAATAAAATACCCAGTTCCATTAAATGTATTTGGTTTGATCACATAAACTTCAATTTTCAAATATTTTAAGGTTGTTTTTGTAACTTGACAGCGTTGTCACTTTCCTTTAATAGAAATAAAAAGCACTAGATGGCATTACTTGACGTACCGAAACTGTAAAAAACTCACGACAAATTTTTATATGGTAAAATCATGAAATGAAACGGCTATAATAAGCGTAGCGCAATTCAATGAAGTTGGCTATGGTATGCATCGTCAAATTTAGATTTTGATATTTTCTGTTATCTGTTGTATTATACATTATTTGTTGTGCTGTCAGTTCTTCTTAATTATTATAAACAATTTTAGTTACTAATCAGTGCAAAATAAAATTAATTTATATAGAAAAACGATAATACAATTTGACGTTTCATATTGAACAGTTGTTTATGCTGTTGTCAAGTTATGTCACGTGACTGGCCACGACCTATGGTACTTATATGTATTGGAACTGTCAGATAACGTGCGAATTATGTTCACTATTCTTTGAACAACCACAAAATATTTGTAAAAAATTTACCAAAATATTGTTGTTACACATTAACAATTAAAGTGTTCTTTAAAATGTTGACGTTTTAGGTTAAGTGCAGTGAAAGCAGTTGTGCCAACCCTAATCTCAAAATACTATAATATGAGTAAATATTATTATTTTTTTTAAATAAAGATTTGTATGATAGTATTTTGAACAATCAATCAAAACTTTTATATTAACCAATTTTTTATTTTACTTATAATAAAAAAGTTAAGCGAGGTAGAGGCATCTTCCCCTGATGTATTTGTATTTTAATATGCAAAAAATTATGTATTACATTATACTTTATAAGTTAATTTACTATTATATAAGTTTTGTTTAATTTAGATTATAAGTTTTATGCAAAATACCAAAAAATAAATACATTTAAATAGAAAACTTTATTTTTAGTACATTAATGTTACTAAATGTTAATTATTTTAATTTTTGTATTGACATGTCAAATTATTTCTTTTATTTTGCATGGCACTCTATAAATAGGTTAAAGATGGCAATTTTAATTTACGCCTCTTGAGATATGTATGTATTACATTAATAAATTTTTATTTACTGGATGCATTTTTTTATTTATAATTTTTTTGTTTGTATTTACTTTTATTCTAAAATTAATAGGATAGAAATTACCTCCACATGAAAATTTTACAATTGTATTCCATATGATCCGTAGAAAAGTAAGCACCCGGTATAGGCAACTAAAATTAAGATCGCTGCACCATCTGGAACTCGTCGTGAACTACTGTATCCAGGATAGATTTTTGACGTTTTAAAACTACAAAACTTAAATGGCATTTTAATATTATAAAACAAAATAACTTTCTCTTTTATATTTAATTTATTTATATGATTGTCACTTGTCACTATATATTAAATCTGTAGAATTTAGAATAAAAATTAGTATATCAAAATTTTCTAAGCCTGAGATGCTCTTTCCGTATTTATTAAATATTTGCTTGTACATCAGAGTTTCCAAACGTTTTCGGTTGATTATTTAATAAATTTATTATAGTATCTACTGTTTCTGTCTCTTCTATTGTATTTGTATCGTTACATTTCTCTATTTTGACATTATTATGCGTAACATTTTAAATGCATTTTGTGCGAAATTTTGTATATCATTCTCAAAATGCTGTCACTATTTTGAATTTATTTATCGTATTTTCTTTGGCTTTAGCAAATTAATAGGTATTGCATTTCGTTTGACATGTACAGTGAAAAATTTTATTTGGCAACAGTTCTATTTACATATTACTTGATTATTAACTACTTACCATAAAAAAAGAATTATTTGGTTCATTAGGACTAAAAATACCAGTTTTCGTATGAACTTATAAAGATTATTATTATTATTTATCACCATGACAATTGAAGTAAAAATATTATTTTTGGTCCTCAGATGTATCCATGTATCCTGAAATAGCATTCTTTTACTACTAAAAAAGTTGAAATAATAATGTAATATTTTTTGTGAAATGTAGGGAACATACTACCGTACGCGGGTTAACTTTTTTTCCCTATTTTTAATCGCATAATCCATACTGCATGTTTATCTATTAATGCGGCAACCCTAAATTTTGTCTCAAATTTTGCTTTTTTTATTTCTTTCTTTGGCAATACATGAAAAGATACATTCGGATGTTTTTTTACATTCTGGTACACAGTAATAATCGTTCTACATTATATATTTTATCAACACACTGAAAATATTTGTAAATATCTGTATCTAATATATAATACAATTCAAAATGTATCCTGTATACAGTAGTTCTAAAAATGACCGCTATGTGGTGTAACGTTTAGCTGCATTTGTCTATATAATATATATATATATATATATACATATAAATTATTCTTTTCTCAATTTATAAATACAGGTAGATGTCAGCTTCATAATAGTGTTTTAATCTTTTGCTCAATATTATTATGGCGTCGAAAGTAACTCCAGTTTATTATAATTAATTATCTCTTTAGGTTTTTAATATTTATTCATGTTACAGATAAAGCCCCTGGCACATATAGCGTCAAAACTCCGAGTCTGCTACAAACTGCTGAAAAACTGAGAGTCACGTCCAAAACGGGTGACACATATAGAGTCGGTATTTCTGACAGTCAGAATTAAATATTTGTTAATTTTAACGTGTTATTTTTTAATTTGTATTATTTAAAATATTTATCGACTATTAAGAAATATAAAAACTATAAACTACGAAATATAAAACAAAAAATTAAATTAAAAAAAAATTATATGAACTATAAATGAAATATAAAAACTTAAATGTATTAATTAAAATATTTATAGTCTATTAAGAAATATAAAAACTATAAACTAGGATTAATAAAACAAAAAATTAAATTAAAAATAATTGACATGAACTATAAATGAAATATGAAAACTTAAAAGTATCTAACTATGTATAAAGTAAATGAATTTAACTATAAAAATGTACAAAATATCAAACAATAATAATTCATACGTCAAACAACAAAGGAAGATAGCGAAAAATCCTGCATCATAATGAAGTTGGTTTTCGGCAGTCGTGACTGCTGAGAATAGAGGCGTTTCTATTTTTGGCAGTCAAATGGCAGACTCGGAGTCTTGGCGCTATATGTGCCAGGGGCTTAATGCATGACGAAAAGGAATCAAATCTTGATGAAAGTTGAACAGTTTCGCTTGGTATCGTTCAATATATTATTATTATTTTAAAATTGTACAAAATCAAATTATAGTTTTAATAATTAATTTTATTCACTCCAAAAGCATCTAACTGTACAAAAATATATAATTAATCATTATTTCTTACTAGTTAAATAAAATAACAAAAAAATATTCTACATTATTCTTGTTAATTTAAACGTGGTTTTGTGAATTTATAAGAGAAGCAAATATAATATCATTATTACACAATGAAAGATAATTAACAACACTACCAATTACATGAAGGATTTTGAAATAATTTGTTCTCGAAATGAATTCGATCTTTTATTCTTCTTCTTCTTTACAATATTGATCTTCCTTGCTTCTTGCAAATTGAAATCTGCAAATACATAATTAACACAAATGTCCACTTTTTAAATTGATAGAAAAATAATTATTTTTATTATTACCTGAATATTAACAGTTGGAACATGATTCATATAATATAGTTGGATTCAGTATTTAATTTTAAACATCTTTTGGTATAATTATTTTACATCTATATCCTGTATACATTTGACAGCTGTACAATGAGGTTATATTGATAGAAATGTTTTTTTTTATTTGCGAAAATTTGCAAATGTAAAGCAGAATTATTAAATAAAAGCTCATTTTTTATTTCCAATTATTATTTTTGACAGATCAAGTGCAGCTGGCACAGGATTATTGTGCCAAATCGACTTTAACAATCAAAATTTGTTAAAACATTCAGGATGTCTGGTATTATATTTCCATCTAATGTATTATTTTGGCAACCTTTATTAGATGTAGAATCCTGTATAAAACACCAAACCTGGAAATCTCCGCATTGCAGCACAACTGCTGCATTCAATCTACTTTTTCTTCTTCTATCACGCAAGGTTTCTTATGATTTTCTAGATGTTTTGTAAAAGTGGTTTTAAACTTCAAGTTTTTATTAGAAATTGGACAATTAAATTGTTGATGATGCGTATGTAAATGTTTTTCATAATATTCCTTTCGTATAAACTTTTTCTATCAGAATGTACATTGATAATCTTTATTGTCTGTATGAACTTTTAAATGCTTTTTGTACAGATTGAACATTGATAATCTTTCTTATTTGCATGAATCTTCTCGTGTAGTGTTAAATTAATTATAGAAAGAATTTAAATTTGCCAAACATATATTGCATATATATTCAGAGATGTCTGGTTTTAAATCAATCTGAAAAAAAAAATCCATAGATTAAAATCAATCGAATATTAGATTTCCCGGGAAAAAATGGGAATTCATATTCCTCTACAACAGTGGTTTTTAAAATGTGAATCGCGCCAATTTTGTTTTTTGTTTTTTCAAAAGAATGCATAGCTTGTCAGAATGAGTGAAATTATTCAAATAATTTTAATTCGAAAATACAAGTCGGGGGAGAATTTTAAAATAAAATTGTAGCTACTAAAACAATCTTTAATCTGGAGAATTAAAATTAATTTTTCAGTCCGTCATTGTTGAGATGACAAGAATATATTTTTAATTGAGAATTACGTATTTTAAAAACTCACATCATACAGGGAATATAGTTTAGTAACTCTTTACAGTACTACTACTGCAAAATGTATTTTTTATTGATATCCTGGTTTCGATAATGTTAATATTTTGTTTAGATTTTACAAAAAAGTTTATCTATATGCAAACAGAGGTCGTATTCTGTAACAAACTCCTATATTATGTAACCGTATCATTATCTGTTAATGATCGATAAGTTAATGACATCTTTTATTTTTCATGAGTAATAAAATATCGCTATTTCGGTATTCTGTAACCATAATAATTTACTCTACCATTTTAAAATTATTTTCATGCATTTTACTAACTTATTTAAGTAGCAATTATTATAAAAAAATAAGATAAACAGCTCACGGACAGATTTGTAAAAAGTGTGGGTAAAAAGTAATATTTTTCATACTGGCAGGTCTGTACGAGAGCAAAATACATAAATATAAAATAGAAATAACTGAATAAATGATTCACATAATGCTGAAATGGTGGTAATCTTAAGAAAAATCATGAAAAATAAGGGTTGTCATTAACTTACCGATCAGTAACAGGTAATGATTAAGTTACTGAATACGGGGGTCTGTCTGTTATGATTGAAACCACATAGCAATTATGTTAAATTTTAACAAAAACTCAACAGATTCTAACATTGTTATGTTTTCAATCATACCAAACAATGTCAAAATGACAAAAGTCAAGTTTCTGCACAGAGTTTTTTCCTTAAATTTTTAAATAAGTTTGACGGATAGAAAGACTTGTTGCAAAGAAAATTGCGAAGTGCACGAGTACGATTATCTAAATTATTTATTATTGCACGATCAAGCAATCAATTTATAGTTACAAAGTTCCTATATCTACTTACGTCAACTATCATGAGCGGAATTCAGCACTCATCTTCAACCAAAATTGTCCTTATTTGGTTTATTTTTATCTTCAGTAAACATGGAAAGGTCTGCATCTTTTTCTTATTAATTTAAGAACACATTATTCTTTTCCACTTTTTTGTTATTTTTAGCTAAAGAATAGTGCTGAATTCAGCTCAATTCATTAACTGGATATTCCTGTAATTTTGAAATTATTTAAATATAATCATAATGTGATATTGTAAGGTTATGTTTACTTACAATTTCAGATAAACAAAATTTTAGTTTCTGTTCCACTACTATCCCATCGATATCTTTAATTAAAATACTTTTGAGATTATTATAATCACACAGACACAAATAACAAAAGTTTAAGATATACATTTTAAACAACAAATACAATAATGTGCTGATAAACAATGTGAATGTAACTAGAAAACCAGCAGCAGAAACAGCAATATTGCCAATCGAAGCGACGATTCAAATATAGAGTTGGACAAAAAGAAATACAACGCTGACAGGTGTGTCCTCGGAGGTCGCTACTATCGTCGGTGTTTAGTACATTCAGTGTCAAAAGTGGAATGTAAAATATGACTTTGCGCTAATAAAATGCTCAGGGTCAGAAACGCTAATTTCATTCGTAGTACATACAATATTTTATGCACAACAAAATAACATTTAATTATATGTTCAAAAGATTAAAATATATACATAGGTTATATGTCAAAATGATACAAAATTAAGTATTCACAATAAACAAAAATTGTCATTTTATTTTTGTATCCATAGGAATTATTCCTTTTTGGCCCACGGATCAAAAAGAAGTGTTTAAGCCCACTCTTTAGGGCTAAAACCAACGCTTTTCGGCCCGGTTGTGCATAAAAATATATTTGTTGACGGAGATATAATACAAAATTTAATAAATAAATTTTACTCGATTTTCAAGCATGAAAACTATCTTAATCCATTTCTATTCTTTTAAGTTTATATATTTAAAAAAAATTGGTATAATCCTCTGTATCAACTATACCTAGAAGTCAGTATACAATATTTCCAATCTAACTGTACCATAAGCAAACTACAGTGACTTTATTAAGTACAATCACGATATATGTTCTACACTGCCATTTTCACTACATTTACGTGTTTAATTTGTTCATAATCAGTAAATTTTACTATAATATATTAAATAAATTATAATAGTTATAATTTATCTGTTTTTAAAATAACTTAAATTTAGTAAAAACATGGCAGCTTGCTTTATGTGTCGATACCGTGTTTAATGTAGTCACTGTAAACACGCAAACAACCAGCGCCATCTGCAGCAAGTTTCTGAAAGTGACTAATGCCATTTTGTATTGAGTCATCGTTTTGTTGACAAGCATCAAGAGTTGTTTCGTGCACATGAAGAAAGTTTTTTGAGAAAGTTTTTAAAAAGAAGATATCAAGAACATTTCTTGAAAATTAGCGGCGCCTCTATCGCGAGAAAGATTTTGCGGTAAGTTACTAACTTCATGCATCAGAGCACAATAGTTAACTTATTTCATGTCAAAGCGTAACTGACAGATGCTTTGTTTATGTTCTGTAAATGCTTGTTTGTAACTAGTTTTGTTTACGTGTAAGAAAATAATTTAATCACGGTAAAGGTACATTCATAAATGAAAATTAGGTTTAGATTTATAGTTTAAACTTTGGTTTTAAAGATCTTGATCTCATATGACACCATTCACAGTTCAAAATTTAATTCTGGTGAACTCAGCAGTTATACATTGCAATGTCCAAACTTCTGTTTACATTTTAGCATGACGTTATAAACTTGACAAATCAAAATCATACTAAAACAATGCTACCAACTCGAATAACTTCATCATCGGTAGACGAGTCATAAAATTTCGGTAGATTTCGGTAGAAAACCATAAATAAACAATATGTTCGACTATTAAATACATATAAAAATTATTAACTAGTAATTAATGTACGTGTTTTTAGTACGTGAATAAACATAACCCAACAATTTCTCCTTCCCTCGTCACGTAAAGGTGTTGCCAACCTTAGTCTATAATATATATAAAAAAAACAACCAAAGTTTTGGTAGAGTTGGACAAAGCAATTTACAACACTGAGAGGAATTTCTTCGGAGGTCGCTACTATCATCGGTACATTGAGTGTCAAAACTTGTATTAAAAATGGCGGTCTATTTGAATTTATGAAATAATAAGACGGTGTGTAATTCTTTCCATTTTTAAAAATAAAATGTCAAGTGAATAATAATTGTGATAAATCAATAACAAATAAATATATCATTAATAAAATTTGCATAAATGCGCATATCGTACCAATGAAAATAACTCTAAAACGATATAGGAAATATATCCGTCTTTATTCAATACATATTTGCGGGAAGTTTCAAATCAGCAAAAGTGAAACGTCAAATACGATGTAAATGGATCTGGGAAAATACTCATAAGAACGTTATTATTATAGAATTTGACTGCAGCTATATTCTATGTGCCACTTGGTTCAGTTAAATTAGATGACATGACAAAATGAACTGAATTAAGCAAACTGATACACTTATTGGAGTGAAATAAATAAATAAATAAATATAAATATATCATCACGCCTTTTACCCATTACTGGGCGTGGCACTCTGCCGACGCAGATCTCGGTAAGTGATATATTTATGCACGTGAAGTGCGGTTACCAGCCGTCAAATCACGCCCCCCAAAGATGTTTGTGATGGGGGAGCCACAGGGGTAATTTTAAATTGGTAAAAATGTTTGTCGGCTGTGGGGATCGAACCAGGGTTCTTAGGATCCACATGCCGATTTGATATCACTGAGCCATAACCCCATATATTAAAGTAAACCTTTCATATATTTGATGTTTGAGGTTAACACCACAGATCATAATATATTACTGTAGATAAGAAACTGCCATGACACACTGGGTCTGTATTTTGCGCCATCTGAGTAGTGGAAGTCTAACTAAAGTAATGTATGTAGGTAACCCGAGATGCGTATTTAGGTAACTTGTAATTTTTATTATTGTATATTTATTTAAACTACATAAAATAAAAATTCATAAACACAATATAAGCGTTTATTAAAATATCCTCGTGTATATAATTTATTTACAATATAAACTGTTTTAATCTCAGTTTTATCCAATCCTTGTGAACTTGAAAAACAATGACTTCCTCATCTAAATATTATTTATTATATGATTACTTACTTACCATTAGCAGTGCAGTCTTTTACACAACAATTAATATTAGTTGATGATATTATTTATATGAAATTATTTTACAAATAAAAATCAATTGGATATTTGACAGATTAATTTTTTTTAAATACATACAGAAGACAACTACAGGAACCATCTAGTAACCAATGATTGCCGATATTGTAGTTACCTAAAATGGATGTCTTCACATAAAAACTATTAGCGCCATTCCTTAGGTCGAAGTCTAACTATAAACTAGAGGTCGGCAAAAATATCCGATATCCGAATCCGATCCGAAGTCGGATTCGGATCGGATCAGAGTTCTCTCGGATCGGATTCGGATCGGATCCGATCCGAAAGTCGGATAAAAGATCCGATCCGAAAGTCGGATAAAATATCCGATCCGAAAGTCGGATAAAACATCCGATCCGAAATTTACATACATAACTTTTAGGTATCCACTCCTAGTAAAAACATAAATTCCAATTCCTCTCTAAAGAAATATAACGCTACGTTATATTAATAAGCATTTATGTTCTGTGATAAAAATGATTAAATAATGTTACAACAAAATATGTCTCTTTAGTGTTTTATAACAAAATTATTTATTAAATTTCATCTATAACTGTTATTTTTCTTTCGAATATGCAACGTTAAAATTGGTTTAGTATAAATAGGAAAAACTGTAATGATTTGACGACACGTCTGATCGGATTTCGGATCGTATTTCGGATCGGATTTCGGATCTGATCTTCGGATCAGATTTCGGATCGGATCTCGGATCGGATCGGATCTCGGATAGAGTCGGATCGGATCTTGAATCAAGTAGGATCGGATCGGATCGGATATTAAAATTTTCAATTATGCCGACCTCTACTATAAAACACAGTCCCGTGCTAACCTATATAACTTTCTGCTGCCTGTAGTGGGATCGCGCCGTATAGAATTCTATAATAGAAGCATTCCATTCTAAATATTTTTGTAGTAGAAATGTAGCTAACATCATTTGTGCACTATCTAATACAAAAAGCACCGATTATTTTATGCTATATTAGGGAAAATCATAATTTTTATTTGACAGATGGCAGCGATTATATTGTTCGAAATAGAATTCTATATGGCGCGCTCCGGAGGCTGGTTAACACCATATAAATCTATACAAGTCGAGGACAAGTTTATTATTACAATATTAGTTTGTAAAACAACACTTAATCAACTTATTATTATTATAAAAAAATCTTAAAACATTTTTTTCTTTCATATCTGCAAGCCAAATTTAATTTTTAGTTCAAACTACTTTACTTGAGTGTACATCATACGTTTTCAAATCACACATCCAGAACTAAAGATAGACGAACACCAACAATAAATCTATGGCAAATTTGAATTTCAACATTTAATTTCTTAGAAATGTGAATATATAGATAAATAGAAAGTAGTGTTGACTTTCGTACAACATTTTAGTTCATGAATAAATACTATTGAAAGAAAACTAAATCATGAATATATATATATATATATATATATATTAAATGAGGCAGAGCAAATTAGCAATTTTGGGTCATATTTACTCAAAATTGGGTCACATGTTTTTAATTGACTTTTGAGAAAAAAATCAGCTTTTCAGGGTATTTTTGCATTTTCAACCAAATTAATTACAACACTTTTAAGAATATATATTTTTTTTCTTAAAAGAAAAAAATACGGAACTCTTTAGTTAAAGCGTTATAAACAGTATCAATAGCGATTTTCTGAAACTTATTGAATCGTTAGTTGCTAATGAACCAAAAAAACTCTCATGCAACCCAATATTAGCCTGTCGTAATAATAATTTACTGTATTTTTTAAATTTAGGTCGTCTGACTCATTTTTGAATAACTTCAAATTATATTTGGAGTAATAAATAATACTTTTTTTAGGATATGAAAGATATTTCAGAATTATAAAATTATTGTAAAACTTTGAACTATTGACTACAAGAATATGTACAATAAATAATGTTTCATTTATAATAAAAAAGATATTTTATTTCAAAGAGATCAAGTCAAATTTAAATATTTCTTCTTTCAGATAAAATGGATGGTCACAAAGGAAAAAAATGGTCCAGAGAAAGCCTTGAAATTATGATAAAAGTTTATCAAGAACATGAGTGCTTGTATGATAAAAAATCACCCAATTATTATAATAGACAAAAAAATAGAAATGCCCTGGAAGCGATTTTAATTAAAATAAAAGAAACTAGACCTCAAACATCTGGTATGTATATATTGTTCAATAATAATTTAGTAATAAAACATTACCATAAAATAAATACTGTTATTAAAACCAGAAATTTGTAGCTGCAGAATTAAAATACAAACTGAAAACATTGAGGATACAATTTCTGCAAGAGCACAAAAAAGTACAACAGTCGCACAAGAATGGAGATGATATTTATATACCGAAAGTGTGGTGGTATGAACAATTACTTTTTTTAAGAAATTTTATTGAGGCCAGGCTGAGCAAGTCAAATATCCCACAAGTGCGACAAACAACAGAAGAAATGTATGAAAATATACTCGTTCAGTATCTGGATGAGAGCGAGGATATTTTGATGTCCCCAGTTAGTATTATTGTTTTATAAATAATTGACAATTATATTTTAAAATATCGGCCGATTTTATAAAAGACAAATTAATTTACTTCCAAAGTAAATAGAATTTATTCAGTAATAATATAACAAGAGGGTGAGAATAAATTCAAAATAATTTGACAGATCTTTCAAAAACTTGTTGCCAGGAAATAGTCACGTAGGCCCGTAGGGCTTGAGTGGCTATTACCAAATGGCAACAAGTTTGAGAAAGATACTGGAGAATTATTTTCTAATTTATCCAACTCTCCAGTTATATTTAATTAGATTATTTTTTGACTTAGCTGTTGAGGTCGATTCATCCAACTTAAAATATTTTGAACTGGGTTCATATCTATTGATTACTTATTAATGTATTCTCGGAAGTTGTTTCCCAAATTAGTTGGTGTATTTCTGTATCTGAAATGGAACTAAATCGGGTTTTTTTTTCACACATTTTAATTGACGCGTTGACAGTTTTAAATAATTACTTGACAAACAAAAAAGTACCTACAGAGATTATTCCCGGGAATAATCACAAGAGCTTTATTCTCAGTATAATAATGACAGGATTGGTTAAAACGCAGACACGTGACATAGAATAAAGCATTTCATTGGTTTTGAGAAACGTCAAAAAATAATCATTCGAACTTTTGATAGTAATATTATTTGTGATAAAATAGAAAAAATGATTCGTATTTGTTAATTTACATTTACAAATACATTTACTGTGGAAGTAAATTTATTTTCTTTTCAATAAAATCGGAGATAACTGTTTTACTTTCAGTTTGAATAGAGCTCGACAAACTAATGTAAAACCGTGGCTGGAATGCACTTTAACTCCACCCATTCAGGTATATAACGAGTGGCGTGGCTTTACTTTGGCGCGAAAGTAAATATACAGTCCCAAAAAAAACACTTGGCCGGCGCATCATGTACGATATGCGCATTTATGCAAATTTGTTAATGATATACAGAGTGATCAAAAGGAATTGTTACAGTTGGCAATACAATTCCGGAGATCTTTTTAGTCCACAGTTGGCACAACGCTAGGTAAAGGCGGAAATACTATTTGGCATATCTAATAAATACAAATAGGTTATGTCTGACAGCTAATAGGACTTTGACTTTTTGAGATATAGAAATACTAAAAGTACGTGTAAAGGAAACTACAATTTTATTTATGGATATTTAAGATAAATATAACTAAAAACGAATAAGAAGTAAACGTACACAAATTTAATTTTAATTTTCAAATGTCACTTTCAGCAACAGGAAATTAATTTATGTATCAGGCTCACCAATTTCATGTAGATTTTTTTTATTGCCAACTGTAACAATTCCTTTTGATCACTCTGTATTTATTTATTATTAATCTATTACAATTATTATTTCATAACTTCATATAAACCACCATTTTTGTAAATGCAACTTTTGACACTGATTGAGGGTTTTACATTGGTTTGTCGAGTTCTATCTGCGGGGAGAAGTGAAAAAGAAAGCAGTTGATCGACTCGGCCATGGTCTATCACCTCGCTCTTTCTACAAATTTGTTGTTTCACACAAAATTGAGTGGAGGGAGGTCTGCTGTATATGACGTCAAAATTAAGTCTCCATTAAGCCGAATTCACAGCTAGAAATTTGGTGAACTTTTGTAAAATTAATAGAGTTTGACATATAGCTTTGTATGTATCCGTTCACATCTCTAAAATTTGATGCGCACAAATTTCACTTTCTATAAATAAAGTACATCAATGGTACAAACATAACGAATTCTACTATTTGAACAATTGTCAAAAAAATTTAAGTTGTTTTTGTATGTCAGCTATAAAAGTATATATATATATATATATATATATATATATATATATATATATATATATATATATATATATATATATATATATATATATAATCATGCCTTCTACCCATTACTGGGTGTGGCACTCTGCTGAAGCAGATCTCGGTAAGTGATATATTTTGCGCGTGAAGTGCGGTTACCAGTCGTCAAATCACGGCCCCCAAACATGTTAGTGGTGGAGGAGCCACAGGGATAGCTTTTTCAAATTATGAAAATTTGTCGCCTGTGGGAATCGAACCAGGGACCACAGGATCCACAGGATCCACAGGATCCACAGGCCGACTTCATATCACTGAGCTAGCCATCCCAATAAAAGTAAAAATATATAAATATCGTCTTGTCGTTCATGTACTTAACACGTGGCCAGTAACAAGCCAATCGAAAAATAGCTGATAGATGGTACATAAAAAAATTATAGATGTCGACATTACATAAATTTCGAGTTGTGAATGGAATAAGTTCATTTACAGAAATTAAGTGTTACAAATTTCACCAAATTTCGTAATGTGAATGCGGCTTTAGCATCTACGACTGCCATTAGCACTATACTATTTGTTCCTTTGTAATTTCTATAAAAGGGACAATCTTTTCTGAATGATAGAAAGGTGACATGTTTATTGTCTCTACATAAATTCTACTGTCAAAAGAATTCCTTGGAAATTTGAAGCCGTTCCTGTTTGGTGGCGAGAATCTGTAATAAATTATCATTTATTTCTAGGGATCGCTAAAGGAGGAATTACCTATAAAAGTGGAGTCATCCCGGGAAAATTCCAGAGAATCCTCAATTCTAAATGAAGTATCATGCAGCAAAAAGATGACTGCACAGACTCCAAGTGCCGGTGTTAAGTCAGTGCAGAGTGCAGCAACAGAGACGCGAACAACAGTTCCGTCAACATTGTGCCAAACTCAGGCGGACCACACGTGGCGCACATTTGGTGAATTTGTAGGACAATCATTAGCCGGCATTAAAACCCAGTTGCTGGCTAAACAAATGAAACATGACATCATGAAAGTAATCATGGAAGGGGAACGTAATGATGACTTGTAGTTTATATTCATTATATAGAGCGATCAAACGAAATTGTTACAGTTGGCAATACAATTCTGGAGATCTTTTTATTCGACAGTTGGCACAATAAAGGCGGAAATGCAGTTTGACATGTCTAATAAATACAAAGGGTGAAACATCCTGATCAAAAGGAATTGTTACAGTTGGTACTACAATTAAGGAGATCTTTTTATTCCACAGTTGGCACAACGCCAGGTAAAGGCGGAAATGCTATTTGACGTTTCTAATAAATATAAATAGGTTATGTCAGGAGTCTGACAGCTAATAGGATTTTGACTTTTAATAAAGGGAAGGGTGAGGGAAACAACAATTTTATTTATGAATATTTAAAAAAAATTTTTACTAAAAACTAATAAGAACTAAATGTACTCAAATTTAATTTTAAATTTTCAAATGTCACTGTCAACAACAGGTAATGAATTTATGTATCAGACTCACCAATTTTTTTGTATTGCCAACTTTAACATTTCCTTTTGATCACTCTGTAATATTGATTGTTTTTAATTATTATTGTTATTATTATATTTAGAATATATAAATATAGATAAACAGATCGGAAATTAACATTATTTATTTCATCCTTAAATTCAAATATTCATAGAGCTCGACAAATCAAAATAAAATCTTGAAAGGAGTGTCTTCGGAGGTGGAATTCTTTCCATTTATAAACATAACATGTCAACAAAATAATAATTACGATGGTTTATTAATAAATAAATATATCAATAATTAATTTGCATAAATGTGCATATCGTACATGGTGCGGCGATTAAGTGTTTTTACTCAGACTGTATATTTCACCTTCGCGCCAAAGTAAAGCCACGCCATTTGTTATATACCTGAATGCGTTTTAACTCTACCCATTCATGTATATAACGATTTTTAAACGACACGAATCGACACGACACTACACGACACGACTCGTTCAGTGAGACCACTGCCTTATAGTATTTGTTCAAGGAGTGTATAATGGTAGTTATTGCTCATGAGGATAAAATCTGCGATACGAATCTTAGACGAATGAGTAATGGTCATTACACGTGAGTTCAGTACTATACTTTTTCTTCGACTACTCAATATAAAATTGGTTTTAGGTCTAGGTAAGAATCGAATCCAGGTTCTCAAATCCACAGGATAACTCGATACCACTGAGGTACATACTAAATTTAATTGTCGGATTTAGATACATAGTTTAAACTTATAATATAAGCTTCTCTAAATGAACCTGGGTTCTATTCCAAAAATTTTCACCACATTAAAATCACCCCTGTAGCCTCCCCCTCTCTTACATCTTTGGAGGTCGTAATTTAACAACTGGTAACCGCACTTCATGCGCAAAAATATATCACTCATCAATATCTCCTACGGTCGAGTGCCACCCACACCTTATAATATATTTTCCTACAACTGTGCGATTTCTTTGTTATTACGTAATTATAATTGCCTTGGTTACGTATGGAAAGTAGATGAATGCAGACCAAGTGCGTTTCCGAAAACAAAGAAACACTAGTGCGGAAAGTGCTTCATTACGTAACTGTCAAAAGAATATTGTTTTGACAGCGATTTAAATTTCGCGCCGAGCGCGGAATTCATATTTTGTCCACAGACGCTTATGGAAGAAGAAGATACGGTGAACCAGCGCTAGTAAATATGCAGTAGTATATTTTGACGTTTATAAACGTAACCTTAATTTGCAGTATATCTAATCTGTAGACAATTAATAAAAAGAACCGAACAAAGTAAAATATATCGATAAATGGTTTTATTTAAAGAGTAAGTGAAATACTTCATATTTATTGTTTATGTATATTATTAATACAGCTGTTACAGTTGCTTATATTGACATAATGTAAAGTGGAAACTTTTGTGTCTAAAGAAACATTGATTTCTTCCGTACCTGTTCATATTATTACCAGTAATATTATTGGTAACAATTTCGGAAGCTTCAGAAGTACCAGCAGCAGGTTGATTGTCATTGTCGAAAATAGATCCAACATAGTATGATCCGGAGCTTCAATTATCTTTGGAGGTGTTAATGATAAAGAAGAATCACTCACTGTACTATTCCAATCAAGATGATTTTGAAGAAATTATTTTGACATTAGTGAAATATTTTTAAATAACGTAGAACAATGTGCAAGCAATCAACAAACAAACCATAGCAACGCCGTAAAATATCTTTCTCATGTAATATCATTAAAATTTTATAAATTTTAATAATATTTTAGTGATTTACCAAATCGCACAGTTGTAGGAAAAATGTTATTTATAACACGTGCCGAAAAAGGTTACATGCTCGTGCAGATTTCCGCACTCGGCACTGCACTTGCACGTAACGAGCCTTTTTCGGCACTTGTCAAAATATAAACTGGCGTAATTTTGTTACTGAAATAATATGGATATAAAACATGAATTTTTTATTTACAATACCTGGGAGTATAACTTCTTTTTACTAAAAGTATTTTAACATTTTTAAAACTTTTAATTGTCTTATAAATATTATATGTACCTAGTACCTACAAATACTTTTAATTCGTTTTCAGTTCTTACATTGAGTGTTTAACTGCAATTGTGTGGAATACACTTCCAAAAACAAGCACAGGGCGACACTCCCTTCCTTTCTTATCTTTTTGTTTCATTTTCAGTTACTGCATTGTGTGGACTTTTCTTTCATATACAATTGCAGGCTATCACTTTCATCTTTTCTAATCTTTGTAGATTCGTTGTTAGATTCGTTATTAGATTCGTTGTTAGGAGTAAGCGCGCGTAATTTGAGATGTTTTATGCATGTCTTATGTACGTTGAAGAAAGAAGATGAATGAAGGGTGAATAGGAGTGATTGGATGGTTGTGAATGAGGGTTTGTTATGTAAGAATGATTTCGAGTGTGATAAATGAATGAGTTTATATGGATTGATCTATGAATGTGGTTGAAATGAGGGTGGTGTGTTTGGATGATAATATTTGACAGGGGTTGATTGTTTAATGAATGTTATGAGTGTTTTTTAGGGTTCGTGCTACCCCATTTGATGGGATATAGCGTGAAGATATGTATGTATGCACAAATACTTTTAAAGGTTCGAGGCATTAAAATAATTAATAAGGCATAGTAAAACAAAGGCACTGAAAATAAGAAACAAACCTAATGCAACTAAAGAGAACAATTTAGTAAAAATTCTCAACTATTGCCTGAATATTAGCTATAATAAGCAATTAATTAAATGCAAAAGTAATTGATCTTACAGTAACACTTGACAATGAATTGTTTTGTGCACAGCTTGACAACCGGTGGTGTTTAGTAATTAGGGATATATTATGTAAATGATGGGCATTTAACAATTAAATCTAATCGAAATTAGAAGGCGTGATGATATATTTTAGTAAATCGTGACACACATGATTATGACAGCTGTCATTCTTCCCGATCATTTTAACGCTGAGTGTACCTTAAAGCCAACATCACACGTAAAAAATGAGAATTTCGCGAAATAGCAATAACAAATTCAAATTTCAAAAAAATATTTCATATATTTCATCGCATCTAAATTATGAAACAAGTAGTACCACATAATCTCTGAACAATCAGCTTTTTGATATGTGTATGCACAAGAATGTTTAATCTTTATAATAGAAATAAATTGGAATTGAAATGTACGAGATCATGATATCAAAATTTTAAATCTGATTTTCTCAAAAATCCTTCCTACGATTTTGATAAAAAAAAAATTGTATATTTAAGAATATGGTCTTTTATAACACAGTAAATTTGTATCCAATTTGAATTTACAGTTTTGGAGAAAAACTAAAAAATACACGAAAAAATCGTGTTTTGAGCGGTTTTTGGCATATTTTTTTTTTCTCCAAAACTGTAAATTCAAATTGAGTAAAAATTTACTATATTATAGAAGACCATATTCTTAAGCATAGAGAATTTTTTTATTAAAATCGTAGGAAGTATTTTTGAGAAATTAATTCAAATTTTGAAGTAAAAAATGTATGTAACATTTTAGATCTTGTTGTATCCAATAGTGAACTAATAGGATGCGGGCACCCACGTGATAATGAACAGCTGTTTCGAGAAAATTCACTGCGCCACCTTCAAAATGAACTATTTTTTGGGACGAGATTTGAAAAGAACCAATAGGATGCGGGCACTCACGTGACAGCTGTCACAGTGTCACGTGAGTGTTCGCATCCTATTGGTTCTTTTCAAATTTCGTCCCAAAAAATAGTTCATTTTGTAGGTGGCGCAGTGAATTTTCCCGAAACAGCTGTTCATTATCACGTGGGTGCCCGCATCCTATTACATTTCTAATTGTTTTACATTCCGAAATATTTGCTGAATCAGTAATCAATCTCATTAAAAAACAGTACCAATCTGTGGAATATGAAATGCATGCAGAATCTGTGTAAAGCGGATCGCAAACCAACGCGGTGGCGATGGCGGTGACGGTGGCGGCCACGGTGGCGAACACATCAACGCACACTGAAGCGGTCTGTTTGAGATGATCGCCTATAGTATTCTGCTAATATATTTGCACTGCAATGGATGTTGGTCGGGAAATGAAAATAGAAGAGAGAGATGCTATTCTACATTCGACGAAGAAGAGAGAAAACTGAAGAGATTTGAGCGATTTAGTCCACACTTTATCTTTTTTTTTCATATTATTGTATTTTGAATTTGCTAAATCATATAATAATTATTTATGTTTTAAGGATGAATACCGTATGTACCACTGATGAAATTAGCGTTCCTGACCCTGAGCATAGTATTATCCAAAAACGCTAATTTCACCAGTGATACAAAGAACATTTAATTTTATATTTAAAAGATTAAACAGGTATATTTATATGTCAAAATGACTTTTGCAAAATCAAGTATTCACAATAAACAAAAATTGTCATTTTGTTTATGTATCTAGAAAAAAATATTTATTATGGCCCTAGGGCAAAAAATAAGAGTTTTCGCCCGTTTTTTATGGCTAAAACAAATTAATTTCGGCCCAGTTGTGCATAAAATATGATGTGATCACAATAATATTAATAATAATATCATATGATCACAATAATAATAATAATTGAACAATTTTTCTGTTTCACTCATGTTGCTGTTCTACGCGGTCAGCGGGCAAATGCAGCAGGCTGCACACAAGGCGGGCGCGGTAGCCTGATCGCTGTTTGTGTGCGCACTTGCATTGTCTAAAGCCCCTGACACATATAGCGTCAAGACTCCGAGTCTGCTACAAACTGCTGAAAAACTGAGAGTCACGTCCAAAACGGGTGTCACATATAGAGTCGGTGTTTCTGACAGTCAGAATTAAATATTTGTTAATTTTAACGTGTTATTTGTTAATTTGTATTATTTAAAATATTTATCGACTATTAAGAAATATAAAAACTATAAACTACGAAATATAAAACAAAAAATTAAATTAAAAAAAAATTACATGAACTATAAATGAAATATAAAAACTTAAATGTATTATTTAAAATGTTTGTCGACTATTAAGAAATATAAAAACTATAAACTAGAATATATAAAACAAAAAAATAAATTTAAAAAAATGACTTGAATTATAAATGAAATATGAAAACTTAAGAGTTTCTAACTATGTATAAAATAAATGAATTTAACTATAAAAATGTTCAAAAATCAAACAAGAACATAAACAATAATAATTCGTACGTCAAACAACAAAGGAAGATAGCGAAAAAACCAGCATCATAATGAAGTTGGTTTTCGGCAGTCGTGACTGCTGAAAATAGAGGCGTTTCTATTTTTGGCAGTCAAATGGCAGACTCGGAGTCTTGACGCTCTATGTGCCAGGGGCTTTATGTAGGCACCATTTGATCGCCACCGCTCCCGGCAACGCCACCGCATTGGTTTGCGATCCGCTTTAGCGGCACTGCGATTAGAAATATTTTACTATTAGTGTTTTATGTAATACATGAACCGCTCTGCCGACCAATACTAACTGCAATAGACCAGTAGAATAAATACAATTTACACTGTGACGTTCTGTTGAGAGTACAGTTGCACCACTGTATCCCCACTTCTTTTGCAAATGGCGAGAAGCCCAGTAGGATTGAACAAATAGTAGAAGCAAAATGTGCACAGGGAAATTCTATTCGTAGTGGAGCGCGGAGATATTTTTGCAAATGTTATATAGATATGCAATAATGAAGCACCAAAGTTAAATTTATCAGCAAAAACTCAAGAAAAAGAATTAAAACACTTCAACCGAGAGCAACAACTTGCCCATGATTTATTGTGTAATACCACGATTCAGTGGATTACTCCCTTAACCCTCTGGCAATCTTGTCAACGACTGTACAATATTTTATGCACAACAAAAGAACATTTAATTTTATATTCATAATAATAAAACAGGTACATTTATATGTCAAAATGACATTTTGCAAAATAAGGTATTCACAATAAACTAAAATTGTCATTTTGTATATGTATCCATAGGAAGTTATTTTATTACGGTCTAAGGCCAGAAACAACTGTTTAATCCCAATTTTTATGGCTAAACACATGCATTTTGGCCCAGTTGTGCATAAAAAATATGACAGTCATCTGGCTCTATTTGTATATATTTTTGATAGTTTTATCAGAATTGCAAGAAGAGGAGCGGAATCAAATAAATAAAATAACATTATGATGAACATATTTTATTTGTAGGCAGGTTGGAAATTACACAAGATATATTTTTTAGCACTCTACCCTGCCCCACACATGTCATCACATCCCTTCACAACCGCTCGGCCTTCTTAATTTCCACGCAGACATCGAATTCTGTGTTCCACCAGGGAAACTCTTCCTCCTTCACAATGATGCGCCAATCGCAAACACAATCGTAATTCTCATCCAGTGTGAAGGTGTTGGCGTGTCCGGTGGCGGGGTCAGTCAGCCGCATCTTGCAGCGAAACTCACTTAACCGCTCACTTGACAACGGCGTGGACACAACGAAGACAAAGAATGATTCGAACAGTAAGTGCAAGCACGCCGCGGTGCCTGCAACACTAGGCATGAGACACTGATGCCACCCGTCGGTCGCCCGCCACGTGGAGCCGGCGCTGTGTATGATGTTCTGGTGCACAGAGTCGCAGTGCGCGAATAACGAGCCTTCAGACACGCTTGCATCGCAGATGAAACACTGGGTGCGCTGCTCACAGAAATAGTCCTCGTGTTTCTTGCACTTGTAGTCGATGTCGGTGTGAGTGCAGCCCTTGTGCTCGTACTTGCAGGCTCGCCTGGTGGAGGCGCAGCGCTCACATCGCCAACCATCCTCGCTGCGGTCCCGGGACATCGTCACCTCCACCGCCACGGTGAATATGATGCTGTCGAATCCATCTAATGCATCGAGGAGGCTTTTGATGTCCAAGATCAACGACGAGAACTTCTGGATCGCCAGGCAGCCCTGAGGAGCCACTCGTCCTGTCTGCCGCAATTGTTCAATACCACGATTGATGTCCAGCAAAAAACGATAGTTGGCTGCGTCGCCTGTACCCAGAAATCTCACTGAGTAAAAGAGCTTCCCCGACACCACGCACACTTTAATGTAAAGAAGGAATGGTAGTTGAAAGGCTTGGAGCAGATAAGTGCGCTCACTGGCCTTGCAGATGTCGTAGATGAAAGTTGCCGGGTTTTCGAGCACGCTGTCCGGGTGCTGGTCGCGGCAGTGCGCCAACATGGCCGCCCTGCGGCCCAACCAGTCGCAGCTGGTGGAACCGAGCACCGGGCAAACATACTGCCGGAACTCGCACACTTCTTCGTCGTGCACAATCACCACGTCTTCTCCCACGTACGGTACTTTTATTTGACATCCGAATGCCTGGTAATTGCACGGAAACTCCAGTAGTTGTGCCACGGCCTCGTATAGTGTATTTCTGATGGCCGGACACTGGGGGGTGTAGCACCGGCCGCACACCGTCTTCCCGTCGTGTTGTAAGTACACGGGGCCCCGAGACAAGTACCGCTCGCAGATACTACACTTTAAAAGTTGTAATACCTCATCTGGAATGTCCATCTTCTTTCACTTGTTAAAACCTAAAAAAAAAAATATATATTGTCTAATAATCTTTTCCTATATCGCATTTAAAAAGTGAGTTTTGTGCAACTGTTTTTGTTAAAAATAGTGCTACAAAATTCATTTGTGTAGAACTTTTTTAGGCATATTTTTTGCAAAGTTGATGAGTTGTCTAATTGTAAAAATATCAAACATATCACTTTAGTTGTTATTGCTTAGCAGATATAAAACTATTAAAATTATTATTATATAATGCAAAACACTTCTTTATGAAAAATGATAGGTATTTTATTTTATAACATAACCTAGATAATAATGAATTTTAACTCTAACCTAACTAAATAAATGAATTTAAACTCTAACTTAAACTAAATAACCTAAATGTCAAATGTTAATATTGCCACCATGAAAGTTTATCATTACTTTTTTTAATAAAAATTTTGAAATAAAAGTAAATGAATGCGATATAGGAAAAATACAAAGTGATCAAAAATAAGTGTAGCAGTTGGCAATACAATTTGGGGATTTTTTATTCCACAATTGACGCAGCACCAGGTAACAGCGGAAATAGTATTTGACGTGCCATTTTTATAATAAATAAATTGTCTACATATTTAAAAATTTTGAAGTGTTTATAGCTCAAAAGAAGGAAGTATTATTGAATTATTGGTGCCAACGGTTAGTATTTTATTGTAAAGATCGTGTGATAACACTATGTAACAAGGTTTTCTGCCTAACTTTTTTAGTACTTCAGCTCAGTTTCTGATACAAAATCATTCAGGAAAATCATAGTCGCAAACCAAAAATTTTGCTTTTGCGCTCAGGGCGAATTTTGTTTGAAAACTAAAATGTTTCCACGAATATGCTGATTTAACTCTATATAACCATAACTTAGTACTTGTTGTTCCTGACTAAATTTATAGAGAAATGTATGGAGAAGTCAGCCAAAGTGCCAAAAGTAACATATAAGCGGATTTCCGAAAGTTATAGGCCAAACACTTGAAAAAACCCTCAAATTTCATGAAATTTCACCTAAAAATCGGCAAATAAAAAAATCGTAACTCAAATTTTACGGACAAATATTAATGTTTTGCTGTTTGTATCCATAGAGTAACTCATTGGGAAGCGTTATATGCTATTCGTTGGTTATAATTCACTTGTTCTTGTCATTTAAAGACATTTACGAAAAAATAGAAATTTGCGGATTTGAAAGCGACGATAAAACTATTTATTTAGTGTAAAAACCTAAAAGTATTCATTTCTAACTTTCAAGAGCCGAAAAGTTCTCGTATTTTCATTGAAAAATAACAGAATGGTGTTAGTTTGAAAATTTAGACAATTTCACTAAAATGACGAAATTTCGTTTTTTTCACAAATGTGTTTAAATGACAAGAACAAGTCGAACATCAATATTTGTCCGTAAAATTTGAGTTACGATTTTTTATTTGCCGATTTTTAGGGAAAATTTCATGATATTTGAGAGTTTTTTCCAAGTTTTTGGCCTATAACTTCGGAAATCCGCTTGTATGCTACTTTTGGCACTTTGGCTAACTTCTCTATACATTTCTCTATAAGTTTAGTCAGAAACAACAAGTACTAAGTTATTGTTATATAATTAATTCAGCATATTCGTGAAAACATTTTTGTTTTCAAACTAAATTCGCCCTGAGCGCAAAAGCAAACTTTTTGGCTTGCGACTATGATTTTCCTGAATGATTTTGTCTCAGAAACTGAGCTGAAGTACTAAAAAAGTTAGGCAGAAAACCTTGTTACATAGTGTTATCACACGATCTTTACAATAAAATTCTAACCGTTGGCACCAATAATTTAATAATACTTCCTTCTTTTGAGCTATAAACACTTTAAAAATTTTAAATAATTAGACAATATGGCGGCATTATTTACCTGAAGTGACAGATAATGCTACGTTGCCAAATGAAATTCACTTAGTTTATACTATAGGCATGGGCGTCCGCAGGGGGAGGCAAGGGGGGGCACGCCCCCCCCTTGGATATTAATTAGGGTGGTGGCCACGACTCTCGAACATAGAACTTTAACATGTAAAATTATAATTTTGTAATTTTCCGCTTCCCTAAATATTTTAAGCAAAAAATCTTGAAATAAAAGTTTTAGGGCATAAAATTCTGCATCAGAACCAATAAACAAAATTAATTTCACATACTTTGTAACGACACAAATTAGATTTGAAAATTACGAAAATTGCCTCAAAACTATCGATAGGCATTAAATTGAAACAAAATTAAACAAATATTTGACGTTTTATCTGTCAAAGTAAATGAAATAATAAATAAGGAATTTATTCTGACAGTTTTGACAGATTGAACGTCAAACATTTGTTTAATTTTGTGTCAATTTCATAGCTATCGATAGTTTTGAGACAATTTTAGTCATTTTCAGATCTAATTTGTGCCGGTACAAAGCATGCAAAACTAATTTCATATTTTATGCCCTAAAAATTTTATTTGAAGCTTTTTGCTTTTAAATAATTAGGAAACAGGACACTTCAAACAATGTGATTTTACATGTTAAAGTCCGATGTTCGAGAGTCGTGGCCACCACACTGTATATGTATATATAAATAAAATAAAAATTAAATTATAAGTTTAAAGATAATAAATTCAAGCTGAAACTGAATTTCCAGCAGTATTCTTAGGGCCAGCTAGCGACATGTTTCCTATCGTAACGATTGAGTAATCTAAGTTTATTACGTATACACGGACACAAAATATTAGAAAATAAAATTCAAACCCAGACGACAAAGACTTGTAATTTATTTCACAAATTTAAATATTTTTTATCCATTTGTTATGTGTATTTGTATTTATGTTATGTAAAAAAAAAATATTTTAGAAATTTATGTATATCTGAGTTTTTTGCTACTCGCCCCTCCCTGGAAAATTATCTGTGGACGCCCATGACTATAGGTAGTCACTATAGTCGAAAGCTCAGAATACTAGTCATAATATTCAATAATATTGAATGTATAAATAAAATACTCAGTTCCATTAAATGTATTTTGTTTGATCACATAAATTTCTGTTTTCAAATATTTTAAGGTTGTTTTTTAACTTTCCTTTAATAGAAATAAAAAGCACTAGATGGCATTACTTGACGTACCAAAACTGCTCAGACTAACCATACCTTAGACGGAGAACAACGGCGTTTGTTGTGAAGTAAAAAGAGTTCAAGTAAGTTGTTGGTGAGACGGGTGCGCGGCAAAGAGCTAGTATCCCTTGGTGTTATGCGGGTTGCATTTTTGTTGATGACAGTTATTAGACACGAGCATTTTATTTATTTAAACACAAAAGTACGTATACAAAACACTTAATATGTCAAAAACTAACCTTTACTTTGATGTATAAACAGTAAGTAATTGAATATAAGAATAACTATACAAATGTTTGCAACTCGCATAACATCAAAGGATACTCGCTCCTTGCCCCGCGCACCCGTCTCACCCACAACTTACTTTAACTCTCTCTACTTCATAACACTGCATTGACTTGAATACGACAGACTTTGTCTAAGGTATGGTTAGTCTGAGCAAAACTGTAAAAAACTCACGACAAATAAGCAGAAGGTGAAGGCAGACAAGATGGAGGACTAGAATGTAGAAGTTGTAAATATATAAAACCTTTAAATAAATTCATTTAATAATTATACTGGAGTCATTATTATACATAATATCGTAATATATTTTTATATTATAAAGGAATAGTGCGAGATTAAAAAACTGTATTAATAATGTCACAACACAACTGTTAGAAAAAGATAAACAAAAACATAGCTATGTGTGCCCAATTCCCTACCCCACTATTTCAGGTGTAGCTGAGCATATGATATTAGGTACTTATCTATTTTAGATGGTATTTGTTTACTAGTCAAAATAAAAATATAAAGGTACTTACAGAATCAAACACTTGACACAGCTGTTTCTATGAAACTCTTGTCAACAAACTGACCGCAATATAACACGTACTTACTCGCAGGCACACACCAAGACAAGATACGCGACATGGAATAGAACAGAACAACGAACGACAGAGTACATTTGAGCAGTGATGCCAACTCGAAAACGAAAAACCACTAATTAAAAATAAATAAATAAAAGTATGTAACTTATGCAAAAAATTATATAAATATATCATCACGTCTTTTATAGTTAGGGAGTTGGTGTTTAATTTTTCCAGAGACAGAAATGTATGTTTTAAGGTGAAACATTCAGCCGAAGTTTGACTCAAGACAAAATGTTATCGTGTGTGTAGGGTTTCTTGGGGTCTTGACAAAAATGTAGATCTGACCAATCACAGAAAATCAGGAAAAGTCTATATAGAATAGTGGAAGAGATATTGGCGCGCGTTTAAAAATTATACAAACGTTAAGATTTTCAAGAAATTATTTTAAATCGCAGGAAATATTTCTATATGATGTCACCACAATAAAAACTCACATTTAAATCAAATATAGTATTTTTAAAACAAAAAATTTTACTTACAATTTTGTTTCAGTTATATATAATCATATATAATAGAATATCCATCAACTACAGATGAGGCACAAAACGTCACTTTCACTCCACATAAAATATGCTAATTTTACTACAAATGCCGGAATATTTACCCATTATGTCATATACTTTCTACACTCCTGAGCGACAGAGACATTTTCTGCTACAGGTGAACTAAAGAAATTATTTGATTTTAACAAGCGCCAGAAAAAGTATTTGACAAAAAAATTAAACTTCAACTGTTTCTGTAGATTCTGATGTCATCATTTGACGATGATAACTGCACTTCACGCGCATAAATATATAACTGTTTCGGCAGAGTGCTACACCCAGTAATGGGTAAAAGGCGTGATGATATATTTATTTTATAATTAATAACATTTGAACACGAATTTAATAAGCATTTCCTGCTCTATTATTTATATTATTTATTTAAACTTACACGCGACTAACAAATAGGCTTACAAAAATAGTATTTATAACAAACATGAAACAAAAAAAAATTCATTATCAAATTTATATATTAATTACGTAAAGTAAAAAGATATATTAATAGTACGTCCTATTATTTACCTTCAAAATCCAGTTTCTAAATATGAATAAAAATAATAACTTTAACTCTCTACATTAATAGAACTAAATAAAATATGAAACTCCGAATTGAAATCGTTTTCATGTTAAGAAAATCTCACACCCCTATTTTCAATAACAGTGTTCGGACAGTTTTAGAAGAAATTTAAATTTCTAAATTGAGATCCAGTATCTTTAGCTGACAATAAATGCTAGACTTTACTTCAGATATTTTTATACATCATTTAACTAACATTTTCTGCATTTCTATAGAGTGTTTATGGTTTTTGTTCGGTCGAAAACAAGGTATAATTTTGTAGGGAGTTCAATTCACTAACCATATTATGGGATATAAAAGGCAAGGCACATTAGTAAAACAACTTCAATGCATTTGTTTTACATAAATTTATGTATTATTATTTATTTATAAATAATCAAATTCCTACTCTATTATTTATTTTATTATAAAAATAATAACTTTAAATTCTGCATATTTACAGAACTAAATCAAATATGAAACTACGAACTGAAATCTTCTTCGTATTAAGAAAATCTCACACCCCTGTTTTCTATAAAAGTGTTCGGATAGTTTTAGAAAAAAATTGATATCTAAATTGAGTTTCATTATCTCTAGCTGACAATAAATGTTCGATTATTCTTTAGATATTTTTACACATCATTTAACTAACATTTTCTGCATTTCTACAGAGTTTTTATGCTTTTTGTTCGGTCGAAAACAAGGTATATTTAATCGTGGATCCATTTTCTCAACATCGTTCACGCCAGTTAAATAGCTTACTATTAACGCGACTATAATTGATAGAATTGATGAGAAAAATGTATAAAATAAAAACGACAATTTATACATGAAAAATGGTTCTTCTTTTGTTGTTCCAGTTAACCTAAAACATTTTATATATATTAACTTGTATGAAATATTTATCTGGTGAATGTATGATGGACAAGAAAGTTGTTGCATGTTGAATGAAATATTGGTGAATATGAAGGTGAGAGATTGCATAAAGAACATAGTATCACTAGGAATAAATGGATGGATATGATTGAAGGTTTGTTACGTGAACGAAAGATGAAACGAGCTTGTTTCAAACTGGACAGAAATTAATTGCAGGATGCATATAATGAATAAATGTCCAGTGAATGTTTCAAGGGTTCGTGCCACCTCATTTCATGGCATGTCACATGATCTAATGTAGTAACATACGTATTATTTATTGAAGTAGACATGGATGTAAAAGTAGAATTGAATAAAATATTGTCAGTATTATTTGAAGTGCAGTTCTCTGTGGAAACAGGTACTAAAGTTCCCAAACAAATACGGCCTATGTTTCACGTTAAAATAAATTCACGGTATTTGTAAGTTTTGTAACAATTCATAATATGCTAGATAATTGTTATCAATATACAAATAGATTTTATGTTTATCGATAAGACAAGATAAGTAAATATTTTAAAACTGATTGACCAGTTACGTAAGATAACTGCTAAAAACATGCTGCCTTTCACATTTTTGTTGTGTGTGCTTAAAAACAGCTGTAGACTACTAAAAAGTAAACTCATTAGATTCTGATGACGTTAACTTTCGACATAAACTGAATTATTGTGTTTATAAGCATGTAAGTACTTTTAAAATGAATTTGACAGGTTTTACATGTTAAAATATGTTATAAGAATATTTACTAAAAGATTTACCTCGCAAATTTGTTGAAGATGTTATATTGAGCTAAGAATCGCGTACGATTCCAGAATCACTTCTTTTGATCCATAATTATTTGTTTGATAAAAATTTAAATATTACTAAAAACGTACGTATCTTAAATTTTACAATTAGTTTTCAACTTTTGTAACACAATTTAACATTAAATATATCTTACACATAAACAGCCCGATTCTCATAAAAGTTTTAGCTAATCCTGAATTTTGGAATAGTTAATCTTATTCTAGTCCGATATAAAAAAGTTAATCTAAATCACTTTCCGAAAACCAATTGGTAACAAGATTATATTAAAGTTTATTTAAACTTTTTTGAAAATATGGTTTAGGGAAATGCAGCTAAGCGTTACACCACCTAGCGGTAATTTTTAGAACTACTGTATCAAGGACTCATTTTGAACTGTATTATATATTAAGCCCCTGACACATATAGCGTCAAGACTCCGAGTCTACCATTTGACTGCCAAAAATAGAAACGCCTCTATTTTCAGCAGTCACGACTGCCGAAAACCAACTTTATTATGATACTGGTTTTTTCCCTATCTTCCTTTGTTGTTTGACGTATGAATTATTATTGTTTATGTTCTTGTTTGATTTTTGTACATTTTTATGTTAAATTCATTTACTTTATACATAGTTAGAAACTTTTAAGTTTTCATATTTCATTTATAATTCAAGTCATTTTTTTTTAATTTATTTTTTTGTTTTATATATCCTAGTTTATAGTTTTTATATTTCTTAATAATCGACAAACATTTTAAATAATACATTTAAGTTTTTATATTTCATTTATAGTTCATATAATTTTTTTTTTAATTTAATTTTTTGTTTTATATTTCGTAGTTTATAGTTTTTATATTTCTTAATAGTCGATAAATATTTTAAATAATACAAATTAACAAATAACACGTTAAAATCAACAAATATTTATTTCTGACTGTCAGAAACACCGACTCTATATGTGACACCTGTTTTGGACGTGACTCTCAGTTTTTCAGCAGTTTGTAGCAGACTCGGAGTCTTGACGCTATATGTGCCAGGGGCTTTAGATACAGATATTTTGAAATATTTTCTGTGTGTTGATAAAATATATAATGTAGAACGATTATTACTGCGTACCAGGATGTAAAAAAAACATCCAGATGTATCTTTTCATGTATTGCCAAAGAAAGAAATACAAAAAGCAAAATTTGAGACAAAATTTAGGGTTGCTGAATTAATAGATAAGCATGCAGCATGAATTATGCGATTAAAAATAAAGGAAAACAGTTAACCCGCGTACGGTAGTATGTTTCCTACATTTCACAAAAAATTATTACATTATTATTTCAACTTTTTCAATAGTAAAAGAATATTATTTCAGGAATGTGTACGTTATCAGGGATATGTCTTAGGACCAAAAATAATATTTTTACTTCAATTGTCATGGTGATAAATAATAATAATAACCTGTGTTACTTCATACGAAAACTGGTATTTTTATTCTTAATGAAACAAATAACTCTTTTTTATGGTAAGTAGTTAATCAAGTAATATGTAAATAGAACTGTTGCCAAATAAAATTTCTCACTGTACATCTCAAACGAAATGCAATACCTATTAATTTGCTAAAGGCAAAGAAAATACGATAAATAAATTGAAAATAATGACAGAATTTTGGGAATGAAAAAATCCATTGATATACAAAATTTCGCACAAAGTGAACATTAAAACGCTACGCATAATAATGTCAAAATAGAGAAAAGTCACGATACAAATACAATAGAAGAGACAGAAACAGTAGATACTATAATAAATTTATTAAATAATCAACCGAAAACGTTTGGAAACTCTGATGTACAAGTAAATATTTAATAAATATATAAAGAGCACTTAACCATCTCAGGCTTAAGCCCCTGGCACATATAGCGTCAAAACTCCGAGTCTACCAGACTCGGAGTTTTGACTGCCAAAAATAGAAACGCCTCTATTTTCAGCAGTCACGACTGCCGAAAACCAACTTCATTATGATGCTGGTTTTTTCCATATCTTCCTTTGTTGTTTGACGTATGAATTATTATTGTTTATGTTTTTGTTTGATTTTTGTACATTTTTATAGTTAAATTCATTTACTTTATACATAGTTAGAAACTTTTAAGTTTTCATATTTCATTTATAATTCAAGTCATTTTTTTAAATTTATGTTTTTGTTTTATATATCCTAATTTATAGTTTTTATATTTCTTAATAATCGACAAACATTTTAAATAATACATTTAAGTTTTTATATTTCATTTATAATTCATGTATTTTTTTTTTAATTTAATTTTTTGTTTTATATTTCGTAGTTTATAGTTTTTATATTTCTTAATAGTCGATAAATATTTTAAATAATACAAATTAACAAATAACACGTTAAAATTAACAAATATTTATTTCTGACTGTCAGAAACACCGACTCTATATGTGACACCCGTTTTGGACGTGACTCTCAGTTTTTCAGCAGTTTGTAGCAGACTCGGAGTCTTGACGCTATATGTGCCAGGGGCTTTAGAAAATTTTGATATACGAGTACTAATTTTTATTCTAAATTCTAGAGATTTAATATATAGTGACAATCATATAAATAAATTAAATATAAAAGAGAGAGTTATTTTGTGTTTTATAATATTAAAGTGCGATTTAAGTTTTATAGTTTTAGAACGTCAAAAATCTATCCTGGATAAAGTAGTTCGCGACGTGTTCCAGATGGCGCAGCGATCTTAATTTTATTTGCCTATTGCTCTTGTAAAGTTTTTTTATAAATATTTTGTGGTCGTTTGTAAAAAGTGTGATAACAGTGTTCGTGTACTTAAATCTCGTTTTTCAGTTTGTACACTCGCACGTTATCTTACACTTTCGATGCTTGTTATGTAATATACTATTAGATAGTTACCAAACAGTTTGAATAAAATAACTTTTTTTCTATTATTACTGTTGATATGAACTGTAACACGAGGAGGTATGAGCATAAGAGCGAATAAGTTAAAATCTGATAATAATATAAATTTGATGCGAATGTTACTTACTTGTTGTGTGAATTCCTTTCTTGTTGTGAACTAAAACTATGGACTGGCAAATCGTTGCCAGTTAGAACACACAAATCACTTAATTGAGAACTGGTGAAGACTTAGTTAATTGAAAGGGTTAATAAAACGAACTTTGATATTTAGACGTAAAATATTGTTAAATTAATATGGATAAGACATAAAACACTTGGATAAAACTAATATGTATGAAAATAGATTTGATTATAAACTATGAATTTAAGTAATTAAAATAAAGCTTAACTGACTGACTTGGCTATCCCATACACTTGACATCCTCTGGGTAAAACTACCCACATCTGGAATCCATTTCCACAGATGTCTCAAGTATTTGGGGCTGTGTAATCTGACACAAAGGCACTGCCGATTTTGTGAACACGGAAAGTTTCTAGCATTCTAGAAAATCAACTAATAACTGTCACTTTTATAAGTTAAATATCCTATATTTGAAAACCTAAAGTTTTCGCATTCACACGAAAGGCCATGTGTCCACGAGTGTCAAATTACACGAAGCCAAGCTTTTATCTAAAGCAACATACAATAATGAGATAGCTCATATTGTTACAGAACACTTAATTTGTTTAATTTTTATCTTTTACATTTATAATGTTGAAATGACATTTTATTGTATCTTTTCAATTATCATTTAATCCATAACATATCTAACATTAAACACCCATTTATATAAAAAAATATCATTTCCAAATTTCTACTTTGAAATAAAAAAAAAAAGAATAATAATATTTCTTGTACAAACAAACATCAACTAAGTAAAGAAATTATTGAATTATTATTAACTAAATTACGCCAATTAGATAGCAGGTAGTTAATTGGCTAAAGTATTAAATGAAAGTGATGTAAATAATAATAAATAATGTAAAAATACGAAATGTATATTGCAATTTGAGTTTTATATTGTTACATTGTTGAAAATTTCAATATTTTTACTAATTAATGAAAAACTGATTTAAATTTTTTTAAATCCCTGGTCAACACTGATATCAAATTCATCGATCGACGATGCAAGCTCGCCTCTAATAAGTTTATTCTTTCAGAAACACCATCAGAAAGATGTATCCTCCACTGCACTATGACTCAATCTTCTTAATATCCACGCAGACATCCAACTCGGTTTTCCAGGATCGCAATTTTTTCTTCTTCACCACGATGTGCCAGTCACACCAATCATCGTAGCCACATCAGCTGTGAAGATGTCAGCCGCACCTCGCAGCGAAACTCACTCAACCGCTCACTTGACACCGGGATGTAGTAGACAGTAGCGCCCCAATCCCAACCAAATCTGTGTTGGTCGCCACTGTTAACTTTTTCCTTATGCTGAATTTAGTTTGCACTTTTCTTGTCTTAGAAAACAGATTTATTTTTCACATGAACAACAGAAAACGAACGTTACGTTTCGTTTACCATACTTATCCACTTATCTTCTTCGCGAACAAAAACAAGTTCTACGCAACGTCACTCCGCGCGCTTTTTAAACTCTAGTGAGTATAAAAACTTGCTTCAACAGGAACACCGTCACCTTCCACATCGCAATTGACAATTTGTCTTTGATTTATTTATTCATTGATAATTTGTCTTTGTATTATTCATTCATTGCTATTCAGCAGTTTGCGATATTTGTCGGTAGATGGCACTGCATGGTTCTCCGTAGCACTCATGTCATGATACCTTCTTTAGTATTCTTAACATCTGTCAGTTTAGCTTACATAGTACCACAGTTCACTAGTCCCTAGTTAGTCTAGCTGGATAATTGGTCGCACCATAATGATGAGCTCCCAAAGAGCGAAACGCGTCTATGATTAAAGCTGAACTGACTAGCCTTTGATGATGACCTAATTTGGTGGAACTTTGACAAGTATTGGAAATTTTTTCCTTTTTTTCTTTTTTTTATTGTCACCCGTTTCACTGTCACGGTGAACGTGGTATCGTTGTGGCCGCCCAGCACGTCCAGGAAGTTGTTGATGCGGACTCCTGGATCGCCAGGCAGTCTCGAGGCGTCACTTGTACTTCCTTCGTCATCTGTTCAGTATTTCACTTGATATCTAAACTAAAGCAATAAATCTCAGCATCTACAGTCGTTCCCAGCAATCTAACTATGTGGAAGATCATTCTAGCAACAAGAGAAAACTTCGTATACAACAAGGACATCATCTGATATGACAAGATGATGTAATTAAGCATGCTCTGGCGATGTCATGAATCAAAGTTGTCGTGTTGTTGAGTATGCTATTCGGGTATTGTTTGCGGCAGTGCGCCAACATGGCCGCCCTGGATCCTAGCCAAGCGCAGTGGGCGGAGCCGAGCACCGGGCAAACATATTGCCGGTGATTGCATACTATTTCGTGTTCGATGACCTCATCTTCTTCGACGTAGGACAATGTCTCGATACAGCCAAACCCTCAGTAATTGCACGGGAACTTCAATAGTTGTGCCGTGGCTTCATACTAAATATTTCTAGTAGCCGGGCGCACGCTGCCGCCCCGTCGAGTTGCAAGTACGTTTCACAACTTCTGCACTTTAAAACTTCCAAGCACTTCCGCTAGGATGGCCATAGTCGGATGAAATTCTAAGAGCTTGAATTAAACTGCTATTAATTTTGACGCTTCCTATACCACCATGATACAAAATAGCGTCATAGACAAGCTATTACGATAACAAAGATTCTCTGCCAAATTTTCAATAAAAATATCTTTATTTATCGAAAACCTGCTTTCTGAAAAAGCATTTCCATGAGACATAATCAAAATCATTCCCATGAATAGTCGCAAGTTATCGAAGTCTTCTGGTTTTGGGATTATGCTAATCCAAAAATCGTCAAGTCCTGATTTGAAGTCGTTTTCAGCAACTGAACTGTAAGGAAAATCGTTCCAGCGGACACAGAAACCTTTGTGTGCAACAAGAAAATCATTTGAAATGCCAAGATAATGTAATTACGCATGCTGACTCTGGCGATGTATTGGGTCGAAGTTATCTTGTTTTTGAGTAACATGGCCGCTCTGGGGCCCAACTTGTCGCAGCGGGCGGGGCCGAGCAACGGGAAATCATACTGTCGGTGTTCGCACACTTCATCGTGGCCGATCATCTCATCTTCTTCGACGTAGAACAATGTCTTGTTGGAGCCAAACTCTTGGTAATTGCACGGGAACTTCAATAGTTGTGCCGTGGCTTCATACTGAATATTTCTAGTGGCACGCCACCACCCCGTCGAGTTGTAAATACACGGGACCTCGAGACAAATACGGTTCAAACTTCTGTACTTTAAAACTTCCAAGCACTTCCGCTTTGATGTCCATTTTGTTTTACTCTTTTTTTCTTTTTTTCCTGACTTTTATGTTTGATTGTGAATCATAAACTGAATATATATTATAAATTTGGTTTCAGACAAATTCACAAGAATCAATCCGTAATTTAGGACATAAACAATATTTGACGAGTAACGATATTAAGATTTTTTTTACATTCTATATAATCTGCTTTATTTCTAATACTACTTCTTCAACTTTTTTTCCAGTCTCGTCTAGGAGTTTCGCCCTCTTTTCTGCAAGTGTTCTTAGCATTTCTGTGTTACGTCGTTTCCTCATTTTTCTTTAGAAATGTCATCCTCTTTCTCCTTCTTCTTCAGGGCATCATAATAACGATCGGATGAATTTCTAAGACCGTGAATTAAACTGCTATTACTTTTGACGCTTTCTATACCTCCATGACACAAAATAGCGTCATAAACAAACCGTTGACCTAGCAAAGATTCTTCTGCCATCTCTTTATTTATCGAAAACCTGCTTTCTGAAATGGCATTTCCATGAGACATAACCAGAATCATTCTCAGGAATAGTCGCAAGTTATCCAAGTCTTCTGGTTTTGGGATTATGCTATCCAAAAATAGTCAAGTCCTGATTTGAAGTCGTTTTCAGCAACTGAACTGTATGGAAAATCGTTTCAGCGGCCACAAAAACCTTTGTGTGCAACAAGAAAATGTAATTACGCATGCTGACTCTGGCGATGTATTGCGTTGAAATGATCTTGTTTTTGAGTACGCTATTCGGGTGTTGGACGTGGCAGTATGCTAACACGGCTGCTCTGGCGCCTAGCTAGTCGCAACAAACGGGGCCGAACATCGGGCAAACATACTTGTACACTTCTTCGTGGCCGATCATCTCATCTTCTTCGACGTAGAACAATGTCTTGATACAGTCAAACTCTCAGTAATTGCACGGGAACTTCAATAGTTGTGTCGTGGCTTTATACTAAATATTTCTAGTAGCCGGGCGCACGCTGCCGCCCGTCGAGTTGTAAGTACACGGGACCCCGAGACAAGTACGTTTCACAACTTCTGCACTTTAAAACTTCCAAGCACTTCCGCTAGGATGTCCATAATTGTTTTTTCATGACCGACTGTATACCTAGTTATATTAAAATCTGGTTCATTATGATGTCATGAATTTACTGTTCACCAAAATACACTGGTTTGAACCACAATTTTTAATATTTCATTTGAATATGGTCAGCGCTGCCGCGGTGGTACATTTATACCACATGTGGTACATTTTTATTTAAATGGTACGGAGATACTACTTTTTTAATATTTTATACAAATGTGGTACTTTTCTAAAATATATTTCAAGTTATAAACCAATCAGCTGATTGTTGAGATGTACACAAAATTTTGTTCTTTTGTTTGCGCTATGTCTTATTACAAAAAAGAGCAAATTATGTGTAATTTATATTATATTTGTATAATAAATGGTATATTTATATTTTTCTTGTTATTTATTTCTAACCTATTTATATATTTACATGTTTAGTTTGAAAACATCATCTCAGTACTTAAATATTCAGTGTTAGCACTAAACATTTAAGATTGCTGTTGATTTTTTGAAATTGAACATGTTTGACTTTCGTAATTTATAATTTCTGGTTCTGGGCCATTTGTATTACCCACCAAAACTAAATTTAGTTCCTTGTACAAGCACCTAGGCACTACTGTCGACAGATTTAGTCACATGTTTGTTAAAGAGAGCGCATTCTATTCTACTCTCTTTTCTATGATGGCAGGATATCGCTACTGTCGCTAATAGACCATATTACTATCTATAGCGCCTCTACCGGCAAATTTAAGAAATGAAAAAAGCGTGCCAGGGTGACAATTTTTTTTTTCTATTTTTTCCATATATGTTGGCAATACTAATGTTTGTGACGCCATGTGACTCGAACAGTGATGCATATGCGCATGTGCGCATAAATTGTGACAGTTTTATTGCCGCCAGTTTGAAGTTAATATGAAATCTTTAATTTGAAATGTTAGTCTGTTTACTATTCTTGAGAAAGAAATGAAAATATAGTCCCTTATTAATTAATGAATTCAAATTACAATCCGGGACGCAACAATTGTAACCAGGCATTTTTCAAACAAATTTCACACTTCGCAAAACAATCACAACAAAAACGTAAGTTTGAGGTTATCAGCCAGTGACAGATGACAGAAGAGCAAATTGGCGCTTAAAATTTTCAAATTTTAATATTTATTTTAATATTAATGTATTGATAGTAAAAAATTAAATATAACTTGCATAAAAAAATTATCGTTCATTTACGTATAGATAAAATGATATTTTACTTTAAAAATACAATTTTTTCCATAAGAATACATTGGTTTCATTTTAGCTGTACTTCCTAGTATATGATTGGTGCATTATGAGCATGCGTATTGAGATAGTAATATGGTCCATATATACGGCTGCGTGCCAAATATATATACAATCGTGAAGAAAATAGCAACACTCGTATGACATTATCGACGAACTTGTATAGAGCTCGACAAACCAAATTAAAATCGTGGCAGAAATGCTCTTTAACTCCACCCATTCAGGTATATAACGAATGTCGTGGTTCAACTTTGGCGCGAAAGTGAAATATACAGTTTCAAGGAAAACACTTGTATACTCCATTCCCTGTATGAAAACGATGACGTCACATTCGGTATCCATGTGATTCAAGATTTTGTACTTAAAACGTTTACATTGGTAAAAAATTGACATTTTCGAAACATAACCTAAAATGTAAATGTCAAATTAAAATATTTATTACTTTATAAAAATTAATTAGTTTATAATGAAACGAAATTCTGCATATATTAAATAAAAATCAAATATAAATTTATCTTAACGCACGAAAAATATTATCTACCTTATTATAATATGTAATTTTGTAAAATAAAACTCAAAGGAATATACATATTTATATGTAAATATTATTATTATATATAAATAAAAAATATTTGAAAATACAAAATACAATGCACATTACCTCTTGTACTACAGTTAAATTAATTAAAGATCCTCTAACTCCAGCGCAAAATAATCATGAATATGACAAACGCATTTCTGCATTTGATTACCCAAAATCGGCCTGTAAAAAATATCGAAAACTTTTTGGAACATGAGTTATAGAAAATGAAATGTTCTACAAAAAATGTGCTATGGAATTTTCTCATAAAGTTGATGGTTGCGTCGGAAAATTAGAAAAATATAAAAATTTAACATCAATCAAACTCTATCGTTAAATAACTTTTGAAAAAATAAATATATCAAAAATTTGTAAGAGACCTTTTTTGTAGAGCGTTAAATTTTCTACAAGAATATGTTTTGATCATTTCAAAATAATTTTCCTAACGTGAGTTACAAAATTCCAAAGTCCAAGAGAACGTTGTTCCCATGTTATTTAAATGGGAAATTGAAATTTACGATGCGGCACCTCTTAATATTAATATTAAGAGCTCTAATTTTCACAGGATTTTTTTTTACCATTTCCAACAACATTTTCGATATAATTATGAAAAAAATTAATTATCGATTTTTTTGAAACAGTCTAATATATATATTATAATAATAATAATAATAATTAAGCATAAATAATTCAAAATATTTAATTTTTGTGATAAGAATCATATTGACAGTAGACTACGTATCCAAGGTTACAAAAAATCAGGTAAAGTCCTTTTCAGAGTGCTTTGTACTTTTCCGGACTGTTTTTTTTTTGTAACTTTGGGTAGGTATTTTACCTGACTGTCTTGGTAAAAATCTACTTTTCTTTGTAAAATTGGGCAGGAAAGTATGCACTTTCTTGCTGATTTCAGGAAAAATATATTTCTAATGACTACCAACCTAATAGCCGAGACTGACGACGAAAGTTAATGATAATTAAACTCTAATTCTTAATTTAACATTTCGTATATCGTATTTCAATTATATTAATGATCATTACACACGTAATTTCAATTGTAAAGATCATTAAGTCATGATGATGTTTTAAAAACATAGACGTAAGCATTCGACAATAATAGCAACACTGATAACATCGAATTTTTCTTAATTTTAACCACAACAATGTCAGAAATTATTAATGTTTTAAATTTCACGGTTTTATTAAATCAAACAAAATTATTATATTTATTACAACAGTTAAATTATAAAATACAACATACAAGGTTATGTCTAAATAATACAGTAAAAGAAAACAGGAAAACTGTGAAATGTCTCACCATACGAGTACACTGCTCAAAAAAAAAAACCGGTCACCTAAAGAATCCCAAAAAAACGTCACTTTTCAAACCTCTGTCAATTTGTCAGTTTTGAAGCAAATTGGATGAATTTTTTTTCCGAAGTAGCCCAAAGTCTAATCTTTGAAAAGCTGTGAATTGATTTTGACTAACCTCCCTTTCCCTTCCCCCAGCCAACCCCTAACGAGAACACCTTTTTTTCTAAAAAAAAGGTGATTTTCTAAGCTTTCTATGGGAATCACCAGCCGTCAATTGACAAAACTGTTTACAGATAATGAAAATATGGACATTTTTGTTACTGGAACGTAAAATAACATCAAAATCGGATGATTTTTAAAAAAGTTATGATTTTTTGAAAAAAAGAGACATTTGCAGAGGTTGGCATTCAATTGTCCATACGGACACTCAAACTGTATATTTAAAATAAAGAAAAACGTTGGATAGAACGTAAAAGTGCATTCTGGGAAGATGACAAAACTTTAGAATGAATAGATCAGCGTTTGCACAATTAATTGACAAAATACTTTATTTAAAAAGAACAATTATAAATATGAGAAAAGCAATTCTTTTGGATAAACGCGTAGCAATTGCAACTTATGCTCTTGGTTCGTCTGCAGAATACAGAACCATATCAAATTTGTTTGAAGTGGGAAGAACAACAAGTGAGTTGGTAATTGTTTTGCAAAGCAATCTGCAACACTTTGCAAAAAAGGAAGGAAATGTCGTCCTGCGCTTGTGTTTGAAAGTAAATTCCACACAATGGGCTTCTGAACCTAGTTTTTATTATTATTTTTTGTTTATGAAACTACATAATAAACTATGTATGACGATCAGTGAAAACGCTGGTTGAAAATTCTTTATATTATAAGAGATATGATTTTTGAAGTTTTGTGTTGTAGTTGTTACGTCCCAAGTTCGTTTCAGTAGTACTTAACTTGTTTCGTTCAAAGAGTATAAATAATATACCATTGAATTCGTGAAAAATAATCTTACTATGTTGAAAATCATATTTTATAGAAGTTGCAAGCCCAAGAAAACTAAATTAAATTATTATTATAAATATACAACGTGTTAAACACGTACATACAATAACGAACCGTTTGAAAAACCAGTGCTGAGATGTCATAGTTAGTTACGTTCTACTCCGCGTATGTCTCTTATTTACCGCGCGAAAATACTTGTGGCCAATGAGAACCTTCCGGACATGTGATGTCACTATATTTATAATCGCTTTTCTCTCTGATGTAAAACATTATTTTTAACTAATTCTTTCACTAATAGCTATTATTCAATACATATTTTATGTTTTTATGCTTCATTCTTGTTATTTCGATTATGGTTCAGAAGCCCATTGCAGTTAAACACTCTATGTTAGATCACAGCCGACAAACATTTTTACCAATTAAAAAGCTATCCCTGTGGCTCCCCCACCACTAACATCTTTGGGGGCCGTGATTTGATGGCTGGTAACCGTACTTCACGCGCATAAATATATCACTTACCGAGATCTGCTTCGGCAGAGTGCCACACCTAGTATTGGGTAGAAGGCGTGATGATATATTTATTTATATTTTATTTTAAGTATTAACATTATACAAATAAGAAAATGAAAGTTATTTTAAATTCATTTATTGACATTTTAAACCAGTATATTTATATTACAATATTCTGTATTACAAAAAACACTAATATATATTTATATTACAAATTCAATTTAATACAATATTATTTTATTTCATGTACGTGACCTTACAGCTGATGTTAGAACCTTGCGAGTAATCTAGGAGACGATGTTGAGCTTGCAGAAGGTGATAAATATATCAATTACCGAGATCTGCTTCGGCGTGCGGATATATTTATATATTTTTATTATATTTAATTCATCTACAGAAACAGTTAATACAGAAATCATTGCTGTTACAGTTGCTATAAAGAAAATTGACCCAGAAACAATTTCTATGGGAACGGTTGCTATGGAAACGGTTGCTATGGAATCAGATGCTATGGTAACTGTTGCTATGGAAACGGTTGCTATGGGAACAGTTACTATGGAAATGGTTATCATGTAAACGGTTGCTATGGTAAAGGTTACTATGATAACGGTTGCTATTTTTCAAATGTATCTATATAAAACAATTTTTTTATTCATGATTTATTTCATTAAACACCGGTACAACATTATTTCTAACTACAAACTCTGAATATTTAATACTATTATGGATACGTTTATGCCTCATCATATGTGCTTTACTTATAAACTGTTTCCGACATATTGGACACTCGAACTCTTTGATACCACTGTGAATCTTTTCATGCTGTGTTAAATGTACTTTATGTATAAATTTCTTTTGACAAATCGTGCATTCATAATTCTTAACACCGTCATGTGTTTTCAAATGTGATATCAAACTGCACTTGTATGAAAACGATTTTTCACAAATTGAACATTTGAACTCTTTAACACCTGTGTGACTATTTTCATGCTGCACTAAATGACTCTTACAACGGAACTTTTTACTACAAATTGAGCATTCGAAGTTTTTAATATCAGCGTGTGTTTGTAAATGATATTTTAGCGAATTTTGATGTACAAACTCTCGACTGCAAATTGTACATTTGAATAATTTAAAAGTGTGCTTCTTCACCTTACTTTGTACTGTCACTGTCATCTCTGTACTGCTATTATTACTATCTGTTGTTTGATTTGTATTTTCATTGTTGTTGTTATTATTTGGTAAATTTGAAACTGTTATTGACATTTCTGGTGTATTCAATTTTGAAATACAAACTTCTGGTTCTGGTTCTGGTACGGGTTCAATTGAAACTGGTTCGCTTTTTATACAATTTACAAATTCAAAATTGTATTCACTGTCAGGTGTAACAAATTCTTCTTTTACTTCAATGTTATCATCGTTGCTAGGTAAATTCTTCATTTGTTCTTCGCCAGGTATCAAATGTGAATAATTTTCAGTTTCTAATGATGTGTCAGGATGGTGTTTTGTTTCATTTTCATTAGCAACTGTTGTCACACTTGGATCTTTTTGTTGTTCAATTTGTTGTCCGTAAGTAACTTCGACTGGTAATATCTGCGTGTTGTTGCATGTTGTTTGTAGTTTATCTTGTGGTATTATATCAGTTAGTTTTACAGATAAATGTTTATATGACTCGTCCGATATTTTTAAATTTCGGAAATAGTCATTTAATAGAGCATTATTTTGTAAACAATTCTGTTTAAATTTGTAGAAACAGTTGACATTTTTTAGACACATACTACATATGTATTTAGGGACTTCTGGTTTAATGTCAAGCTGTAAACAAGAAAAGAAAAACAATTAATATAACATACAGAAGGTTACAAGCCGTTCCAATTAATTTTAAAGACAAAAAAGGTTTCAAATAAAAGGTTAAACTAATTCATTCCAAAAGTAGAATAAAAAGGTTTACGTTATAGTGACCTAGACACCACAAGTGGACATGAAATACGAGCAGACCGGAGTGAACCAATATGACATTAAAAATTATTAGCGATTTTTACAACATAAGTTAAACTGACTACATACCTACTAAGCGAAGAAAATTATATTCTTTAAAAACTGTCATTTGTGTAGTTAAGGTTATGTTTACTTACAATGTCAGACAAACAATACTTGATTTTAATATCCAGAACTATCCCATCGTTATCCTCAATTAATACACTTTTGAGATTTTTATTGTTATTAAGACACAGTGAACAAAAATATAAGTACATTATGTACAATTCACTATTCCTACCTATCTGTCAATAACTAGACCATTACGCAAACAGTGTTGCCAACTATAGTATGGAAACGTTTCAAATTTTTTTCCATTTTTGTTATTGATTTTGATTTATAGTTTGTTTGGAGAGAGATTATGGCGAGGTTAGTTGTAGACATTGAATTAAAAGCCCTTTGTTGGCTGTTCTTGACAAACATTAAGGCCAAAACATAGTTGAATATAAAACAAATAATACAATAATTAAGATTACTGAACTGTCAAGATCAAATTTTATTTTATTTTCATAACTATCTGATATTTGACAAAAATGTCACAATTTTATTTTTCAAATATCTAAAGTACAGCAGTTGTTAATTCAAATACCAATGGCGGCGCTGCGAGCAGTCTCATAGAGTACCTGTATTATCTAAGAGTATGGACAAGAGATCCAAATCGAATTTTGTATATACAGTTGATGTCGTCCTGCACCGTGATACTGAATTTTGTTTCGACAAATTAACGAAATGCACGTTGGTACCGTTTTCTTGACAAGTAGCAAAATATTATTGTATCTATAATTCATAAAAATAGTGTAAGGAGTTTTTCATGTAAATATTATATTGAAAAATGCATTAACTCTGATGTATTATTATTTCCAATAATTTTAGATATGTCTAATAACATAAAAAATAATAATTTTAAATATGAGCTTATCATATCATTTACAATACTTCTCCGATCACATCCCCGTTGCGTAGAATCTTAAAGTGACTGTTGAGATCGATTTATTCAACTTAAAAGATTTTGAACTGGGTTCATATCGATTGATTACTTATGTAACCTTGGAAGTTGTTTCCAAAATTTGTTGGTGTATTTCTGTATCTGAAATGGAACTAAATCGATTTTTTTTTCACACATTTTACAAAAAAGCACCTAAAGAGATTATTCCCGGAAATAATCACGAGTTTTATTCTCAGTATAATGACAGGATTGGTCAAAACGCATACACGTGACACACAATTAAGCATTTCATTGGTTTTGAGAAACGTCAAAAAATAATCATTCAAAAAATATTTAAAGACGATAATGCATTCGGGAAATTATTTAGATGCAAAATTATCATTCAGGAAAATTTTCAATCGAGAAATACAAGAAATTTGCATACGAGAAAATTTTTATTCGGGAAAATGGAAATAATGCAGAAAAATGATCATTCCGGAAAAAAATAATAAATAAATAATCGGGAACTTTTTTAAATTTCCATGATTTGCATTTCTGTGTATAAGTTGTATCGTTATTAAATAAAATTTTCATGAATTTTAATGTAAAATGTAACTTTTTTAAATATTAAAAAAAAATTCTCTGTCAAAAACGCTTTCCACGGATAACTGGATTCATTCTACCTGTAACATTTTATTTATGACACATCGTTACAATCATCATTAGAAATATTAGAAAATATTTATTGACAATTAAACTATGGAAAGTGAAAATTTAACATATTAGTTAAAAAAATTAATATTATCTTAGTATTATTTTGTACAATTTCTGTAAATAAGAATAAAAATATAAATATATTTAGTACAATTAAAATTCATAATAAATAAGCACTAAAAATCTATATTCAAATACATGTTTTACCATCTTTATAAATTAATTCATATTTATGAGTGTCTATTTTATGTAGGTGTATGTTCAAAATTATCTATTTAACTCTAGAAAACTCTAGAATTAATTATGAGTCCACACCGATAAATCGGAACAATCAAACAATGGCGAATTATACAACTGACTAGCGTTCGATTTGCAAACAATCTCACCTCAGTTCATTTCAACTGAGTTGAGATTGTCTGAAATGAGATGATATTTTTTCCATCACAAATCGAACGGGTTTTGACCGGTCTGAACTGAGTCGGTTACGTGACGAACGTTGTAGTATCATTTCGCGGACAACACATGATTTGCTTGATGTTTTTGTTGGCAGTTAGCTGTGAGACATGATTTATAATAACATGCACAATTTAAAAAAAATATTAAATAACTTCCAAATATTCAAACTACAAACAAAACATAACGAATTCTACCCCCACTCTAACTGAGTAGAAAATCTCAGTACGCACCAGTGAAATAGGTAGTGCAGCATCGGCAAGGGGGGAAGTGAGTGTCTCACTTGATCTCAGTTATGTCAGTGCAAATAGAACAGCACAAAAAAGCTGTCAAACCGAGGTGAGGTGAGATTAACTGAGATTTGGTGCAAATCGAACGCTACTTTATGTCGAGAGAAGGGAACTAAAAGAAAGAGACATCTGGCACTAGTTGACAGACCACGACTAACCAGAGCATACGTTTAACATACGATGTAGATTAAATGGCATATTAAAAATATGCTCTAATTGATCAACTAGTTCTTTCACTAATATATCTCTTTTTATTTTGTTCCCTTTCATTTATGCCCGGCGTGACGTAAGAATTTTAAATGTATAACTCGCCTTTAAAGTGAGAGCTCCAGATTTAAATAGTTTTCAAAACAGAGCACGGAAATACAATGGTAACATTTTTATTTATTTCCAAAATAAACAATTGAATAAATATAAAATATTTGAATAGGATGCGGGTACTCACGTGACACTGTGACGTTTTTGTGACGTAAAAACAGCTGTTCGAGCAAAGATCACTGCGCCACTTACAAAATGAACTATTTTTTTGTGGCGAGATTTGAAAAGAACGGTTCCTTTCAAATCTTGTTGGGCTGCGATCATTGCGCCACCTACAATATGAACTATTTTTTGTGGCGAGATTTGAAAAGAACGGTTCTATACAGCTCGTCCCAAAAAAAATAGTTCATTTTGGAGGTGGCGCAGTTATCTTTGCCCGAACAGCTGTTTTTACGTCACAAAAACATCAGTGTCACGTGAGTGCCCGCATCCTATTATCTGTTATAAAAGAACTTTTATGGGCAGTTGCATCAATGTTACATAATTTTAAATTTTTCTTAAATGAACAATCGAAATGAAATATCAAATGACAAATTTAACATTTCCAAATAAATTAATGTGCTATCTTTTTAAATAAAGGTACTTCTTGAAACTGAAAACAGTAATCTGATTTTCACAAGGATTTGATCAAACTTTTCGAAGCTATGACTCCCTTATGCTGGGTTGCAAGACAAAAATAAAGAGCTCTTTAGTTAAAGAATTGTTCATCTAGCAATACCGATTTTCTGAAATTTATTGAACTGTTAGTTACAAATCATCCGATAAAACATTTATGCAATCCAGCATGAGTGGCAAACATCACAAATTCTTTCCCGAGCCTCTCAACTTTTTTGTTGGTAACCAAGGAGATTTAATTACAGTGAATATTGCCCCATGACTTAAACAACCAATAGCGTTTCATTACGATAATTTTCTACATACAAAAGCTATATTCCATTTGCCACTTGGTTCACTTAAATCAGTTCAGATAAATTCGACACTTGACTAAATGAACTGAATTAAGCAAACTGATGCACTTATTCTGGTGAATTACTTCAAAGTAAATTATAATCTCTAATTCTTGTATTGGAAATAAAGTCTGCGAAGTAACCCGGCGAAATAAATAAGTAATCTGGTTCAGTAAATGTAAGTTAGATCTGATCCAAATGGCAAATGGAATACGCCTAATGTTGACAGTTTTACTCTATTTTTTTTTAGTTTCCTAACTAGGTTGTCTGACATATAATGATCAAATGAATATTTTATTATAAACATGTCAAAATATGCATTTTATACTTTTTTTTATTATTTTCATGGAGCAATATTCGTATAACACGTGCATTGAATATTCCCAGATTTTTTCCGCTGTTGTGGCTCTTAGGAAATTTGCACTCGTCTTGCACTCGTGTATATTTCCATAGCAAAAGAAGCACTCGTGAGTATAAAAATATATCAAATGTGATTTTTTTTGTGTTTTTGCAAATTACTTCAAAATTTCGTTAAAAACACGAGACTGAAGATTGTGTAAGCACCTTATTGGCTAATTCAATATAGCGTTGAATAATCGGTAATATTCAATGCACTAATTATATTGTAAGTGAAAATTTATCAATTATTAATTTCATCAGTGGAACATTATCAAAATAGCTTTTATTTTATTGCTTCATTTTCATATAAATTAGTGATTCTATTGGTTCCCACATATACGTGGTATTCTACCGTACTTGACAATCTCTGTAACCAAATGCAATATTTAATTCATAAAATGTGATGAAAATTTACCATTGCCTTTTCTGCATAACTTCCTTTATTTTCTAACTAGTTTTCATTATCTTTTATCGATCAATAAGTTAATTTTCGGTGTTTTGTGATCAAAATAATTTATGTCATTATTTCTATTAGACTTTTATAATTTTGTTTTCGAACAAAACTGTCTATAGCTGTATTCCATTTGCCACTTGGTTTGTTTAAATCAGTTCAGATAAATTAAACAACTTGGCTAAAGGAACTGAATTAAGCAAACTGATGCACGTATTGGGGTGAATTACTTCCGAGTAAATTAGAATCAGTAATTTTGGTACTGAAAATAAAGTCAGCAAACTAATCCAGCGAAATAAAAAAGTGATCTGCTTCAGTAAATGTAAGTTAGATCTGATACAAATGGCAAATGGAATACGCCTAATGTAACAAATATTACTTTCTAACCATACTAATAAAACATAAGTGTAATATAAAATTTTATCCACAACTCATAATTATAGGTATCGAAGAAGATTGGTCGTAACGTATAACGTTGATTCAGTTACATGTAGTTTCTCAAAATACGGTAGATCATGAAGTGGTTGCTAAGTTGTTTACAGTGTTTTATAGAATATAAAACACTAGTGTTTTATGAGCCATATAATTCAACTGAAAGCAGTGTAATAATGTCTTTATTATATGAGTTGTGGATAAAAATATTTCATATTAAATTTTACGTTCAAAAAGGTTTAATTTGTTATAAGCATGTCTCTGGTAGGTACGTCGAATTTGAAAAAAATTGTCAGACTAATATTCGTTATTCGGATATTCAAAATTCATTCAGATATTCGTATAATTATTGCATTTAATAATAAAATTAGAATAACAGTACCTAATTCTAAACTGCACTGAAATTTTGCAGCTAAACTAAATATATATATATATATATATATATATATATATATATATATATATATATATATATATATATATATATATATATATATATCTTAAATATTTATTAAGAACTATTCGGCAATTCGAACTATTCGTTCATTATTATTATTATTTCACTAATAGGCCTCATAAACTGTTTGAATATTCAAACTATTCCGGCTGTTTGGATATTTGAAATATTCGGATAGTCGAACTATTCGGAAAGCTGGACTATCCGGATAGCCAAAGCTGAATATCCGTTATGTAAATAACCGAATATTCAAATATCTGGATAAAATCAACATCCCTAGCTCTGTAGTACTTGATATTTGAAATATAAAATGTGACATTTTTGTCAAAAATCAGATAGCAAAAAAAAAGAGCAAAATCACATTCGGAGAGTTCAGCTCAACAATTAAGACAAGGAATTTTTGACTGAGCTGTCAATGAGATCTTATTTAATTTGTTTTTTTTTATTTTCATAGCTATCTGATTTATGACAAAAATGTCACATTTTATTTTTTAAATATCTAGTATTACAGACATGCTATGTACAGGGTGATCAAAAGGAATTGTTATAGTTGGCAATACAATTCCGGAGATGTTTTTATTCCACAGTTGGCACAACGTCAGATAAAGGCGGAAATACTATTTGGCATTTGTAATAAATACAAATAGGTTATGTCAGGTGTCTGACAGCAAATATAATTTTGACTTTTTAAGTAATAGAAATACTTTAGAAATAAATATAATAATAAATGTACTCAAATTTAAATTTTAAATGTCACTGTCAACAACAGGAAATGAATTTATGTATCAGGCTTACCAATTTCAAGTAGTTTTTTGATTGACAACTGTAACAATTCCTTTTGATCACTCTGTAGTATAACAAATTAAAACTTTTTAAACGTAAAATTTTATTTTAAATAATTTTTTTCTTGTGATTTTGCTCGAAAATAATGATTTTCAAACTGTGACCCCTCGAAAGGTTGTGAAGACATTGGAAGGGGGTGTCTTCGAATGCTACTTACAAATTTAAAAAAAAAAACATGTTTCCAGAGATTCATTCTATTGCACGCTTTCACTTAAATTTTAACGATTACTTACATGAAAAATATCAAATCAAATGTTTGACAGCAATTTTTGATAGATCATTTCGACAAAATTGTATTCATTTAAGAATTTTTGTTTATAAAAATTTAAGTAATGGCGGCGCAACTCTCCTCCGAAGAATTTAATACAAGCTTGATATTAAAATACAATGAATTCTTCAAATTATTCTACCAACATATCAAAAGTTCCTAAAAAATGGTACCACAGTTCTTACTATTGGAATTTACATTATTATTATTATTATTACAAAATGCAATATAGATCATAAAAATGTAAGAGAATCATCAAAGAATTTATTTGTGATTTTTGCCTCCAAGTGGGCCGTGGTTTCGAGCAGTTTGAAAACACTGCTCTAAAATGTACAGAAGAGTCAATATTTTAAAATCCAATTTTCCGCATTTCTGTGCAGACCATGTATATTATTTTTTATAACAAGTTATGTAAACAAGTAAGTAAAATGTATAAAAATAACATGCTAAATTATTCTGAACACAGAGTACCGAAATCTTGATGATAAATATTTGTCATTAACATATTAATCGAATTAAGATAGTCCCCTATATTCTGTAACCGCATCATTATCTGTTAATAATCGATAAGTTAATGAATACATTTATTTTTCATGATTTGTACTTGTACCGATTGTTATAATTTTGATATTGTATGATCAGAATAATTTACTCTAGCATCTTTATGTTATTTTCATATACTTTTTTATTGTATATGTAGCTGTTATAATAAAAATTAATGTAATAACAACTCAATGACAGTTTCGTAAAAAGTGGGGTTAAAAATGATATTTTTTATGCACAACCGGGCCGAAATTCATGTGTTTTAGCCCTAAAAAGTGGGCTTAAACACTTTTCTTGGCCCTAGGGCCACAAAAAATAATCTTTTGAATATATAATTAAATGTTATTTTGTTGTGCATAAAATATTGTATGTACCACGGGTGAAATTACCGTTTCTGACTCTGAACATGTTATTAGCACGAGGCGCAAAGCCTGTTTTCACCCTTGGTACATAAATAACTATTATATTAGCAGTTTCATACGAGATCAAAATTCATAAAAATAAAATAGAAAGAACAGAATAAATTATTTTAGTCACAGAAATTCGAAGTGGTGTTAATCTATAGAGCAATCATGAAAAATAGGGATTTTCATTAATTTATCGATCAGCAACGATAATAATTCAGTTACAGAATAAAGGGAATTGATGATTTTTAAAATGATTATTAAAAATAAATAGTTGTCATTATCATATTTTCCCCATTCTGTAATTTATTCTCTATCTGTTAATGATCGATAAATTAATGACAAACCTTATTTTTTTTATTAATCTGCAGATTTCCACCATTTCGGCATTCTGTGATCAAAATGATTTATTCTCTTACTTCTATTTTACTTTTATGCATTTTGCTCTCGTACAAAACTGCCAGTATAAAAATATATTATTTTTAACCATACTTTATGGATCTGTCAGTGAGCTGTCATTATATTATTTTTTATCAGGCAGATTCATAAAGCGGATTAGCGGTAACACCATTTTTTATTTCGTTTTTAACTCTTTTTTCAATGTACGAAACGAGTTTATTTGAACTTGAGTTAAAAAGAGAGTTAATTAGCATCAAATTTAGTTCATTTCTTTAATCTGTTTTAATTTGAAACAGCGTTATAGATAATATTAAAAAACGGTGTTAGCGCTAATCCGTTTTATGAATCTACCTGTATACAGGCTCGGTAAAAAGTTCCGGGACGGTTAAATATCTTGCGAAATACATATTGGATCCAAAAACAACATAATACGTATCAAATATTTTTCTAAAATCTATCCAATGATACCAAACTCGACCTCCACCCTAGCCTCCAGGGGGTGAGGCAGGGGGCAACTTTGTAATCTTAAATGGGAACACTCATTTTTTATTGCAGATTTGGAATTTTTTGAAAATTTTACATTAATTTGATCTACGATTCAAGTTATTTTTGTTCATGGAATTGATGTACACGAGCACAATGTAACAATCATTTTTTTTTTTTAGAATTTAGAATTTTTCTAGAATTCGTTTTAGTATTTAGAATTACTTGGGAAACCTAATGGGGACTAGTGACTGTCAATTTTGTGCTCGTGTACATCAATTCCATTCCCATTTGTGGCGATCACAGCGCCATCTGTAAACAATAATAACTTGAATCGTAGAACAAATTAATGTAAAATTTTCTAAAAATTCCAAATCTGCAATAAAAAATGAGTGTTCCTATTTAAGATTACAAAGTTGCCCTCGTCCCACCCCCTGAAGGCGAGGGTGGAGGTCAAGTTTGGTATCATTGGATAGATTTTTGAAAAATATTTGACACGTATTTTGTCGTTCTTCGATCCAATATGTATTTTGCAAGATATTTAACCGTCCCGCAACTTTTACCCCACCCTGTATAACAGGTACGTATATTAGCAAACAAAATACATGAATATAACATAAAAATGTCAAGGTAAATTATTCTGATCTGAGAATACTGAAATTGTGACCATCTGTATAATAACGATGAAAAATAAAAATTATCATTAATTTATCGATTACACTATGTAACAAAATTTGACTTTTTGTTCTGCCTAACTTTCTTACTACTTCAGCTCAGTTTCTGATACATAATCATTTAGGAAAATTATAGTCGCAAGCCGAAAAGTTTGCTTTTGCGCCCAGGGCGAATTTTTTTTCAAAACAAAAGTGTTTCCACGAATATGCTGAATGAACTCTATATAACCATAACTTAGTACTTGTTGTTTCTGACTAAACTTGAAAAAAACCCTCAAATTTCATGAAATTTCCCCTAAAAATCGGCAAATAAAAAATCGTAACTCAAATTTTACGGACAAATATTGATGTTTTGCTGTTAAGAAGCGTTATATGCTATTCGTTGGTTATAACTCACTTGTTTTTGCCATTTAAATATATTTGCGAAAAAATAGAAATTTGCGGATTTGAAAGCAACGATAAAACTATTTATTTAGTGTTGAAACCTAAAAGTATTCATTTTTAACTTTCAAGAGCCGAAAAGTTCACGTATTTTCATTGAAAAATTACAGAATGGTGTTAGTTTGAAAATTTAGACAATTTCACTAAAATGAGGAAATTTAGATTTTTTCACAAATATGTTTAAATGACAAGAACAAGTGAATTATAACCAACGAATGCCATATAACACTTCCTAATGAGTTACTCCAGGGATACAAACAGCAAAACATCAATATTTTTTCATGAAATTTGAGGGTTTTTTTCAAGTTTTAGGCGTACAACTTTCAGAATTCTGCTTGTATGCTACTTTTGGCACTTTGGCTGACTTCGCCATACATTTCTCTATAAGTTTAGTCAGAAACAACAAGTACTAAGTTATGGTTATATAGAGTTAATTCAGCATATTCGTGGAAACATTGTTGTTTTCAAAAAAAATTCGCCCTGGGCGCAATAGCAAACTTTTCGGCTTGCGACTATGATTTTCTTAAATAATTTTGTATCAGAAACCGAGCTGAAGTACTAAGAAAGTTAGGCAGAAACAGAAGCTGGGCAAAATCACTAGCAAAAGGAATTAAATTACAATTCACAAATCAAACAAATATGTTTTTGTGACAATTCACAATTCCATTTCATTTTCAAAGTGAATTAACTCACAAATCAAAGTGATTTGAGATTTATTTATGTAAAATATAAATCACAAACCTTTTTGTGAATTGGGGCTTGAGGCTTAAATAACATTTACAAGTACTAAATATTATCAATTTAATTAATATTTATTTTTTTTTAAATATTAGATGCATTGTAATATGCCAAAGATATGGGCACAACCGAATGAAATAATGATATAAGTAGATATGTTCAAAGGATTTCTCAAATAAATGTAATTAAATGAATGACAAGTGTTGGCATGTTTACATTAAATTTGTACCTGGTTTTAAATTGAATTACATTATAACAGTTCAGCTTTTAAAACTACTGTAAACAAAGATTCTTAAAAATACGAATTTTCTTAGTAAAAATGTACAAAATGTCTACCAATTTGAAACAAATGTTCAACACGAATTAGTTCACAGATCAACAGTTACAGCCAGAAATGTAACATTTAAACGTGCACCAGCATTGCTAATCTCAATAACAAAAATATTATACTGTTCTACAATCAAAAAAATAAAGAAACAGTTAAAAATGAAAAATTATTACTTATAATGCACGTATCAATAATAAATTTTAAGTCATTTCAATTGAATTAAGCCCAGAAATATGATTTAAGCCTTTTTTCAGCTCTACAACAATTCACAAGCCCAAATCAATTAATTTAAAGGTCTTAAATCCCAAGCCTGATTTGTGAATTTTTAAAGGAGGCTTAATTCGCTTGATTTAAATCAAGAAATATGATTTAAATCAATTTATAATTCCTTATGATTTAAATCATGCCTAGCTCTGGGCAGAAAACCTTGTTACATAGTGTTATTAACATTAATCGAATGCAAATAATAATCGCAGAAACATAAAATAGACACTCAATACAGAGAATTTGTATTACACAGTAAAATATTTAATTTCAGGATGAGTATTTTTCATATGTCGTACCAAGTTCTTTTTTAATAAAAACTGCTTATTGCACAAAGTACACTCATAATCTTTAACGCCAGTATGTATTTTTTCATGTTCTATCAAGCTACTCTTGCGACCAAACTTTTTTCCGCATCTCGCACACTCGAAATCTTTAATTCCTGTGTGTGTTTCTGTGTGTTGAATCAAATGACTCTTTTGTAAGAATGTTTTACTGCAATACAAACATTTAAAGTTTCTAATTTCGGCGTGAGATTGCAAGTGATACACCAAGATGTCTTTATTATAAAATATTTCGTCACAAATCGGACAAGTGAATGATTTTTTGCCGCTGTTTTGAATTTCTTTTTTGTTGTTTGTGTTTTTATTTTTAGTTTGGTTGGAACTTTCACTATTGCTATTTTTAGGTAAACTTGTAGATGTTTTTGAATCGTTGCTGGATGTTGAAGAGTCTTCTGGTCCGTTTAAAACTGGTTCGCACATGTTTACAAACTCAAAGTTAAATTGAGTGCCAGTATTTTCTTGTGGTTTTTCGTCAGCTTCTGTTTTTACTACAACGTCGAATTCAGGAGAGCTTTTCTTGATTTCGTTTACAATTTCAACATCTTTTTGCTTTTCAGTTGACTGTTCGTCTGTATTCGTTGTTTCAGAATTATCTTCGACTTTTGCGTCTGTTTCTGTATCAGCAAATTGCTTGTATGCCTCAGTTGCAGCAGTTAAATGTTGTAAATAGACATTTAGAGTTGCGTTATTCCGTAAACATGCTACTTTAAATATATAAAACGAATTTAAATTCTGCAAACAATTGTTGCAAATGTTTTTTGGTATTTCTGGTTTCAAGTTGATCTGAAAATAACAAAAAAATAGTAGGCATTACATTATAAAATAATAAACAAATGATTATGTATAGCTGAACAACAAATCACACCCACAAAATGATCCCAACCCAGAATATTAAAAAACAGAAAAGAAATTATTTGAGCTATGAAGTTAAGAATAAATATAATGAAGTTAAAAAAAACTAATTTATTATAAGGGAACTGAACAAAGTACGTATAACAAGAACTGTAAATACTGTTTGAAGGTTATGTTTACTTACAAGTTCAGACAAACAACATTTTAGTTTATCCTCCACAACTATCCCATCATTGTCGGGACTTAATACGCTATTAAGAATCTTATATTTGTTAAGACACAAAAAACAAACCTCAGATAAGAAGTTCATTTTATACAACCCACTTTTCAAATTATTTCGATAACCAAAGTTAACAAATTTGACACTTCAGACTTGACAGCAGAATAAATACCAAAGTGTTACCAACTATAGTATAATAAAACATTAAAAATGTTTACAGTGTTGTCAATATGTGCGATTTTTCCCGAACTGAGAGAAATTTAAAAAACTGAAATATGTTTTATTTACAACTCTAGCGGTCTGATACGCCAATTAACAGTAAAAAATAACTTCTATTAGTGGGACTGTTTCATTTATTGTGCATATTTGTATGGTAAAAGTACGTGTTTTTATAATTTGACATTTCATTTTTCTGTGTACGGATGCAATTCGGTCTAAATTAGGCGTATTCCATTTGCCATTAGGATCAGATCTAACTTACGTTTACTGAACCAAATCATTTATTTATTTCGCTGCATTACTTCGCTCACTTTATTTCCAGTACTAGAATTACATATTCTAATTTACTTTGAAGTAATTTACCCCAATAAGTGCATCAGTTTGCTTAATTTAGTTCATTTAGTCATGTGTAAAATTTATCTGAACTGATTTAAGTGAACCAAGTGGCAAATGAAATACAGCTATTATTGTAACAAATGATAAAAGAATTGTCAACTCAAATATGAAACTATTAATTCCATTAATAAATTATCGCGGCAGTGAGCAATAAGTAATTTTATGCACAATCGGGCCTAACAAGCGGGCTTAAACACTTCTTTTTGTCCATTAAAAAATATTTTCCTATGGTTACATAAACAAAATGACAATTTTTGTTTATTGTGAATACTTGATTTTACAAAATGTCATTTTGACATATAACCTATGTACATATTTTATATGTTTAAACATATAATTAAATGTTATTTTGTTGTACCACAGGTGAAATTAGCATTTCTGACCTTGAGCATGTTATTAGTCCTTAGTGCATTGCGCCTCGTGCTAATAATCATGCCACGGGCCAGAAACGCCAGTTTTCACCCTTGATACATAAATGACTATAAATTTAGATTTTAATTCGTCAGTTAAGTTCACCGAACAAGTAACCATAGAAGAAGGGACAGCTATAACAAAAGATTGTTACGCAGTTACTGATGACATCTCTTGTTGCCCCAAGTAATTAATATTAAAAATACCGATAATATAGGATACATATTTATCATTCTCGTGATCGTAATGACTAAAATATTTCAAAATTATTAAAATCAAAATATATTACAAACAATTAGCAAAAAACTAGTTTTATTTAATCATGTTTAAAATATTATTTAACACATACTAGTATGCAATACAAATAAATATGAATAATGTACATTTTCGCCTTCTTATGCATACTCTCATTTATCGTTTCGCTACTTTCTTCAGTATCCTTATTCCTATATGTTGTTGTTACTGTTGTTATTGATAGAGATGTGATATTTTCATCCCGAATTGTTGAAAATAAATTTATATTTACTATAAAACAATTTTCATAATTATAAAAGTTACAAATTTCACAATAGTGTATTAATTACTTATATTGGTCAGTATGTGGAGCAGCCCCAATATTGATTCTTTTTGATGATGTATATCGATACTGTCAATTTTGAAAATGAAGACTATATACGACATTGTGCTTAAGGGTACTACTATAAAGCATATCAATTGAATTATTTCTATTATTATTGTTTTCCAGCAATGTTTTTCGTAATGAATTATTTCGTTGTAAAACATGGAAAAAACACATTTTTACAATTTTTTCTACCACAATGTGGTATCAGACACTCCTAAAATTATAAAAAAGCATAAAATTAAATATATAATTATAAAAGATATCTACTCACCATTAAATATAGATTGCAATAATAACGACAGATATGTTTATTATTTACAAATTTTACTTGTCAAAATATAAAACACCGTTTGTCAAACATTTAAATATGTAATTTGTTTAACAATGTCAACCATTTAAATATTACCTACTATGATTCTCGTTATTAATTTTAAATTGATTTAGTTCATTTGGGGCAGCAAGAGATGGCAATAAAAATCGCGTAACAGGGTAACTAATGCAGCTGTCCAGGCCCTGGTTAAGTTATTTCCTTATAGTTTTGACTACCGGCTTGTAGAAATAATTGTCAGTTTAGAATATTTATTACTTTATATAATTTAATTAGTTTATAAATGAAACCAAATTCAACATATATTAATTAAAAACCAATATAAATTTATCCTAACGTACGAAAAATATTACCTACCTTAATGAAATATTTAATTTTGTAAAATAAAACTCAAAGGAATACATTTTTATATGTATTATTATTATATATGGGGTGGCTAGCTCAGTGGTATGAAGTCGGCCTGTGGATCCTGAGAACCCTGGTTCGATTCCCACAGGTGACAAACAATTTTCATAATTTCAAAAGCTACCCCTGTGGCTCCTCCGCCACTAACATCTTTGAGGGCCGTGATTTGACGACTGGTAACCGCACTTCACGCGCAAAATATATCACTTACCGAGATCTGCTTCGGCAGAGTGCCACACCCAGTAATGGGTAGAAGGCGTGATTATATATTTATTTATATTTATATAATATATAAATAAATAATATATATATAAAATAAATAAATATATCATTAGGCCTTCTACCCATTACTGGGTGTGGCACTCTGCCAAAGCAGATCTCGGTAAGAGATATATTTTGCGCGTGAAGTGCGGATACCATCCGTCAAATCACGAGCAGTTTTTTTTAAATGGTGAAAATTGTTTGTCGCCTGTGGGAATCGAACCAGGGTTCTCTGGAGTCACAGGCCGACTTGATACCACTGAGCTAGCCACCCCATATAATAATATATGAAAATATAAAATATAATGCATATTACCTCTTGTACTACAGTTAAATTAATTAAAGATGCTCGATTCTCTCTAACTCCAGCGCAAAATAATCATCAAATTTTTCTAGCCATTTCTTATTTCTCAGTCTGTATTTATGTATCAAAAATGTCACAAACTTAGAAATGACAGGCGAGAAAATAACAAAATCATGATTATAAGTCTCTATTTTTATTTTATAAACAAATGTGAATAAAGTAAATATCAATTTTCGTATTAGTAAGAACTGTCATACGTTTTCATTAAAATAATAAATGTGATAGAACGTGAAAAAACATGAAACGTGTGTGTCTTTACTTATAGTGTATTCCGAAAATGAACCGGTTAGTTTTTTCAGTAACCGGTTTCATTACGGAACACGGTTTTTGAAAATTGTGGTTAGTTTTTAATAACCAAACTAACCGTGCTCGAGCGGCGGTTAGTTTGGTAACTTCACAGCTGTTGTTGACAAGTTTGAAACGTGTTTGGCGGCTTTTGCAGTGTTTGTGGATTTTTGTCTTATAAAACTATATTTTTATGATAACTGATAAATAAACATGTGATACAAAATATATTTTTATTATTTAACAGTATATATTCATATTAGATGAATTTATTACTTGTTCTGAAGCTCGTATTTACTTTTTTCTTTGTGTTATTTTTATATCCCTATATTTAAGTTAAAACAGGTGTGATGCAGAATACAATATTTTTATAATATAAACATTTTTCCATATTAAATAAATTTCACATTTCGAAACTCATCTGTCAAGTGACAACTGTCATCGTGAAAGTGTTCCGTTATGACGTCATTCTAACCGTAACCGTGGTAAAATTGAACCGCACCGTGGTTCATTTTCGGAATATACTATTATTAAGACATACGTTAATGCCATTCGCATAGGTACGAATATTATTAAAAAAAGATAGCTATATTTCACCGTATCTATGATAACCTCGTCCACATATGACGTCATCGTTTTCATACAGGGAATGAAGTTTAACTGCTTCACATTCGTTCTGAATTATATAATGAAAACCCAAACAGAAACAAGAAATTTTCTAGTTATACCGGCTACACAACATACAGCGTGGTCCATTTAACTTGACTTGTTCAAATAACTTGCAAATTAAGCCCTTCACATAAAACTTTCATGAACAAAAGTTTAACCATATTGAGGGGGCCATCCGATCTTGTTACCATTTTTCGCCCCCCACCCCTCAGGGGGTCGGAGAGGGGGTAAACTTAGATATCAAATAGGAACACTATTTTTTTATTACAGATTCGGAATCTCCATAACAAAATATGAAGGTTTAATCTGAGAATTTTTTTCATATTCTTGATAGATGGCGCTGTATTCGTAAAAACAAGTTTTTACCATTATTTCGACATTTTTTTTTTTCGTGGCTTCCTGGCGGACCAACTGCTATGATCATATGCCGCCATTACGCCCTGATCCTGCGTTTTAGGTCTTATAGTCAACAGCAACACGGGTTTCTCTGGATGGTCACCCATCCAAGTACTACCCGCGCGCAACGTTACTTAACTCGCGTTATCGCATAGATCAGTTCCAACGAGTGCAGCCATGACCGTTGACATTTTGACATTTATTGCTGTAGTTCTCCATTTTCGATTGAAAGTGCTTTTTATGATAATACAACAAATGTTAGTTATTATACAAAACAATTCAAAATAAGAATATTAAAAAAAAACTTGTTTTTACGAATACAGCGCCATCTATCAAGAATATGAAAAAAATTCTCAGATTAAACCTTCATATTTTTTTATGGAGATTCCGAATCTGTAATAAAAAAATAGGGTTCCTATTTAAGATATCTAAGTTTACCCCCTCTCCGAACCCCTGAGGGGTGGTGGGCGAAAAATGGTAACAAGATCGGATGGCCCCCTCATTATGGTTAAACTTTTGTTCATGAAAGTTTTTTGTTAAGGGCTTAATTTGCAAGATATTTGAACAAGTCAAGTTAAATGGACCACTCTGTATATTGGGATAAAAAGCGACAGCAGAAAATTCAAACATTAAAAAATATTTTCACAGCAGAAAGTTCACTCTTACCTCTTACAATAGATTTTTTGTTTTGAATGAGTTATTCTATTGAGTAAATATTTGTTGTTTACATTTCTTAAGTTTGAATTTTTGATAGTAGAATTTAATATATGTTTTGTTACCACAAATCATTTATCTATGCGAAAATAATATGCAAGCAAGGAGTAAATAATTATGACAAAAAAAATCCGCTTTTATTTTCTAATATTATGAGTGTTGTATGCTTTAATCAGAATAAAAAATATATAATTTTCCTACGAAAGTGAAGAAGAATTTAAACAAGTGCACAATACTTAATTTCATCGTTAAAATTGGCGAAACGAGTTCGACATGAACATATGTATTGTAATGTAAACAAATCATTTATCCTACCAAAGCTAGACGAACGCAGCGCCTCTATAGTTGATTTGAGTATTAAAAAAAAAAATATCTATTGACAATTCCAGCGCTCTGATACACCAACTAGCGGTAAAAAATAACTACTCATGGTACGACTCTTTTATTTATTGTGCATGTTTGTATGGTAAACATACGTATTTCTATAACGATAATTTTAAATGTTTTCTATGAAAAACCTAAAAGAAGAAAATCTAACACGTGCTGTTGCTTTTAAGGATGTAAATCGCTCTGAACTATTGCAACTTATGATAAAAGAATCGTCCTCAGTTAATAATTTGTAATACATGCTCCGGCAGCAATTTTTTAACTCAAATAGTACACTACTAATTTCATACATTCATAAATTATTGTAACAGTGTTTAATAAGTAATTTACATTTAGATTTTAATTCGTTAGTTAAATCATGCTCTTGTAGTTTTGTATGTCGGTCTGTAGAAAATAAATGTAATTCGAAATCTTCAGAACAGGCAGCAGAAAGTTATATAGGTAACCATGGGACCGTGTTTATAGTTAGACTTCCACCTACGGAATGGCGCTAATAGTCTTTATGTGAAGACATTCATTTTAGGTAACTACAATATCGGCAATCATTGGTTACTAGATTGTTCCTGTAGTTGTCATTTGTATGTATTTCAAATTTTTTAATCTGTCAAATGTCGAATTAATTTTTATTTGTGAAATAATTTCATATAAATAATGTCATCAAATAATATCAATTGTTGGGAAAAAGTTGCTCTGCTACTGGTAAGTAAGTAATCATACATATAATAAATAATATTAAAATGAGGAAGTCATAACATATTCACAATTCACAAGGATTGGATAAAACTGCGATTGAAACAGTTCAAATTATAAATAAATTGTATACACGAGGATACTTTAATAAATGTTTATATTGTGTTTATGAATTTTTATGTTATGTAGATTAAATAAATATAAAATAATAATAAAAATTACAAACTGCCTAAATATGAATATCGGGTTGCCTATATACATAATTTAGTTAGACTTCCACTACTCAGATGGCGCAAAATACAGTCCCAGTGTGTAACATGGCAGTTTCTTATCTATAGTAGTATATTATGATATGTGCTTCAGAACATGCAATTAATATATTTTTGTATTGAATAAATATTCGGTGTTTACATTTTTTAAGTTGAAATTTTTGATAATTGCATACGTACCCTATATTTAGTATGTATTTTCTAACCACAAATCATATATCTATGCGAAAATAATTAGTAGCGTTCGATTTGCAAACAATCTCACCTCAGTTCATTTCAACTGAGTTGAGATTGTCTGAAATGAGATGATATTTTTTCGATGACAAATCGAACGGGTTTTGACAGGTCTGAACTGAGTCGGTTACGTGACGAACGTTGTAGTATCATTTCGCGGACCACACATTATTTGCTTGATGTTTTTGTTGGCAGTTAGCTGTGAAACATGATTTATAATAACATGTACAATTTAAAAAAAATATTAAATAACTTCCAAATATTCAAACTACAAACAAAACATAACGAATTCTACCCCCACTCTAACTGAGTAGAAAATCTCAGTACGCACCAGTGAAATAGGTAGTGCAGCATCGGCAAGGGGGGAAGTGAGTGTCTCACTTGATCTCAGTTATGTCAGTGCAAATAGAACAGCACAAAAAAGCTGTCAAACTGAGGTGAGGTGAGATTAACTGAGATTTGGTGCAAATCGAACGCTACTATTATTCAAGCAAAGAGATGATGAGAAAAAATCTGTTTTTATTTTCTAATATTACGCGAGTTTTTCGGAATTAAAAAATATATATATACAATTTTCCTACACATGTGAAAATATCCAAGAATTTAAACAATTGCACAATACTTAATTTTTTTTTTTGCCATACAAATTATTTTGTCTAAAGTTAAACGAAAAGTAATGAGAGCCAAAAAATGATAATACTTTCACATATTCAAATTTTTAATGGACACGCTGTATATGTTTCTTTAGTTGATTTCGTGTTTTGATTACTTACGTATTAATTAATAAGACTATAACGAGTAGTGATATAATAATATATTTTGTATATTGTATATACAACAGTATTGACAACTCTAGCGCTCAAATACGCCAACTAGCGGTAAAAAAATCACTACTTGTGGTGGAACTGATTTATTGTGCATGTTTGTATGGTAAACATACGTATTTCTATCAGAGCTGGGCAAGCTACTTAAAAAAGTAGCTAAGCTACAGCTACAGCTATTCTTTAAAAAAGTAGCTAAGCTACAGCTATAAGCTATATTTTGTAAAATATAGCTAAGCTACAGCTAAAAGCTTTCGTTAAAGTAGCTGTTCAATTTTAAAGCTACTTTTTTAAATTATTTATTTATTTATATATGATAGTCTGCACAACAGGAATGGAATTGTGAAATAAATAAATTTGCCATTGTCATATGATCAGTTTTTTGTTATAATGACTGTTAATTTACTATTACGTACATAAATATAAAAAATAGCAAATAACATCTGGCACCTACTGTGTATTTTTGCGTATTAGAGCCAGTTAGAACCGGCAACAAATAATTATTTTGTGTGGGTTTAGCTTGTACGCATGCGTACTTTGTTGACCTTCTGCTTAAAAAGTAGCTTTTAGCTACAAAAAGTAGCTTTAAAAGTAGCTTCAGTTGTTATTTTTAAGCTAATAGAAAAAAAAGTAGCTAGCTACAAGCTACAGCTATATTTTTTCACAGTTAGCTAAGCTACAGCTACAGCTAAGATGTAGCTAAGCTAGTAGCTAAGCTACAAAAGTAGCTAGCTACTGCCCAGCTCTGATTTCTATAACGTTAATTTTAAATTTGTTCAATGAAAAACCTAAAAGAAGAAAATCTAATACGAGCTGTTGCTTTTAAGGATGCAAATCGCTCTGAACTATTGCAACTTATTAGAAAGTAATCGTCCTTAGTTAATAATTTGTAATACATGTTCCGGCAGACATTTTTTAACTCAAACATTACACTGCTAATTTCATATATTAATAAATTATCGTAGCAGTGGTCAATAAGTAATTTTAATTCGTCAGTTAAACCATGTTCTTCTAATTTTGTAAGCCGGCCTGTAGCACAATGTAATTCGAAATCTTCAGAACATGAAATTAGTATAATTTTGTATTGAGTAAATATTCGATGTTTACATTTTTTAAGTTTTAATTTTGCATAGTTGAATACCTATCCTCATATTTAGTATGTATGTTGTAATCACAAATCATTTATCTATGCAAACATAATGTTATTCAAGCAAAAAGTAAATGATCACGAGATAAAATCTGTTTTTATTTTCTAATACTACGCGAGTTATTCAGAATTAAAAAAATATATACAATTTCATCGTCAAAATTGACGAAACGAGCTCTACATTAACATATGTATTCTAATGTAAAAAAATCATGTATCCTACCAAAACTAGGCGAACGCAGCACTTCTATAGTTGATTTGAGTTGTCAATAAAAACAAACAATATCTAGAAATATAATTTGTTTTTATACATATTTTATTTTGATTACTATTTACAAGTATTTTATTGAAAGAAAATTGTATATAATTATTAATAAACAGTAGTAAAACAGATAAAAAATTTAAATACAATAATTGAATATATAAAGTTGCTCAACTTTCGACTGTTTCGTAAAAATAATAATTAGTCTTGCCTAGATACTAGGTAGATCTATTTAATACGTAAAATACGTTTTATTATTGGCTGTTGTTTCATGACTGTCAATAACACAAGGCAAACAAAGTTTAACACACATAAATCGTAGCATAAAACAAGATTTTAAGTTGTGGTAGTTGGTATTTGTTGATTATCCATCATCTGCAATTCTAATCTCCTATGTCTCCTCATATTCGATAAAACTCCATCCAAAGACGTAGTCTTTTTCTTTGCACTGCCTTTCAACGCGCCTTCGCCCTCTCTTCTAACTGGTAATTTTGGCGAACTCATTTCATCCATGAAATCAAAATCCGATTTTTCCTCGGCAAGTGGCTCTTCTTTGATTGGAGCAACTGGTTGATTCGTAGGAGTTGGAGGCCTGTAACCAGGACTTTGCCATTTTATTTCTGGAAGTTTACCTTCATCTAAAATAGAATATAAACGTTCAATTTCTTCTGGAGGAGGCTCAAATATTCCAGTTCTTTGTTCGCATTCGTCGTCTGAACATTGTATATTCCAATCTAATTCCTCCATTCTGTTGTGTATTCAAAACAGTCTTTATTTGTAAATAAAATTTGTTACATCTAACCTTACTTTTATAAACGTCAAATTTGCAGTAGACTTCTCAATGTTGCCAACCTAATGTTTAAAGCGGAGTACATGTTTTAATAAATTAATTCAAGGATAAAATAAATTAAAAGTATTTAATTTTGAAATTATGATTAGTTGAGACAAACACCTAATTTATGTATTATTTAAACTTGCTACATCTAACCTTACTTTAGTAAACGTCAAATTGACAGACGGCTTTTCAATATTGCCAACGTAATGTTTTATATCAGCTATATTATTGTTGCCAATACTAGAAATATTTAATACAAGAAAATAATGGTCTAATAAATTAATTCAAGGATAAAGTTAATTAAATGTATTTGATTTTAAAATTGTAACTAATTCAAACAAACATCTAATTTATGTATTCTTCAAACTAGCTATGCCTATCTTTACTTTTGTAAATGTCATTTTGGCAGATGATGTTTCAATGTTGCCAAATTAATGTTTTTATTGCGGAGTACATTACTGTTGCCAATACTAGAAATATTTAATACAAGTAAATAATGATTTAGTAAATTAATTTATGAATAAAATTATTGAAAAGCATTTAATTTTGAAATTATGTTTAGTTCAAACAAACATCCAATTTATGTATTTTTCAAACTGGCAGTGAATATTCATACTTCTTAGATGTTTCAATGTTGTCACGTTGTCAATTATATTTTGAGATCATGCTTTAGTGTTGCCAATGTTAGTCGTCATAAAAAATAATTATAAAAAATTGGTTTAAGTAAAATACAGATTTCCTAGAAGAATTTACATAATATGTTTAATTTCTTTAGAAAAAGATTACTTCATTTATATTTACTATTCTAATTGGTTTGTAAAAATAATTTGAAGGTTGAAAACAATTTTTTGTTTAAAATAATTGCATCACTTAATTTATTTAATGTTCACACACAATTTCTCAAAGATTAAAATAAAAAACTTGCTCAATTCATCACACTTAAATTGGACATGCGCTTATTTGTATATTTTAATATGTAAGAGAACTTAGACAGGATGTTTAATTTAGTGGTGCCACCATTGTTATCTCGAGAACTATAAGAGCTACAAGGTTGGTTAAATTAACAAACAAATACCATTTTCCAAGTCTATTACAAAACTATTAACAAAATATTTTTTTGATCAGTGGTTCTCAAAATACGGTGTGCAACTTTCTTATTTTAAATGGGAACCTATTTTTTTTATTTGTTTATTCGTTTCAGTATATCTTTTTGATTTCAACGACTACAAATTTCAGAACCATCACATAACAAAATTTTTGACAAAACTGCATATTAAATAGGGTTGTTGATTTTTCGAATATTCGAGACTTCGATTGTTCGGATTTATTGAACCTTCGAATTTAGATTCGAACTTTCGAATTTTTGATTAGACCGAATTTTCGAATTTTGGAATATTTCGAATTTACGAATTTTCGAATTATTCGAATTGTGAATCTGGATCCTAACGTGAACATGGCATGTTGATATGAATTTCAGAATAAACTCATGTGCAGAGTTTTGTATTAATTCGTAAGTAATTATTATTAATTATTATTATTTGCCAAATTAATTCGATTTAGACTTAAAATTTCGCTACACTGTCAAAAATGTTTTATTTAAGACATTTTTGTATCCTTTTTATTGTCATTTTAAAACATTTTACTAAAAGTCCATAGCATTTAGATGGGCGGTAAGAGAGTAGATGTCTTAATTAAGACGCCTAAACTTACAGAGTTTTCGCAGGATACTTCGCTTTTTATTTATTTATTATTATTTAATTCGTGGCCGACTTTTCGCGAATTATGCGTGAGCATGTTTGGAGATGACAGATGGCGTTAATTCAGTGGCAAAAAATTCGAGAATTCTAAACTTCGAAAAATTAGAAAATTCGAAGCTTCGAAGTTTTTCTGACGAAGTTCACAACGACTCTATTATTAAATGACATTTTTTCCACAAAATAGTTGTATTGACACATAATAATGATTCAAACAAAAAAATATTATGATTTGTTTAGTTGTTTCTGGCATAGCACTCTGATTTCTATGCGATTTTAATTAAAATAATGTCAATTTAATATGCATTTTTGTCAAAAAATTTATAATGTGAGGGTATTGAACTTTATAGTTGTTGAATTCAGAAAAAAATACTGAATCGAATAAACAAATAAAAAAAATTGGTTTCCACTTAAAATAAGAAAGTTGCACCCCGTAATATGAGAACCACTGGTCGTAAAAATTGTTAATTAATAGTTTTGTAATATACTTAGGGCTAGATTTCAATCACCGATTAATGATAATAATATATATATATATATATATATATATATATATATATACAGGATGGTCCATTTAAAGTGTTATCAGGAAATATCTCGGAAACTATAAATTTTACGCAAAAATGACCTAGACGAAAAACAATCGTACAAAAGGGGGCCATAATAACGAAATATTGGTTTTGTCCTAGATGGCGCTGTTGTCGCTAAATCATGGTCAACTCAATTTTTTTAAATGAAAACCCCTATTTTTTAATAAAGAATCAGATTCCTCGTTAAAAAAAGAAGAATTTATTTAGTTCACTTTTTCGTCAGCATGATAGATGACGCTGTAATCGCGAAAAATGATGTTGCTTTCGGACTAAAACACATGAATTTTAGCCCGGTTGTGCATAAAATAACATTTTAACACGCTAAGCAACCGTTAAAAAGTCTACTTTCAATAGTGTTTGTACAAAAAATAATTAAAGCGAACCGATCATGCGAACCGTTCCAAAATTTAATTACTTTTATGCATAATCGGGCCGAAAAGCATGTGTTTTAACCTTAAAAAGCGGGCTTAAACATTAATTCCTATGAATACATTAATAAAATGACAATATTTGTCAGGGTTCAGACATTTAAATCAAATTGATTTAAATCAAGATAAATTAAATTTAATAATTTAAACATAAATGAATATTTTTTATTATTGTATATGTATTTATTAAATAAAAAATACAAAAAAATTACAGTAAAAAAATAAAAATATGTTTTAATAAATCATAAATATTTGAATATGAAAATATAACAATTCAAATAACAAAAAAAAAGTAGAACCGTTTATTAATTCAGTGGTACATTATTATTAAAATGTTTAAATAAAAAGACCAGTTTTCCAGCCTTTTCAGTTCCTAGTCGGTTTCTCAATTTTGAATGCACAAGTCCAAATGATGGAAAAACTCGCTCAACACAAGCTGAAGACAAAGTGGCGCATAATAGTGATTTTATAATTTTCAATATTATATCTTTATTTGGTCCTAACTCATCTTTTTGGGACATCCACTATTCAACACTTGAAACGTTGTTCAGAATTTCTTTTGAAAATATTTAAAATTTAATTCAAAATACCCGTTTTTACGCACTTAAAAACTCTAAGTTAAATTAAAAAAATCGATTTTTTTGATTTTTTTAAAAAAATCACGATTTTTATCCACCCTGATATTTGTTTATTGTGAATACTTCTTTCTACAAAATGTCCTATTTACATATTTGAATCCTTGGACATATAATTAAATGTTATTTTTTTGTGCATAAAATATTGTATGTACCACGGGAGAAATTAGCGTTTCTGACCCTGAACATGTTATTAGCCCTCGGCGCTGTGCGTCTCGTGCTAATAATCATGCCATGGGTCTGTTTCCACCCTTGGTACATGAATAACTATTAACCGAACCGACAGAGTATAAAGAACCGCGAACCGAAACCGGATCGATTTTTTTTAGCGGTTTGCAGATTTGATTTTAGAGCAATAAAAAAATCTCTAGAAATTAATCATGGCGTTTAAAGTATGTTTAAATTAAAATACCTACATCAATATTTATACTTCAAAGTGAATTTATTTTAAAACTAGTTTGTATAGCTCCAGGGTTTGGTATTGTCTACGTCACGCTGTTTGGTATTGACATTGTATTTGCTAGGTTTAACCCAAGGTTGAAAGATAAGTTCACCATTAGAAATAGTTTTCCCATGACGTTGACGTCATTAAAAGTCATTAATGATCGTTATTGATTAAATGAGAAATTTTGCATAACACACCTTTTATTTATCTCATAAGCTATTAGAGATATCAAGTGTGTGAATGTATACAGACAATCGTAGCTCAGTGGATAAAAGCCAGGTAAAATTTGCGTTTTTACTTTCTTATACGCAGTATAAGGAAGTATTGGAATCGTGAAAAAAATCATTGACGAGATTTTCGCGGAAATACGTGTTTTGTGCTCCACTGAATCCGTTTTGTTCATTTACTCAATGATGTCTGTGTGTGTGGATGAATGTGTGTCCGAGTGTGCAATATCTCATGAACGAGATAACATTTGTTAACGAACCTTGGTAATAATAAGTTTCATGAAAATACGAAGAGCTGAGTTGATTTTGAATGAAATTGAAAAACCGGAAGAGGAAGTTTACTGCACACACAAAACAATAAATTCCATTTATTTCAAAAATAGAATCAGTTACGAAAAAAAGTTTCAAATAAAAGTTGTAAGCAAAAATATTTGGAACAATGTTATTTGCAATTTTCCTGTATATGCGACTAATTTTGGGAAAAACTAATTTATATATTTAATAATATTTTCCAATAATCATAGTAGCAATAGAAACAAAAAACATAAACATGTTTAACATTTATATGTTAAATAATAATGGGCCTTTCAAGACTTTTTTGAATTTTTTATATATTAATCTAGTAGAAGCCTCCGACAAAACATAACTAGACGGATAACAACGGCGTTTGTTGTGAAGCAAAAAGGGATAGAATAACTGGTGGGTACGCGGCATGGAGCAACTTGCATAACATCAAAGTGTACTCGCTCCTTACCGCGCACCCGGCGGACCCAAAAGTTATTCCATCCCTTTCTGCTTCTCAACACTGCATTGACTTGAATACGGCATAATTCGTCTAGTATTATACATCATTGGTAGAATCGTAGAATGCTGAATGCTTATTTCTTCTTCGTCTTCCTCTCAGTAAAATTGAGCACCGACAAACGTTTCAGACAAAGCTCTGTGATTGGCTTAATGCAACTACGTAATTGCAATATGGCAGTGCGAAATTTAAATGAGCGTTTCGAATTATTCAACTTTAACTTTCATATTTCAGCAATAAAGATATCATTTATGGTATGATTTTATATTGTATTAAATATGATGTACGGTCAAGAATTTATTTTAATAAATATATATTAAAAAGCTCTACCACTTGAATCCCCCATTGTCAAACGCAAGGAACAAGTTATAAGTGTTCAATTCAGCGTTTTTGATGCTCTATCAATTTCATTGATCAAATAGTAATAGTAAAAAGTAATTTTATATTTCTATTTCTATTAATATAAGTTTATTTATATAAAATTTTGTTAGAAAGTTGATTATTTGTAATGAAAATTAAAAAGAAATCCCAAAATCTATTAAAAAAATCGATTCAAACTAAAAGTATGCAAAATGAATACAGAGAAAAAGAAAATAATATTCGGAACGAAAATTAAAAAAAAAGAGAAGATAATGACTACAAAGAACATGAAAAAAGTGAAAATAAAGTGAATATAAAACTGAAAAACTAAATTACATGTTTAATAATATTATATAACATTCATATATTCTATTTATGGGGTGGCTAGCTCAGTGGTATGAAGTCGGCCTGTGGATCCTGAGAACCCTGGTTCGATTCCCACAGGCGACAAACAATTTTCAAAAGCTACCCCTGTGGCTCCTCCACCACTAACATATTTGGGGGCCGTGATTTGACGACTGGTAACCGCACTTCACGCGCAAAATATATCACTTACCGAGATCTGCTTCGGCAGAGTGCCACACCCAGTAATGGGTAGAAGGCGTGATGATATATTTATTTATTTATATATAACATTCATATAGGTATTCTAAATATTAAATATATTGTGTGGAATTCACTTTAAAAAACAAGCGTAGAGCGACACTCACTTCCTTTCTTATCTTTTAATTCGTTTTCAGTTCTTACGTAGAGTGTTTAACTGCAATTGTGTGAAATTCACTTGCAAAAACAAGCGCAGGGCGATGCTCCCTCCCTTTCTAATCTTTTTGTTTCATTTTCAGTTACTGCATTGTGTGGACTTTTCTTTCATATACAAGTGCAGCCTATCGCTTTCATCTTTTCTAATCTTGTATGTTATGTACGTTGAAGAAAGAAGATGAATAGGAATGATGTGATTGAAGGTTTGTTGTGTGATAATGATTTCGAGTGTAATAAATGAATGAGTTTATATGGAGTGATCTATGAAAGTGGTTGAAATGAGGGTGGTATGTTTGGATGAAAATGTTTGATGAGAGCTGATTGTTTGATGAGTGTGATGAGTGATTTTAGGGTTCGTGCTACCCCATTTGTTGGGATATAGCGTGAAGATATGTATGTATGTAAATATGCTGTGTGTAAGTAAGTCGTATGGTGGACACACCAGATTTTTTAATTAGCAAGCAAGAGGTCGTGTATTCAAATCTCATTAACTTCTACTTATATCCAATTACGATTGTGTCTGAGTAGTTCGGATTCCACTATAAGCTGTAGGCCCCCTGTACTGTAATTGGGATTAAGTTCCTGTTGTGCAGAGTAACAAATAAATAAATAAATAGGACGATGTCAACGGCCATGGCTGCACTCGTTGGAACTGATCTAAGCGATAACGCGAGTTAAGTAAGGTTGCGCGCGGGTAGTACTTGGATGGGTGACCGTCCAGAGAAAACCCGCGTTGCTGTTGACCATAATACCTAAAACGCAGATCAGGGCGGAATGGCGGCATATGACCTAAGTAGTTGGTCCGCCAAAGAAGCCACAGAAAAAAAATTAATTTGGAAAACAATGGGATCGTCGCATTAAAAAAAGTTTTGTTTTTTTTCAAATTATAAAACTAACGTAATCGAAATATCAAGAATTTATGATAAAACATAATAGTTATTTTTTTCCTATATAAGTGGGATAAGAGCATCACGAAGATAAGTATGTGAAAATTGCACAATGAGGCGATGGCCGAGTTGTGTAATCACACAATTATCTTAATAATGCATTATCACAAAATTGTATTTATGACTACAAAATAAATTAAAATTAAAACAAATATAATTTTGAATTGATAGTTCTCACAATGGGCCTTTCAAGACTTTTTTGAATTTTTTATATATTAATCTACGTAATAAAATTATTATACCCAAAATTTTTATTTTTTTTAAACTTGTATTAAGCATGATAAAAATATTTAAACAAACGAATATGACGTAGTTGCATCTTAGTTTAAAGAGACAGATAAGACCAGGGCATGGACAGCTGCATTAGTTACCTTGTTACGCGATTTTTAATGCCATCTCTTGCTGCCCCAAATGAACTAAATCAATTTAAAATGAATAACAGGAATCATAGTAGGTAAAATTTAAATGGTTGACTATGAAACAGATTACTTATTTAAATGTTTGACAAACGATGTTTTATATTTTGACAAGTAAAATTTGTAAATAATAAACATATCTGTCGTTATTATTGCAATCTATATTTAATGGTGAGTAGGTGTCTTTTATAATTTTATATTTAATTTTATACTATTTTATAATTTTAGGCTACCACATTGTAGTAGAAACAAATTGTAAGAATATGTTTTCCATGTTTTACCACGAAATAATTTATTACGTAAAACATTGCTGGAAAACAATAATAATAGAAATTATTTAATTGATATGCCTTATAGTAGTACTCTTAAGCACAATGTCGTATGTAGTCTACATTTTCAAAATTGACAGTATCGATACACATCATCAAAAAAATTAAATATTGGGGCTGTTCCACATATTGACCAATGTAAGTAATTAATACAATATTGTGAAATTTGAAACTTTTATAATTATGAAAATTCTTTTTTAGTAAATATAAATTCATTTTCAACAATTTGGGCTGAAAATATCTGATATTTATCAATAACAACAACATATAAGAATACGGATACTGAAGACAGTAGCTAAATGATAAATGAGAGTGTGCATTAGAAGGCGAAAATGTATATTATTCATATTCATTAGTATGTGTTTAATTAATATTTTAAATATGATTTAATAAAACTAAGCTTTTTACCAATTGTTTGTTTTTGTTGTTTTGTAATATATTTTCATTTTAATAATTTTGAAATATTTTAGTCATTATGATCATGAAAATGATAAATATGTATCCTATATTATCGGTATTTTTAATAATAATTACATGGGGTAACAAGAGATGTCACCAGCAACTGCGTAACAATCTTTTGTTATAGCTGTCCCTTCTTCTACGGTTACTTGTTCGGTGGATAAGACAGAGATAAATAACACGTAACTTTACGTAACGTGTGTCGTTGTCATAGAATCCTCAGACAAAACATAACTAGACGGATAACAACGGCGTTTGTTGTAAAGCAGAAAGGGATAGAATAACTGGTGTGTGAGGTGGGTGCGCGGCAAGGAGCAACTTGCATAACATCAAAGTGTACTCGCTCCTTGCTGCGCACCAGGCGGACCCAAAAGTTATTCCATCCCTTTCTGCTCCACAACACAGCATTGACTTGAATACGGCATAATTCGTCTAGTATTATACGTCATTGGTAGAATCGTAGAATGCTGAATGCTTATTTCTTCTTCGTCTTCCTCTCAGTAAAATTGAGCACCGACAAACGTTTCAAACAAAGTTCTGTGATTAGCTTAATGCAACTACGTAATTGCAATATGGCAGTGCGAAATTTAAATGAGCGATTTAAATTATTCAACTTTAACTTTCATATTTCAGCAATAAAGATATCATTTATGGTATGATTTTATATTTTATTAAATATGATGTACGGTCAAGAATTTATTTTAATAAATATATATTAAAAAGCTCTACCAATTGAATCCCCCATTGGGATTTACTTCCTGTTGTGCAGAGTAACAAATAAATAAATAAATAGGACGTACCAAATTATACGCCATTTGTAAAACAATGGGATCGTTACATTAAAAATAGTTTTATTTTTTAAATTATAAAATTATCTAATGGGCTACATAATCGAAATAACAAGAATTAGATAATGATAAAAACATAATAGTTATTTTTTCCTATATAAGTGGGATAAGAGCATCATGAAGATAAGTGTGTGAAAATTGCACAATGAGGCGACGCGACGGCCGAATTGTGTAATCACACAATTATCTTAATAATGCATTATCATAAAATTATATCTATGACCACGAAATAAATTAAAATTAAAACAAATATCATTTTGAATTGATAGTTCTCACAAGTGTTTGACATTTAAAAATTTTATGTGAAACCATAGTAACTATCATTTAAAGTGCGTTAAGTATTATGTGCGTTAATAATATATATATATATATATATATATATATATATATATATATATATATATATATATATATATATATATATATAAAAATTAATGTTTGTCTGTTTGTTTGTTTGCCCCTTATGCGTTCTTATACCATTCATCCGATTGCGATGAAATTTTGCTAAGTTGTTGAGTGCACGCCCGTGAAGGTTTCTAGCTTAGCACACGTCCAATCCGCCATCTTGAAACAAAATGGCGGCTAGCTATCTTGAAAAGTACTGCTCTGATTCGATTCAAATTTGGTATAGACTAGACGAGAACCAATCTTAATATATAGGTATAATAAAGATTCAGTCCGCCATCTTGAAACAAAATGGCCGCTTGCTATCCTGAAAAGTACTACACTGATTAGATTTAAATTTAGTACAGACATAGACGGGAATCAATCTTAACATATAGGTCTAATAAAACTTCAGTCCGCCGTCTTGAAACAAAATGGCTGCTAGCTATTCTGAAAACTACTGCACTGATTGGATTCACATTTGGTATAGACATAGACGGGAACCAATCTTAACATATTTGGTATAATAAAACTTCAGTCTACCATCTTGAAACAAAATGGCCGCTAGCTATTCTGAAAACTATTGCACTGATTGGATTCAAATTTGGTATAGACATAGACGGGAACCAATCTTAACATATTTGGTATAATAAAGCTTCAGTCTACCATCTTGAAACAAAATGGCCACTAGCTATTCTGAAAACTACGGCACTGATTGGATTCAAATTTGGTATAGACATAGACGGGAACCAATCTTAACATATTGGTATAATAAAGCTTCAGTCTACCATCTTGAAACAAAATGGCCACTAGCTATTCTGAAAACTACTGCACTGATTGGATTCAAATTTGGTATAGACATAGACGGGAACCAATCTTAACATATTGGTATAATAAAGCTTCAGTCTACCATCTTGAAACAAAATAGCCGCTAGCTATTCTGAAAACTACTGCACTGATTGGATTCAAATTTGGTATAGACATAGACGGGAACCAATCTTAACATATTGGTATAATAAAGCTTCAGTCTACCATCTTGAAACAAAATGGCCATTAGCTATTCTGAAAACTACGGCACTGATTGGATTCAAATTTGGTATAGACATAGACGGGAACCAATCTTAACATATTGGTATAATAAAGCTTCAGTCTACCATCTTGAAACAAAATGGCCGCTAGCTATTCTGAAAACTACGGCACTGATTGGATTCAAATTTGGTATAGACATAGACGGGAACCAATCTTAACATATTGGTATAATAAAGCTTCAGTCCGCCATCTTGAAACAATATGGCCGCTAGCTATCCTGAAAAGTACTGCACTGATTCGATTCAAATTTGGTATAGACATAGAACGAAACCAATCTTAACATATTCGTATAATAAAGCTTAATTTCGCCATCTTTAAACAAAATGGCCGCTAGCTATCTTGAAAAGTACTGCACTGATTCGATTCAAATTTGGTATAGACATAGAACGAAACCAATCTTAACATATTCGTATAATAAAGCTTAATTTCGCCATCTTTAAACAAAATGGCCGCTAGCTATCTTGAAAAGTACTGCACTGATTCGATTCTTATTTTGTACGGACATAGACGGGAACCAATCTTAATATATAGGTATAATATAACTTCAGTCCGCCATCTTAAAACAAAATGGCTGCTAGCTATCCTAAAAAGTACTGTACTGATTCGATTCTTATTTTGTACAAACATAGACAGGAACCAATCTTAATATATAGGTATAATAAAACTTCAGTCCGCCATCTTAAAACAAAATGGGCCACTAGCTATCCTGAAAAGTACTATACTGATTCGATTCAAATTTGGTGTAAGCATAGACGGGAACCAATCATAACATATAGGTATAATAAAGCTTCAATCCGCCGTCTTGAAACAAAATGGCCGCTAGCTATCCTAAAAAGTACTGCACTGATTCGATTTAAATTTGGTATAGGTACAGACGAAAACTAATCTTAACATATAGGTATAACAAAGCTTCAGTCCTATGCCATTCGAATTCAGACGTTTGCAGTTTCCGGTACGACTCGCATTTGCAATGACCGTCAACAAAGCACTGGGACAGTCGCTGCAAGTGTGTGGACTAAACTTGGAAAATCCACGCTTCTCACATGGACAGCTGAACACTTTCTTTGAGTTGCAATGAAACGCATGCGGGGTATATATATATATATATATATATATATATATATATATATATATATATATATATATATATATATATATATATATATATATATATATATATATATATATATACAGGCTGGTGAACGCGACTGTCGAACATAGGGATTTAACAGGTAAAATCATAATTTTGTAATTTTCTGCTTCCCTAATTATTTTAAGCAAAAAAGCTTCAAATAAAAGTTTTAGGGCATAAAATTCTACAGCTAATACAATAAACAAAATTAATATTGCATGCTTCGCAACGGCACAAATTTGATCTGAAAATAACGAAGATATCCTGAAAACTATTGATAGCCATGAAACTAAAACAAAATTAAACAAATGTTTGTCGTTTTATCTGTCAAAATAAATGACATAATAAATAAAGATTTTTTTTTGACAGATTATATATCAAACATTTGTTTAATTTTGTTTCAATTCCATGGCTATCGATAGTTTCGAGGCTATTTTTGTCATTTTCAGATCTAATTTGTGCCGTTACGAAGCATGCAAAGTTAATTTTGTTTATTGGCTTAGATGCAGAATTTTATGCCCTAAAACTTTTATTCGAAGCTTTTTTGTTTAAAATAATTAGGGAAGCAGGAAATTACAAAATTGTGATTTTACATGTTAAATCCCTATGTTCGAGAGTTGTGTTCACCATATATGTATATATAACTGTAAAAAACTCATGACAAATTTTTATATGGCAAAACGATGGAATGAAACGGCCATAATAAGCGAAGCGCAATTCAATGAAGTTGGCCATGTACTAGTGTGACGGTGGCGCCATCGGTTGTCGAGTGGCGAAACTGACGCCCAAAAAAATATAAAAATTGAATAATATAAGTGTTTTATACCTATTATGATTTGAATATACTGAATTGTTAACAGGTTGTTGGTCTTGTGAATTTTCAAATACCATACCACCGTGTGGTGTTGCCATTATAAATTGGGATTCTTAATTTTTCGTTAAAAACAAGGCTTTGCATGGCTATATATCCATTACTAAACGATAAAAAACTTTCTCCTTCTGATACAATATACATGGATAGTTCTAGAACATCATACTAGTTTTTCAAATGAAACTGCAAAAATTTTAGAGGTACACAAACCAAATATGTGCGAGTGATGATCGCCATAAGCTCCGTGTATAAGAACTCAACTTTACAAGCGAATATATTTGTTCACAGACGATGAATGTGTTTCATATTTTAACAGGATGCGTATGACTATCCAATATTTAAGTGCGCCAAATTTCATTCAGATCTGCAAAAATTTTTTTCACGTTAGAACTACCTTAAGACTATTTTAATGAGCGAAACAAGAATTTTTTTAGACCAGTTATTATTATAACAAGTGCCGAAAAAGGCTCGTTACGTGCAAGTGCAGAATTTAACGCACGAGGCTTGCCGAGTGCGGAAATCTGCACTAGCATGTAACCTTTTTCGGCACGTGTTATAAACAAATTTTTCCTACAACTGTGCGATTTAGTAAATCACTAAAATATTATTAAAATTTATAAAATTTATAAAATTTTAATGATATTACATGAGAACGATGTTTTACGGCGTTGCTATGGTTTGTTTGTTGATTGCTTGCACATTGTTCTACGTTATTTAAAAATATTTCACTAACGTCAAAATAATTTCTTCAAAATCATCTTGATTGGAATAGTACAGTGAGTGATTCTTCTTTATTATTAACACCTCCAAAGATAATTGAAGCTCCGGATCATACTATGTTGGATCTATTTTCGACAATGACAATCAACCTGCTGCTGGTACTTCTGAAGCTTCCGAAATTGTTACCAATAATATTACTGGTAATAATATGAACAGGTACGGAAGAAATCAATGTTTCTTTAGACACAAAAGTTTCCACTTTACATTATGTCAATATAAGCAACTGTAACAACTGTATTAATAATATACACAAACAATAAATATGAAGTATTTCACTTACTCTTTAAATAAAACCATTTATCGATATATTTTACTTTGTTCGGTTCTTTTTATTAATTGTCTACAGATTAGATATACTGCAAATTAAGGTTACGTTTATAAACGTCAAAATATACTACTGCATATTTACTGGCGCTGGTTCACCGTATCTTCTTCTTCCATAAGCGTCTGTGGTCAAAATATGAATTCCGCGCTCGGCGAAATTTAAATCGCTGTGAAAACAATTTTCTTTTGACAGTTACGTAATGAAGCACTTTCCGCACTAGTGTTTCTTTGCTTTCGGAAACGCACTTGGTCTGCATTCATCTACTTTCCATACTTAACCAAGGCAATTATAGTTACGTAATAACAAAGAAATCGCACAGTTGTAGGAAAATAAAATTCACATTGAAAACTGTCAACCTCATATATCGTAATGTGTACTTCTTTGGGAATTCCCGAAGCAAACGACCCTGAAGACTTCTTCACCAGTAAAGGGGAGGGGGCTCATCATAATAATACCAAACTACTTAAATATTCATTCTCGCAGTCTCAGTTTGTGAAATATTTCCGCGAGGTCGGTTAAGAATCGAAGATAGCTCAGAAAAACGTATTGCGTAGAAGTCGTTGATCGTAGAAGGCCGTATTTATTGTGTTTTATTGTTTGCGTTCAGGTAATATTTTTGTTTTTATTTTTTCACTTTATTTAATTAATGAGTATTTGATAAAATCGGAATTTACTATGTTAAAAAGATTTATTATTATCTACAAATATGATAACGCATCAAATTTATCAATAGATTAGTAATAACATTCAATTGAGCTCAAATTACAAAATTTAAATAAGCGTTGCCGGTTTACTGGAACAGATGAAAAGCGTCAACTGTGAACAGACCCAAATATGAAATAATGAAGACAATTTATAATAAGTATTTATAATAAAATACATATGTGTAAATGAAAAAAGAACAAAATTATATTTAACTGCCACGGGGTCTTTCTTTTCTCATTGTCTGTGACTGGATTCATAGCAGGCAGCAGAAAGTTATATAGGTAACCATGGGACTGTGTTTATAGCAGGGCCTGGACAGCTGCATTAGTTACCTTGTTACGCGATTTTTAATGCCATCTCTTGCTGCCCCAAATGAACTAAATCAATTTAAAATTAATAACGAGAATCATAGTAGGTAATATTTAAATGGTTGACATTCGTAAACACAAAGATAATATATATCCTACTCTAGATGGAAAACTGTAATGTTAAAGGCCGGCGCACTCTTTCAACGCCATCTCTTTGTTGGGTCAAGAACTAAACTAGATTTAAAAGCGTAGCCGGGAATTTATATTATATGAAATATATATATTAGTCACATAACATACAATTTTTTAAAGAAATTCTGAAGTACATGAAAATAACTTCACAATTTCTTTAAAAATTGTACATTATGTGACAGAAAAATAAAATTTTTCATTCAACAAAAAATGCAACAGTAAATTAGTGTATATTTTATTTGTAATATTTTTAATTTTACAATTATAGCACATTTTGACTTTACTTACTAATGTATCATCGGTATTGACCATTCTTCTCTTCCTTATTATTATACTGTCTATTTCATTTATATAGTGATGCAAAATTAAAATGGATATTATCGAATCCATTACAAGTTCCTTGTGATCAATACATTATGGAATAAAAATTAACATTTTCTCTCACAAATGATTTTAAATGTTTGACAAAATTGCTTTTTTCACTATTTAATTTTATAAACTGTAAACTTATGTCTTTAATAGTTGTAAACGCTGTTACGATTGAAAATGAAGGATATTACAGCCTGGTAATTTCGTCATATTCGACACTTTTTATAAATTACGGGTGCTCGTACTATCCATCAAACGAAACTCGTCCATATCCAATATATCCAATCACTTGTTGAAACGAACCAAATCCTTTCCTGGATTAGGAAATCGATGATAGTGGACATCTGTTTAAAAAAATTACAAATTTAAAGGATATAATTAGCGAATAACTACAATCAACATAAGAAAAATGAATCTGTTTCTGAAAATCGTGTTGCTGTGCATATTTGGAGGGATCAAGTATATTAAAATCTACAGAATAATAAAAAATACTTACCAGTAGCCTGACATCCGACGATGCAGCACTTTGTACTCGTAGAACGTAGAAGATATTACAGTTTGTATTAAAAAATACACCAAATGACAACAGTAATGAAACACAAAAACCGTTGACTAAACTAAAAGAATATCTGAACTAGAAAACGTAAAAACAAACTTGTTATAGAGAACTTATGAAAACGAATGGCGGTTGAAGGCAGAAGACTAACTTTAGCGTCATCTGTTTAGCCAATAAAAACACACTTCTGAATTATCATCTACAATACTACGTGCGCCATCTCTTGGTTGGGTCAGGAATTAAAAACAGTGCGCAGCTTCGCTCATAAGACTTTCCAGTGCCTGCGTAAACAGATTACATATTTAACTGTTTGACAATTGGAGTTTTACATTTTGACAAATAAAATTTGTAAATAACAAACATATCTGTTGTTATTATTGCAATCTATATTTAATGGTGAGTAGGTATCTTTTATAATTTTATATTTAATTTTATACTACTGTATAATTTTAGGTACCAAAAAAAAATTTGTAAGAATATGTTTTTCTATGTTTTACCACGAAATAATTTATTACGGAAAACATTGCTGGAAAACATTAATAAAACTGATTTAATTGATGTACCTTACAGTAGTACTCTTAAGCACAATATCGTATATAGTCTTCATTTTTAAAATTGACAGTATCGATACACATCATCAAAAAAATTAAATATTGGGACTGTTTCACATATTGATCAATGTAAGTAATTAATATAATATTGTGAAATTTGAAAACTTTATAAATATGAAAATTCTTTTATAGTAAATATAAATTAATTTTCACCAATTCGGGATGAAAATATCACATCTCTATCAATAACAACAGTAACAGCAACATATAAGAATACGAATACTGAAGAAAGTAGCGAAATGATAAATGAGAGTGTGCATAAGAAGGCGAAAAATATACATTATTCATATTTATTTATATTGCATACTAGTCAGGCAGCAGAAAGCTATATAGGTAACCATGGGACTGTGTTTATAGTTAGACTTCCACCTAAGGAATGGCGCTAATAGTCTTTATGTGAAGACATCCATTTTAGGTAACTACAATATCGGCAATCATTGGTTACTAGATTATTCCTGTAGTTGTTGTATATATTTCAAATTTTTCAATCTGTCAAATATCCAATTAATTTTTATTTGTGAAATAATTTCATATAAATAATGTCTTCAACTAATATCAATTGTGTAAAAAACTGCACTGCTACTGGTAAGTAAGTGATCATATAATAAATAATATTTAGATGAGGAAGTCATAATATATTTTCAAGTTCACAAAGATTGGTTAAAACTGCGATTGAAACAGTTCAAATTATGAATAAATTGTATACATGAGTATATTTTAATAAATATTTATATTATATTAATGAATTTTCATTTTATGTAGTTTAAATAAATATAAAATAATAATAAAAATTACAAGCTGTCTAAATATGCATATCGGGTTGCCTATATACATGACTATAGTTAGACTTCCACTACTCAGATGGCGCAAAATACAGTCCCAGTGCGTAACATGGCAGTTTCTTATCTATAGTAGTATATTATGATCTGTAATTCATAGTTTGAAATTTGGTGAAATTAGTAGAGCTCAACAAATCAAAGTAAAACCGTGGCTGAAATGCGTTTAACTCCACCATTTTATATGTATAACGAATGGCGTGGCTTTACTTTGGCGCGAAAGTGAAATATACAGTGATAATGAAAATATTTGGCCGTTGCGCCATGTACTATATGCGCATTTATGCAAATTTAATAATGATATATTTATTTATTATTAATCCATCACAATTAGTATTCTTTTAACATGCTATTTTTATAAATGGAAAGGATTACATGCCGTCTCATTATTTCATAAATTCAAATAAACCGCCATTTTTGCAAATACAACGTTTGACACCAGTATCGAAAGAGTATTCAAACGTAAATTATCGATACTGGCATCGGAATCGGTATCAAAAGAAAGTATCGGTACTAGTATTGGTATCGAATGATTATTTTTATAAAATCATGTAATTTTCGAAATACATTAGGTTTTTATATGAAATGTTGAATTTATACTATAAAAATTATATAGGTAAGAAATTTCCATTTCTTATTCAATTGTATGATTTTTACCAGTCTTTCAACAGTTTGGCTAATAATTATTGGTTTGATATTAGATAAAAGTAAAAAATACCAAAATAAACTTTTATTATACAAAAAAATCTGTTTTTTCAACAGTATTATAATATTAAAATAATACCTAATATTTGTTATAATGTTTATCTACTATCTTTATTTAACTCTCACTGTCTCATTCTACTAGTTCTACCGTTTGTCGAACACATGGCCATGTTTTATTAAAATAAAAAAAAACCAGCATAATAGGAACTTTTCATGAATTTATTGCAAAATGACATTAAATTAAAAATAGTTTGCGATACTTTAGTATCGAAATAAAAGAAGTACTGATATGGGTAAAACATCGAAAGCAAAGTATCGAATACCAAAATAACCGGTATCGAAACAAAAGAATCGATACCGGTATCATATCAGTAGTATCACAACATCCCTACACTGAGTGTACCGACGATAGTAGCGACCTCGGAAGGTAACTTTCACGGGACCTTTCCTTGTCATTGTAGAACGTAAATACGTTTTCACAAATCTGTAACTGTATTCACAGCTCGAAATTTGGTGAAATTAGTAACTAGAAATTTGATTGAAAAGATAAGATAGATAATCACGTCAAGGACGGAAATGACAAACATCGACCTGTCATTTCATAATTTTTTTTAGGTTATATGAATGAAACTGCGATCTCATAAGAAATTTTGAAATCAAACTCGACCTCAACAGCTAAGTCAAAAAATAATCTAATTAAATATAACTCGAGAGTTGGATAAATTAGAAAATAATTCTCCAGAACTTTCTCAAACTTGTTGCCATTTGGCAATAGCCACTCAAGCGCTACGGGCTTTCGTGACTATTGCCTGGCAACAAGTTTTCGAGAGATCTGTCAAATTATTTTCAATTTATTCTCACTCTCTTGCTATATTATTACTGAAAATTAAATTTTATAGAAGTTGCAAGCCCAAGAAAACGAAACGAAATTATAATAATAAATATACAATGTTTTGAAAATGTACAAACCAACAAACGACGAACATTTTGAAAAAAACAGTGCTGAGATATGATAGTTACGTTCTATAACTCTATTCCCTGTATGAAAACGATTACGTCACATTCGGTATCCATGTGATTCAAGATTTTGTACTTAAAACGTTTACATTGGTATTGGATTGACATTTTTAAAACATAACCTAAAAATTAAATGTCAGATTAAAATATTTATTACTTTATAAAATTTAATTAGTTTATAAAAGAAACCAAATAAAATTTATCTTAAGTCACGAAAAATATTACCTACCTAATTGAAATATGTAATTTTGTAAAATAAAACTCAAAAGAATATACATTTTTATATGTTTTATTATTATTATACATAAATAAATAATATATAAAAATACAAAATACAATGCACATTACCTCTTGTACTACAGTTAAATTAATTAAAGATGCTCGATTCTCTCTAACTCCAGCGCAAAATAATCATGAAGATGACAAACGCATTTCTGCATTTGATTACCCAAAATTTTTCAAGCCATTTCATATTTCTCAGTCTGTATTTATGTATGAAAAATGTCACAAACTTAGAAATGACAGGCGAGAAAATAACAAAATCATGGCCATAGGTCTCCATTTTTATTTCATAAACAAATGTGAACAAAGTAAATATAAATTTTCGTATTTGTAAGAACTGTCATACGTTTTCATTAAAATAATAAATGTAATAGAACGTGAAAAAACATGAAACGTGTGTCTTTACTTATTAAGACATACGTTATGTCATTTGCATAGGTACGAATAATATTATTAAAAAAAGATAGCTGTATTTCATCGTATCTATGATAACTTCGTCCACATATGACGTCACCGTTTTGATACAGGGAATGGAGTTATACTCCGCATACGTCTCTTATATTCTTGAACTAGTGATGTCACTATATTATTAATCGATTATATCTCTGATGTAAAACATTATTTTTAACAAATTTTTTCCCTAATAGATATTTTCCAATGTATAGTTTATGTTTTTCATTCTTGTTAGAAGCCCATTAAGTAACATACTAAGAAAATATATAGTATAAACCTATGGAATATACAGGGTGTTCAATTTAGTTGTACCATCATTGCTATCTCGAGAACTATAAGAGCTACAAGGTTGGTTAAATTGCCAAACAAATAACATTTTATAAGTCTATTACAAAAACTACAGGATGATCAAAAGGGATTGTTATAGTTGGCAATACTATTTCAGAGATCTTTTTATTCCACAGTTGGCACAACGCCAGGTAAAGGCGGAAATACTATTTGACATTTGTAATAAATACAAATAGGTTATGTCAGGAGTCTGACAGCTAATAGAATTTTGACTTTTTAAGTAATAGAAACACTTTAGAAATAAATGTAATAATAAATGTACTCAAATTTAAATTATAAATGTCAGTGTCAACAATAGGAAATGAATTTATGTATCAGGCTTATCAATTTCAAGTAGTTTTTTTTATCGCCAACTGTAACAATCCCTTTTGATCACCCTGTATAAACAATTTTTTTTTCGATCAATGGTCTTCAAAATACCTGTTTCAAGTTTCTTATTTTAAATGGGAACTATTTTTTATATGCTTATTCGATACAGTATTTTTTCTGAATTCAATGACTACAAAGTTCAATATTCTCACATTTTGACAAAAATGCGTATTAAATTGACATTAATTAAATTAAAATCACATAGAATCAGCGTGCTATGACAGAAACAAATGAACAAAGAATAATATTTTTGTTTGTTTAATTTATAATTTACGTCAATACAATTATTTTGTGAAAAAATAAATATATTTTATGAGTCATTTACTTCGGTCATTACTCTTCGTCATGGCAATCAAGACAGGCGGTAGTTGTCGACGCTAAGATCAAGCAGCCTACGGCCGGCGACACTGACTGTCTATATTACAGTAATATAAACTTTGAGCCAATATTCGAAAATTGTAATTCCATTTAACGTTTTATTAGCCGATAATCGTCTTTGGTATCAATTAAAAGGTCTTTTGAAGTGCTCGCGTGCAAAATTTAATACTTTTCGATCGTCAATTGTTATAGTGAAAGTGCGTCAAAACCCATCGTCTTTGGTATCAATCGAAAGGTCTTTTGAAGGGCTTACATGCAAAATTGGAATTTTATCGATTAGCAATTGTTTTAATAAAAGTGCTTCAAAACCTATCGTGTTTGGTATCAAATGAAAGGTCTTTTTAAGGGCTTGCATGCAGAATTAGATTTTTTTCGATCGGCAATTGTTTCAGCGAAAGTGTTCCAAAACCTATCGTGTTTGGCATCAAATGAAAGGTATTTTTGAGGGCTTGCATGCAGAATTTAAATTTTTTCGATCGGCTATTGTTTTAGCGAAAGTGTTCCAAAACCTATCGTGTTTGGCATCAAATGAAAGGTCTTTTTAAAGACTTGCATGCAGAATTGAATTTTTTTCGATCGGCTATTGTTTTAGCGAATGTGTTCCAAACCCTATCGTGTTTGGTATCAAATGAAAGGTCTTTTTAAGGGCTTGCATGCAAAATTGGATTTTTTTTTCGATCGGCAATTGTTTTAACGAAAGTGTTCCAAAACCTATCGTGTTTGGCATCAAATGAAAGGTATTTTTGAGGGCTTGCATGCAGAATTTAAATTTTTTCGATCGGCTATTGTTTTAGCGAAAGTGTTCCAAAACCTATCGTGTTTGGCATCAAATGAAAGGTCTTTTTAAAGACTTGCATGCAGAATTGAATTTTTTTCGATCGGCTATTGTTTTAGCGAATGTGTTCCAAACCCTATCGTGTTTGGTATCAAATGAAAGGTCTTTTTAAGGGCTTGCATGCAAAATTGGATTTTTTTTTCGATCGGCAATTGTTTTAACGAAAGTGTTCCAAAACCTATCGTGTTTGGCATCAAATGAAAGGTATTTTTGAGGGCTTGCATGCAGAATTTAAATTTTTTCGATCGGCTATTGTTTTAGCGAAAGTGTTCCAAAACCTATCGTGTTTGGCATCAAATGAAAGGTCTTTTTAAAGACTTGCATGCAGAATTGAATTTTTTTCGATCGGCTATTGTTTTAGCGAATGTGTTCCAAACCCTATCGTGTTTGGTATCAAATGAAAGGTCTTTTTAAGGGCTTGCATGCAAAATTGGATTTTTTTTTCGATCGGCAATTGTTTTAACGAAAGTGTTCCAAAACCTATCGTGTTTGGCATCAAATGAAAGGTATTTTTGAGGGCTTGCATGCAGAATTTAAATTTTTTCGATCGGCTATTGTTTTAGCGAAAGTGTTCCAAAACCTATCGTGTTTGGCATCAAATGAAAGGTCTTTTTAAAGACTTGCATGCAGAATTGAATTTTTTTCGATCGGCTATTGTTTTAGCGAATGTGTTCCAAACCCTATCGTGTTTGGTATCAAATGAAAGGTCTTTTTAAGGGCTTGCATGCAAAATTGGATTTTTTTTTCGATCGGCAATTGTTTTAACGAAAGTGTTCCAAAACCTATCGTGTTTGGCATCAAATGAAAGGTATTTTTGAGGGCTTGCATGCAGAATTTAAATTTTTTCGATCGGCTATTGTTTTAGCGAAAGTGTTCCAAAACCTATCGTGTTTGGCATCAAATGAAAGGTCTTTTTAAAGACTTGCATGCAGAATTGAATTTTTTTCGATCGGCTATTGTTTTAGCGAATGTGTTCCAAACCCTATCGTGTTTGGTATCAAATGAAAGGTCTTTTTAAGGGCTTGCATGCAAAATTGGATTTTTTTTTCGATCGGCAATTGTTTTAACGAAAGTGTTCCAAAACATATCGTGTTTGGCATCAAATGAAAGGTATTTTTGAGGGCTTGCATGCAGAATTTAAATTTTTTCGATCGGCTATTGTTTTAGCGAAAGTGTTCCAAAACCTATCGTGTTTGGCATCAAATGAAAGGTCTTTTTAAAGACTTGCATGCAGAATTGAATTTTTTTCGATCGGCTATTGTTTTAGCGAAAGTGTTCCAAACCCTATCGTGTTTGGTATCAAATGAAAGGTCTTTTTAAGGGCTTGCATGCAAAATTTGATTTTTTTTTCGATCGGCAATTGTTTTAACGAAAGTGTTTCAAAACCTATCGTGTTTGGTATCAATTGAAAGGTCTTTTGAAGAGCTTTCTTGCAGAATTGGATTTTTATTGATCGGCAATTGTTTTAGTGATAGTGATTCAAAACCTTTCATATTTAGTATATATTAAAAGATTTTTAGATGGACAGCCGTGTAGAATTTAAAAGTCTTAGATTCGTAATAATTCAATTTATATTGTGTCTATTGTCTTACTGAAGTTAATTCTATATCAGTGTCCGCGGAGATTAGCGTGAGGCCGGGCGAAGCCAGGCCGACCGCTAGTATTTATTATTATTCCAATACGTGATTGTAGTAATAAGAGCATTACTATGCAAGAGCTTATTAATAAACAATTGGTTGTGAAAGAAAATGTAGAAGCTCAATGTTCAGAATGCTTGCACTCACATAAATTACATAAAACCGAATTAGTTTCTTTTGGCACAGTATTAATTTTCCAAATTCTGTTATTTGAAAATGAAAATGGATATATTCGGAAACTAAGTGATACACGTAATATTTAAAACGTTTCAATGGGAACTTATTTGATTCAAGGATATAAATAGAAAGTGCTATATTTCACCATGGTACTTCAATGGCTGAGGGACACTAAACAATATGATTAAAAAAGGAAAATCAAGGATGCTTGCAAATGATTCTCACGTTGGAAACAAACTTCGCCAAGAAACTCTAAACATGCTTATATATTTATTTTAGAACGAATTTAGATTTTTATAGAAAGATGTAATAACAATATACCAATACCAAATATCATTTATAATATAGGGTCAAACTATTGTATCAAAAAAAAGTGATATCTTCCAAAAAAACAATTACATTGTTAAAGGTACGCCAAGATTGCGCAGATTCCTTCCCCAAATATTGTAATATCTATATATTATAGATTTAAAAAAAAAGTGATATCTAATTAAGCCAAGAAAAATATTCGAATTAAAAAAACCTTATCGAACAGTTTTAAAAATATCGGATCAAATAAAACGCGCAAAAATGATATAACCGATAATGAGAAAATTTATTAAATTTAAAGCGTGAATTTATATTGACAGATTAGTAAGCCATGAATTGACATGTGTTATTTGAAAACAAATTGTTTATTTTTTCTCGTAAAGCTTGTTAAAATATGTCCGACTGATGGCGTTATAAACTAATGTGTTTACTTCTTTTATAAATTCCTTAAAATGTGTGTATAAAAGCTGTCCAATTTAGTTGTGCCAGCATTGCTATCTCGTGAGAGCTACAAAGTAGTGTGTTTTAATAAGCCAAAAGTAATGTAGGAATATAATTAAAGGACATAGTCGTTTATTGAAGATAAGTTGACAACGTTTCGGCTACGGATGTAGCCATCTTCAGGTCTAAATAATATAAAACTATTTCAACAATTAGGGAATTGTTGGTCAATAATATTAGAACAATAAACTCACCAGAAGTAAAGATGTTAATAACAATAAAATTTTTTTCTTAATTTATTCCAATCGAAGTTCTGGGTAAAAAATGCGAAAAATGAAAAAAGTAGTGTGAAGTTAAATAGTAAATAAAAAAGACTCTAAATTGCAATGTTGACCCTGAAGAGTCTTGGTAGCGACTGACAAAATTAAATAAAGTGTCGCCGATTGAATACAAAAGATACTGTACATACTGACATCTAGCGGTTAGTAATAGAACAACAAAAAAATAAATTAATGAGGAAAAGAAGAAAACCAACTCAAATTTGTGCAATAAAATAACAGTAAAAATTATTTTTCCTACAACTGTGCGATTTCTTTGTTATTAAGTAACTATAATTGCCTTGGTTACGTATGGAAAGTAGATGAATGCAGACCAAGTGCGTTTCCGAAAGCAAAGAAACACTAGTGCGGAAAGTGCTTCATTACGTAACTGTCAAAAGAATATTGTTTTGACAGTGATTTAAATTTCGCGCCGAGCGCGGAATACATATTTTGACCACAGACGCTTATGGAAGAAGAAGATACGGTGAACCAGCGCTAGTAAATATGCAGTAGTATATTTTGACATTTATAAACGTAACCTTAATTTGCAGTATATCTAATCTGTAGACAATTAATAAAAAGAACCGAACAAAGTAAAATATATCGATAAATGGTTTTATTTAAAGAGTTAGTGAAATACTTCATATTTATTGTTTGTGTATATTATTAATACAGCTGTTACAGTTGCTTATATTGACATAATGTAAAGTGGAAACTTTTGTGTCTAAAGAAACATTGATTTCTTCCGTACCTGTTCATATTATTACCAGTAATATTATTGGTAACAATTTCGGAAGCTTCAGAAGTACCAGCAGCAGGTTGATTGTCATTGTCGAAAATAGATCCAACATAGTATGATCCGGAGCTTCAATTATCTTTGGAGGTGTTAATGATAAAGAAGAATCACTTACTGTACTATTCCAATCAAGATGATTTTGAAGAAATTATTTTGACGTTAGTGAAATATTTTTAAATAACGTAGAACAATGTGAAAGCAATCAACAAACAAACCATAGCAACGCCGTAAAACATCGTTCTCATGTAATATGATTAAAATTTTATAAATTTTAATAATATTTTAGTGATTTACTAAATTGCACAGTTGTAGGAAAAATGTTGTTTATAACACGTGCCGAAAAAGGTTACATGCTCGTGTGTTAAATTCTGCACTTGCACGTACCGAGCCTTTTTCGGCACTTGTTATAAAAATAACTATTATTGCACAAATTTGAATTGTCAATTAGTGGATCTTCACCTGATATGTTAGAAGTGTGCGTTATACTAACATCAATGTATGTTATTTTCAACTTTCCGTAGTAGTTTATGATGTTGTTATGCTTACTTTCATAAACTATTTTTCCATGTTAAAGGCCCATGGCCCGCTTTTCGTGTTACACCAGGTATAATTTTTTCGTATTTATTTACAGATACAATATGTACGTAGCGGCCATTCTTGTCCTGGCAGCTGTGGCTCTGACTGGAGCACAACATCCTACCCCGTGCCCCGCTGTATTCGAGTACACGAACACCGGGCCCACCGTACTCGGACAATGGACAGGCGAGCTCACCCTGGACACGGAGTTCCCGCTGGCGGGCGTTTGGATCAAGTTCTTGTTGGACAAGAAGGTTGACAAAGTCAAGGTTTGTAGAACGAACAACTTTCAAATAGAACAGCGTCTCCCAAGCTGTGGTTAATTTATTAATTGCATGTTTTGAAGGTTTTGAATTTCAATTAGTTTCTACAAAACTAAAAGAACATGATTTAATTGACGAATTAAAATTAAAATTATTTATTGCTCACTGCCACGATAATAGGCCTTTCAAGACTTTTTTGAATTTTTTATATTTTAATATATTTATGCGCGTGAAGTGCGGTTACCAGCCATCAAATCACGGCCCCCAAAGATGTTAGTGGTGGAGGAGCCACAGGGGTAATTTTAAATTGGTGAAAATGTTTTGTCGACTGTGGGGATCGAACCAGGGTTCGTCGGATCTACAGGCCAACTTGATACCACTGAGCCATTACCCCATTAAAATAACTATTTCATAGTGTTAAAACAAAATAACAAACAAATGCATTAAGTTTTTCTATCAAACTTTCTCCTGAATAATGCTATTTAATGGGCCTTTCAAGACATTTTTGATTCTTTTATATATTAATCTACGTAATAAAATAATTATACCCAAAATTTTTTATTTTTTTTTTAAACTTGTATTAAGCATGATAAAAATATTTAAACTTTCGAAACAAACGAATATGACGTAGTTGCATCTTAGCTTAAAGAGAGACAGATAAGACAGAGATAAATAACACGTAACTTCACGTAACGTGTGTAGTTGTCAGTAGAATCCTCAGACAAAACATAACTAGACGGATAACAACGGCGTTTGTTGTGAGTCAGAAAGGGATAGAATAACTGGTTAGTGAGGCGGATGCGTGGCAAGGAGCAACTTGCATAACATCAAAGTGTACTCGCTCCTTGCCGCGCACCAGGCGGACCCACAGTTATTCCATCCCTTTCTGCTCCCCAACACTTCAACACTGCATTGACTTGAATACGGCATAATTCGTCTAGTATTATACGTCATTGGTAGAATCGTAGAATGCTGAATGCTTATTTCTTCTTCGTCTTCCTCTCAGTAAAATAAACCGCTAGTTGGCGTATCAGAGCGTTGGAGTTGTCAACAGGATAAAATGCATCTTTTTTTGTCTAATAGTATAAATAGATTTAAAATTTTAAGCCTCATTCACAATACAAAATAAGTAGTAATAGTTAGTATTTATATAATTAATTGAGTAAGCTGTTGTTGAAACATGTTTGATAAAAAAAATAGTAAATAAAAACACTTGGTTGTTTCAAAGAAAATATTTATATTTAATACTTGATGCGCATTTCGGTTTTTACACCATCGTCAGAAGTGACGAAAAGTTCAAAATCGATCTATTTATATACATATACATGGGGTACCTGCAAGTACCTACAAACACTTTAGAGATGGAAACAGTTTATAACATTTGTAAACGGGTCATTACGTAATATTGAGGGACTGCCATTAAAAGATTAAATAGAATTTAGTAGAGGCGAATGAATGAGATCTAATTGTTCGTTCATAAGATTGTTGTTCTCTTTTAAGGCTTTATTTATTCCAATCGCCTCCAAACAATTCATCTTTAATCCTTTCTTGGCAACATGTAAGACCCTTAGAGATGCTATTGTTATACCGTGTTTATTTTCTATAAGGTGTTTCGCGACATTAGAATCGGTTTTTCCTAATCTCCAAGAGCTTACATGTTCCTTAAATCTAATATTAAAACTACGGCCTGTCTGTCCGATGTAAAGAAAATCGCAGTCTTTACATTGAATTTCGTAAATACCGCTATTGTTTAATTTATTCTTATCAATAATTTTATTGTTAACTAGTAAATTTTTTAAAGTAAAATCATTATAAAATGCCGCCGAAATATTTACAGTTTTTAGTTGTTCGGAGATTTTATTACATACAGTTCCAAAATAGGGTATTTTCCTATAAATTTTACAATCTTCCACCGCTTGTCCTGCATAAATTTTACCTAAACTAAGTTTCTTTTGTTTTTTGTAAAGTAAACTATTGACGTAACTAATGTTATAACCGTTGTTATGGGCAATTTGTTGAGTGGTTTTTAATTCTTTATTAAAATTCTCTTTGGATAAAGGGACGGTAATTAATCTTTGAATAAAGCTATGGAAGGCAGCCATTTTTGTATTTTGTATTCATTCGCCTCTACTAAATTCGATTTAATCTTTTAATGACAGTCCCTCAATATTACTAATGACCCGTTCATAAATGTTATAAACTGTTTCCATCTCTAAAGTGTTTGGTAGGTACTTGCAGGTACCCCATGTATATGTATATAAATAGATCGATTTTGAACTTTTCGTCACTTCTGACGATGGTGTAAAAACCGAAATGCGCATCAAGTATTAAATATAAATATTTTCTTTGAAACAACCAAGTGTTTTTATTTACTATTTTTTGTTAGTATTTATAGTTAACATTGAGAGTCTGGCATGCACAATAGCGTATAAGCGTTCACAAAGCAAAATTAGCTTCTCGCTGCCCAGCGTTAATTTCAGTTAACTTAAAATTAGTAGTGAACGGCCATCTTGTCTAACTAACAATCAGGAATGAGAATTAATTTTGACGTTCGAAATCTGTACTTTTGTGTGGCAAGCAAAATGAATCGAACAGAGAATTATTATTAACTTCCTTGGTATGACATACGTATAATTGAAAATTAAGAAACGAAAAAGTGTCAGAAAATGGTAAATTCGTGCATTATATAGTAGTAGACCTTTCTATTGATATTTTGAATGTCAGAGGATCTCCATTTTTATAAAGAAACCATATGCAAAAAACAAATGACCAACAGTGCAACCACTGAACAAGTAATCATAGAAGAAGGGACAGCTATAACAAAAGATCGTTGCGCAGTTACAGGTGACATCTCTTGTTGCTCCAAGTAATTATTATGAAAAATACCGATAGGATACATATTTATCATTCTCGTGATCGAAATGACTAAAACATTTCAAAATAATTAAAATCAAAATATATTACAAAACAACAAAAAACAAACAATTAGCAAAAACCTAATTTTATTGAATAATATTTAAAATATTAAACACATCCTAGTATGCACAGATCATAATATACTACTATAGATAAGAAACTGCCATGTTACACACTGGGACTGTATTTTGCGCCATCTGAGTAGTGGAATTCTAACTAAAGTCATGTATATAGGCAACCCGATATGCATATTTAGACAGCTTGTAATTTTTATTATTATTTTATATTTATTGAAACTACATAAAATAAAAATTCATTATTACAATATAAATATTTATTAAAATATTCTCCTATATACAATTTATTTATAATTTGAACTGTTACAATCGCAGTTTTATCCAACTCTTGTGAACTTAAAAATATATTATGACTTCCTCATATAAATATTATTTATTATATGGTTACTTACTTACCAGTAGCAGTGCAGTTTTTTACACAACAATTGAAATTAGTTGATGACATTATTTATACGAAATTATTTCACAAATAAAAATTTATTGCATATTTGACAGATTAACAAATTTAAAATATATACGAATGACAACTACAGAAACAATCTAGTAACCAATGATTGCTGATATTGTAGTTACGTAAAATGGATGTCTTCACATAACATGACCAGCTTCATTGAATTGCGCTACGCTTATTATGGCCGTTTCATATGTCATTAAAATTCTTAGTTTTAAATTTACAGAGCGGGTACGTCAACTAGCGCCTCTAACGAGATACGTCGTAACTAAATTTGAAAATACTGCCTCTTGCATTGATTGAAAAAATCTTAAAAACAAGCCTAGTCATTGTATATTTATTATCATACAATCTTTACAGTAAAATACTAACCGTTGGCACCAATAATTCAATAATACTTCCTTTTTTTGACCTATAAATACTTCAAAATTTTTAAATAGGTAGACAATATGGCGGCATTATTTATCTCAAGTGACAGATAATGCTACGTTGCCAAATGAAATTCACTTAGTCTTAGCTAATCACTTTAGTCGAAAGCTCAGAATACTAGTCATAATATTTAATAATACTGAAAGTATAAATAAAATACCCAGTTCCATTAAATGAATTTGGTTTGATCACATAAACTTCAGTTTTCAATATTTTAAAGTTGCTTTTGTAACATGACAGCGTTGTAATTTTCTTTTAATTGAAATAAAAAGCACTAGATGGCATTACTTGACGTACCAAAACTGTAAAAAACTCATGACAAATTTTTATATGGCAAAACGATGGAATGAAACGGCCATAATAAGCGAAACGCAATTCAATGAAGTTGGCCATGCACATAAAGACTATTAGCGCTGTTCCTTAGCTGGAAGTCTAACTATAAACACAGTCCCATGGTTACCTATATAACTTTCTGCTGCCGCTAGTATGCAATACTATATGAATAATGTATATTTTTCGCCATCTTATGCATACTCTCATTTATCATTTCGCTACTCTCTTCAGTATCCGTATTCTAATATGTTGCTGTTACTGTTGTTGTTGATAGAGATGTGATATTTTTATCTCGAATTATTGAAAATGAATTTATATTTACTACAAAAGAATTTTCATAATTATAAAGTTTTCAAATTTCACAATATGGTATTAATAACTTAAATTGGTCAATATGTGGAACAGCCCCAATGTTTAATTTTTTTGATGATGTGTATCGATACTGTCAATTTTGAAAATGAAGACTACATACATTATTCTTAAGAGTACTACTATAAGGTACATCAATTAAATAATTCCTATTAATGTTTTCCAGCAATGTTTTCCGTAATAAATTATTCCGTGGTAAAACATGAAAAAACACATTCTTACAATTTTTTTTCTACTACAATGTGGTACCACACACTCATAAAATTATACAATAGTTTAAAATCAAATATAAAATTATAAAAGATTGCAATAATAACGACAGATATGTTTGTTATTTACAAATGTTATTTGTCAAAATATAAAACACCGTTTGTCAAACATTTAAATATGTAATCTGTTTAACAATGTCAACCATTTAAATATTACCTACTATGATTAATTTTAAATTGATTTAGTTCATTTGGGGCAGCAAGAGATGGCATTAAAAATCGCGTTACAGGGTAACTAATACAGCTGTCCAGGCCCTGGGTACAACCAAGGACGTTGAAAGGAGGAGATACGGCATGAAAGTCAAGACTGTGAGGCTCGGCAGATTGATAGAGACAGAAGTATTATTTCCTGTACCGTGCTTAGCTCCTGCTATTGCGCATGTGTCATAAAGAGATTTGAAATTTAAACAGGACAGAACAGAATCATTCTCCCTAAAAGATTATAAATTTTTACAAGGAAACTGAAATTATCAATGTTTATTATTAGTTTGATGTATCGATAAAAATAAATATTTGTAATTGTAATTGTTGAACAATATTTACTATTAATAATAAATATAAAACCTGCTAATATGAAGAGGAAGTTTGAGAATAAATATCAAATTTATGTTTTTAAACAAATCAAAACTACAATTACTTCTAAAAACATAAGTGTGCAAACGAAACACTTAGTTACCATCTTATCTACAAAAAAATATGTCCAAAACGATTAAAACAAAATGAACACCTCGTGGTTATATTCACATACAACGCCCCCTGACAATGTCTAAACGCCACTTTTCTTACACAAAAATTCAAAATATTTGGAAGAAGAAGAGATTTGGCTAAGCACGGCGCAGAAATTGTTGTCTCTTTCCCTTGCCCAAGCCTCACTTCAAGCAATGCTACAGTATCGTAATGCCATATCCCCTCCTTTCAACGTCCTTGGGTATAACTGTCAGAAATGTATAAATATTGAACTGACATCTAGCGTTTCTTTCAAAACTAGTGTTTATTTAATTAAAAACAGTATTCTACGTTACCGACAATGTCACTAACTACACCACTAATTTTTGCATTGTGAATAACAGTATGGACAACATAAATACCAACTGTAACTATTAATTATAACTAATAATTATAATCACTTATTTTATATTTTGAATGAGGCGTTACTAATGTTTCGTGATTGTTCTGAAATTTCAGTCTACGTTCGGTGAAATAGTTCCTCGTGACGACAAGAGTCATCTGATCAAATCTCGCGAGTACAACCTAGTGCCAGGATCACCACTCAAAATCCCCGTGAGCGTGCACTTTCCCGCTGGGGAGGCGGCACCCAGCGTGGTGGGTATCCGACTCAATGGACGCTCCGTGTGTCCCACCCCAGAACATACTACCGTGACCAGCAAGTGTCCCGGCGTCTTTACATACCACAAGGACCAAGAGGAGGAGAACCGTTGGCACGGAACTGTCACACTTAGTTCGGAGTTTGAGCTGACGGGTGTTTGGGCGCGAATTGTGCTGGATCATCCTGCTGAGCTTCTTGGGGTGAGTCTAGATTATTTTTATTTAATACTTATAATCTTATACAGGATAGGCACAGATATGCGGAACATAAGAGTTTAATATATGATTTTAAAAATGTACGGAAATTGGCTGTCCTATACATTTTAAAGAAAAATTACAAGAATAAAAAATTGTGCTAAATATTTTAAAAATAAAATGTGACATTTTTATCAAAAATCAGATAGCCATGAAAATAAAATAAAAAAAAAACAAACAAATTATAACATTCTGATAGTTCAGCTCAACAATTCAGGAATTGTATTCTGTAACTATATCCTTTATGATTTAAGGTAGTACTAGTGTGACGGTGGCGCCATCGGTTGTCGAGTGGCGAAACTGACGCTCCAAAAAATATAAAAATTGAATAAAATAAGTGTTTTATACCTATTATGATTTGAATATCATGAATTGTTAACAGGTTGTTGGTCCAGTTAATTTTCAAATACCGTACCACCGTGTGGTGTTACTTTTATAAATTGGGATTCTGAATTTTTAGTTAAAAACAAGGCTTTGCATGGCTATATATCCATTATTAAACGATAAAAAACTTTCTCCTTCTGATACAATATACATGGATAGTTCTAGAACATCATACTAGTTTTTCAAATGAAACTGCAAAATTTTAGAGGTACACAAACCAAATATGTGCGATTCTGAGTGATGATCTCTATAAGCCCCGTGTATAAAAACTCAACTTTATAAGCGAATATATTTGTTCACAGACGATGAATGTGTTTCAAATTTTAACAGGACGCGTATGACTACCTAATGTTTACGTGCGCTAAATTTCATTTAGATCTGCAAATTTTTTCTCTCGCTAGTACTACCTTATGTACGTTATGATTTAAACTAGGGATGGCCAACAAGTCGATTGCGACGACATTTAAATATAAAAACAAATTAATCAAAATATGTTTTTTTATTATTAGCATAAAAATTTATTATTATTTCTTGAATTGAAATTATAAGGAAAAAATAATAATGTGGGTGACATGATTAGTAGTATTTACGCATAAAAATATCAAGTATTGGCTATGGCTGAAGAAAAAAAACTTGCAAAACCATTTGCAAATATATCCTGTTTTTGTATTTGATAGCGCGATATATGTTTCTGAAATTGAGAATGTTGTGGATGGTAATTGAAGATATTTTTCAATACATTTCTTATCCATTAAATGTCGACTTAGATTCGAAGCAAATCGCAAGTAAAATCGCTGAAATTTTTCACATATTACTTGAAAATAAAATAATTACATTGCAAAATAATATCTTTCTAGGCCATCTTTAGAGGCCAAATATTTCACTTGTAATAATAATGTTTGTTGTAATGTAGAACGAATTCGGCGAGGTTCGAACCACAGACAACCTGTCATATTTGATCAGCAACCGCAATCACACGCTGGTGCCCGGCCGACCTGTGCGACTCGCTTTCTGGGTGAAGTACGCTGCAGGAGCTCCAGTACCTACCATCCGCACTGTACGTCTCAACGGTCGCACCGTGTGCGGAGAGATCATCGCCGAGGATAACAACCAGTAAATAGTGGGACGTGGTGGCGGATTGGTTGGTTGGTGACAGACACAGTTAATATATGTAGTATATACAAGTGACAATCACATCTTAGCTGTCAATTATTGAAAATTATCTATAGCAGTGGTTTTCAAAGCGAGATCTCCACATGCTGTTTATAAATTGTATTCAGTTGCACCGCATTTATTTAAATTTTAAGGATTACTAGCGTTGTTGATTTTACGAATATTCGAGAATTCGAATGTTCGGATTTATTGAACCTTCGAATTTAAATTCGAATTTTCGAATATTTCGAATTTTCGAATTATTCGAAGTTTTGAATTTTTTGAATATTCGAATTTTTGAATTTTTAGAATTTTTCGAATTTTGCGAATTATTTGAAATGTTTTAGATCCTAACGTGGTATGAATTATTTTCAGAATAAACTCATTTGCAGAGTTTTGTATTAATTCGTAAGTAATTATTAGTAATTATTATTGTTTGACAAATTCAATTTAGATTTAAAATTTCGTTACTCTGTCAAAAACGTTATATTTAAGACGTTTTCGTATCCTTTTTATTGTCATTTTAAAACGTTTTACTAAAAATCCATAGCATTTAGATGGGCGGTTAAGACAGTAGATGGCTTAATTAAGACGCCTAACCTTGCAGAGTTTTTGCAGAATACTTCGCTGAATTTATTATTTAATTCGTGTCCGACTTTTCACGAATTATGCGTGAGCGTACTTGGAGATGACAGATGGCGTTAATTAATTGGCAACAAATTCGATAATTACGAAGCTTCGGAAAATTCGAAAAGTTAAAAAAATTCGTAAATTCGAAAATTCGAAAAGTTCAAAAAATTCAAAAATTCGAATGTTCGAATGCTCAGAAATTCGAAATTCGGTGGAAATCAACAACCCTAAGGATTACTTAAATGAAAAATATCGATTCAAATGTTTGACAGATTTTCCTTTATTTTGGTAATGTACCTGATTAAAACAACCTTTTACAAACTGCAATTTTGATCACATAAAAGGGAGTCGCGAAAAAAATAATTTCTAATTTTTGCCTCCAAACGGGTCATGGGTCTGAAAACTTTGAAAACCACTGGCCTATAGCAATAGTATGGATACCAGTACGTCACTTATGTATACTATTTATTATGTAATATGGTTGTTAATTAACGAAATATGCATATCAATTCTATAATAAAATTTAAAAATGTATTAGTATTTTTTTATATCTAGTGTTTATCAATTGATAAGCTAGAAATGACAGTAATACTCCGTTCGGCATAAATAGTTTTATGAACCTCTAAATTGTCCTGAAACAAGTTATTTGCTGAATTAGATCGGCAAAATGTTAGGGACTTTTTATGAGTATAGGTTGGCGGCGTCTTGAGTTATTTTGAAATAATAAATAATCGGCTTCATGAAATGATTTGAGATAAATAATTTCGTTTTTTAAAAAGACAAAATAAATGTTACTGTATTTCATCGGCTTGAACTTATTAAGTGTTGTGTCAAATAAGAATGAGGTTAATAATATCCTCAATTCTTTTTTTTTTGTCAAATACAAATGTCATCTTATTTTTATTTGGAAATAACAATGAATAGTATTAGAATATTCCATGCATGAATGAAACTTTATATTATAAATATAATATTTAACCAGTGTATTTACAAGTTTTAAATAAAAGTATAAATCATTTTGTTTGCAGTTTTGTTGTTTTATTTATTTATTGTTGTTGTGTGAATTACTACCTCTTCAACCAGAAGTAACAAAAACTAATTAATTTAAACAGACAGTTCAGTGAAAACATAATAAGTTATAAATATATATATATATTTTTAATTAAGATGTATTAACATTTTTATTGGTTTTTTTCTTAGAAAATTACAAAACAAAATGATTTATCTCTTTAAAATGAATTAACCATGATTTTAAATAACATTTTTTGCATGTTTTTGTATGTAATTATTTTAATTTGGGAATATATGTGTAATTATAATAATTAATGTGTTTTTCAGGAATGTTATTTATTTTCCGTTGCTAGATAGACTTGCTTCAAGAGGTAATTTTTTTTATTTATTATTTTATATTAATGTTATATAAATGCCAAGAAATCATGCTGGATTTATACAGCGTATACCGTAACGTATCGTAATCTAACGTAAGAGATGAAAATACTGTTTTGAATGTGACCATTTATACAGCGTAATGTCGTAGCCTTGACTATCGTAACCACTGATCTCTATTTATTACTGGATTGCGTGTGGGGTAGGCCGCAGTGTGACTAATTGAACGTCGCCATATTGAGAAAAGTGTAGTCTCTCGGCCCGCGAGACAGCGTCGGTAGTGGCGGGAGTCGCTCGCAATTCAAATACAGTGACGACGCAAAAATGGTTGTGAATTGTGTTTTCTGCGGTAAGAAGAAAGGATCTGACAGACTCAGCTTCCACAAGTAAGTGAATTGTGCGTTTTATACCGATTAATTGTTTCATTTGTATATAAACGAACAAGCAATGTACATGACACAAGTTAGATTAGTTTTAGGGTTAAATATTCAAAGTAAATATTGAGACACATGTTTAATTAATAATTTAATGTATAATTATTATAGTCTGGAGACATCAGTAATTACAAATACAAATTTTATATATTTATTTATTCGCTACTCTAATAAATAGAATTGCAGTGTAATAATTGTTTTATATTTTTCATTTTCATCAAATTAATTTCACTATTAATTTACTACAATGTTTTTCAAAAACATTTATTTTCGCTTTTTTATAACGCTTTTGTACCATTTCCAACTACGACTATTTTGAACTTCCCGCTGAAAGTAGGCCGAGAGACTACACTTTTTCCAATATGGCGCCTTACTACTCGTCACACGCTTCTAACACGGTATACGCAATCCAGTAATAAATAGAGATCAGTGATCGTAACGTATCGTATTCTAAGCGGCGAAATAACCATCTTTTATCTTTTTACGTTACGACAGCTTACGGTGTTAAAATTATAGGCAATGCGCATGCGTGGTTTCTCGATGTGCAGCTCACTTGAAGCAATCTAATAATATCTGGGTTTTAAAATAAAGTTAAAAATCATTTCGCCTTTCGTACTATGTTTTATACAAGATTTTATTTATGTTAATTTAGTTTGAAGTCAGTTTCTGTCAGTTTAGTTGAAACTGTGCGCATGTGCGATCTGATAAATTACGTTACGTTACTTTCGTGTATAAATATCCACTAGCAAATAGTAAAGTACGATACGATACATTACGATACTTTACATTCGGATACGTTACGGCATACGCTGTATAAATCCAGCTTTAATATACATATATTTATATAATTAAAAAAAAAACTAGATAGGTTGAATAACTTACTTTTTACCGGTGACACATATACAGTTTAAACTCCGAGTTTTGTAAAAACTGAGAAAAACCGACAGTTTTTGTTGAAAATAGGTGACATCATGGGCGTCCACAGACATTTTTCCAGGGGGGGGGGGCGAATCGCAAAAAACTCTCAGATATACATGAATTTCTAAAATATTTTTTTATATATAACATAAATACAAATACACATAACATAACCTACCGGGTTACTTAAACAATGCCAAACAAATACGACCATTGTCTCACGTGCTTGGATATGTGAATACCAATTTCGTTTATTTCAGTACCAGCATTACCCCAACGTCACCGAGAAACCTTACCACCACCACCACAACATCGACCGCTGTCCCATCAATCTATTTCCCCCCCTTTCAACCCATTCACACCTGTCCCTTTCACCCGTGCTCATTCTCATACTGCCGTCACTGTGACGTCAGCACCTGTCAACGCTACCAGTGTTGCCACGACAACGTTAGACACATCATCCAATCAGTTCATCAGCTGTGGAACGGTGGAACTGGAGAAAATAGACCTGATTACATTTGGGGAGACAGCAAGACGTGCTCAGTGGCCTTGGCATGGCGCTATTTATCTTATTAAATCGAAGGCTAAAGCGCTGGATTATATTTGTGGAATGAGTTTAATTAGTGATAAACATGCATTAACTGCTGCGCATTGTGTCGTGGAAAGTCTTAGTACCAAGAAACTTAGAAATCCCAAAACGTTGAAGTTGTATTTTGGTTTGTTAAATAGGTACAGTATTTATTTTTATTTATTCAATATAAACACAATATATATTACAATAGAGCAATGCATGTTTTGCCTATCCTGCAAATGGCGGCATATCCCCACCACTTGTCTCACTTGTAAGAGTAAGTTAGATCTCCAGGAGATCTATTCTAATTCGTTGGCGACTGAATTTAGCGACCGTTTGACGTCATATTTGGCGACTTTGATACTGGTGCCATCTGTTGGTATAGTTAAAAAGTACAGTCCTGACGTCATTGTTGTCGACTGGTCGCTTACGGAGTCGCGTATGCTGGCGACTAGTACAATGATGTTGCGAAGTGTCATGGCGTCAGTCGCTTAGCATTTTTTGGTTGATTTGTTTTGAAGTTAGACAAAATTTATATGTTATGTGCACTGTATATTATTATAAAATGTTTGTTATTTACATTATTAAATTAATAATTGTAATTATTGCACAAAATCCAGCTGCAGATGTCCATTACCGACAATTAGGATAACAATATTGTTGTCTACACATTAATAATATTTTTAAATGTAAGAGTGTTTATTTAAGATTTTGTTAAAATGTATATTATTTATTTTTTAAATTGCTTGCAAATTACTAAAAATTCCATCAATTTGTGATATGCAAAGTTTAAGCAACAACATACAAATATTTGAGTTTAACAAAGAAAAACAAACAGCAAGTTGCTGTCAGAAATTATAAGTACCAACATAAAATACTCCGTCGTTCCTATTAATACCAACGTAAGAAATTAAAATCTCCATGATATTGACTGCACTGTGACGTCATTGATTTAGCGACTGAAACTAGTTGCCAAGCTGTCGCCAAGAATTAGAATGGGTCTCCAGTGGCCGGAGAAGAAGGAAGATTAGTTCAACAAAGGCAACGGTTCGCTAACTAACATTGTTAACATGAATGTTATTTGTTTAATTTTCAGGACAGATTTTACTGCATCTACCGTGCAGAATCCGACAGTGAACTCAATCATTGCTCATGATGAATACAAAGTGTCCGAGAATGACATTGCTGTCATCAAATTCGATAATAAAGTTAAATTTACCGAGTTTGTAAGACCGGTTTGTTTATGGGAGGGCGACACAGATCAGAGGTATGTCTACAAAAGCACGACATTTTTACATCATTAGGCGTATTCCATTTGCCATTTGGATCAGATCTATCTTACATTTACTGAACCAGATCACTTATCCATTTCGTTGAATTACATCGCTGACTTCATTTTCAGTACTAGAATTACTGGTTCTAATTTACTTTGAAGTAATTCATCCTAATTAGTGCTTCAGTTTGCTTAATTCAGTTCATTTAGTCATGTTGTCAAATTTATCTGAACTGTTTTGACTGAACCAAGTGGCAAATGGAATACAGCTATAATAGATATGCGAAGTTTGTGTTTTTTTTTCATTGATATATCAAATTTATAAATCGTTGACAATTTATTTAATTTAGTTATCAAACATTTTGACGTTCCCTTGGTTACGACACATCAAATTAATATTATTTTTAATTTGTTTTCCTTAAATTTGCTTAAATAATACAATAATTTTTGTATCATTATTTTTCGACAGTTATAGAATAAGTTGCATTCTTACGCGCAATAAAAAAAACACTCATTTCACGCACTTAATTACAAATATAACTATTATTAATTCATCAATAAAACATAAATTATTATTGTTTACAAATTACAGATTCATAGAGAACCAGACTGGGACAGTGGTTGGTTTCGGGGTGACTCAGAGTGGAGCGATATCGGAAGAACTGATGTACGCGGACATCTTAGTGGTTGACACGCCAACGTGCATCTTCTCACACCGAGACTTTTACTCCAAGTATACATCGTTACATACATTCTGTGCTGGAAACCTGACACGTAAGTTGACACATTTTTATTAAACACGCGTTTAAGCTCCTTATATTACAAAAGTTATGATTTTTTCAAGCTTTTTGTCGGAATTATGACGTGACTTAATATCTTGCAGTGGTACTTAACATGTTTCATTCAAAGATTATAAAAAATGTACGTTTTAATTATTAAAAAATAATCTGAATATGTTGAAGTCATATTTTATAGAAATTGAAAAGCTGTTTAAACATTTTTAAGAATATGATATTTGACTAATTGAAAATTCAGAATTAGCTAAAACTCTTTTGAGAATTAAACTGTAAAAGTCTAGATTATGAAAGTAAAGAATTGCGAGCGCTAATGTGTCACTAGACTAAGGGCCGGTTTCTGAAAACAAATTTCACTGGTCAGTTAGTTTAACTCTTCTATAAACTGTCAAATGGGTTTCTGAAACATCATATTGGTATTTAACTGTCCCGTTAAGTTAACGTGGCAAATTGGTCCAGTTAAATTATATGATGCATGCGCAATTGTTTCATAAATTGAAAAAGGCTGACAGTGACAGTGCTCATCTTTCCTAACCTTGTATTAAAAATTAATTCGTTAAGCCGCTGTGTTAGTTTCGTTTGGCTTTGTTGGTGATTGAAAAAAGGTTTAAATACACAGTTATTACCAAAATCTATTATTTTGAGAACTACAGCCTCAAGAATAATGTTAGTTCAGGATAGAACCATGAGTTAGTTATCGAACATATAAATTAACTGACATTTGTTTTCAGAAACCCGATGCAATTTTAACCTTTCGATAAATTTAAGCGACAATTAGTTATCATGCCCGTTAAATATTCTTTCAGAAACCGGCCCTTAGTAACCTAGGGACTTTATGTTGAACATATTGAACAATTGTTCGTTTGCAGAGTCTGCGGTGTGCAACGGAGACTCCGGCGGTGCCATGGTGTTCCGTCGTGACGGCAGCGAGGTGTGGCAGGTGCGCGGCATCGTGTCCACGGCTGTGCGCAACGTGGACACCGGCCTCTGCGACTACAACTATTATGCCATCTTCACGGACGCTGCCAAGTTCACGCACTGGATCGAGATGGCGCTGGCCAAATAACGAACCAATCCTGTTTAAATCTCTACAAATATAAACATAAAAAAATGATTGAATATTCAATTTCTAGAAATGCTACAAATATTACATTATAGAATTAATGTTTTACATGTGACACATATAAAGTTAAAACTTAACAAAACCATAAAAAAGTGTCAAATACAAAAAAAAAAAAAACAGGGAAACAAATCTTATAAAAGAATATTGAATAATAATGAAATTTGATATCGATATATGGGTTATAAATAATGACCCCCCCCCCCTATTCTATAATGATCACCCTTATTTCTTATGATTAATCTACATATTACCACCATTTCGACATTTCGTGATCAAAATAATTTATTCTGTTACTTCTATTTGACTTTTATACATTTTGTTCTCGGTCAAAGCTGCCAGCATAAAAAAAATATTATTTTTAACTACACTTTTTACGGAACTGTCAGTGAGCTATTATTATATTATTTTTTATAGTAACAGCTGCGTGTATTAGTAAACAAAGTGCATGAATGTAAAATACCAAAATTATAATAATTTGCAAAATAACGATGATTAAAATTATATAACGATACAGTTATAAAATACAGGAGAATAATTTAGATTTTAATTATTTCTTTTCATTTAAAAAAATAAATAACAGAATAATATCTGTCATTGAGGTTAATACTGGTGCACATTTACATGTCACGTATCTGGGGCTGTTTGAATTATCTGTCAATTGATTCATGATTGTGTTACCTACATTGTAAATTTGTTTCAAATTTTTAGTCGTTTTATGAAATTTTACAAATAACACGCTTATTTTTAAAGACTACAGTAGTTTTATAAGATAAACTATAACAATGCAATACAATTTAGGTTTGTTATAAGATTTCTTACATTTTTTTGATGACTTAAACATTTCTAAAGAGTGATCAAAAGGAATTGTTACAGTTGGCAATAAAAAAAAATACTTGAAATTGGTAAGCCTGATACATAAATTCATTTCCTGTTGTTGACAGTGACATATGAAAATTTAAATTTGAGTACATTTATTATTACATTTATTTCTATTACTTAAAAAGTCAAAATTCTATTTTTGCTGTCAGACTCCTGACATAACCTATTTATATTTATTAGAAACGTCAAATAGCATTTCCGCCTTTACCTGGCGTTGTGCCAACTGTGGAATAAAAAGATCTCCTTAATTGTAGTACCAACTGTAACAATTCCTTTTGATCACTCTGTATTATAGCTTATTAATTGGTGTTTGAAATTCTTTAATTATGTATAATTTAAATAGTAACTAAATATACCTCATCTGTTTTTAAGACTGAACTGTTTATGTTGCCATATTTTAATATAGTTGTTTTATAATATTTTTCACATTTAAATTTTATTTCACTGTAATTTTTCTAGTAAATATAATAGTATATTACATGATAAGTCAGAAAAGTGATGTTTTACTTAAATAAATAAATAAATAAATATATCATCACGCCTTCTACCCATTACTGTGTGTGGCACTCTGCTGAAGCAGATCTCGGTAAGTGATATATTTTTGCGCGTGAAGTGCGGTTACCAGTCGTCAAATCACAGCCCCTAAAGATGTTAGTGGTGGAGGAGCCACAGGGGTAGTTTTTGAAATTATGAAAATTGTTTGTCGTCTGTGGGAATCGAACCAGGGTTCTCAGGATCCACAGGCCGACTTCATACCACTGTGCTAGCCACCCACTTGACTAATAATAATTAAAATGTCAATATTTTATTATACTATTTTTTGTACATTTACAATTATGACATTTAATTCATATGACTTATAAGTATACATACATACAATGGGGACTTATAAAGCTCGAGAAAGCAATTTACAACCCTGAGAGGAGCAAGGAGTTATAAGGAGAGAGCATATATGTTTCACCTTGTCCCCAACCTTCAAGTGACGTTTGATCGGACGCCATCTTGTTGTGACCAAAACATGTGTTTGTCATATAGTTCTTGTGGTGCTTACATGAAAATTTTTGTTGTTTTACAGGGTTTTCAATGTAGAAAATTTGGCTAAAAAGACAGTTTTTGTTTTGTTATTGCTTGTAATTAATCGTATAATAATGAAGATGCTTTGCTTGCCAGAATAATATAATAATTTATTGTTAGTGTTGTGGTTATATTTGCGTGACTTTTTTTATGGATTATTGTGTGTATATTGTTATAATCGTCGGTACATTCAGTGCACCAAACAAGTAACCGTAGAAGAAGGGACTGCTATAACAAAAGATTGTTACGCAGTTACTGGTGACATCTCTTGTTGCCCCATGTAATTATTATTAAAAATACCGATAATATAGAATATAAATTTATCATTCTCATGATCGTAATGACTAAAATATTTCAAAATTATTAAAATCAAAATATATTACAAAACAACAAAAACAAACAATTAGTAAAAAGCTAGTTTTATTGAATCATATTTAAAATATTAATTAAACACATACTAGTACACAATACATATAAAAATGAATAATATACATTTTCACCTTCTTATGCACACTCTCATTTATCATTTCGCTACTTTCTTCAGTATCCGCATTCTTATATGTTGTTGTTAATATTGTTATTGATAGATATAAGATATTTTCATCCCGAATTATTGAAAATGATTTTATATTTACTAAAAAATAATTTTCATAATTATAAAAGTTTAAAATTTCACAATATTGTATTAATTACTTACATTGGTCAGTATGTGGAGTAGCCCCAATATTTTATTGAAATTTTGATCCAACCCTGAACTGACCTAGAACTAACTCGGGTTACTTCCAAATATATGATGCATCTCAAGTGTCAGTAGTAAATATTAGCGGTAAATTTAAAATCTGAATGCATGTTCGAAGCGACATCTGCTTAGTTTTGTTTGTGTGTTAAATTGCGCTTTTAATTGGATGTTTTGAGTCATCTTTATATTTTTTATATGTAGTCAAAAAGCAAATAACGTCAGGGTCTGTTTTTCTTTTATAATTTTGTCATCAGCACTATCAAAATAATGAATTTCGGAGTCGTAATAATGTGTCGTAATATTATCCTCTGTGACTTATATTGCAAGAAGCACATAATGCATATTGCTCTTCCATCATCTGCATAAATAATAGTTTAGTATATTTTTTCAAAATATTATTATAAAATTACTTACGTTTTTCATAAAAATAACTCCTAACCTCTCTATACTATTACAAATCGCGATGCCGCCACGAATAACAAGGAACACAAGTTGATTAGATAGAGATAGTAAACGGGTTGAATCTACCAACCCGTTAAAATAGCTGGGGCAGTAAGGTCAGTTTAAGGTTAGTTCCAGGTTACTTAAAGTGTGCCAAGTAACCTACCAGGTTACTTTAAAAATCCCAAATAAATACGGCCATTGTGTGGACTTTTCTTTCATATACAAGTGCAGGCTATAGCGATATATCGCTTTCATCTTTTCTAATCTTTGTAGATTCGTTGTTAGATTCCGTTATTAGAGTCGTTGTTAGGAGTAAGCATGAGTAATTTGAGATATTTTATGCATATGTGATGTACGTCGAAGAAAGAAGATGAATGATAAGTGAATAGGAGTGATTGGATAGATGTGATTGAAGGTTTGTTGCGTGATAAATGATTTCGAGTATAATAAATAAATGAGTTTATATGGAGTGATTAAAGTGAGGGTGGTGTGTTTGGATGAGAATTTCTGACGAGGGCTGATTATTTGATGAATGTGATAAGTGATTTTGTAAGTGTTTTTTGGGTTCGTACTACTCCATTTGTTGTATGTATGTACATTATACAAAAATAAGTTCAAGGAATAATAATAAGTTTTTGTAGTAATAATAAAAAATATATATTTTGATTAATTTTATATTTAGTGGTCACGATCGACTGAAATCATCAACTGGTCGATCGCGATCGACTTGATGGCCATCCCTGGTATACATGACTGTTTTTACGATCGAGTTTTATCTAATTATACTAAACTAACTAATAACATTTCAAACTAAAATATTTAATTTTTCTATGTTCGTATTCAAAACACAAAATATCAACATTCAAAATAATTGTGGAAAGTATTCGAGTATCTTTGCAACACTCAGCGTGGCACGAAATTGTTTATGATATTCATGGGCGTCCACAGATATTTTTTCGGGGGGAGGCGGGTCACAAAAAACTCTCAGATAGACAAATTTCTAAAATATTTTTTTTTACATAATATAAATACAAATACACATAACAAATAAACAAAAAAATATTTAAATTTGCCCCTGCCCCTTTCCAAGACAATCATTGTGGAACAATCTTTTATTTAAATTTATGTGATATATGGCAGTAAATCACAGATGTCAAATATTGATTGTAAGAAATAAATATGAGAGTAGAAAAATAGTATGGAGCATACGTGTAGCAACCGCCATTGCAAAAGATGTGTTACAATATACTATTGTAGGTTACGTAGTTACGTTTGTTTCGTATACTTCATTCCCTGTATGAAAACTATTACGTCACATTTGGTATCCACGTGATTCAAGATTTTGAACGTAAAACGTTTACATTGGTATTGGATTAGCATTTTTACAACATAACCTGTCACGATGATAAAATTAGACGGGCAATTCTTGCCATTAGCAATAATCAATCATTCGTATTGTTATACAATGGATGTGTAGCATAATTAATCCAGACTACATTTGTACCCACAAATGCCTTAATAACAAATATAAACGAAACTCACCTGAAGTAGACACGTAAAGCAAATGTGCTCGCAAAACTAAGCAAACCTGAATGGAACAATCCGCGTATCACCTAACGCGAGCGTAAACCAATATATGCCTGTAAGAACCAAACCGTGAGTAACAAACTCAATGAGGAGTCAATCTACCAAAACCTAAACATCATTCATACATGAGGGCAACCCCGAACACCTTCTCTACACAAGGCCGCCAGGTCGCTACAGCCTTCAGCGCTGCTACCGTGGGCAACCACAGAACTATCTGTAGCCACTACAGTTCATGGGACTGCTCCGTCGGTGACCCCGTACGCCCGAAGGCTACCCAAAGGCCAGCCAGGTCACTACAGCCTTCAGCGCTGCTACCGTGGGCAACCACAGAACTATCTGTGGCCGCTACAGCACCCGGCTGCTGCCGTTGGCAACTACAGAACTATCTGTAGCCACTACAGTCCGCTACTTCAACATCATCCCCGTGATGGACAGACTGCTAACGGTGCTATGCACCCCAACTCAATCATACTCACTCATACATACTCTAGATTAACTGACTCACCTCGCTCATGTAACAGCTCAACACTAACCAAACACTATCCACCGCGACTTGATCACTACCAACTTAACTGTCGCGCTACAACTTCACTCCTCAACCGATGAACAGAAACTAACGCAAGAAATCTGTTTACTGTGTAAGTTCGGTCTAACTTCTTACATAACCCTTTATTATAAATTAATATAATACGAACTGATAACATAACGACGAATTAATTACTAACTTATGTAAAAATTATTAAATTAAAACTAACGTTTTGTGACAAACCTAAAATTTAAATATCAGATTAAAATATTTATTACTGTATAAAATTTAATTAGTTTATAAATGAAACCAAATTCTGCATATATTAAATAAAAACCAAATATAAATTTATGTAATATGTTACTAATGACAACGTACAATAATAGTGATTTTATAATTGATATCGTGAGAATGTCACCTCTATTCGTGACCGCCAAATCGAGATAAGTCATCAGAACGCGCCGCAAAAGAAGAAACAAACAAGAATTTCGCTGACGAAATTTAGACTACATTTTTTTACAACGATTAAAACAATAATTATTAATTTATTTATGTAAATTGAAGCAAAAAATATAAAATAATATGAATTTAATACTAATGATGTGTTGTAACTAAGGGAACGTGAAAATGTTTGATAAATAAATTAAAAACGTATCAACGATTGTGAATTTTGAATTATCAAAAATACAAATTTTTCATATCCATAGAAATGTAAAAATATTTGTTTTTTTTTGACAAGTTGTAGAAAATAGTTATTTTTGTATTAAATGCGCGAGTTGCTCGTGAAAATGTCGTGACAAGTCATTTGAACGCGCCAAAAAAATAATTTCGTCCGAGAAATAACACAATATTATCACGTCTTTTACCCTTTACTGAGTGTTGCACTCTGCCGAACCAGATCTCGATAAGCGTTATATTTATGCGCGTGCAGTAATTTTAATTTGGTGAAAATGTCGACTGTGGGGATCGCACCAGGATTCTCAGGATCCACAGGCCGACTCGATACCACTGAGCCATTACCCCATTACAAAATTTTTAACAAAAATTATCATTAATTTAATTCAAATCGAATGACTAAACAAATGACTAATAAAATATATTTATTTATATGGGGTGGCTAGCTCAGTGGTATGAATTTGGCCTGCGAATCCTGAGAACTCTGGTTCGATTCCCACAGGCGACAAACAATTTTCATAATTTCAAAAACTACCCCTGTGGTTCCTCCACCACTAACATCTTTAGGAGCCGTGATTTGACGACTGGTAACCGCACTTCACGCGCAAAATATATCACTTACCAAGATCTGCTTCGGCAGAGTGCCTCACCCAGTAATGACTAGAAGGCGTGATGATATATTAATTAATGTCAATTTAAAATGCTTTTTTGTCAAAAAATTTTTAATGTAAGGGTATTGAACATTATAGTAATTAAATTTAGAAAAAAATAATGAATCGAATAAGTAAATAAAAATTATAGGTTCCCATTTTGAATAAGAAAGTTGCACTCCGTATTTTGAGAACCACTGGTCGAAAAAAAATTGTTAATAGTTTTGTAATACAGTTAGAAAATGGTATTTCTTTGCTAATTTAACCAACCTTGTAGATAGCCATCCATGGTGGCACAATTAAATTGAACACCCTGTATAGTACTCGTACAAGATGAGCCAGGTATTTGTTTATTATTAATATAATTTATTCAAATATATGAACAAAAAATTGTGCACAAGGTTAACCAATTTAAGTTTAAAAAAGGTTGTTCACTTAAATATAAAAAACCAGTTTATTTAAGATTTCTTAAAAGTGGAATAAAATATTTACTTTAAAAACTAAATTCTTGGTTAATCTAGCAGTCAGAAATGTGAAGCAAGTGGAGCATCACTTTTGAGATTTTATTCTTAAAATAATTAATAAACAAATATGAGTGGTAATCAAAATCTGATTGTAAAACTACGCGAGAAGGAATTCAGAGCAAGAAATTCTCTTTTAACGGATTTATTCGAAACCGAGCAAGGATCTTCAATCTACAATTTTATAGTGAATCTAGTGATTTTGTGTGGAATTGGTTCCATGTGTAAAGAGTTATTTCAAAACGAAAGGTATGTTACATGGGCTCTTGAACCTATTTTTTATTATTATTTTTTATGAAACCACATGATTTTGAAGAAATTATCTTGAAATTAGTGAAATATTTTGAAATAACGTAGAACAATGTGCAAGCAATCAACAAACAAACCATAGCAACGCCGTAAAACATCGTTCCCATGTAATATCATTAAATTTTGATAAATTCTGATAATATTGTAGTGATTTTCTAAATCGCACAGTTGTAGGAAAAATGTTGTTTATAACACGTGCCGAAAAAGGTTACGTGCGTGTGCAGGTTTCTGCACTCGGCAAGCCTCGTGCGTTAAATTTGCACTTGCACGTAACAAGTCTTTGCTTGCACATTGTTCTAAGTTGTTTAAAAATATTTCACTAATCTCATGATAATTTCTTCAAAATCGTCCAGATTGGAATACTACACTGTGTGATTCTTCTTTATCATATATGTACACCTCCAAAGGTAATTGTTGAATCTATTCTTGACAATGACAAACAACCTGTTGCTGGTACTTCTAAAATCTCCGAAATTGTTGTCAATAATATTACTGTTAATAATATGAACAGGTACGGAAGAAATCAATGTTTCTGTAGATAGCATAACAGTTTCCACTTCAAATTATGTTAATCAAGACAGGCGTTAGTTGTCGACGCCAAGATTAAGCAGAAAACGGCGACACTGACTGTCTATATTACAGTAATATAAACTTTGCGCCAATATTCGAAAATTGTAATTCTTTGGTATCAATTGAAAGATCTTTTGAAAGGCTCGCGTGCAAAATTTAATACTTTACGATCGTCAATTGTTTTAATGAAAGGACATCAAAATCCATCGTTTTTGGTATCAATTGAAAGGTCTTTTGAAGGGCATACATAAAAAATGGAATTTTGTCAATTGGCAATTGTTTTAATGAAAGTGAATCAAAACCTATCGTGTTTGGTATCAAATAAAAGGTCTTTTAAGGATTTCCTCGCAGAATTGGAATTTTTCTATTGTCAATTATTTTAGAGAAAGTGTTCTGAAATCTATTGTGTTTAGTATTAAATGAAAGATTTTTTGATGGCCTCGCGTGCAAAATTTAATACTTTTCGATCGTCAATTGTTTCAGTGAAAGTACTTCAAAACCCATCGTTTTTGGTATCAAATGAAAGGTCTTTTGAAGGGCTTTCCTGCAGAATTGGATTTTTATTGATCGGCAATTGTTTTAGTGATAGTGATTCAAAACCTATCATATTTAGTATATATTAAAAGATTTTTAGATGGACAGACATGTAGAATTTAAAAGTCTTAGATTCGTAATAATTCAATTTATATTGTGTCTATTGTCTTACTGAAGTTAATTCTATTTCAGTGTCCGCGGAGTTAGCGTGAGGCTTGGCGAAGCCAGGCCGACCACTAGTATTTATTATTATTCCAATACGTGATTGTAGTAGTAAGAGCATTACTATGCAAGAGCTTATTAATAAACAATTGGTTGTGAAAGAAAATGTAGAAGCTCAATGTTCAGAACGCTTACACTCACATAAATTACATAAAACCGAATTAGTTTCTGTTGGCAAACTAACTGATACACGTACTCGTAATATTTAAAACGTTTCAATGGGAACTTATTTGATTCAAGGATATAAATACAAAGTGATCAGTGCTATATTTCACCATGGTACTTCAATGGCTGAGGGACACTACACAATATGACTAAAAAAGGAAAATCATGGATGTTTGCAAATGATTCTCACGTTAGAAAATAAACTTGGCCAAGAAACTCTAAACATGCTTATATATTTATTTTAGAACGAATTTAGATTTTTATAGAAAGATGTAATAACAATATACCAATACCAAATATCATTTATAATATAGAGTCAAAATATTGTATCAAAAAAAGTGATATCTCTCAAAAAAACAATTACATTGTTATAGGTACGCCAAGATTGCACAGATTCGCGCCCTTCCAGAAAAAAAAGATTCTCTCCCTCAAAAAGTTGACTATTTTACAACCTTCCCGAAAGATTGTAATATCTACATATTACAGATTTAAAAAAAGTGATATCTAATGAAGCCAAGAAAAATATTCGAATTTAAAAAACCTTATCGACCAGTTTTAAAAATATCGAGTCAAATAAAAAAAAAATAATTAAAAAAACCTTGGCGACCCCAGTGTTTAAAATGTTACTTAAACTGGTCCTTACTTCACGCACAAAAATATATCACTTACCGAGATCTGCTTCGGTAGAGTGTCACCCAGTAATAGGTAAAAGGCGTGATAATGATGATGATATACTTATTTTATGTTTTGTTTAACAATACAAATAAATAAATATATCATCACGCCTTCTACCCATTACTGGGTGTGGCACTCTGCCGAAACAGATCTCGGTAAGTGATATATTTTTGTGCGTGAAATGCGGTTACCAGTCGTCAAATCACGGCCCCCAAAGATGTTAGTGGTGGAGGAGCCACAGGGGTAGTTTTTGAAATTATGAAAATTGTTTGTCGCCTGTGGATATCGAACCAGGGTTCTCAGGATCCACAGGCCGACTTCATACCACTTAGCTAGCCACCCTATATTTTATTTTAACATTTTACTCATATATTATGCTTCGCCGCCATTTTCTCAATGTAGTACAATTGCGTTTATTTTTAGTACAAATTTCGCCAAGAAGTTAGTACAATTTTTTTATCTTTGGAACAACAATGCTGATGAGCCCCAAAAGTGCGAAACGCATCAATGGTTAAGGTAGTACTAGCGTGAAAAAAAATTTTGCAGATTAGAATGAAATTTGGCGCACGTAAATATTGGATGTTAAAATATGAAACACATTTATCGTCTGTGAACAAATATATTCGCTTGTAAAGTTGAGTTCTTATACACGGGGCTTATGGCGATCATCACTCAGAATCGCACATATTTGATTTGTGTACCTCTAAAATTTTGCAGTTTCATTTGAAAAACTAGTATAGTGTTCTAGAACTATCCGTGTATATTGTATCAGAAGGAGAAAGTTTGTTATCATTTAGTAATGGATATATAGCCATGCAAAGCCTTGTTCTTAACGAAAAATTAAGAATTCTAATTTATAATGGCAACACCACACGGTGGTATGGTATTTGAAAATTCACTGGACCAACAACCTGTTAACAATTCATGATATTCAAATCATAATAGGTATAAAACACTTATTTTAATCAATTTTTATATTTTTTTGAGCGTCAGTTTCGCCTCTCGACAACCGATGGCGCCACCGTCACACTAGTACTACCTTAAGAGCTGAACTGACCAGCAACTGATGAAGACTTAGTATGTTGACTCAGTTGCCGTATTCTTGTGAAACTTAGATAAATGTTAGAATATTTTTTCCTATTATTTTTTCTTATTTAAAAATTATTATTTAATTTTTCAGTGACCGACTACAAAACAATGTTTTTATAAGGAGTTTAAGAAATTTCGACAAAGCCCTTTTAATTTGGGTTTGTATTTTTAGTAGTACGTTAATAGCGTACACAGCGTTCTATTTCTGGACTCTATTGCGAAGTAAAGTTACATCAAAATGTAAGTAATAAACACAGGTATACAGAATGTTCCAATATCGATCATTTTCCCGAATGTTTCTTCCGGAATGACCGTTTTCCTGAATTATAATTTTTCTGCATACTTATTTCTAGAATTTCCATTTTTCCGAATAATAATTCTTCCGTATGCCAATTTCTTGTATTTCCCGATTGGCAATTTTCCAGAATGACAATTTTTCATCTAAATATTTTTACCATAGTATTTAAAATACTGTAAATGTCGTAATATATTAAACTATATAAAACTTTGAATTGAGCCGAAATGCCTTGTTAAACGACCACAAAATGTTTCTAAAAAAAATTTACAAGAGCATTGTTGTTATACTTTGATTTATAACAATGACGTATAATACTAGACGAATTATGCCGTATTCAAGTCAATGCAGTGTTGTGAAGCAGAAAGGGATAGAATAACTGGTGAGTGAGGCGGGTGCGCGGGGCAAGGAGCGAGTACACTTTGATGCAGTTATTTTTATATTCAATTACTTACGTTTCATACATCAAAGTAAAGGTTAGTATTTGACATATTAAGTGTTTTGTAAACGCACTTTTGTATTTAAATAAATAAAATGTGCGCACCTGATAACTGTCATCAATATAAGTATAACCTGCATAACATCAACTTATAGTCGCTCCTAGCCGCGCACCCGCCTCACCAACCAGTTATTCTATCCCTTTCTGCTTCACAACAAACGCCCTTGTTATCCGTCTAGTTATGTTTTGTCTGAGGTTTATACGTATATCGTTCCTATTAATACCAACGTAAGAAATTAAAATTCCCATGATATTGACTTAGCGACAGAAAATAGACGCCAAGAATTAGCATAGGACTCCAGTTTCCAGGATAATTTAAATCTTATTTGAAATGATGCGAGTACAAAAAGTTAATTTCAACCTAATTTCCATTTATGAATGCACTTTAATAATCTCTGGACATGAATTTTAATTTCAGGTGTACGGGTATGCTGGGATATGCCATGGATAATAATATTTGTTTGTTATATTATTATATTGATGGGTGCTGTGCCATTTCTTCTTGGAAAAATTAATGCGACCCCTGCATCACACGTGTTTCTTCTCATAGAGCAGGTTTGTTGAGTTTTGATTATTATAATGATTATAATTTATTAATAGGTCCAATTCACAAAAGAGTTTTAACTAATCCTAAATTTTTGATTAATCAAATTCAGCTTACCGTATTCTTAAATAAGTATAAATAAACTCTAATACACGAGAGCAGGGTGAAAAGTCCTTGAAAAATAAAACAGATGGCGCCATAATCGCAAATCTCATGTGACATTGTGATGTACCATCTTCAAAAGTTTCAGACTGATATGTCATTCAGTTCTATTTTGACATCCATCGAAAGCAAGCAATCTTGAAGATTTTTAAAAACATGGAAAAAAGTGAATTTCGCGTCTTGATTAAACATTATTTCTTGCGTGGAAAAAACATTACGCAAACCAAAGCATCGCTTGTTAAACATTATGGGGACTCCTCACCATCGATTGGAACGATTCACAAATGGTTTACTGATTTTCGTTGTGGTAGTATGACTACGAAGAAATCGCACAGTTGTAGGAAAAATATTTTTTTAAGGGGTTACACCACTGTAACAGTAGGAAAAAAGCGTTTTTTTGACTTTTTTTTTATACAATTAAAGGTTCTAAGAAAATACTATTAAAGTATGTTATTAGGCATATATTGAAGTATACAAAAAAAATTATTTTCATTACAAATATTTCAAAATGGCGTCCGAGCCATTCTCCCAAGTCATGTAGAATTTGAGGCGCTCCACGGCATGCCGTGTAGGTAGTGTAAACTTTTATTTGGAACAAAATAAAAAATATTCTCTTAATCTTGTACTTGAAGTTAAATCTCGATTTTCGATCAAAAAAACGGTCAATCATTTGTTTATAAAAATGTTAGAATTAACATATCGAAAATTCCATACGTATTTCACTTCAAAATATTGTTTTAAAGATATGGTTAAAATTTAAAATGAAAATATTGAAAACCGTTGGAGTTATGCTGAATGCCGTTTTGAAAAATCGTGTTTCGAGAAAAACGCGTTTAAAGTTTTGATATGAGTTATAGACATGAAAAATGGGAAATAATTACTGTTTAAATTTTTTTACCACTAATCTGCAATCCCAGGACCATAAAGCTGCCGATCCAAAATTCAAATACTCCTCCTCAATTTCTTTCAGCGACGATTTAATGCTAGAGAGCACCTTTTTTACAAATAAGACATTATAATGTACCTTCCGAGCAGGTATTTACTTAACACAGGTAGTCATATCGGAGACGTCCGACACGCTTGCGGAAGAGCGCGAAATGCCAATGAAAAAAAAACTTTTTTCCCCATATTCTAGAAGGTTCAAAGTATCTTTTAAGCAAAAGAATAATATAGATTTTTTCAAAAAATGTTCAGTGGTGTACCTCCTTAACTGAAAATCGCAGTCTTTCATTGTCAGGCCGAGAACTTTTCACCTTACCCTCTTATTTAATCACAATTCAACGCAATCAGGATTAAAGTAATCATGATTTTAAAAATCAGAATCACAGTCCAAAGAATCACGCTTATCTTTGAAAACAGTGATTTGACGGCTGGTAAGCGCACCTCATGCGCATAAATTGTAATCTCTCACCAAACTAATATTATTTCTGTTTCAGGTTCGGTTGGTAATGAAAGTTTATGCATTCGTCCGCAGTAATGTGCCTAGAGTTATAAAAAATACGGTACCGGCCGATGAAAATGTGATTGTACCAAAGTTTCAGCAATATTTATATTACTTATTTGCTCCTACGCTTATTTATAAGGACAGTTATCCAAGGTAGGAAAAACATACTTGTGTACAATTAAAAACTTTTATGTTAAAACTATCGTTTATTGAAAGATAAATAATACCTTCTAATATTTCAAATTATCCTGTTCCACTAGTATGCTCACCTAAAACTGATAAAATATTTTATAAAAAAATACCCACGACTTTCAATATTATAATATAAAATAACAAGAAAAACTAAACTAAATATATTTTAAACCACAAATTATGAAATACTTATATATTTTCATGTACATATATCTCCATGCAGTATATCTCGACACACATGATTATGACAGCTGTTATTCTTCCCGATCATTTTATCGCTGAGTATAAGTCAAAGCCCACTTCACTTGTGGAAAATGAGAATTTCGCGAATTAGCAATAACAAATTCAAATTTCAAAAAAATATTTCATATATTTAATCTTATCCAAAATAAGAAACAAGTAGTACTACATAATCATTGAACATTCTGCTTTTTGATATGTGTATGAACAAGATGGTAACTAGTTTATTACCATACTTTGATGTTTTTTTGTAATTATTTTAATACATACACCCAGAGCTGGGCAGTAGCTAGCTACTTTTGTAGCTTAGCTACATTTACCTTAGCTGTAGCTGTAGCTTAGCTAACTGTGAAAAAATATAGCTATAGCTCGTAGCTAGCTACTTTTTTTCTATTAGCTTAAAAATAACAACTGAAGCTACTTTTAAAGCTACTTTTTGTAGCTTGAAGCTACTTTTTAAGCAGAAGGTCAATAAAGTACGCATGCGTACAAGCTAAACCCACACAAAATAATTATTTGTTGCCGGTTCTAACTGGCTCTAATACGCTAAAATACACAGTAGGTGCCAGATGTTATTTGCTATTTTTGATATTTATGTACATTATAGTAAATTAACAGTCATTATAACAAAAGACTGATCATATGACAAAGGCAAATTTAATTATTTCACAATAATTTAAAACAGTAGCTTTAAAATTTAACATCTACTTTAACGAAAGCTTTTAGCTATAGCTTAGCTATATTTTACAAAATATAGCTTATAGCTGTAGCTTAGCTACTTTTTTAAAGAATAGCTGTAGCTGTAGCTTAGCTACTTTTTTAAGTAGCTTGCCCAGCTCTGGATACACCACAGGCTTTATATTTTATTAATATATCTATATTTATTGACAGTTCAATGATTATTTTTATTTATTGACAAAATTGAATTACATGAAACACAATTTATAACTACTATGATATATTTGGTTGCGAAGACTTGACAACAAGTTTTAACTTGAAAATTATATACAATACTTACTAAATTTCATTCAAAATAAGAATAATATTTCGTTTCAAAGAGATCAAGGCAGATCATCGTTCTGATACTAATTTCAGATCGCATGCTTCACCTTAAGTAAAATTATATAACAGCGTCTCCCAAACAGAAAATTTGAATATTATGAATAAAAATCTGAATTTTTCAGCAGTTTGGCTATAAATTCATTAGTAATTACTAGAAGCAACACTTAAAACATAGTATATAATTTGTACTGATAATGGACAATGTAGTAGGTATTGACGTACTGATATGTTGCCAATTGTACAGGTATCAGTACAATTGTTCTGATACGAGTAGAAACAACCCTGTTTATTAGACATGTCAAATAGGATTTCTGCCATATACTTACTATCTAGATAGTAAGTATATGGTAGATAGTAAGTATATGATTTCTGCCTTTACCTGGCGTTATACCAACTGTGGAATATAATGATCTCTATTGTATCGCCAATTGTAACAATGGGCATTTCAAGACTTTTTTGAATTTTTTATATATGAATCTACGTAATAAAATTATTATACCCAAATTTTATTTTTTTTTAAACTTGTATTAAGCATGATAAAAATATTTAAACTTTCGAAACAAACGAATATGACGTAGTTGCATCTTAGCTTAAAGAGAGACAGATAAGACAGAGATAAATAACACGTAACTTCACGTAACGTGTGTCGTTGTCAGTAGAATCCTCAGACAAAACATAACTAGACGGATAAAAACGGCGTTTGCATTGACTTGAATACGGCATAATTCGTCTAGTATTATACGTCATTGGTAGAATCGTAGAATGCTGAATGCTTATTTCTTCTACGTCTTCCTCTCAGTAAAATTGAGCACCGACAAACGTTTCAGACAAAGCTGTGTGATTGGCTTAATGCAACTACGTAATTGCAATGAGCGTTTTAAATTATTCAACTTTAACTTTCATATTTCAGCAATAAAGATATCATTTATGGTATGATTTTATATTGTATTAAATATGATGTACGGTCAAGAACTTATTTTAACAAATATATATTAAAAACCTCTACCACTTGAATCCCCCATTCCTTTTGATCACTCTGTATATTACGTTTCATACATATATTGAATATTTTGTTAAATAAAGTTACGTTACGTGAACTCTGAATCCGACTTTAAAATTGCACATTGCTAAGCAACATGAACTAAACATTTTGATTTTGTTTTGTTCTAGGACTGAGAAGATAAGATACAAGTTTGTAATTTACCGACTACTAGAAGTGGCAATATGCATATACATCTGTAATCTTTTATATTCAAGCTATTATCCAATATATTATGATTTCGGTTTAAAACCGTATGCTTGGCAATCTGTCACTTCGTTGATTCTAACCTCACTTCTAGGTGGACCTGTTATTGTTTGCATACTTTTCTTTATGGTGCTGCATTCATGGCAGAACGCTTTTGCTGAAATACTCCGATTTGCTGATCGGAAATTTTATTTGGATTGGTGGACAACAAAAGAATACGTCATATTTTTTAGGTTTTGGAACATTATTATACATGATTTTTTACACACTTATGTTTATAAAGACTTGTATGAATCAGTGTTTCCAGGGAACAAGACATTCTCAATGTTGGTAGTATTTATCGTTTCTGGCTGCTTTCACGAATACATTGCGATGTTTTCTTTAGGGTTTTGTTTGCCAATCATGTTTTTGTTATTTTGTGGTGGAATAGTTTTTTCAATTTGTAAAAAGTACACTAGGTTTATTAACGGTAATGTTTTTATTTTGTTCTCGCATACTTGGGGAAATGGCTTAATAGCAAGTTTATATGCTTTGGAATATTTTGTTAGAGTGAATTGCCCAAAAGAAGATGCCAGTTTTTTAGATTTTTTTGTACCAAGATTAATAACATGTAATTTTCCACAACATTAACGTGAATCTTTCGGCATGAATAAAATTTGGTGGTAAAAAGTTGTTCAAAATTAATCGGATTTTCATAGTGTCTATTCACTGCAAATAAGTAATAATAAAAATAAGTGCTATATAACTTCTGTTCTCATTAGACTTAAGCCCCATTCACAACACGAAATTAGTGGTTAGTGTTAGTAGTTATGGTTGTAGCGTTAGAAGTTTGGCATATGTATTCCTCTAGTAGCGTTCACAACAACGAACTTAGCCCAGCGCAGGTCTACGCTAATCGTGGTTAGCGTAGAAGTTTGTAAACTTCAAACTTTTAGTTAGTGGTTAACGGCACAGCCAATCAAAAACGAGGAGTAAAGTGACAATTGGTTTTCTCAGTTTGAATTTTATGTAACGAAAATGAATCGAAGACATGTTCTTTAATTACACCAGAATGACCATAGCTCAATTTGATTTGTTAGAACTTGTAGGACCAATTTTAAAGAAAAATAGTAGAAGAAAACCAGTTCAATCAAATCAGAATTACAGACAAAATATCAGAACTCAAACAAACAAAACTGTAATTATTTGTCAAAACTTTAAGTTGACAACTGTGACATCTATTATAATTTCTTGTTATATCTATAATTTTCAAAAATGTGCACTACATTACCGGCAGAAACATAAATTCGAAATCATTAATTTGGGACATTGTGAACGATGTATTTTAATCTGTAACTATTAACTATAACCACTAACACTAACTACTAATTTCGTGTTGTGAATGCAGCTTAAGATTTAAGATCTATTCACAACACAAAATTAGTGGTTAGTGTTAGTAGTTATGGTTAGCGTTAGAAATTAGACATATGTATTTCTCTAATACGAGGTGTGACTATTAAATAACGAGACTGACGCTGTTTTAACATTTTATTTTGATTTTATACCTATTTACTTATTATCACTTTCAATATACACCCGTCCTCTATCCCTACAACGCTCCATGCAAATCTATGAGGCGCCGTTTGCGACAAAATGTTTTGAATATTTCATGTAAATTAAAACAATATATTCTATGATTAAACGTTTATACAAGATTTATGTCGTAAAATATTACACATGTTAAGGAAATATACTAAATAAATTGAAAAATGGCAACTGTGTAAAATATTACCTTTTGCATTTTGTCTTACTTCAAATGCGTATATCAGACATAATTCTACCAATACAAACTAGGATTACAACATTTGCCGCAAGATGGCTCTGCTTATTGCAGTGGTCTGTAGCAATTTAAATTAATTTCTTACTTTACCAATAGTCAGCCCTATGCAACTTCGTATATAATAATGCAGTAACTGAAAATGAAACTGTTGTGACCGAAATTATAAGTGCAAATAGAAATCCAGTTAATTTTGACATATTTTACAACAATCATTATTATTCTATTATTTTGTTTTCCAAAAATAATAATAAATAATAAACAATAATGGCACAGTGGCTATCGTGTCGGCCTGTGGATCCAAAAAATCCTGGTTCGATCCCCACAGCCGACAAAACATTTTCACCAATTTAAAATTACCCCTGTGGCTACCCCACCACTAACATCTTTGGGGGCCGTGATTTGACGGCTGGTAACCGCACTTCACGCGCATACATATATCAATTACCGAGATCTGCTTTGGCAGAGTGCCACACCCAGTAATGGGTAAAAGGCGTGATGATATATTTATTTAATTATTTTATTTTGTTTTCCAAAGTCTACTAATTGAAAAATATGAATACTACAGAAACAAAAACATTAGGAAGGAAGGGAGTGTCGCCCTGCGCTTGTTTTTGAAAGTGAATTTGACACAATTGCAGTTAAACACTCTATGTACGAACCGAAAACGAATTAAAATTTAATTAAACAAGGTGACTATATTTCACGTTTTCATCTCTATAAAACGAAATAGTTTTCAGTATTCACTTTTACATGACCACTTGACAAGTGAGTCACATCTACTCACTACTACTTACATGAGCCCACCCCCGAACATTTTGTGTAAAATACGCGCATATACATATACAGTATGCAGGCTTTTTAAACAAAAACTGTAGCAAAATATCCAGAATAAGCAATAATGTACGTTCAAAAAAAAGTAGTTTTAATTCGATATTTATTATTCACAAAATTATTACATATGTAATAATGTATTATGGGGTTGGTGACTCAGTGGTATCAAGTCCGCCTGTGGGTCCTGAGAACCTAGGTTCAATTCTCACAACCGACAAACAATTTTAAGTATATTAAAATTACCCCTCTGACTCCCCCCACTAACATCTTTGAGCGCCGTGATTTGACGGCTGGTAACCGCACTTCACGCTCATAAATATATAATTTACCGACATCTGCTCCGGTAGAATGCCAGTCGTGGGTAAAAGGCGTGATGATATATATTTTTTATTTTTTTTTACTTTCTATTACTAATACTGGTATTTAATATTTAAAATACTTTTTTAGAAGTATTTAGAAGTATTTAGTATTTACATACTTTTTTTGAGTACTGCTCACAGCTCTGTACCCCAGAAACTACAAATCTTTGTCAGTGATTATGACCAGCACTGCTCTAAACAGAATAGAATGTAAATTTCAAACATTTTTCAATCAGTCAAACAAAACATATCCCATCAAAATAATAGTCCACATTATACATCATTTATTTTGTGTTATTTTTTTGTTTGATTAGTGCTATGATTACAGTTGCTATGGAAACGGTTGCTATAGAAACGGCTGCTATAGAAACGGTTGCTATAGAAACGGTTGCTATAGAAACGGTTGCTATAGAAACGGTTGCTATAGAAACGGTTGCTATAGAAACGGTTGCTATAGAAACGGTTGCTATAGAAACGGTTGCTATGGAAACAGCTGCTATAGAAACGGTTGCTATAGAATCGGTTGCTATAGAAACGGTTGCTATAGAAACGGTTGCTATAGAAACGGTTGCTATAGAAACGGTTGCTATAGAAACGGTTGCTATAGAAACGGTTGCTATAGAAACGGTTGCTATAGAAACGGTTGCTATAGAAACGGTTGCTATAGAAACGATTGCTATAGAAACGATTACTATAGAAACGGTTGCTATGGAAACGGTTGCTATGGAAACGGTTGCTATGGAAACGGTTGCTATGGAAACGGTTGCTATGGAAACGGTTGCTATAGAAACGGTTGCTATGGAAACGGTTGCTATGGAAACGGTTGCTATGGAAACAGTCGCTATGGTAATAGTTGCTATGGAAACGCTTGCTTTAGTAACAGTTGCTATGGTAACGGTTGCTATGGAAACAGTCACTATGGTAATAGTTGCTATGGAAATAGTTGCTATGGAAACGGTTGCTATAGTAACAGTTGCTATGGTAACGGTTGCTATGGAAACAGTCACTATGGTAATAGTTGCTATGGAAATGGTTGCTATGGAAACGGCTGCTATAGTAACAGTTGCTATGGTAACGGCTGCTATGGAAACAGTCGCTATGGTAATAGTTGCTATGGAAATGGTTGCTATGGAAACGGTTGCTTTAGTAACAGTTGCTATGGTAACGGTTGCTATGGAAACAGTCACTATGGTAATAGTTGCTATGGAAATGGTTGCTATGGAAACGGTTGCTATTGTAACAGTTGCTATGGTAACGGTTGCTATGGAAACAGTTGCTATGGAAGTATTTGTTATGGAAACGGTTGCTATGGGAAATTGGCTGGAATTTTTAATCTTTTCCAAGTTGAAAATTTCTAGAGTTTCGGTACTTGTATTGTTGTGTAGGGGTCCAGATATACAGAGAAATTATACCAGATGTATCGTTGCCCCCTAAACCGGTAATTACACGGTGGGGTACATGGCTCGACACGGCTTTAATTTATTTTCAATATTTTAAATAAATACAATACTTAATATGGAGTAGGTGGCTCAGTGGTATCGAGTCGGCCTGTGGATGGATAACCTCGGTTCGATTCCCACAGCCGATAAATAATTTTCACCATATTGAAATTACCCCTGTGGCTTCCCCACCACTGATATCTTTGGGGGCCGTGATTTAACTTAACATATATAAATATATTATTTACCGAGATTTGCTTCGGTAGAGTGTCACACCGAATAATGGGTAGAAGGCGTGATGATATATTTATTTATTTATTTTATTTTACAATACGTAATGTCACAATTTGACGAAAACTCATCTGCAGCGATTAGAGATAAAACTGATTTTAAAAAACCCAAGGCTAAGACAATACCTGAGTTTTATAAATAGCAATTATCGATTCATTTCTGAAACTAGAAAAACAAGAAGCATCTTTAGGTAGAATCAGTCAAATTGATAGATAATTTAAAGTTAAATCTTAATGGAGCAAATTGCTTAATAAATTGCAAAAAAAGATAAATACAGGGCGTGCTGAATAAAAATGAAGGGTTTACCTTGTTGCGTCACGCCCTATTAATATTAACCACAAAATACTATCACCTTTAAAATATGCCTCTGTTACGTCTGTCTACGTGGAGCTCGGTTTTTCAATTTACAAACATATTCTAAGTGACAGAAGACAATCATTTACTCTTATTAATTTAGAAAATACGTAATTGTTAATGTCAATAGTAACACCAGTTTAATGGACCTTTCAAGACTTTTTTGAATTTTTTATATATTAATCTACGTAATAAAATTATTACACCCAAAATTTTTTATATTTTTTTAAACTTGTATTAAGCATGATAAAAATATTTAAACTTTCGAAAAAAACGAATGTGACGTAGTTGCATCTTAGCTTAAAGAGAGACAGATAAGACAGAGATAACTTCACGTAACTTCACGTAACGTGTGTCGTTGTCCGTAGAATCCTCAGACAAAACATAACTAGACGGATAACAACGGCGTTTGTTGTGAAGCAGAAAGGGATAGAATAACTGGCTTGTGAGGCGGGTGCGCGGTAAGGAGCAACTTGCATAACAGCAAAGTGTATTCGCTTCTTGCCGCGCACCAGCGGACCCAAAAGATATTCCATCCCTTTCTGCTTCACAATACTGCATAGGATGCGGGCACTCACGTGACACTGTGGCGTTTTTGTGGTGTAAAAACAGCTGTTCCGGGAAAGATCACTGCGCCACCTACAAAAATGAACTATTTTTTGGGACGAGATTTGAAAAGCACCGGTTCGTTTTTTTACGCCACAAAAACGTCACAGTGTCACGTGAGTGCCCGCATCCTATTGACTTGAATACGGCATAATTCGTCTAGTATTATATGTCATTGGTAGAATCGTAGAATGCTGAATGCTTATTTCTTCTTTGTCTTCCTCTCAGTAAAATTGAGCACCGACAAACGTTTCAGACAAAGCTCTGTGATTGGCTTAATGCAACTACGTAATTGCAATGAGCGTTTTAAATTATTCAACTTTAACTTTCATATTTCAGCAATAAAGATATCATTTATGGTATGATTTTATATTGTATTAAATATGATGTACGGTCAAGAACTTATTTTAACAAATATATATTAATCTACTTGAATCCCCCATCACATATATGTTACGATAGGTGATTACAAGCGAATGAAAAGTAGCGGCGATATTCATACTTAAACTATATAACCGTACTTACATAAATACTTCTTCTTCTTTAATGGCACTACAGCCCAAATCGGGCCTGGGCCTACCGGGCACACCGAGCCGCAGTTTTTTACGCTGCCGTACTGCCGGTTTTCTGAGTCGATGTTACTTACTTTTTTAAGGCATATGTATAAGTGACTAGCTTATAGCGCCCGAGTATGATTAATACAAGTAACTGTATTTTTTATTTTAACGACAAATCATACTTAGTCGACAGGCGGATTCGAACTGACGAACCTTGGTTCGGATGACGTCACAGCATGTTAAGAGATGTGCATTAACACGCTCGGCCATCGCGCCTGCACATAAATACTTAGTTGCGTAAATAAACGAAGATGACATAAGCAAAGACGGGCTAACTAATAAAATTAACGAGATTAAATAAATATAACTCTAACATATATAAAAAAAATACAAAATATATATCATCACGCCTTTTACCCACGACTGGCATAAAAAGAAATAAATTTTCTTCTTCTGTATTTGTTAATATTACAACAATATACGTAGTTATATATGCCAAATTTCAATAAAAAAAAAAGAGTGAAATAACGATCTCACTATTTGACTGAGTTATCTAACTTAGGGCCAGTTTTTCAATCGTGGTTTACTCTCGATTAATGTTAATCATGATTAAATAGTAATGATAACCATAGTTTCCACTATTATTTAGTCATGATTAACAATTAACATTAATCGGTGATTGAAAACCTGGCCCTAAATGAGTAAAAAAAAGGTACTAGTATGTTACGATGCATAAAAATCACGCTTAAAAAGTTGAACAAACGATATCATAATACACTTGTACCATACTAAATTTTATGCATTACATTTTCATGATATATTTTAATAGTTATTTTTATAACAAGTGCCGAAAAAGGCTCTTTACGTGCAAGTGCAGAATTTAACGCACGAGGCTTGCCGAGTGTGGAAATCTGCACGAGCACGTAACCTTTTTCGGCACGTGTTATAAACAACATTTTTCCTACAACTGTGCGATTTAGTAAATCACTAAAATATTACCCAAATTTATAAAATTTTAATGATATTACACGAGAACAATGTTTTACGGCGTTGCTATGGTTTGTTTGTTGATTGCTTGCACATTGTTCTACATTATTTAAAAATATTCTACTAACGTCAAGATAATTTCTTCAAAATCGTCTAGATTGGAATAGTACAGTGAGTGATTCTTCTTTATCATAAATACCTCCAAAGATAATTGAAGCTCCGGATCATGCTATGTTGCATCTATTTTCGACAATGACAATCAACCTGCTGCTGGTACTTCTGAAGCTTCCGAAATTGTTGTCAATAATATTACTGTTAATAATATGAACAGGTACGGAAGAAATCAATGTTTCTTTAGACAATACAAAAGTTTCCACTTTACATTATGTCATTATAAGCAACTGTAACAACTATGTTAATAATATACACACACAATAAATATTATGTATTTCACTTAAAACCATTTATCGATATATTTTACTTTGTTCGGTTCTTTTTATTAGTTGTGTACAGATTAGATATACTGCAATTTAAGGTTATTTTTATAAACGTCAAAATATACTACTGCATATTTACTAGCGCTGGCTCACTGCATCTTCTTCTTCCATAAGCGTCTGTGGCCAAAATATGAATTACGCGCTTAGCTGGGTACTACTTAAAGTAAAAGTACTGGAAGTAGTACTTTAAGTATATCTTATACTTAAAATGCTTTACTTAAAATACTTTTGAAAATTAGTATTCAATACTGTACTTAAAGTACTTTTTTTCATGCAAAAGTATTTTAAATACTTTCATGTACTTAAAGTACAAAAAAGTAGTTAAAGTAAAAAAAAAGTATTTAAAGTAATTTAAATACTTTAAATACTAAATACTTTTCGCATGGGCATAACTAGTGCGTAGTTTTAATCATAAAGGGAACTTAGCATGTGCATTTACTATACAAATACGCTCTAACGCTGATTTTATATTTTTGGTACTTTGTGTTTATTGTCAGTTACACATTATCTCTACTGTTTTACTGTTGCAGTCAGTACAGATTTATTTACAAGAGTGTTTACAATTAAAGACAAATAAAAAAGGTGAGTAAGTATTGTTTAAAAAAATAGACAAACAGTAAACAGTGAAATGTCACATATATTTTAGCAGTTTAATGGTGTTTAATGAATTAGGATTTTTTAACATGTATATTTGAAAAGTTATCAACAAAATTATAGCTATAATTGTGTAACAAAGACGAATAATTCAGAAATTGGTTTTGTTTATAGATTATGATATTTCACTATCAACTCAGCTTCGAAAGATACAGACTAATTAAGCGTTATCTTAAGTATCTTTCTAAAGTTGACTTGACAGAGTTTATTTTGTTTATCAAATTTATTAGAGCATATGTTATAACTTCAGTATTCCGTAGATCATAATTTATCAAGTTTATAGCTTTTCTGAATTGTCGCGTCTGGTTACACGGGATGTGATGACATATCTGGGTAAATTATAGCTAAGCGAGGGGTCGGAATGATTTAACCTCGTCTGGGTTTTTTATGTAAACGCATATGTACGACCATCGCGACGATACCACCCCCTTACCCTTTGTCAGAACATCCCATGGAAACAACGGATTAGTTAGTCGTGTTTTAGCTTCTGACGAGACGAGTTGTCTCGTCTTTTCAAAATGTAGGTCTTGCCATGTATTTAAGTATTTAGTTACTAAAGAATAGTTTATTCATACGTTGTTGTTGTTGTTGTTTCCATTGCCGGATAATATGTTTAATTTCAATTATCAATATTAGTTTATAACTTCTGTAAATTTTAAGCATTTATATTTTTATATATTTTCTTTGATGTTTTAAATATATATTTTTACAAGAAGTCTTCGTCTTATTTCGCGTTTTATTTTATCGTCTATTAATTTTGACAACTAATTGAATTGTAGCTTTCAATTATAGCTACAATTGCGTAACAACACGGAAGTAAATTATCAGTCGAATAATTGAAATATTTATTGTCCAACACCTAATAAAAATGTTATAAGATATAGTGATTTTAAATAAATAATTAGTTCGTAAGTCACTAGTAGCCCTTTAGGTTACTAGTGAGATTAAAGTAAATAAATAAATAAAGCATTCATATTTTTTTACTACAGCACATTTTTAGATTTGTACATCGAATCTTATACTGACAACACGAAAAATTGATTTTAAAATATAACATAAAAATATAATGCATAAAATTTAGTTGGTACAAGTGTGTTATGATATCGTTTGTTCAACTTTTTGAGCGTGATTATTATGCATCGTAAAATACTAGAATCATATATCATAAGTAATTATTTTCTATTTCCGTTTGATAATAGACACCTTTTTTTTTACTTATTTAAAGGCCAGTTTTTCAATCACCGATTAATGTTAATGTTAATCCTGATTAAATAATAATGGAAACTATGGTTACCATTATTATTTAATCATGATTAACTTTAATCGAGAGTAAACCGGCGATTGGAAAACTGGCCCTAAGTTAGATAACTCAGTGAAATAGTGATTTCACTCTTTTTGTTTGATTGAAAATTGGCATATATAACTACATATATTGTTGTAATATTAACAAATACAGTAGAAGAAAATTGATTTCTTATTATAAATATCAATAACATATGTGTTTGTTGTATTTATATATATATATATATATATATATATATATATATATATATATTCTTAATTTTGAATTATAAAGTGTCAAAGTACCTTTCGTAGTATTATTAATTTTGTTTTCAAATTAAATTCTATATTAAAATAACCTAGTTGTTAATTGTAATTAGTATTTAGTACTGTAATTACATTTTAACGATAAAAAGTATTTCAAGTAATACTGGTATTTAGTATTTAAAATACTTTTTTAGAAGTATTTAGTATTTAAATACTTTTTTTGAGTACTGGTCTCAGCTCTGCTCTTACGTTACTTCATTATAAATCCAGCTTTAGTGTTTCTTTATTTATAAAATAATGAAGCCTGTTTTTAATATCAGGTACAAAATAAAATGCATTTTCCGCATTTAATCATTATTTAACGCAAATATTAAAGTTCTCAAAAGAGTAAATTAAATGAACTGAACACTATTATAGTAAAAGATAAGAACACTAGATTGAAAGAAACAATTTATTAATCTAATACACTAAATACTAATCAAACATAATTTAATGAGACAAAACATGTCTCCCTTTCAAAATTCTACGCATTAAAATTCTTCGACCTTCTAATGTAGACATTCTTTGCCACCAACCATGTCTTTTAATTCGTTTTCTTTCTGAAGGTCTTGGGAAGTAGCACCTGATTTTATTTCTCACTGATAATGTAAAAAATCCACCTGGTACTAATGCACTTGATGCATTTGTCATTCCATGAAAGTTATTTGTAACTATAGTGGAAGGTACACACCTGAAATGATTCAAATTTGCACTGATATGGTAAACTAGAATCGTTTGGAAGTTTGCTACTGAAGTATGGTTATAACTATTGTACTACATTTTAAAACTAGTATAAATTATACTCTTACCTAATATTAGTTAGTAAATTTGGTAATAATTTGCCTAGTAATGACATTTTGTATATAAAATAACTGTATTTTGTGTCCGAATCACTTATTTGACGTTTATTTTCTTAGGTTATAATGGATTTCAATAGCAGTTAGCAGTGTTACCAACGATGTATTATGAAATTTGAATTTTGTATTGGTGAATATTTAAACAAGAATGCCAAATATGTGAAAATAAACTATAAATAAAGTCTTTAGAGTTCGATAAATTAAAGTAAAACCGTGTTTGGAATGCGCTTTAACTCCCATCAAGTATTGAATGGCGTGGCTCTACTTTGGCGCGAAAGTGAAATATACAGTCTCAGTGAAAACACTTGATCGCCTCACTATGTACGAAATGTGCATTTATGCAATTTTATTAATGATATATTTATTTATTATTCTTTTGACATGCTATTTTTATAAATGGAAATTTGCACGTCGTCATATTTCATAAATTCAAATAAACCTCCATTTTCTGAATATAATTTTTGACACTTTAATGTACCGACGATAAAGATAGACAAAGTAATTTATATAAGAATATGGTCTTCTATAACACAGTAAATTTTTATTCAATTTGATTGTGAGTCTTTCGAGAGAAAACAAAAATACACGAAAAAATTCTGTTTTGTTCGATTTTTCACATGTTTTTTTTCTTTCTCCAAAGTCCCACAATCAAATTGGATAAAAATTTAATATATTATAGAAGATTACATTTTAAGTATAGAGAATTTTTAAATTAAAATCATACCTAGCATTTTTAAGAACTTAGATTCAAATTTTGAGTGTAACTTCTTTCAACATTTGTACATAGCATTAGGTATCTAGTTTATTAACATACTTTGAAGTTTTGACTTCAAAATTTTATATTATACTTAATAAGTTTCATTAATACTAAGTATAATATTTCGTTTAAAATAGATCAAGTTAGATCATCGACCATCGTTCTGATACTAACTTCAGCCCGTATGTTTCACCTCAAAGCACATTGCAAACACGGTTTTATTTTGTTTGTCGAGCTCTAAAGACTTCATTCATAGTTTGTTTCACACATTTGGCATTCTTGTTTAAATTTTTAAGTTTCATATTATTGGTAACACTGCTGTTGAATTTCACTATAACCTAGAAGAAGTAAACGTCAAACAAGTGATTCTGACACAAAATATAGTTATTTTATATACAAAATGTCATTACTAGGCAAATAGGTTGCAGGCACTCACTTGAGCATGCTACTTAAAAACAGCTGTTTGAGGTGTGAAAACTCAGAAAACCGGCCAGCGATCACTGCGCCACCTACTAAATATATTTTTGTGACAAGATTTGAAAACAGACTCATTCGTAGTTCACCGCTTTGTTTGTTAACAACTAGTTGAAGATTTGACTATTGAACTTTTCGTTTACATATAATTATAAACATGTCTGTTTATTTTAATACATTAACTGGCAAATTGAAGGCGAGATATCTTCAAAAAATAAAGTTTATTGACAACATCGATCCTTACGATTGTATGGAAACAACATTTTGTCGTGAAGTGAAATTATTTCCGAATGTTGCTCACAGTGATATATCGAATTATTTTATTCATACTACAAATACTTATACGGCAAAAGAATTTAAGGCTTTTAAAACAATAGATTCTTACAAATTTAATAAGTGCGGTTATGTGCAAGACATATTAGTGCGGAAGTTTGCAGAAAATGTTCTTGTTCTTGGAAAGGTAAGATGAATAAATATATCAATTATTTCCAATACTCTAATTAATTGCAATGTCTCGTACAATAAATTATAGTTTATACAGGGTGTTCAATTAAATTGTGCCACTATTGCTATCTCGAGAACTATAAGAGCTAAAAGGTTGGTGAAATAAGCAAAGAAATACCATTTTTGCACACGCAGCATTCAAAATAATGTTTACATAACCTTGAAAACCGATGGAAAGTTTGTGCACTAGTGCGCAAAGTAATTGAAAAAACACCCATTTTATATTATTCTAAGTTTTGACTATTAAAACGCTATTTGTACTTATTTATATACACACTTTTAAGGAATTTATAAAAGAAGTAGAGACATTAGCTTATAACGTCATCAATCAGACATATTTTCACAAACTTTACAAGAAAAAATTAAGAATTTGTTTTCAAACAACAAATGTTAATTCATGGCATACTTAACTGTCAACAAAAATTCACACTTCAAATTTAAAAAATTTCCTCATTGTCCATCATACAATTTTTACTCGTTAAAAAAAGCACTGTACAAAACTCGTGCGCGAAGACGTCATTGCACCATTCGCGCACTAGTTATGTAAATAGCTATTTCTAATTGTATTACAAAACTATTCATAAATTTTTTTTTGATCAATGCGTCTTAAAATACTTTGCAACTTTCTTATTTTAAATGGGAACCTATTTTTACTTTCTTATACACAGTATAAGGAAGTGTTGGAATCGTAAAAAAATCAATGACGAGATTTTCGCGAAAATACGTGTTTTGAGGTCTATTGAATCCATTTTGATCATTTTCTCAATTATGTCTGTGTGTGTGTGTGCCTGGGTGTGTGTGGATGGATGGGTGGATGGATGGATGTGTGTCCGAGTGTGCAATATCTCATGAACGAGATAAGATTTGTTAACGAAACTTGTTAATTATAAGTTTCATGAAAATACGAAGAGCTGAGTTGATTTTGAATGAAATTGAAAAACCGGAAGAGGAAGTTTACTGGACACACGAAACAATAAATTCCATTTATTTCAAAAAAGGAAACAGTTACGAAAAAAAGTTTCAAATAAAAGATGTTACCAAAAATATTTGGAACATAAAATGTTATTTATAATTTTCCTGTTTTTGCGTCTAATTTTGAGAAAAAATAATTTTATTTTTAATAATATATTTCAATAACCATAGTAGTAATAGAAACAAAAAAAACATAAATTTTAATTTTCGCTTGATCTAGTTATCTATGTCTTTTTTCGGAAAAACAAATACATCATTGAAATGGTCAACTAATTTGGCAACTTTGCCTCAAATTATTCGACCTCGTATCTCAGGGTTCTTGAGATACCAAGGGTTAGGCTCGAAAAACGGACAACCTGTATATACCTCATCAGTAAAGTTAGACATAAAGTAGTCTACATTACTAAAAAATTATACGTAAACAAATTTGATATTTTATATGTTTCAAACAGATAAATGCTGAATTAGTGAAAAACTAAATTACATGTTTAATAATATTATATAACTTGTAAAATTTTGTAAAATTGTCCATTATTACCTCTCCCAATATTATATAACATTCATATATTCTAAATATTAAATATGCTGTGTATAAGAAAGTCGTGTGGTGACCACACCAGATTTTTTTTAATTTGCTTATTCGATACAGTATTTTTCTCTGAATTCAACGACTACAAAGTTAAATACCCTCACATTACAAATTTTTTGACAAAAATGCGTATTAAATTGGCATTAATTTAATTAAAATCGCATAGAATGACAGAAACAAATGACCAAATCATAATATTTTTGTTAGTTTAAATATAAACATAAATAGATAATTACGTCTTTAACCCATTATTGGGTGTGGCACGCTGCCGAAGCAGATCTCGGTAAGTGATATATTTATGCGCGTGAAATGCGGTTACCAACCGTCAAATCACGGCCCCTAAAGATGTTACTGGTGGGAGAGCCACAGAGAAATTGGTGAAAATGTTTTGTCGGCTGTGGGGATAGAACCAGGGTTCTTAGGATCCACAGGCCGACTTGATACCACTGGGCCATTATTTCATTTTATTCTTTTTGTTAGTTTGACTGATTATTATACGTCAATACAATTATTCTGGGAAAAAATAAATAAATAAATTTTATTAGTCATTTGTTTCTGTCATAGCACGCTGATTCGTATACGATTTTAAAAATTAATGTCAATTTTTGTCAAAAATTTTGTTATGTGAAGGTATTATAGTCGTTAAATTCAGAAAGAAATAATGAAACGAAGTGGTATATAAAAATGCATGTTTTTTGGTACATTTAATTAATTAATAGTAGTTATTTATTATACAAGTGTTTTAAATACCAATAAAACAGAAGTGTAATACAAAATTTTATTCACAACTCATAATTATAGACATCGAAGAAGATTGGTCGTAACGTTTAACGTTGATTCAGTTATATATAGTTCCTCAAAATACGGTAGATCATGAAGTGGTTGCTAAGTAACAAGTTGTTTACAGTGTTTTATGGAATATAAAACACTAGTGTTTTATGAGCCATATAATTCAACTGAAATCAGAGTAATTATGTTTTTATAATATGAGTTATGGATAAAAATATTAAAATTTCCAACAATTTAACTCAAATTGTAATATTAATTTCGTATTTTTACATTAGTTATTATTATTTATATTATAATTAATTCAAAAATATCACAGTCAGTTATTTAAGTTAACTAGCTGCTACCTATTTGATGTAGTTTAGCATAATAATAATTCAATAATTCCATTCCACTTTAACTGATGTTTGTTAATAACTTTAGTTAGTTCGCATACTAGTAAGGCATTTGTTTTAAATAAAACACTATTGTTGAAAGAGATATATTTTTGACATGATGTTCGCTTGTGACAAGATGGCCTGTCCTTTGTCTGCTTGGAAGATGCATTTTCAAGTGGTTAGAAGGGCGAATTTCGAATAAACGCGAGTTTAAGAATATAACTGTGAAATGGTTTATAACGGTACAGAGGGTTCTAGGCGAAGGAATTTAGGCTTCCAGGTAAAGAAAAACGAACATATAACAGTTTAGAAATGACACCGAGGACAATAATTACAAAAATGCAGAAAAATACGAAATAATATATAGGCGCAAATAATATGTGTTATGTATGTATGTGTATGTGTGTATCAGTAGCGCACGTGCTTTACACCCACAATACTAAAATACTGTTATTCAATTTATATTTAATTTTGTATATGGGGTAATGGCTCAGTGGTATCAAGTCGGCCTGTGGCTTCAAAGAATCCTGGTTCGATCCCCAGATTAACAAAACATGTTCACCATTTTAAAATTATCCTTAAAAATTTTAAAAGGGTAATTAAAATTACCCTTATGGGGTGGCTAGCTCAGTGGTATGAAGTCGGCCTGTGAATCCTGAGAAAACTGGATGAATTCCCACAGGCGACAAACAATTTTCATAATTTAAAAAACCTACCCCTGTGGCTCCTCCACCACTAACATCTTTGGAGGCCGTGATTTGACGGCTGGTAACCGCACTTCACACGCCAATTATATCACTTACCGAGATCTGCTTCGGCAGAGTGCCACACCCAGTAATGGGTAGAAGGCGTGATGATATATTATTATTTTTTATTAAAATTACTCTTGTAGCTCCCTCACCACTAACATCTTTGGGGGCCGTAATTTGACTTACCGAGGTCTGCTTCGGCAGAGTGCCATACCCAGTAATGGGTAAAAGGCGTGATGATATATTTTATTTTATTTTTAATTTATAATGGAGACTGGAATTGTGTGTAAATGATATAGATATATATTAAATATTTTATGGATTAAATTATAATAATATTGAAAAAAATACAACAAATTGTTATTTTGACATAATAAATGTAACAAATAAAAATAAAGCAAATTTAATAAAACTAAAATGAAAACTAAAAAGATAGATTTAGTATTTTGAAAAAAAAAAGCTAGTTAAAATAAAGTATCTTGATGTAATAGTAACATTTTCACACATTAATTTTAATAAGTTGGTACAAAATTTTGTTAAATAATATGTAACTCAATAATATTCTGATTTAAATAAAAGATTGAACCCTGGTTCGATTCCCACAGGCGACAAACAATTTTCTTATAAATAAATAAAATAAATAAATATATCATCACGCCTTGTATTCATTACTGGGTGTGGCACTCTGCCGCAGCAGATCTCGGTAAGTGATATATTTTTGCGCGTGAAGTGCGGTTACCAGTCGTCAAATCACGGCCCGCAAAGATGTTAGTGGTGGAGGAGACAATTTTCATAATTTCATAAACTACTCCTGTGGCTCCTCCACCACTAACATCTTTGGGGGCTGTGATTTGACGACTGGTAACCGCACTTCACGCGCAAAATATATCACATACCGAGATCTGATTCAGCAGAGTGCCACACCCAATAATGGGTAGAAGGCGTGATTATATATTTTATTTTATTTTAAATAAAAGATTTTAATAAAAAAAACGAGTGATTTAAATCACGCGATTTAAATCTTATCCATCCTGATTGATACTGTTGCTATACTGAAAATGCTATAAAGACAGTGGCGTACCTAGAACTTTTGCCACCCGGGGTGGTTTTCAATTTGCCGCCCTTTCTAAGTCAATCAAATGGTGGTTTTTATAAATTAAAATAATAAATATAAAATAAATATATCATCACGACTTTTATCCATTACTGGGTGTGGCATGCTGTCGAAGCAGATCTCGATAAGTGATATACCAGCCGTCAAATCACGGCCCCCAAAGATGTTAGTAGTGGGAGAGCCACAGGGGTAATTTTAATTTGGTGAAAATTGTTTGTCGGCTGTGGGAATCGAACCGGGGTCCTCAGGATCCACGGGCCAACTAGAAACCACTGAGTCATTATCCCATTAAATTAAACAAATAAATAATTGTAATTGAGACCAACTATAGGTAGGGAACTTTTTTACCATTGGATGGCATATTTAAATTAGGCAGTAATAAAGGAATTTTTCGAGATAATATTTTCAACCCTACATTGACTTGACGATGAAAAAAAATATCCGTATATAGTAATTCATAATTCGTAGAAATCGAATAGTAAACTTATGAAGTGAACAAGTTGTTTTTTTACAACTGAAACTAAATATAAAAAATGCCGCCCCAAAATATGCGTCGCCCGCCGCCCTCCTCTAGGTACGCCACTGTATAAAGAACGATTGACGTCATCAAAAAATATAATTAGATGAATGACTAGGGTGCTGATACGTTTACATGTAATCGGTTTGAAATTTTATTGCGCGTTGCTTTTTTGGAGATGACAAGATATAATTTTTTTATGACTTCGCAGATATTTTAGAGACCGTGAATCTACTAACTTTTAATGCGTCCGGTATTCTGTAATAAATTTTAAATTAATAATGAAAATTAATGACATATATACAAATTTACCTCTCGTACAGCACTTAACGGTAAGAGCGGTCCATTATTTGTATATTCTTGTTCAAAATAAATTATTAAATGAAGAATCAGTAATTGACATTCCTTTGACAAATTTCTTTCTCTCTGCATTGCTATAACATAGCTTTTAAGAACTATGTACTATAGCTCAAAGTCAAAGTCACAGATTTACTTATTATTCAGATGTCTATCTCCTGGGTTACGAAAATTGCGCGCCAGTGCTGCACTCTTGCATGTGGTCCATAACTAATTAGACAAGGATAGATATATGTAGCACACTAGATTATTTTTATTTTATTTCAATTATTATACTTTTTTAAAATCATAAACTAAATATATTTTTAATACATTTATTTAATTAAATAATGTTCATAAAACATAGGGAAAACATAATAAATATAAATTTAAAGATTTCTAGTATAATTTAAATTACTATACCTTATAAAATATATCTTTTTGGAAATAAGTTAGTAAAATATTTCATTTTGATTTTAAATTTAAAATAATTACATAATTTATACTTATTATATTAGAAATCTTGCACATTAATTTTATATACAGTATAATCAAATTCTAGTGGTTAATCTGATAGAAAAATCTACATAAATAATCTAGTGTTTTTTTAGAATTGAAGTAACAAACAACAAATTAACATATTACGTCGAATTCGGTTTTATACCTCTCTTTTGATGTATTTTGAGCCAAACATAATCAGAAATAGAAAATTATTATGTAGTTACTCTATTGGTAATATTCGTGAACATTTTTACTCTGTCTGCTTGGTCACTGTACATTATAATGTAGAATTCGGTCGTTAGCCATTTTTTCTTCTCGATCAATTAGCTGATACGTCCTCTGTAAACGAATTTATTTCATTAAAAGAACAATATTTTATTAAATATATTTGTTGTTACCTTGCTTGGGCGATAAGTAAATTAGTTCAGCCATCATTATATGTTCATCTGTCGGTAATGGCATCATCTCGTGATACTGGACTTGCATCACGTCGAAGTCCACGGGTATTAGAACCCAGAAAACGTGGCGATAAAATTCAGTTTTAACATTTCAATCTAAACGGTCTTTCTCTTTCTTCACAACTCGGCACAAATACATAGGACATGGAAAATAAAAAATATAAATACAAATAAAACATTTTTTAAACAAATAGAAAATGTGAAATTGATTTAAATATTATTTTTTTGAAGTTACTGTAATATGGATATTACAGATTATATGATTCTTGAAATCAAAATTAATTGTTGGAATGAAAATATTTCATTATTGAAAGCAAGTAAAGGTAGAAGTCTTGCCAAGATCTAAATATGTATTTCTTTTATGCATTTATACGTATTAATTGCTATTATATTTGCTGATATTTTTTGTGAAATTTATTTTTTCGTTTCAACTATATTTTACTGTATTTTTAATAATATTTAAAATTAATATATTATGTATATTGCTTACCTTTTATTTGGAATTATATTTCACTATTACAACTAGTTATCAAAGTATATTAACAGTAATTGCACATAACAAATTATTATTTTCAGTCATCTTTGACATGTCAAATGGTTGTTATGACAACAACAATATTTAGTTTACCCACAATTCCCCACGGCATAACTAATTTTAATGTATATGCTGCGGAGTGCTGCCATCTCGTATGTGGTCCATAACTAAACCACTGTCATGGGATATGCAATCTAAGTTACCTAGCCCTGGTCAAAGTCCTTAAACAGATATTTTGATGTTTAAAACAATAGATTATGAATCTGACAGATCAATGACAACTCGATATAGATAGAAATTATGTGTCATGTTAACGTGCAAAATATAACATATAAATAAATATAAATATATCATCACGCCTTTTACCCATTACTGGGTGTGGCTCTCTGCCAAAGCAGATCTCGGTAAGTGATGGATATATTTATGAGCGTGAAGTGCGGTTAGTAGCCGTCGAATCACGGCCCCCAAAGATAATAGTGGTGGGGAAGCCACAGGGTAATTTTAAATTGGTGAAAAAGTTTCGTCGGCTGTGGAGATCGAACCAAGGTTCTTAGGATCCACAGGCCGACTTGATACCACTGAGCCATTGCCCCATAAAATAATTATTAAAATAGGAAACTAATTATTTTTAATTCATGAATCGATAACAAATATAGCTCCGAGGGATTATAAAACTTATAGGGCAGGGTGAAAAGTCCCTGAAAAATGAAACAAGAAATGATTTATTTGGTCAATACATATTTTATTTCTTAACATAATCTCCTTGTAGCTCGATACACTTCATCCAACGTTTTTCTAATTTTTTGATCCCTTCCAAATAATACGATTTTGGCAATCCTTAAAAATAGCCGTTTGTCTCAGTGATGACCTCATCGTTGGAGCCAAATCACTTTCCGCCGAGCCATTTCTTCAAGTTCGGAAATAGTTAAAAATCGCAGGGGGCCAAATCTGGAGAAAAAGTCCTTCTTATTGCGCTTGAACATCGCCAAACACTCCTTTGAACTTGTCACACGGTCGCGCTTCTTGTCAACAGAGAGAAAATGCGGCACCCATCTGGCAGATAGCTTTCTCATATCCAAAAATTTATGCAAAATGTTCCGTACCCGTTCGGTTGAGATGCTCATAGCCTCAGCCAGCTCGTGCACTGTAACTCGCCGATCGTCCAATATCATACCATGGATTTTATCGACGATTTCTGGCGTTGTAACCTCAATTGGACAACCAGATCGTTCAGCGTCCTTTGTGGTCGTACTACCACAACGAAAATTAGTAAACCACTTGTGAATCGTTCCAATCAATGGTGAGGAGTCTCCATAATGTTTAACAAGCGATGCTTTGGTTTGCGTAATTTTTTTTTCACGCAAGAAATAATGTTTAATCAAGACGCGAAATTCACTTTTTTCCATGTTTTCAAAAATCTTCAAGGTTGCTTGCTTTCGATGGGTGTCAAAACAGAACTGAATGACATATCAGTCTGAAAATTTTAATGCGTTCTAGTTAAAGATGGTACATTACAAATGTCACATGAGATTTGCGATTTTGGCGCCATCTGTTTTATTTTTCAGGGACTTTTCACCCTGCCCTGTGATTCAATGCCTTTTTTTTTAATTGTACTTGTTCCTTATGATTTTATTAAGTTTTACCAGGGTGGATGACTTCAGTTGTTCTTTATAACGTTTTTAGTATAGATAAATAATTCTTTGACTATAAAGCTCTTTATTTTTAATATATTTATATTAAAATGTATTTAATTGTTGCAGGTCAGGCATCCTCAGCGTATAACTGAGCCTATTTTGCAACCCTGGTTTGTTGCCAAGGAAGATGGGGAGATTTTGTGTGGGCACTGCACTTGCATTGCAGGTCTCGACGCGAGTTGCTCGCATCTGGGAGCTGTGATGTACGCGGTTGAAGATGCCAAGACGCACGAAGAAGAAACGTCTGTAACAGATGTCAAGGCGTATTGGAAAGAGCCAACGGAACAGGAAGTTGAAGTGACGCCGTTGAATGCCGTCCTCACAAAATATATGAAGGTGAAACCACCAACAAAAATTTATCCAGAATCAACACCAGAATCTAGAATGGCTTTCTTGCGAGAAATTAAAAATGAAGTTGGTGAGTAATTAAATTATGTTCTTTAATTAATGATATGGGGTGGCTAGCTCAGTGATATGAAGTCGGCCTGTGGATCCTGAGAACCCTGGTTCGATTCCGACAGGCGACAAACAAAATAAATCTATATATATATATATATATATATATATATATATATATATATATATATATATATAAGCTATCCCTGTGGCTCCTCCACCACTAACATGTTTGGGGGCCGTGATTTGACGACTGGTAACCGCACTTCACGCGCAAAAAATATATCACTTACCGAGATCTGCTGTAGCAGAGTGCCACACCCAGTAATGGGTAGAAGGCGTGATGATATATTTATTTTTATTTATTTATATATATATAAATTAATGTTTGTTTGTTTGTTTGTCCCTTATGCGTTCCTATATCATTTATCCGATTGCGATGAAACTTTGCTAAGTAGTTGTGCGCACGCCCGCGAAGGTTTCTGACTTAGCAAAAGTCCAATCCGCCATATTGAAACAAAATGGCGGCTAGCTATCTTGAAAAGTACTGCACTGATTCGATTCAAATTTGGTATAGACATAGACGGGAACCAATCTTAACATATAGGTGTAATAAAGCTTCAGTCCGCCATCTTGAAACAAAATGACTGCTAGCTATTCTGAAAAGTACTGTACTGATTCGATTCAAATTTAATATAAGCATAGACGAGAACCAATCTTAACATATAGGTATAATAAAGCTTCAGTCCGTCATCTTGAAACAAAATGGCCGCTAGCTATTCTGAAAAGTACTACACTGATTCAATTCAAATTTGGTATAGGTATAGACGAGAACCAATCTTAACATAGAGGTATAATAAAGCTACAGTCCGCCATCTTTAAACAAAATGGCCGCTAGCTATCTTGAGAAGTACTGCACTGATTCGATTCAAATTTGGTATAAGCATAGACGGGAACCAATCTTAACATATAGGTATAATAAATCTTCAGTCCGCCATCTTGAAACAAAATGGCCGCGAGCTATCTTTAAAAATACTGCACTGATTCGATTCAAATTTGGTATAAGCATAGACGGGAACCAATCTTAACATATAGGTATAATAAAGCTTCAGTTTGCCGTCTTGAAACAAAATGGCTGCTAACTATCCTGAAAAGTACTGCACTGATTCGATTTAAATTTGGTATAGGTACAGACGAAAACCAATCTTAACACATAGATATAATATAGCTTCGGTCCTATTCCATTCGAATTCAGACGTTTGCAGTTTCTGGTACGACCCGCATTTGCAATGTCCATCAACAAACCACAGGGATATTCGCTACAATTGTGTGAACTAAATTTGGAAAATCTATGCTTCTCACATGGACAGCTGTACACAAACACTTTCTTTGAGTTGCAATGCAATGCATGCCGGGTACTCGCATTAAATTGTTGACCACGCGAACGAAGTCGCGGGTAATAGCTAGTATATATATAAATTAATGTTTGGTTGTGTGTTTGTCCCTTATGCGTTCCTATATCATTCATCCGATTGCGATGAAACTTTGCTGTGTTGTTGTGCGCACGCCCGTGAAGGTTTCTGACTCAGCACAAGTCCAATCCGCCATCTTGAAACAAAATGGCCGCTAGCTATCCTGAAAAGTACTGCACTGATTCGATTCAAATTTGGTATAAGCATAGACGGGAATCAATCTTAACATATAGGTATAATAAAGCTTCAGTCCTGTGCCATTCGAATTCAGATGTTTGCAGTTTCCGGTACGACTCGCATTTGCAATGATCATCAACAAAGCACAAGGACAATCGCTACAAATGTGTGGACTAAATTTGGAAAATCCATGCTTCTCACATGGACAGCTGTACACAAACACTTTCTTTGAGTTGCAATGCAACGCATGCCGGGTACTCGCATTAAATTGTAGACTACGCGAATGAAGTCGCGGGTAATAGCTAGTAAATAAATAAATATATCATCACGTCTTCTACCCATTACTGGGTGTGGCACTCTGCCGAAGCTGATCTCGGTAAGTGATATGTTTTGCTCGTGAAGTGCGGTTACCAGTCATCAAATCACGGCCTCCAAAGATGTTAGTGGTGGAGGAGCCACAGGGGTAGTTTTTGAAATTATGAAAATTGTTTGTCACATGTGGGAATCGAACCAGAGTTCTCAGGATCCACAGGCCGACTTCATACCACTGAGCTAGCCATCCCAAAAATATAGGCGGGTGTTTTGCTACGAATGTAGACATTACTTAATCTTTTATCTATTTAGAAGAATGCTAATTATTATGCATCTTTCATCGTATTTTGTTTGTTCGTCATACTGCATTTCCAGGGAAATGTAAATGATGTGTCCTTATGTTGGGTTGCATGAAAGTTTTATCGGTTCATTAGCAACTAACGGTTCAATAAATTTCAGAATATTGATGTTGAGTTGCATGAGAGTATTTATCGGTTCAATAGCAACTAATCGATAACAGTCCTATAACTTGTAGGATTGTGTTCAGACCTATAAATATTTTTAACAGTTTTTACAAAACTTATGCCGGTTTGCAAGAAAAAATAAAGAGCTCTTTAGTTAAAGAATTGTTTATCTAGCAACAGTATCAATAGGCGCATTCCATTTGCCATTTGGATCAGATCTAACTTACATTTACTGATCCAGATCACTTATTTATTTCGCTGGATTACTTCGTTGACTTGATTTTCAGTACTAGAATTACTTATTCTAATTTACTTTGAAGTAATTCACCTCAATAAGTGCATCAGTTTGTTTAATTCAGTTCATTACGTCATTTGTCAAATTTATCTGAACTGATTTAAGTAAACCAAGTGGCAAATGGAATACAGCTAATAGCGATTTTCTGAAATTTATTGAACCGTTAGTTGCTAATGAACCGATAAACTTTCATGCAACCCAGCATCAGAGTTTAAACTGTATATGTGTCACCGGAATTAGCTTCTTTCTAAATGACATGTAGTAATCATAGTGTGTTTTTCTTAGGAATAATATCACCAGCTATGATGGTAACCGCTCCATTATGCTACGAGATTGCAGCAGAACAAATGAATCCGCTGACGAGACTGTATGAGGATGAATACATATCATTAACTTTAGAAGAACTACGTTCGAAAGCATCGAATGTTCGTATTAAAGTGACGTCTGAAACCTGTAAGAAACTAGAAGAAATGACTAGGAAACAAAGCGGTAAGTCAGTGTTGCTAGATGCGACATAATTATCGAAATGGCGAGAAAATTTTTAAGTTGCTACTATAAAAAATAGGACATTATAATAATTACTTACTTTTGATCACTTTGTAGTATTTTTATGAATGAACCTAGATGTCAAAAGAAAAATCAGTAATGAAACATCATAATTTTTCCCAAATTCGATAATTTTCATAGTGTGTTTCGATAATTTGTTGTTTTAGAACCGGCAATACTAATGAAAATACAGAGTGATCAGAAGTAAGTGTTTCAGTTGGCAATACAATTCTTGGAATTTTTTTATTCCAGACCTATATGCTATTTGACATATTATCATATTTATAGTAAATACATGTAGGTTATGTGAGGAGTCTGACAGCTAACAGTATTTTAAGGGGACACCCGTTGAAAATTATCCAAAAAATCGAAATATTTTTTTTTGCATTGTCGGCATCTTTATACTGTCTAGAATGTTGTGTCAAAATACCAATTCGATATACAAAGTAGTTACGAAGATACAGCGAGAAATAGGGAACCGAGCAGGTATAAAAAATCGACGAAAATCGCATCGCCAAGGCTGAGGTGAAGCGTTCCGCGAGCGACAACTGCTTGCTGCTTCGAAAAAGGATGACGAGCGGTATCTGCAGTCCAAAGGATAAGTTTATAGTGCCGGAATAACTGAATGAATTACAGGCGCGATGGCCGAGCGTGTTAATGCACATCTCTTAGCACACTGTGACGTCATCCGAACCAAGGTTCGTCAGTTCGAATCCGCCTGTCGACAAAGTATGATTTGTCGTTAAATAAAAAATACAGTTATTTGTATTAATCATACTCGGGCGCTATAAGCTAGTCACTTATACATATGCCTTAAAAAAGTAACATCGACTACGGAAACCGGCAGTACGGCAGCGTAAAAACTGCGGCTCGGTGTGCCCGGTAGGCCCAGGCCCGATTTGGGCTGTAGCGCCATTGAAGAAGAACAGAATGAATTAAGTCGCTATTAATCTTGCGTTAAACGCACTTAAATAAAACTCAAATCTTTAAAGGCGTTTTTCTCGAAACCACATTTTTGTACCTTGCGGGACAGAGATGTCTGAAACTATTCGATCAATTTTGCTGATTCTTTCGGTTTTCTATGTAGAAATGAATTATCTAAAAGGTAGCATAGGATTTTTCGGATATATCAACTTTTCGATTTTTTATGCGCATTTTAGTAGCGAAATTTCAACGAAAAATTTAACTTTTTTTTTGAGCGCCGCCATTTTGTTAATTTTGCGAATTTCGAAAAAATCCTATGCTACCTTTTAAATCATTTAATTTAGAACCCGAAACACGAATTCATTTTATTCTCCGATGTTTCATTACAGAACGGACTGTCCCGCAAGCGACCAATGCACCGCATGCAGCTCTCTATTCGCAGGACTGCCAATGGCAGAGAAACAGTTTGTTTCTGCTGAAAATTTCTGAAAATAAAGCTGAAATATTACTTTATAACATGCTAAAAATTCCAAGCGATTGCATTTATTCTAATGTCCTAAAAAAATTATCAAAAAATTCCTTTTTTTTTAGCAGTCTCAACGGGTGTCCCTCCTTAAGTGATACAAATACTTTGGATTATTACTCTGTGAGTAATGTTACGAAATAAAAGGATGTGGATAAGAGAAACACCGATTTTATTTATGGATTGTAAATTGACTCAAATTTAAATTTTCAAGTGTCATTATCAACAACAGGAAATTAATTTATGTATCAGTCTTACCAATTTCAAGCAGTGTTGCCAGAATACTATCCTACTTGGTAACAAATGGCAGTATAAAAACGTAATAGATTAAAAAAAAAAGTAAAAAAAGTTGGACAACTATTTGGAGCGAGGCTGACGTTTTTTTTATTAATTTTATGAAGAACAAAAGTGTAGTTCTTATAAGCAAAAGTCAGTCACCATGTTTTTTTCCAAATTCGTTATATTCTTTAGTACAAAACTTAACAATTAAACAAAAATATTTGTCAACATAGAGCTCGACAAACCAACGTAAAATCTTGGCTCGATGCGCTTCAACTCCACCCATTTAGTTATATAACAAATGGCGAGGTTTTACTTTGTCGCGATAGTGAAATATACAGTCTCAGTAAAAATATTTGGCGCGTCACCATGAAGGATATGCGCATCCATGATAACTATAATTTTTTTAACATACTATTTTTATAAATGGAAAGAATTACATATCGTCCCGCCATTTTCATATATACAACTTTTGCCACTGAATGTAGCGACCTCCGAAGACATTCCACAGGATTTTACTTTGGTTTGTCGAGCTCTATTTTATTGTAAATGTAGTTATTGAAAATTAAGTAGGTATATGATTTTTTTTAATCTATTTTTTAAAAACGTAATAGATTTAGAAAAGGCGTAATAGCGTAATAACTGCTTTGAAAACGTAATAGATCTATTACAATTATAATAGACTGGCACCACTGATTTCAAGTATATTCTTTATTGCCAACTCAAACACTTACTTATTATGTTTCCTAGACAACAGAATAAATAGAACTCGCCCGTCAAGTGAAAAATTTATTTGGGTTTTTGACTGGGTTTTTGGAGTTGGATTAAAATATACTGTTTGATAAGTGTTATCTTTCATTTTTATAGTAGTTTAGTTTTTTTGTAGTATATTTTCTTTCATATCGTTATTTGTTTATATTAGTTACGTGTATAGAAACGCTCAGTTATGTTTTGTTTTTAGGTGTGATTGACGTTTGACAGTTGTGTGAATCTAACTGATTTCTATTTTCATTTATAGTTGAGGATAAGCCTGGTAAGCTACCTTAATTTCTACTCTTCTACCGAAAGAACCCTTCTTTTATTTCTTTTGGATAAATGAAGAATAAATGGATTAAATTTGACGAATGTAAGTTTGGTACTTGGAAGGTTAGGGATATAACTGGTAAAGAAAATGAATTGATGAATGTAATGCATGTGTATAATGTTGATGTTTTGTGTACCAGTGAGACTAAAAGGAAAGGATATAGTGAGGAAGAGGTGGATGGAATGTTTTGCTTGTGGTCGGGTGTTGCTGAGAATAAACACGCGAAGCATGGTGTGGGTGTGCTTGTTAGTGAACAAATGAAACCATTTGTGAGGGAATATGGTTGTACTTCATCGAGAATTCTTTGGCTGAGATTAAAGGTAGGCTTTCATAGAATCTTCGTTGGGTCAGTTTATGGCCCAACCAAATCCGAAAATGATCTCGAAAAAGATAGATTTTGGAATTTGTTAGATAGTGTTATTGATTCATGTGATTCAGGTGATAAAGTTATTGTATGTGGTGATTTACATGGTTGGGTGGGAATTAAGAGAAGCATGTCTGGGAATGTAATGGGTAAGTTTGGTGATGCAAGAGTGAATGAAAACGGTAGGAAAATAGTTTCTTTCTGTTTGGAGCGTGATCTCTTTGTTTCCAACTCTGTCTTTAAACATAAACTAGCTCATTTGTATACATGGGAGAATGTTAGTGAGAATAGACGGAGTATGATTGATTTTATTTTATATGATGAACGATTGAGAAGTTTAGTTGTATATACGCGTGTGAAACGTGGTGCTGAGTTGGGTACGAATGACCATTATTTGGTGGTATCGCGTATACGTCTAGATAAATGTTGGAGAATGAGGGTGAAAAATACCAAAAAAATGTTTCGTGTGAAATCCAGTGCGCTGCAGAATGAAGATGTTAGAGATTTGTTTGTTGAGAAAATTAATGAATCTTTGCCTGTACGTGAGCTTAATTTTGAATGCAGCATAAATGATGTTCGGTTGAAATTTAAGGATACAGTTCTTAAATATGCAAAAGAAGTTTGTGGTGAATGTAGTTTAGGCTCTTGTCCAAAGAATGCACGGTGGAATGAAGAAGTAAAAAAGGCGATTGAGGTGAAAAAGAGAGCATATTTGCGATTTCTAAATGTGAAAGATGTGCCTGGAAGTTTACGTGATGAATGCTTGCTGGAATACAAGAGGTTAAATAAATGTGTTAAGAGAGTAGTTAGAGAAAGCAAGGCGCGTTTTGATAATTTGATGAGTGAAAGATTGACTAATGATTTTAGTATGAATAAAATAATGTTTTGGTTGAGAGTGAAGAGATTGAGAGGTGGTAATGTAAGGGCAGTGAAAGCGATTAAGAGTGCGGATGGTGAGTTATTCTGGAATGAATCAGATGTTACTAATAGATGGTGTGAGTATTTTAGGGCTTTATATGGTAGCTTTAATAGACCGAATGGTTGTAGTGAAAATGTTAGAGAAAATGTTAGTGGTGATGAATTTGATATAGATGAGAGTGATGTTAGTTTTGCATTGATGCGTCTAAAGAATGGTAAGGCTCCCGGTTTGGATGGTATATCGAATGAGATGTTGAAGTATGGAGGCGAGAGGTTATTTGACTGGTTAGTTTATTTGTTCAGATTTTGTTTAAAACGGTGTGTGGCTCCTGATGATTGGAAACGTGCTATCATTTGTCCTTTATTTAAAGGTAAAGGTAGTTCGACTGAATGTACTAATTTTCGTGCGATAAGTTTGCTGAGTGTGGTGCGAAGTTGTACGGAAAAATTCTTATTCATAAGGTACGAACCTTAACAATCTCCAAGTTAAGCGATATGCAAGGTGGTTTTTTGAATGAGGAGAGGGTGTGTGGATCAAATGTTTTCTCTTCATATGATTGTTGAAAAGTCACTTGCTCAGAACAAGAAGGTGTTCTGTGGCTTTCTCGATCTTAAAAAAGCATATGATAGTGTTCATCGCGAGACTTTGTACTTCTACAGTACGGTATAAATGGTAATTTGTTGGGGGCAATTTGTGCGCTGTATGAAGGTAGTGAGGTTGCGGTGAGAGTTAATGGTAGATTGAGTGATTGGTTTTGTGTAGATATTGGCGTGAAACAAGGTTGTGGGATGTCTCCGTGGCTCTTTAAATGGGGTGGATGGTGTACATATTGGTGGTAGTGTTCTACCTTCGTTAGCGTATGCGGATGATGTTGTTGTTATGGGTGAATCTGAAGAGCAATTGAGACGAATGATTCTAAGTATAAATGAAGTAGGAAAAGATTTAAATTTATTATTAAATGTTGATAAATGTAAAGTGTCAGTGTTTGAAAAGAGCGATTTGGTGACTGACTGTAATGTTTCGGTGAATGGTGTGAGTTGGGTCAAGTGAATGAGTTTTTATATTTGGGTAGTATGTTTTCGAGGGATGGACGTATTGATTGTGAGATTGAAAGAAGAGTATCTGCGGGATGCAAGGTATTGGGTGCTCTGGGAACCTTTGCTCGAAATGTGAATGTATCCAGAGATTGTGTGTGTATAATGGTGTTTTAGTGCCTACATTGATGTATGGTAGTGAATGTTGGGTGTGTGTGGTTTTTTTTCATATACAAGTGCAGGCTATCGCTTTCATCTTTTCTAATCTTGTAGATTCGTTGTTAGGAGTAAACGTGAGTAATTTGAGATGTTTTATGCATATATTATGTACGTTGAAGAAAGAAAATTAATGATAAGTGAATAGGAATGATGTGATTGAAGGTTTGTTGTGTGATAATAATTTCGAGTGTAATAAATGAATGAGTTTATATGGAGTGATCTATGAATGTGGTTGAAGTGAAGGTGGTTTGTTTGGATGAAAATGTTTGACGAGGGCTGATTGTTTGATGAGTGAATGTTTTATGAGTGATTTTAGGGTTCGTGTTACCCCATTTGTTGGGATATAGCGTGAAGATATGTATGTATGTATGTATGTAAACACTTACTTTTGGTCATCCTGTATATCAATTGTTAAATGAAAGTAATAATTTTCAAAAAATTTGTTACAGCTAGCAAATTATGGTCTGCACATCGTGCCGGCCGAATAACCGGTCCCAAATTCAAAAATGCATGTTGTACAAGCATAAAAAAGCCAGGAATAAATATGATAAAAGCTATATGTTATCCATATGATATAAAATTTAATTGCGAACATAAGAAAGATGCTCTCGAGGCATATAAAACTACGGCAAGTGAGACACATCAAAACTTTGTTATCCGCAGTACTGGTTTTATGTTATCGCCGTCTTATCCTCAATTCTGCGCGTCGCCGGACGCCATAATAAGCTGCGACTGTTGTGGCCACGGATGCGTCGAAATAAAGTGTCCTTTTTGTGCAAAAGATTTTTCAGTGGCGGAAGTTTTACCTACATATATAGCAAAAGGCACAAATGAGTTAAAATTAAAAGAAAATCACGAATATTTCTACGAAATACAAATGCAAATGGCAATTTGCGACAAGATGTTTTGTGATTTTGTAGTGTGGACTACCAAAGATTTATATATTGAACGGATTCCTTTTAACGATGAATTTTGGCAAGCTGAAAGTTCCAAAGCAACCGAATTTTGGAGTCATGTTATTGTACCGGAACTGTTAGGTAATATATTTCTTTATTATTACTTTTTTTTCTTCAGGTAAATCAAATTGCGTTGCATATGAAAATGTGTACTTTTGTATTAATAAAAATATTCAAATTTCCAACAATTTATTAACTTGCAATATTAATTTCGTATTTCTAAATTAGTTATTATCTATATATATAAAAATCAATTGCTGTGCGTTAGTCCCGCTATAACTCAAAAACGGCTGAACCGATTTTCAAAATTTTTTTTTTTGTTTTGCTCGCTATAGTTCAGGTATTTTGGATAACACGAAAGTTCAGCTAAAAAAATCAAAAATTGTTAATTTTGTATCGGAATCGCTATTGATACGCTTAACCCTCAAGGTTGCAAGAGTGTACCAAAATTGTTCAATATATAGGAAGATACGTACAAGTATACTGCAGAGTTATACTATTTACCTATATTCAGTTTGTAGGACATAACCACAAATTTCAAGAAGAAACTCAAGAAGAATGTTTGTGATTAATTTTGTTTTGTAAAAAAAAAATTGCAGGTGATACGAAGTTCACCGGGTCAGCTAGTTATTTATATTATAACTAATATCAAAATATCACAGTCATTTAGTTAAGTTAATTCAACTATTCAATTCTGCACGTTTGTCCTTCTAAAAACCTTTTAATTCATACTAAATACGATAGGTATCAAAGAATGAAAACAATTGGCGATTGAAAAAAAAATTAATTCTGTACGCGAACTCTTCAATTTGATACTAAACACAATGGGTTTTAAAGATATTTCACTAAAACAATAGTCGATTGTAAAGTATTTAATTTGAAAGCGAGTCCTTCTATAGACCTTTTATTTGATACTAAACACGATAGGTTTTCAATTACTTTTATTAAAACAATTGCCGATCGAAAAAATTTCAATTCTTTACGCGAGCATTCCAATATATACGAGCCCGGCCCAGCTTCAGTTGGCCCAATTTTATTTTTTTGTTTGAAGTTATATTTTACTGTTTTATTTCTCGTGTAGTATGCAAGAAAATGAAATGAAATTTTAAAGGGACATATATTAGTATGTTGTTAATACACAGATAAAATTTTAAGTCAATCGATACAAATGTTTTATTAAAAAACTGTATAATAATAAAGTTTGTTTTAAATAATAATTAACTTCAGATTCATCCGCCAAACTGCCCATGAGATAATAATCATGATAGTTCATTTGTGTGTTAATTTAGTTTATGTGAAGAAGAAAAAATGAGAGTTATACTGCTACACATTTTGTGTTTAACGTATATTTAATGTTAAATTTAGTTAAAAATGTTGAAACTTAATTGTAGAATTTAGTAAATATAAGATACCTGGATGTTTAGTGTTATTTAAATTTTTAACGATAAAATTAAATTTGGGCCACCTGAAGTGAGAACGGGCTCGTATATATATTATATATTATATTATATATATATATATATATATATATATATATATATATATATATATATATATATATGTATTTATATTCTGATACACAGTGGTATGAAGTCGGCCTGTGGATCCTGAGGTCCCTGGTTCGATTCCCACAGGCGACAAATTTTCATAATTTGAAAAAGCTATCCCTGTGGCTCCTCCACCACTAACATGTTTGGGGGCCGTGATTTGATGACTGGTAACCGCACTTCACGCGCAAAATATATCACTTACCGAGATCTGCTTTAGCAGAGTGCTACACCCAGTAATGGGTAGAAGGCGTGATGATATATTTATTTATTTTATATTCTGATGATTTAAATCAAAGATTTTGAATCATGTGATTTAAATCATATACATCCTGTGTTTCTTTTCATTCCTTTGTGTTTCCATTTACAGGTAAATATTATACCAGACCACGAAGCATAATATAGAAGGAGATGACACTCAGCGGACAGAATAGCACGACATTTTACTTCTAGTGTGAGAGACAGTGGTGGGGATAGGAGGCCGACTATTACACAGTATTTATATGCGTAAAGCATTATACATCATATATTTCTTGTAATTTACATAAAAAATTATTGTTATAGTACATTACGAAATTACAAAAGTACATGTGTATTGTTAATTTCAAAAATCTGTTATTTTGTTTATTGGTCAATTAATTTTCATACTAAAATAAATATTTTTTTGCTAGGTATGACATAAATAGTAAAAATTTAATATTTTGAACTAGCAGGTATGTGATATAATGATAATAAAATGATTAAATGCATAATTATGAATAAAATATAGGCTGTCCCATTTTAATCCGCCAGTAGCGATAATTCTGAAACATTGCATTGAATCAAAAAGTGTTCCAAATGAAAAGTTAATGGTTCTGAGGGGGACATCTGATGCCGTAGACTTTGCCCCCCCAGCCCCTCAAGGGGGGCGGGAACAGGGGGCAACTTTAAAATCTTAAATGGAAACCCCTATTTTTTATTGCAGATTCTGATAGAGGGTTAAAAAGTATGTAAGTTTTATTCGAAACATTTTTTTTATTGGTCGAGAGATGGCGCTGCAAATGTAAAAGTTAGGTTTTTTGTCAATTAAATTGCGAAAATCGTCACGTAATTAACTGTTATTATTACTTAAGACTTACTCACAACCTTACAAGGTGGTTTTTTTCTCAGCCTGCTCAAATACTACCCCCGCCCATTCATTTGGAACACTTTTTGATTCAATGCAATGTTTCAGAATTATCGCTACTGGCGGATTAAAATGGGACACCCAGTATATTTTTAAAGCCAATATGTCAACATCAGGGGACAGTACTGACAGCAATAACGATTTTATTGATATTATGGTAAATAATTTACCAAGGAGAAGAATATTTAGAGATCGTAATAATCCTTTCGATATTTATGATAATGACGATTTCAAAATATAATTTAACCCTCTCTTGCGCCAAATCTTTTCTCGCTTTTCTTTTTATGTTTTCGTAACATATTTTTAAATTGTCTAATTTTCTTTTTGAGAGAATAACCGAATTATAATCCTTCGTAATTTTTTCCCATGTTTCTTACTTGTGTTTTGAGGTAATAGCATCGGTCTTATTATTTTCAATTACGTGTTAATATTTATTTATAATATTTAATAGCTCTTGCTTATCTTGCTCTAAAAATTTGGTCTTGTTTTCTTTTTAGACATTGGTTTTTATTAAACTTTTTTAATAAGATGTAGCTGTCAAACACATGTACATACACACATGAAGTTGGTTATGATATCAGGTATCAACAATAACAAAGAAAGTCCCCAAATCTTAATTTAACGGCCCGATTACTAAAACCGTACGCATACTTCTTATGTTTATTTTAGTAATAATTTGTCGATCCAACTTTCCTAGTCTTGCGCCCATTCCAAAACTGTTAAATAAAAACTTGAATTATTAATAAATAAACACTTATAAATACAAATCTACTTACCTTGACGTTTGAGGTTAAAACCATATCCGAAAACTTCATTATTACTTTATTATTTTGTAAAACTTGATTATTTTGCAAACAACATATAATATATTCATTATTATCATTAATAGTCAATTTTAAAACATTTATACATGTCTCGTAGCCAAATTTAATTTAGGCTGAAATTTCGGTACTTGAGTGTACATCATACGTCATCAAAAATCCGATTCACTCAACGAAAACTAATGATTCACGAACACCAACAATAAATCAACGGCAAATTTCTTACAAATGATAATATATAGATAAATAAACAGTAGTGTATTACTTTCATATTACATTGTAGTTCATGAATAAATACTATTCAAGAACAAACAAATTATGAAAATATATGAAAAAATTGAAATAAACAAAGCGGACCAAATTCACAATTTTGAGTCCGATTTTCTCAAAATTGGGCCCTACGTTTTTAATAATAAAATATGTATATTTAAAATTAATATAGTCTATAACACAAAAAAAAATCAGACAAATTAAACACAACACTTTTGAGAAAAAAAAGAAAAACTGTTTTTCGTGGTATTTTTGCCTATTTTATTTTTTTGCTAAAAATTGTCGTGTTTAAGGGTCTAATGTAGCTAGGTTGCGCACAGCATAAACATGCTTTTGAATGGGACATGAAATGTGGACTAAATATGGTCGGAATAACTTAATTTTTTTTTTAAATTGTAGACAACGATTGAATCTATGTCAATTGTGTGTTGAAATTTTTGATTTAGTTTTAATTTAGTTTTTACAATGTTATAAACTTATGTAACTTCAGATCAGTGTTACTCAATAAATGAATAAAAATTGCAAATTTCAACACTGAAATAACATAGATTGTACTTTTATCCTTAAAATAAACCCTTGTTTATGAAAATATATTTATATTTAGTACCAATTTTAACCCCCCAACGAAGCACTGTTTACATGAAAACTCGACTCTAGTAGACGGCGTGAGCTACCGCTACTAGTGGTATAAACTGAAACTAATATTAGGCTCCGCCCGTTGGCCTTGTGTCTGTGTAGGATACATTTCACAGAAATGTCTGTTACACGCATTTCTTACGATTTATTTTATTTCTTTATATTACAATGGGTAACCGGAAAGGGTATAAAGCATGGTAAAATTTGCATGCTGTTAGAAGAAAGAGTACTAATCTACGGGAATATAACAGGTATTCTTAATGATTATATCATTAAAATATGAATTTACAGTACCTACTGAACTTATTTAGAATCTCAATTGGAACAGTACATTTTATATTTATTATAGAATTTTCTTGAATATTGTGATTTGATATTGCACAAAGGCATACCAATATTGTCTTATTTATATAAATATAACCAACAATACTAAACATTGTATTTGTTGAATTCAGAAAAAAAATGCTGAATCGAATAAGTAAATAAAAAAATATATATATTTCCATATAAAATAAGTAAGTTCCATGATATATTTTTAGAACTACTGATCTAAAGAAATTCTTGTTTCGCTCATTAAAGTAATGTTATAAAAAAAAAATTGTAGGAGTAACAAAGTCAAGACTTTGTTACTCCTACTCTTCTCGAGATAGCAATGGTACCCCACTTAAAATGAACACCCTGTATATCTTATGGAATGAATAATAAATTAAATCTTTAGTAAAAAATTTAAAAATAATAACACGAAATTAATTGTTTTCACCATCCTGCTAAAAAGAAAAATTTTCTTACTTGAATTGAGAAAAAAAGTCGTACATTTTGTCCCATGGAAAGAAAAAATTACTTTCTACCCTAGAGAACCATATTAGTAGCAACTGGAAAACAACGATATTATGATTTGATAGGCATAGCAATATTGTCTTATTTATATAAATATAACCAACAATGACAACACATTGTTTAAAGATTGATTTATTACGCCAAGAAATGTAGTTCCAATAAATCTTATTTAAATCAATATATTTCAGAAAATTAAAAATAAATAAATATATCATCACGCCTTCTATCCATTACTGGATGTGGCACTCTGCCAAAGCAGATCTCCGTAAGTGATATATTTTGCGCGTTAAGTGCGGTTACCGGCCGTCAAATCACGGCCCCCAAAGATGTAAGTGGTGGGGGAGCCACAGGAGTAGTTTTAAAATGGTGAAAATTGTTTGTCGCCTATAGGAATCGAACCAGGGTTCTCAGGATCCACAGGTCGACTTGATACCACTGAGCTAGCTACCACATAAATAAAAAATAATAAAAAATTAACTTCGAAAATTAATACAGAATGTTCAATTTAGTTGTGTCATCATTGCTATCTCGAGAACTATAAGAGCTACAAGATTGGTTAAATTAGCAAAGAAATACCATTTTCTAAGTGTATTACAAAACTATTAACAAAATATTTTTTCGACTAATGGTTCTCAAAATACGGGCTGCAACTTTCTTATTTTAAATGGGAACCTTATTTTTCTTATTCGATGCAGAATTTTTTCTGAATACAACGTCTACAAAGTGCAGTACCCTCACATTACAAAATTTGTAACAAAAATGCATATTAAATTAAAATAAATAAATAAATATATCATCACGCCTTCTACCCATTACTGGGTGTAGCACTCTGCTACAGCAGATCTCGGTAAGTGATATATTTTGCGCGTGAAGTGCGGTTACCAGTCGTCAAATCACGGCCCCCAAACATGTTAGTGGTGGAGGAGCCACAGGGATAGCTTTTTCAAATTATGAAAATTTGTCACGTGTGGGAATCGAACCAGGGACCTCAGGATCCACAGGTCGACTTCATACCACTGTGCTAGCCATCCCATGCATATTAAATTGATATTAATAATCACATAGAATCAGCGTGCTATGACAGAAACAAATGAACAAATTATAATATTTTTTTTGTTTGATTCATTATTATACGACAATACAATTATTTTGTGAAAAATTAAATAAATAAATTTTATTAGTCATTTGGCACAGATTTGTATGCGATTTTAATTAAATGAATGTCAATTTTTGTCTGAAATTTTGTAATGTGAGGGTGCTGAACTTTATAGCCATCGAATTCAGAAAAAAAATACTGAATCGAATATGCAAATAAGAAAAATAGGTTCCCATTTAAAATAAGAAAGTATCATCCGGTATTTTGAGAACCACTGGTCAAAAAAAAAATTGTTAATAATTTTGTAATAGACTAATAAAATGGTATTTTAACCAACCTTGTCGCTCTTATAGTTTTCGAGATAACCATAGAGCTACAACTAAATTGAATACCCTGTATATATACTTCAGGAAATATTTAAGATTATAAACGTTGTTTAATTTTATTATTCTACCATTGCTATTTCGAGAGCTATGAGTTTGGCTAAATTAGACAAAAATTTCTATTTTACAAGACTATTACAATGAGTCTACATTTTTTTTGCGAAAGCGACGACATGTCTGAGATTGCCCTCCAAAGGGGTACAATAATTTTCATTTAAGTTATAGCTGTTATAGTTTCCGAAATCTCAATGATGGCAATCGAAAATGAGACAGCCTGTATATCATAAGGAAGATTACCACTTGTCCCTATTTTCTCAATCATCTTGTATTATTAAATTTTTTATTTATAATGAAAATCAAATATTTTCAAAATATAGGTGGAAAAAATGTAATCTTCCCTTGTTAACCAAAAAGAAACCACAAAGGTGATCAAACCTACAAGTAATGATTCAACTTGTATGTAAGTTATATAATACTTATTTATTTTATGTTAAATATCGTGATAAAAATTTTATTCAGCAACCTGTTGAATGTAACAACTCATATGTTGTTTAAAAAAAGTATAATAATTTTTATTAACATGTTTCTCAATTTCTCAAAAAAATTTAATGTCAAAATTTGAATGTAGAACTCTAGATAGAACTATAATAAACTTAATTTATATAGATAATTCAATAGGTACTACTATAAATATAATATTGTGAAAATAAACCTTTTTGTTTTTATCAAATTATTTTATTAATTATATATCATGGGTTTCTTATATAAGAAAGTTTCCTCAACTATTATTTGTGCGCGTGATTGTTACATCGTGTATCTAGTGAATTTCAATTTCTTACATCTTATGATTCACCAAAGGGCGTAGCCCAACGACTAGAATTGAGCCAGCCTCCTTGTTACCCGCCACCACACACCGCTGGGAACGATTGACTTTTCAGTTGGGTACATTACGCTCTTAATATGTCAAAAACTAACCTTTACTTTGATGTATGAAAAGTAAGTAATTGAATATAAAAATAACTACACAAATGTTTCCAACTTGCATAACATCAAAGTGTACTCGCTGCTTGCCCCGCGCACCCGCCTCACCCACAAGTTACTCCAACTCTTTCTCCTTCACAACACTGCATTGACTTGAATACGGCATAATTCGTCTAGTATTATACTTCATTGATATTATCATAATAAGAAAGTAGGTATTAAAATCTTGTTTTTATTTTCATACATTTTGACACTCAAATAAAAACAAATTTAGATTATCGTCAATGCGAAGGATGATAGAATGAGACATGTATATATCACTACATCATTCTACGCGGTAAATTTAAAATCTGAATGCATGTTCAAAGCGATATCTGCTTAGTTTTGTTTGTGTGTTAAATTGCGCTTTTAATTGGATGTTTTAAGTCATCTTTATATTTTTTATATGTAGTCAAAAAGCAAATAACGTCAGATTATGTTCATTTTTTTATAATTTTGTCATCAGCAGTACCAAAATAATTAATTTCGGAGTCGCAATTATGTGTCGTAATATTATCCTCCGTGATTTATATTGCAAGAAGCACATAATGCATATTGCTCTTCCATCATCTGCATAAATAATAGTTTAGTATATTTTTTCAAAATATTATTATAAAATTACTTACGTTTTTCACAAAAATAACTCCTGACCTCTCTATACTATTACAAATCGTGATGCTGCCACGAATAACAAGAACACAAGTTGATTAGATAGAGATAGTAAACGGGTTGAATCTACCAACCCGCTAAAATAGCTGGGGCAGTAGGCTCAGTTCAGAGATAGTTCCAGGTTACTTAAAGTGGGCCAATTAAACAAAAGTAACCTATCAGGTTACTTTAAAAAGCCCAAATAAATACGGCCTAAGATGCAGAAGCTCTACAACTTTATTTGAAGCCTTTTTCCTTAAAATAATTAAGGAAGCAAGAAATTACGAAATTATGATTTTATATGTTAAAATCCTATGTTCGAGGATCGCGGTCACCACCCTGTATATAACTCTACAATATTGTAAAAATATTAATGTATAGTAGTCCTCGATAGTATAGTGGTCACTATCCTCGTCTATCATGCGGGAGACAGGGGTTCGATTCCCCGTCGGGAAGACTTTTTTTTTCTTTTCACAAATTTATGTTAAATTAAAAACAAATTATGTATATTTTACATTGCTCAATTTTTATATCTAATAAAAATTGATAAATTTATAAACTAAATTTTAATTAAAAGTTCGCCCGAGCAGGGACTTGAACCCTGGACCCTTGGATTAAAAGTCCAATGCTCTACCGACTGAGCTACCCGGGCTCGTAACGTCTGTTAGTAGTGTGCTGTGATGCTAGCAGCACATCATACATACAACTGAATGTTAAAAAAGTAGGTTCCACCGAGATTTGAACTCGGATCGCTGGATTCAAAGTCCAGAGTGCTAACCATTACACCATGGAACCGACATGAATAGACTACAAAAGTGGGCGGTTCATATTAGGGCGGTAAATTTGAATGCGAGTCGAATGGTATATGCAGTTACCATTGTCTTATCGCGTTTTTATTTTATAAGTATCAAAATTGAAATTTTTAAGGGAAACGACCAATGATGCAACAAATTACTGTTTTAATGTTACCAATATAAATGGTTATTGCTTTGAAATGTCATGTAATAGATTTTTTATATCTATTTTAAATTTGAAAAAAAAACGTATGTCGTAGTGAACTTCATATCTGTATAATCATAACCTCACAATTTTGAATTTTGAATTTGTTGCACTTGTATATTTCGTTGTGATTAGAACCAGGTGGAAAACACCACCCCATTTTTATTTATTGCACAAAAAAGCGCAAAACAAAACATGTAAACAAAAATGAGGATAAAAATCAAATGTTTGTTTCATAAGAAGTGTGCTACGCCATACGTTGCCTTACAATAGAAAGAGATAGAACGTTTAAGCCACGCCTCCTGTTGACGTTTACTTCTGTGGTCTATTGATAACAGAAATAAATCAAATGGCGAGTTACACATTTAAAAAAAGAAAACAAAAAAGATATCTCGTAATAGTGAGAGAGGTAGTTGACTGATTATGAGCAATTAGACCATATTTTTATCATGTCATTTAATATAATATTTATGGGGTAGCTAGCTCAGTGGTATCAAATCAGCCTGTGGATCCTGAGAACCCTGGTTCGATTCCCACAGGCGGCAAACAATTTTCACCATTTTAAAACTACCACTGTGGCTCCCTCATCACTAACATCTTTGGGGGCCGTGATTTCACGACTGGTAACCGCACTTCACGCGCAAAATATATCACTTGCCGAGATCTGCTTCGGCAGAGTGCCACACCCAGTAATGGGTAGAAGGCGTGATGATATATATATTTATTTTTCATTTAATACCAAGGTTGTTCATATTTTATCCACCCAGAAAAACCAACCTGGGTTTTATTAATAAAACCCACCTAAAAAAAACCCAATAAACTCATTAAAAAACCCATTTGGTTAAGAGTTGAAAATTCATCCAGGGTGAATTTTAAGAGAGAGTCAAATCTCGGAATAAAGATATCTTTTATTTATTTTACAATGTAATCATACATAATTTCTTTATAAAATAAAACGTTTAACTTAAATTATCATTTATTTCTAGTGTTGTTTATTTTACGAACATTTGAATTTTTTGAATATTCGAATTTTCGAATTTTTCGAATTTTTCGAATTTTGTGAATTTTGCGAATTATTTGAAATGTTTTAGATCTTATCGTGGTATGAATTATTTTCGGAATAAACTCAATTGCAGAGTTTTGTATTAATTCGTAAGTAATTTCTATTAATTATTATTGTTTGCCAAATTAATTCAATTTAGATTTAAAATTTCTTCACACTGTCAAAAACGTTATATTTAAGACGTTTTTGTATTCATTTTATTGTCATTTTAAAAAGTTTTACTAAAAATCCTTAATATTTAGATGGGCGGTTAAGAGAGTAGATAGCTTAATTAAGACGCCTAACCTTGCAGAGTTTTTGCAGAATACTTCGCCGAATTTATTATTTAATTCGTGTCAGACTTTTCACGAATTATGCGTGAGCGTTCTTGGAGATGACAGATGGCGTTAATTCATTGGCAAAAAATTCGAAAATTCGAAATCTCGAAGCTTCGAAGTTTTTTTGACGAAGTTCAAAAAATTCGAATGTTCAGAATTCAAACTTCGGTGGAAATCAACGACCCTATTTATTACATCACAGCGTAGTATCACATTGCATTACTTTGACAAATGTCAATATCAAACTAGTTTAAGACCAAATATTATTTGTCTTATATTATATTAGTATTACAAAAACTGATTGATACCCAATATTTTTACCGGCAAATTTAAAATATAATTTTAAATTAAATAAGTGTAAAGGAAGAAGCAAGACTTAGAAGCAAAAAATACATCAACAGACTGGAAAACCATTCCAACAACAGTGCATTAAATTTATTAGATAATAGCATAAGTAATAACAGACTAAAAAAATGTAATCCTCTGGATTTACCATATAGATTATAAAATTTATAATTTTGTGTTAGGGTAAATGTCAATGGACATAATCCCCCTCTTGTTAATTTAATGTTATACCATTTGCTTATTGTCCAAATGCGACAGATTGTAAATTAATAAACAATAAAAAAAAAATTAAATAAGTATGACAATAACATGATAGAACCTATTATGTTTTTAATTCACAATAAAATAAATATATATTTTTGCAACTATTACATAATAGTACATAAATTTGGTTTAATGTTTAGTAGTATACGATATACATTTTAAACATTATATACAAAATTAATCTAGAATTAAATAACTTGAATTAAAAAGTGTATTTGTCAATATTAGAAAAAAAGCCAATAATGCCAAAATAAACCCAAAAATACCCAAAATAAACCCAAAAAACCCAGTGGGTTGAAAAAACATACATACATAACGTCACGCTATATCCCATGAAATAGGGTAGCACGAACCCTAAAATCATTCATAAAATATTCACTCATTACATTCATCAAATAATCAGCCCTCGTCAAACATTGTCATCCAAACACACCACCCTCACTTTAACCACATTCATAGATCACTCCATATAAACTCATTAATTAATTACACTCGAAATTATTCATCACACAACAAACCTTCAATCACATCTATTAACTTCATTCATTTTATTTCTTCAACGTACATAACATATGCATAAAACATCTCAAATTACTCTCGTTTACTCCTTAGCAACGAATCTAATAACAAATCTAACAATGAATCTACAAAGATTAGAAAAGATAAAAGCGATAGTCTGCACTTGTATATGAAAGAAAAGTCCACACAATGCAGTCACTGAAAATGAAAGGTAAGTTGTGTCGCCCTGCGCTTATTTTTGAAAATGAATTCCACAATCAAGTGGTAGAGCTTTTTAATATATATTTATTAAAATAAATTCTTGACCGTGAATCATATTTAATACAATATAAAATCATACGATAAATTATATCTTTATTGCTGAAATATGAAAGTTAAAGTTGAATAATTTAAAACGTTCGCACTGCCATATTGCAATGACGTAGTTGCATTAAGCCAATCACAGAGCTTTGTCTGAAACGTTTATCGCATTCAGTATTCTACGATTGTACCAATGACGTATAATACTAGACGAATTATGTCGTATTCAAGTCAATGCAGTGTTGTGAAGCAGAGAGGAATGGAATAACTTGTTGGTCCGCCGGATGCGCGGCAAGGAGCGAGTACACTTGCCGCGCACCCGCCTCACCAACCAGTTATTCTACCCCTTTCTGACTCACAACAAACGCCGATGTTATCCGTCTAGTTATGTTTTGTCTGAGGATTCTACTGACAACGACAAGTTACGTGTTATTTATCTCTGTCTTATCTGTCTCTCTTTAAGCTAAGATGCATGTACGTCATATTCATTTGTTTCGAAAGTTTAAATATTTTTATCATGCTTAATACAAGTTTTTTTTTTAAATCTAAAAATTGGGTATAATTATTTTATTACGTAGATTAATATATAAAAAATTCAAAAAAGTCTTGAAAGGCCCATTGCACTTAAACACTCTACGTAAGAACTGAACACGAATTAAAATATAAGAAAGGAAGAGAGTGTCGCTTTATGCTTGTTTTTGAAAGAAAATTCCACACAATTGCAGTTAAACACTCAATGTAAGATCAGAAAACTAATAAAAAAGATAAGAAACGAAGGGAGTGTCGACCCTGCGCTTGTCATTTAATATGCATTGTATGTTAAAAGTATGCTCTCTTACTAGTGCGACATGTCTCTTTTGGTTCCCTTCCATCTCTCTCTGGCGTGACGTCAATTGTATAACTCTCCATTATAACTTCGGTTGTAACATGTAGAAGTGAAATTTAATTATAAAAATATTCCGATACCGGGAATCGAACCCGAGCCTCCTGGGTGAAAGCCAGGTATCCTAGCCACTAGACCATACCGGATCGTGTTAGCTTTTAATACGATTATAAAATAATAAGCAAATTTACTCAGTAAGAAGGTTATATAGATTACAGGCTAGGATGTTCGTTATTTTTGCAAAGTCGGAAATTTGATGCTCGCTAAAGCTACTCAAAATAAATTTTTTAAAATTAAGCCTAATTCCCAGGCCCCTCAAATGACGTTAAAACGTGCCACCAGAGGGCTGAATATTTGCACGTAGTTTAAATGAGGAAATTGCTTTTCCCGGTACTTTTATGCCTAACATTTTACGATTTATACCTAAAAATATTTCAAGATAACTGCCATAAAGCTCATTACATAAGCTTTCAGACAGACTAAAATTCAAGTCATTTGGAACAAAAACAACGGCGTAGCGTCAATTTGAATAATAAGAAATTTATAGCAAAAAAAAACGGCAAAGACGTTAATATACGTGTAACAAAACGGATAATTCAGAATTTAGTTTTGTTTATAAATTATGATATTTCACTATCAACTCAGCTTCGAAAGATACAGCCTAATTAAGCGTTATCTTAAGTATCTTTCTAAAGTTGACTTGACAGAGTTTATTTTGTTTATCAAATTTATTAGAGCATATGTTATAACTTCAGTATTCCGTAGATCATTATTTATCAAGTTTATAGCTTTTCTGAATTGTTACGTCTGGTTACACGGGATGTGATGACATATCTGGGTAAATTATAGCTAAGCGTGAGGTCGGATAAAAGATCCGATGTGGGAACAGTTATCTCGACCATCGCGACGATACCACCCCTTAACCTTTATCAGAACATCCCATGCAATATAACAACGATTAGTTAGTGGTAGTTTAGCATCGATCGAGACAAGTTTTGGCTCTCGTCGTCTGTACAAGATGTAGATCTTACCATGTATTTTGTAATTTAACTAAGATTAGTTTTATTCATACGTTGTTGTTGGTTCCATTGCCGGATAATTTGTTTAATTTCAATATTAATCAATCTAGAACTTTTGTATTTTTATAATTTATATTTTCTTTTATGTTTTAAATATATATTTTTACAAGAAGTTCGCATCAAGTTCGTTTTATTTGTGTATTAAATCGCGTTATATTTCGTCTTGATTATAATTTGGTTCGTTTCATTACCAATGGGCCTTTCAAGACTTTTTTGAATTTTTTATATATTAATCTACGTAATAAAATTATACCCAAATTTTTTATTTTTTTTTTAATTTGTATTAAGCATGATAAAAATATTTAAACTTTCGAAACAAACGAATATGACGTAGTTGCATCTTAGCTTAAAGAGAGACAGATAAGACAGAGATAAATAACACGCAACTTCACGTAACGTGTGTCGTTGTCATAGAATCCTCAGACAAAACATAACTAGACGGATAACAACGGCGTTTGTTGTAAAGCAGAAAGGGATAGAATAACTGGTTGGTGAGGCGGGTGCGCGGCCAGGAGCAACTTGCATAACATCAAAGTGTACTCGCTCCTTGCCGCGCATCCGGCGGACCCAAAAGTTATTCTCTTTGTGCTTCACAACTCTGCATTGACTTGAATACGGCATAATTCGTCTAGTATTATACGTCATTGGTAGAATCGTAGAATGCTGAATGCTTATTTCTTCTTCGTCTTCCTCGCAGTAAAATTGAGCACCGACAAACGTTTCAGACAAAGTTCTGTGATTGGCTTAATGCAACTACGTAATTGCAATATGGCAGTGCGAAATACAAATGAGCGATTTGAATTATTCAACTTTAACTTTCATATTTCAGCAATAAAGATATCATTTATGGTATGATTTTATATTGTATGAAATATGATGTACGGTCAAGAATTTATTTTAATAAATATATATTAAAAAGCTCTACCACTTGAATTGTCTTATACTCGTAACAGTCGGTTTTCTCGCAGCCCTGTTTCATCACTTACCGAGATCTGCTTCGGCAGGGTGCCACACCCAGTAATGGGCAGAAGGCGTGATGATATATTTATTTATTTTATGTTTAAGATTTAAATCGATTTTTATAAATATTTTGTGATTGAAACATAAAAGTCAGAAAAAAATTTAAAAAAAGTTCTGGAAAACCTGGTAAAGGCAGGGAAATTGGTTCTCACAAAGTTTTAGCCACCCTGTAAATAATATATAAGCGATTGTCAGTTGTTTTTCTCAAACTTGCTCAAATTATCTAAACTTATGTTTGTGATGACCACAGCAGATTTTTGTAGTATGTAATCAAGATATACGAGAATGTACTAATTAATTAGGTTTTTTCTAAGATAATTCAAAAGCAAAACAAATCATAGATAAATAATTATCAGCAGTAATTAGGTTATTAAGCTTTGTAACTAAAAACAATTATTTCAAGTATTTGTATAAAAGATGAGTACCAACTAATTATTCAACTGTTGTAATCACCGATTAGATGACATATTTTTTAATCTTTTTCTATTGTTTGAAATGTTTATCTCCACCTGAATTGAATATAAATATAGCAAAAAAATAAGTTACAAAATCAGAGCTTGTCACCGAGTCGCCAGTGACAATGTGTAAGTTAAGTCTAGTTCTTGTGGTGTTAGGCGCGTGTCTGGCGGTTAACGCGTTGGAAAATGGCTTGGCGAGAACGCCGCCCATGGGCTGGATGGACTGGGAACGATTTCGATGCATTACTGATTGCAAGACGTATCCTAATGAATGTATCAGGTAAAGAATTTTTTGTTATTATCTCATAAATAAAAAATCTGATGTGGGCACCACACGACTTTCTTATACATAGCATATTTAATATTTAGAATATATGAGTGTTACATAATATTATTAAACATGTAATTTAGTTCTTCAATAATTCAGCATTTATCTGTTTGAAACATATAAAATATCAAATTTGTTTACGTATAATTTTTTAGTAATGTTGACTACTTTCAGGTAGATTCACAAAACGGATTAGCGCTAACACCGTTTTTAATATTATCTATAACTCTGTTTCAAATGAAAACAGATTAAAGAAATGAACTCAATTTGATGCTAATTAACTGTCTTTTTAACTCAAGTTAAAATAAACTTGTTTCATACATTGAAAAGAGAGTTAAAATCGAAATAAAAAATGGTGTTAGCGCTAATCCGCTTTATGAATCTGCCCATTTATGACTAACTTTACTGAGGAGGCATATACAGACTGCCCGTTTTTTCGAGCCTAACCCTTGGTATCTCATGAACCGTGAGATACGAAATCGATTAAATTGAGGCAAAGTTGCCAAATTAGTTGACCATTTTAATGATGTATTTGTTTTTCCGAAAAAAAACATAGATAACTAGATAAACGAAAATTAAAATTTATATTTTTTGTTTCTATTGCAACTATGATTATTGAAATATATTATTAAATATAAAAATTAGTTTTTCTCAAAATTAGACGCATATACAGGAAAATTTCAAATAACATTTTATGTTCCAAATATTTTTGCTAACATCTTTTATTTGAAACTTTTTTTCGTAACTGATTCCATTTTTTAAATAAATAGAATTTATTGTTTTGTCTGTCCAATAAACTTTCTCTTCCGGTTTTTCAATTTCATTCAAAATCAACTACTATGTATAAGAAAGGCAAAATAAATATATCATCACGCCTTTTACCCATGACAGGGTGTGGCACTCTGCCGAAGCAGATCTCGGTAAGTGATGTATCTATACGTGTAAAGTGCTGTTACCAGCCGTTAAATTACGGCCCCCAAAGATGTTAATGGTGGGGGAGCCATGGGGGTAATATTAATGTGGTGAAAATGCGTGTCGGCTGTGGGAATCGAACCAGGGTTCTCAGGATTTACAAGCAGACTCGATACCACTGATCCACCTACATCATAATAATAATTAATTTAAACTTAGATTTTAATTTTACCCCATTATCTCATCGAATGGGATGGCTAGCTCAGTGGTATGAAGTCGGCCTGTGGATCCTGAGGTCCCTGGTTCGATTCCCACAGGCGACAAATTTTCATAATTTGAAAAAGCTATCCCTGTGGCTCCTCCACCACTAACATGTTTGGGGGCCGTGATTTGACGACTGGTAACCGCACTTCACGCGTAAAAATATATCACTTACCGAGATCTGCTGTAGCAGAGTGCCACACCCAGTAATGGGTAGAAGGCGTGATGATATATTTATTTATTTATTTATCTCATCGAAAAAATGCAAAATATGTATGCAGGGTATACACAGAAATAAGGAACATAGAAGTTAAAATATTAGAAAATTGGCTCTTCTTGTACCTTTTAGGACAAACGAACAAGTATAAAACTAAATTTTACGTTTAAAAAGTTTAAACTTGTTATACTAGCATGTCTGTAGTACAGAGTGATCAAAAGGAATCGTTACAGTTGGCAATAAAAAAATACTTTAAATTGGTAAGCCTGAAACATAAATTCATTTCCTGTTGTTGACAGTGACATTTGAAAATTTAAATTTGAGTACTATTACACATCTTTCTAAAGCATTTTTATTACTTAAAAAGTCAAAATTCTATTAGCTGTCAGACTTCTGACATAACCTATTTGTATTTATTAGAAATGTCAAATCATATACTTACATCTATATATAGGGTTACCACCTCAGAACTAAGTCTCGCCCGGTGACGAAGACTATTTTTTTTAAAGATGATCCTGCTATTTTATTATTATTACCATATTTGATAAAAAAAGGGTTACATTGTTTTATTAAAGACAAGTGTTTTTGTTATCATGGTAAAATAATTACATATAAAATATGTGTAAAGTAAAACAAACAAAATTGGAAGCGATAATTCCATTCTAACAATAAAATTAGTGTATTCAACGTCATATATACAATTAAACTGTAACAATATTGACAAAATTGAAGATAATCACATGCAACAGAAGACATCCCTTCACCTAAAATTATGTCTATTTCTGAAAACTTGATACAATTCTAAAAAAATTATTTGATACAAGATGATATATCAACTATTAGAACCGAAATTAATTGTATAAATTCTTCCTTAAAATCATGAGGACAGAATCAAGAGATTGGAAGATTTAGTGACAGAAATTAAACTAGATAACAGTAAGATGAAGATCATCAAAGAAAAAAATTTAATAATTTAGCGGCGTAGAAGGTTCCGAAAGTGAGACAGATTTGTCCTGGACAACTAACCACATAAATAAATAAATATAAATATATCATCACGCCTTCTACCCATTACTGGGTGTGGCACTCTGCTGAAGCAGATCTCGGTAAGTGATATATTTTGCGCGTGAAGTGCGGTTACCAGTCGTCAAATCACGGCCCCCAAACATGTTAGTGGTGGAGGAGCCACAGGGATAGCTTTTTCAAATTATGAAAATTTGTCGCCTGCGGGAATCGAACCAGGGACCTCAGGATCCACAGGCCGACTTCATACCACTGAGCTAGCATCCCATACTAACCACATAGCACTACATATTCAATTTTACTTACACAACCCGGCGAAATAATAATTAAACCCGGAGCCCGGAGATAACTCACTGAAACCCGGAGTCTCCGGGTCAAACCCGGACAGGTGGCAAGCCCATCTATATACCGCAGATGCTCGTATTTTAAAATAGCATCCGCTATGAAGGGAGATAGATGTATATATCCATCTCTCTAATAGAGTTTCGCCCTCTTAATGCGCAGACGTGTTTACATAGTATTTCCGCCTTTTGGCGTTGTGCCAACTGTGGAATAAAAAGATCTCCGGAATAGACCATATTACTATCTCAATACGCATGCTCATAATGCACCAATCATATGCTAGGAAGTACAGCTAAAATGAAACCAATGTATTCTTATGGAAAAAATTGTATTTTTAAAGTAAAATATCATTTTATCTATACGTAAATGAATGATAATTTTTTTATACAAGTTATATTTCATTTCTTACTATCGGATTCTGCCCTTATAATATATAAATAATCAATACATTCATATTAAAATAAATATTAAAATTTGAAAATTTTAAGCGCCAATTTGCTCTTCTGTCATCTGCCACTGGCCGATAACTTCAAACTTACGTTTTGTTGTGATTGTAATTTGAATTCATTAATTAATAAGGGAATATTTTTTCATTTCTTTCCCAAGAATAGTAAACAGAGCAACATTTCAAATTAAAGATTTCATGTCAACTTCAAACTGGCGACAATCAAACTGTCACAATTTATGCGCACATGCGCATATGCATCACCGTTCGAGTCACATGGCGTCATAAACATTAGTATTGCCAACATAATTGGAAAAAATAGAAAAAAAGTTTGTCACCCTGGCACGCTTTTTTCATTTCATAAATTTTCCGGCAGAGGCGCTATAGAAAGTAATATGGTCCATTGTATTGCCAACTGTAACAATTTATTATGATCACTCTGTACTACAAGTTAGTAACGCTAAATATTCATTTACATAGTTATCAAACAATTTAAATAAATGATGTTTACAACAAATTCAAATATTTACAAGATAAGAAACTTATTGTACCATATTTAAACAATCTGATTCTTATCATTGACGATGCCGTGATCAATCATCCAGTAATTTTATTTAATTACTATCTACTTGATATGATAAAAATTCTTTTGATATTTTTCTGAATAATATTGCTACAATTTATGTCTCACAGACTGCTGATCTTGACGATATTTTTTAAATTTTACCTTTTTACTTTAATCTTTGTTTCTTTGTTCAACATTATCTGAATTTGCTTGTCATTTTTGTTATTTGTTATTTACGTTTTTGAAATATATTTTTATGTTCACTGATTTATTTATTATTTCTTAGTGACTTTATTTACTACGTTTTGCCAGCCTTTTTATGATACAAAAATTGGAACAAACGTGAAACATTTCATCCCTAGGGAAATAATATGCACATTATTCCTCTATGGAGTTTATATTATTTTTATAGTTCAGTTGTTTCATATAAGCAAAATACAATAGAAAAAACTTAGTTATTTACATTCATATTAATTATGGGGTAGGTGGCTCAGTAATATCAAGTCGGATTGTGAATTTGAGAATCCGGGTTCGAGTCCCACAGCTGACAAAACAATTTTCACCACATTAAAATTATTCCCGTGGCTCTCAGTCCACTAATATCTTTGGGCGCCGTGATATGACGGTTGGTAACCGCACTTCACGCACATAAATATATCACTTACCGAGAACTGATATAGCGGAGTGCCGCACCCAGTAATGGTTAAAAAGCGTGATGATATATATTTTTTATTTTTTATATAATTTGACATTAACAAACTTGTTTACATACAAAGGCTACTAAAATTATTAAATTTAATAAAAGTCAATAAAAATATGAATAAATTAGGATTTAAAACTACCTTTTCTCAGGAAAGAATATATTATATACCTCGGTACTTTGTAACACTCCTGTATAATATACTATTCAATTGTCCTTTTCATTGAATTTTCTTAATAATAACATTACGAAATAATTATCTTACGTTGGAAATACTTTTAAACTTGTTACAACAGAACATTTAAAAATATTTGAGGTTATTTTGAAATGACAGCTTATAGTGGAATCCGAACCACTCAGACACAATCGTATTTTTTTGATATAAGTAGAAGTCAGTGAGATTTGAACGCACGACCACTTGCTTGCTAAATAACAAACTCAAGTTTTACCTTGCTTTCATTCACTGAGCTACGATTGCCACTTAAGAAAAATTAAACACTCGGCCTTCGGTCTCGTGTTTAAACTTTTCTTGCGTGTTTTATATACCTAATAAAACACTTGTATAATAAATAACTATTAATTTTAAAATGTCTCTGTCAACAACAGGAAATAAAGTAGTTTTTTTTTATAGCCTACTGAAACACTAACTTCTGATCACTTTGAAGTATAATAATGGACTGATTGTGCACGAAAAGTATAAAAAAACAATTTGTTATTAATTTCAGTGAGAAATTGTTCATGGACATGGCGGATGTGATGTCATCAGGGGGCTACAAAGAAGCAGGCTATGAATACGTGATAATTGACGACTGTTGGCTCGCAAATGAACGCGATGCAGATGGCAAACTACAGCCGGACCCAGATCGATTCCCCAGCGGCATCAAAGCTCTGGCTGATTACGTAAATACTTATTTATATTAGTTACTTAAAAAATGTAACCAACCAAAATATATGTACCAAATGAAATGGACTCCTGTACCATAATCGAAATAACAACAATTAATGATAAAAACGTAAAATATATATTTTTTCCTACAACTGTGCGATTTCTTTGTTATTACGTAACTATAATTGCCTTGGTTACGTATGGAATGTAAATGAATGCAGATCAAGTGCGTTTCCGAAAGCAAAGAAACACTAGTGCGGAAAGTGCTTCATTACGTAACTATCAAAAGAATATTGTTTTGACAGCGATTTAAATTTCGCGCCGAGCGCGGAATTCATATTTTGACCACAGACGCTTATGGGAGAAGAAGATACGGTGAACCAGCGCTAGTAAATATGCAGTAGTATATTTTGACGTTTATAAACGTAACCTTAATTTGCAGTATATCTAATCTGTAGACAATTAATAAAAAGAAACGAACAAAGTAAAATATATCGATAAATGGTTTTATTTAAAGAGTAAGTGAAATACTGCATATTTATTGTTTGTGTATATTGTTAATACTGTTGTTACAGTTGCTTATATTGACATAAGTAAAGTGGAAACTTTTGTGTCTAAACAAACATTGATTTCTTCCGTACCTGTTCATATTATTACCAGTAATATTATTGGTAACAATTTCGGAAGCTTCAGAAGTACCAGCAGCAGGTTGATTGTCATTGTCGAAAATAGATCCAACATAGTATGATCCGGAGCTTCAATTATCTTTGGAGGTGTTAATGATAAAGAAGAATCACTCACTGTACTATTCCAATCAAGATGATTATGAAGAACTTATTTTGACGTTAGTGAAATATTTTTAAATAACGTAGAACAATGTGGAAACAATCAACAAACAAACCATAGCAACGCCGTTAAACATCGTTCTCATGTAATATGATTAAAATTTTATAAATTTTATAAATTTTAATAATATTTTAGTGATTTACTAAATCGCACAGTTGTAGGAAAAATGTTGTTTATAACACGAAAAAGGTTACATGCTCGTGCAGATTTCTGCACTTGCACGTAACGAGCCTTTTTCGGCACTTGTTATAAAAATAACTATTCTGAAACAGGCAAGACCAATTTTAGTATGGAAAGTATATTTTTACCAAAACAGTCTTGTAAAGTACAAACATAGTATATTTATTTTTATAACAAGTGCCTAAAAAGGCTTGTTACGTGCATGTGCTGCCGAGTGCGGAAATCTGCACGAGTACTGAACCTTTTTCGGCACGTGTTATAAACAACATTTTTCTTACAACTGTGCGACTTAGAAAATGACTAAAATATTATCAGAATTTATCTAATTTTAATGATATTACACGAGAACGATGTTTTACGGCGTTGCCATGGTTTGTTTGTTGATTGCTTGCACATTGTTCTACGTTATTTAAAAATATTTCACTAATTTCAAGACAATTTCTTCAAAATCGTCTAGATTGGAATAGTACACTGAGTGATTTTTCTTTATCATAAACACCTCCAAAGATAATTAAAGCCCCAGATCATACTATGTTGGATCAATTTTCATCAATGACCATCAACCTGCTGCTGGTACTTCTAAAATCTCCGAAATAATGTTAATAATATGAACAGGTACGGAAGAAATCATTCTTTCATTAGACAGTACAAAAGTTTCCACTTCACATTATGTCAATATAAGCAACTGTAGCAGCTGTGTTAATAAAATACACTTACTCTTAAAATAAAACCATTTATCGATATATTTTACTTTGTTCGGTTCTTTTTATTAATTGTGTACGGATTTAAGGTTATATTTATAAACGTCAAAATATACTACTGCATACTTACTAGCGCTGGCTCACCGCATCTTCTTCCATAAGCGTCTGTGGACAAAATATTAATTCCGCGCTCGGCGAGAAATTTAAATCGCTCTCAATACAACTTTCTTTTGACAGTTACATAAAAGACAAATTACTTTCCGCACTAGTGTTTTTTCGCTTACAGAAACGCACTTGGTTTGCATTTGTCTCCTTTCCACCCGTAACTAAGGCAATAATAGTTACGTAATAACAATTTTGAAAATGAAGGCTACATACAACACTGTGCTTAAGAGTACTACTATAAGGTACATCAATTAAATCATTTTCTATTAATGTTTTTAGCAATGTTTTTCGTAATAAATTATTCCTTGGTAAAACATGGAAAAATACATTTTTACAAGTTTTTTTCTACAATGTGGCACCACACACACCTAAAATTACAATAGTATAAAATTAAATATAAAATTATAAAAGATATCAACTCACCATTAAATATAGATTGCAATAATAACGACAGATATGTTTGTTAATTACAAATTTTATTTGTCAAAATATATAACACCGTTTGTCAAACATTTAAATATTACCAACTATGATTCCCGTTATTAATTTTAAATTGATTTAGTTCATTTGGGGCAGCAGGAGATGGCATTAAAAATCGCGTAACAAGGTAACTAATTCAGGCCCTGGTCAAAGTTAAAGACCTGAAACAGATTTGTTGATGTTTGAAATAATTGATCATGAATCTGACAGATCAATGACAACTTGAATTAAATAAATAATTATTTAAAATGAAAAATAATAATTTTCAATTCATGAATCGATAGTTACTGTAGCTATTATTCAATATTCTTATATAAGATTTATGTTTCAGTGCCGTTTTTTTTTTAATTGTCATTTGAATATTGCATCAATGTCTTATGATTTTATTCAGTTAAAATAATAAATTGAAAATAATTTGACAGATCTTTCGAAAACTTGTTACCAGGCAATAGTCACCAAAGTCAGTAGGGCTTGAGTGGCTATTGCCAAATGGCAACAAGTTTGAGAAAGATACTGGAGAATTATTTTTTAATTTATCGAATTCGCGAGTTATATTTAATTAGATTATTTTTTGACTTAGCTGTTGAGGTCGATTCATCCAACTTAAAAGATTTTGAACTGGGTTCATATTGATTGATTACTTATTAATGTATTCTTGGAAGTTGTTTCCAAAATTTGTAGGTGTATTTCTATATCTAAAATACAACTAAATCGATTTTTTTTCACACATTTTACTTGAGGTGTTGACAGTTTTAAATAATTATTTGACAACTACCTATCATTGTCACAAACAAAAAAGCATGTGCAAAGATTATTCCCGGGAATAATCAAAGAGCTTTATTCTCAGTATAAAAATTACAGGGTTGGTTAAAACGCAGACACGTGACATATAATGAAGCATTTCTTTGGTTTTGAGAAACGTCAATAAAGAATCTGCGGAAAAATAAACTTTTTTTTCGTAAATTCAATATATTTTATATTTTTATCATTAATTTTTGTTTTCCTTAAATAATATAATAAATGTTGCAGGTCCATGGTAAAGGTCTGAAGTTTGGTATTTATGAAGATTACGGCACGTACACGTGTGCTGGCTACCCTGGAATCTTGGGTCATTTGGAAACAGACGCGAAGACATTTGCTGAATGGGATGTTGATTATTTGAAACTTGATGGATGCTATGCTGAGTTACAAGGCATGCCCGATGGTAATTATTATCATTTTATTATATTTTTATATATAGTGAAAACGTTATATATGTTTTTGCAGGATACGAATTATTTAGTAAATTATTAAATGAAACTGGACGACCCATGGTGTTTTCGTGCAGCTATCCAGCTTACGAAGAAGGCCAAGGACAATTTGTAAATATTAAATAATAATAACTGCGCTTATTATTCCATTTTGATAGCGTAATTTAAGAAATTAATAAAAATAATACCTAATTTTTCGCCTACACTTTTATTTATTTCTACTGACGTCAAGTACTTGCCATTTGTTTTAAATATTTTAATCTGTCACTGTCATCATGAATATTTTAAATGTCGAGTACCGCGTAATAGTATATTAAATAATAAGTCAGGAATGTGATATTTTAAACCGCTGAGTCAAGTAAAAATACTTTCCTAACTTATTATATATATATATATATATATATACTATGTTTTCTGAAACCGTTTAAAATGGTTATTTTTTTTTCATAAGAATTGTATTGACAGCAGACTACGTATCCAAGATTATAACAAAACAACAAATAAACATTCAGGTAAAATCTTTACCAGACTGTTTTGTACTTCATCAAACTGTTATTTTTGTTGTAGCCTTGGATACGTACTTTGCTTGACTGTTTTGGTAAAAATCTGCTTTCCATACTAAAATTGGTTAGGAAAGTAGCTACTTTCTTTAAAATATTATTAGAATGTATTATAGGGGACGTAGCATTAACAAATATTTGAGTACTTCGCAAAAATGAACGGCGAATAATTTCCATCGCCAGAAACTGTAAAACAAATTAAAATATTCGTGACAGTGACAGGTTGAAATATTTAAAACAAAATGCAAACAATTTACGTCAGTAACAATAAAAGATTGGGCAAAAAATTTGAAATTATTTTTTATCAATTTCTTCTGATTACAATAGTCACGAAAGTCCGCTTGAGTGTCTATTGCCAAATAGCAACAAGTTTGAGAAAGATACTGGAGAATTATTTTCTAATTTATCCAACTCTCGACTTATATTTAATTAGATTATTTTTTGACTTAGCTGTTGAGCTCGATTCATCCAACTTAAATGATTTTGAACTGGGTTCATATCGATTGATTACTTATTAATGTATTCTTGGAAGTTGTTTCCAAAATTTGTTGGCGTATTTCTGTATCTAAAATACAACTAAATCGATGTTTCTCACACATTTTACTTGACGCGTGGACAGTTTTCAATAATTATTTGACAATTACCTATCATTTGTCATAAACAAAAAAGCATCTACAGAGATTATTCCCGGGAATAATCACAAGAGTTTTATTTTCAGTATAATAATGACGGGATTGGTTAAAACGCCGACACGTGACTAGAATGAAGCATTTCATTGGTTTTGAGAAACGTCAAAAAATAATCAAATAAATTATTATACAAAAAATACAGAAACAGTTTGATGGAATATAAATTTTTGATAAATTCAGCACAATAAAATAAAAACAAATATATAATCACGCCTTCTACCCATTACTGGGTGTGGCACTCTGCCGTAGCAGATATCGGTATGTGATATGTTTTGCGCGTAAGATGCGGTTACCAGCCGTCAAATAACAGTCCCCAAAGATGCTAATGGAGGGGGAGCCACAGGGGTAATTTTAAAATGGTGAAAACTATTTGTCGACTGTGGGAATCGAACTCGGATTCTCAAATTCACAGGCCGACTCGATACCACTGAGCCACCTACTTACAATAAACCAATATGTTTTTTTTTTAGTCTGATTATACAAAATTATCCAAGAACTGCAACTTATGGCGTAACTTTGGTGACATAGATGACTCTTGGGAAAGTGTGAAGAGTATTATGCGATACTATACAAAACATCAGGATAGGTTTGGCCCTTATGCCGGTCCTGGACACTGGAATGACCCGGATATGGTAAATATATACACCAGTGGCGAGTTATGCAATGGGCTCCTGAACCATAATCAAAATAACAAGAATGAAGCATAAAAACATAAAATATGTATTGAATAATAGCTATTAGTGAAAAAATTAGTTGAAAATAATGTTTTACATCAGAGAGAAAAGCGATTATAAATATAGTGACATCACATGTCCGGAAGGTTCTCATTGGCCACAGGTATTTTCCCACGCGATAAATAAGAGACATACGCGGAGTAGAACGTAACTAAATATGATATCTCAGCACTGGTTTTTCAAACTGTTCCTCGTTTGCTGGTATGTACATACATGTTCAACACGTTGTATAATTATTACTATAATTTAATTTCGTTTCTTTGGGTTTGCAACTTGTATAAAATATGATTTTAAACATAGTAAGATTATTTTCCAAGAAATCTTCAAACTTGAAAAAATCATATCTCTTGTAATATAAAGAATTTTCAACCAGCGTTTTCACCGATCGTCATAGTTTGTCATGTAGTTTCATAAAAAAATAAAAAAAATAAAAATAGGTTCAGGAACCCATTGATGTTACGCCGCGGAAAGATGGAAGGAATCCAAAATAAAGACATCTCGCATTAGTAAGAGAGTTAGTTGACAGATAAAAATTAACCAGAGCATACTTTTAACATACGAGTACCATGCAGATTAAATGGCATGTTAAAAATATGCTCTAGTTGATCATGGTCTGTCAACTATCTCTCTCTCTCTCACTAATGCGAGATATCTCTTTCTATTTTGTGCCCTTCCATCTCTGCCCGGCGTGACTTAAGAATTTTAAATGTATCACTCGCCATTTGATAATAATATTTATTCATTTGTTACAGTTAATTATTGGTAATTTTGGACTAAGTATTGACCAAAGTAAGGCTCAAATGGCTATTTGGGCGATTTTAGCGGCTCCGTTGATTATGTCCAACGATTTGAGAACAATACGACCTGAATTCAAAGAGATTTTGCTTAATAAAGACGTGATTGCTATTAACCAAGATCCACTAGGTAAACAAGGACGATTAGTTAGAGAAGTAAGTACATATTTACGCTTTGCCATATTCATGGTCAGAGCTAGGAATAGACCATTTTAAAAATTCATTGCGCATGTGCAGACGTTAGACGGAGATAAAAAAAGTTAGTGCCGTATACTCATCTTTGTCTATGATTTGACAAGTGACAGTTGATTATTTTTGTTGCTTAGTATTTGTTTCTTCATTAAAAGGTAATTAATAATAGTAATTATTACGGATACTATATGCTGTGTACAGGGTTGTAATAATAATTCAAAAAAAAAAACAAGAAACATTTCATTTCACTCTTTTCCTCAAAACGTGAACAGAAGAAAAGAATGGATATATTATTATGCGAAATCTATCATATTAACATAATTTATAAATAACTGATGAATATATACTTCATTTATTTTGATACTACAATAAGTTTTCATTTTCAATATAAACATTTTACTTACTTAGTTCAAAAAATAAACACCTAGAGGTCGCGGACATTTTTAAAATGGTCTATTACTTGAAGTAAAAATACTGGAAATAGTAGTGTGCGTTGCATGAAAGTTTTATTAGTTCAGTAGCAACTAACGGTTCATTTAATTTCAGAAATTTGTTTTTGATTCTGGTGCTAGATACACAATTCTTTAACTAAAAAGATCTTTATTTTATATTCGTACATCACATACTTAAAATACATTTTTTACAATACCTATTGACAACTCCAGCGCTCAAATACGCCAACTAGCGAAAAAAAAAAAACACTTTTGGTGGGACTGTTTATGTGTTTCTACAACGTTAATTTTAATTTTTTGCTATGAAAAACCTAAAAAAAGAAAATCTAATACGAACTGTTGCTTTTAAGGATGCAAATCGCTCTGAAATATTGCAACATATGATTAAAATATCATCCTCAGTTAATAATTTGTAATTCCTGTTCTGGCAGCAATTTTTTAACTCAAACATTACACTACTAATTTCATGCATTAATAAATTATCAAGTAAAGAGTAAATGATCAAGAGAAAAAAAACTGTTTATATTTTCTAATATTACGCGAGTTATTCAGAATTTAAAAAATATATTCAATTTTCCTTCGAATGTGAAGATTAAAATATATATTCTAATGGAAACAAACCATTTATCCTAGGCGAATGCATCGCCTCTCTAGTTGATTTGATTTGTCAATACTACAGAGTGATCAGAAATAAGTGTTTCAGTTGGTAATACAATTCTGGAGATCTTTTTATTCCACAGTTGGCACAACGCCAGGTAATGGTGGAAACACTATTTGACATGTTATTTTTATAATAAATAGAAATTCAGAGTGATCGAAAGGAATTGTTACAGTTGGCAATACAATTCCGGAGATTTTTTTATTCGACAGTTGGCACAACGCCAGATAAAGGCGGAAATGCTATTTGACAATTCTAATATATACAAATAAGTTATGTCAGGAGTCTGACAGCTAATAGAATTTTGACTTTTTAAATAACAGAATTACTTTAGAAATAAATGTAATAATAAATGTACTCAAATTTAAATTTATATTTTCAAATGTCCCTGTCAACAACAGAAAATTAAATTATGTATCAGGCTTACCAATTTCAAGTAGTTTTTTTTAATGCCAACTGTGACAATTTCTTTTGATAACTCTGTACTTTAAATTATTGCTCTGTGAATAAAATAAATAAATCATCACGCCTTCTACCCATTACTGGGTGTGGCACTCTGCCGAAGCAGATCTCGGTAAGTGATATATTTTGCGCGTGAAGTGCGGTTACCAGTCGTCAAATCACGGCCCCCAAACATGTTAGTGGTGGAGGAGCCACAGGGGTAGCTTTTGAAATTATGAAAATTGTTTGTCGCCTGTGGGAATCGAACCAGGGTTCTCAGGATCCACAGGCCGACTTCATACCACTGAGCTAGCGACCCCATAGTACTCTGTGAGTAATGTTAAGAAATAAAAGGTTGAGTTTTATTAATTTTAAATTTTCAAATGTCACTTGTCAACAACAGAAAATACATTTATGTATCAGTCTTATCAATTTTAAGTATTTTTTTTTATTGCCAACTGAAACACTTTTAATCACTTTGTATAAGTTACTCATTAATGATAAAATTTAAATACAGTAAGTGAAACTTTTATTACACAGTTGATTTCCATGGTTACATCGAGACTCTAATATTTACTTACCATCCACCGTGGACAGTAAGTAAATATTATAGATCAAGGTCTTGTTTATTTTGACAGCTATTAATTTTGAAACTTATTTTTCTTTTCCTTCTATTTGTGATTTTTTAGGTAAAAAATGGAACTCGTTTTATGTGTTTGTAGCTATTTTGTGTTTACGTATTCTGTTTTCTAGTTGAACCGTATACAAGTGTTTACGAAACCAATTGAACCGGTTATACACAAACAACATTCTTATGCCATCGCATTTTTGAGCGACAGAACTGATGGAACACCATTCAAACTGTCAGTTATTTTAGAAGAGATTGGTTTGGACAATAAGTCTGGTTACAAAATCGAGGTAAACCATTTATTATATTAAATATTAAGAGATTATTAACAATATGTACATATTTCGTTTGGCGAAAGATTACAATTTGTGTTGTACAAGATTTTTATATGAACACTGAATAATAGCTGACTTAAAATATCATTATTGACAACTCCAGCGCTCTTGGTACGCCAACTAGCGGTAAACAAACAACTACTTTTAGTGGGACTGTTTCATTTATTGTGCATGTTTGTGAGGTAAAAGGACGTGTTCCTATAACGTTAATTTAAAATTTTACCTATGAAAAATCTAACACGAACTGTTGCTTTTAAGGATACCAAACGCTCTGAACTATTGCAACTTATGACAAAAAAATCATCCTCAGTTAATAATTTGTAATACATACTCCGGCAGCAAGTTTTTAACTCAAACATTACACTACTAATTTCATACATTAATAAATGATCGTAGCAGTGGTCAATAAGTAATTTAAATTTAGATTTTAATTCGTCAGTTAAATTATGTTCTTGTAATTTTGTATGCCGCCCAAATGTAATTCGAAATCTTCAGAACATGAAATTAGTATAATTTGGTATTGAGTAAATATTCGATGTTTACATTTTTTAAGTTTAAATTTTTGATAGTTGAATCTATCCCCATATTAAGAATGTATTTTGCAACTACAAATCATTTATCTATGAGAAAATAATATTATTCAAGACATCCAAGAATTTAAACAAATGCATAGTACTTAATTTCATCGTCAAAATAGGGGAAACGAGCTCTACATTAACATATGTATTCTAATGTAAACAAACCATTTATCCTACCAAAGCTAGACGAACGCAGCGCCTCTATAGTTGATTTGAGTTGTCAATAGTTCAAAATGAATCCTGGATACAGTAGTTGTAAAAATTACTACAACTATGTATATTATTTGTAGAATATTTACGATCCAAGTGAGTCGAGCTACGTTGCTAAGCCAGAAGACACAATTGCAGTGAGAGTTAATCCTACAGGTAAATTATCTGTACATCATGTTGTTTCCACTAACTCATTTATTTATTATTTCAGGTGTTGTACTTCTGAGGGCCACTGTACTTAAGAATTAATTCTGTTCATTTGTTAAATTGTTTTATATTGATTCTAGTAACAGTATGAATTTGTTAATTATTATTGTAAGGGGAAATATAAATGAATAAAACGAGTGTTATGTAATATTTTGCGTTTTACTTAAGTAAATGAATACTCTTGGCCGCCGCATTTATGCAGATTTATTAATGATATATTTATTTATTATCATTCTATCATAATTATTATTCATTTCACATACTATTTTTTATAAATGGAAATAATTACACGCCGTTTTATCTGACATATTTAAATACAATTTTTTACAGTGAATGTACCTTCGAAGACACCTCTCAGGGTTTTACTTTGGTTTGTCGAGTTCTACAAATTATTAAAAAGAGGATTTTTTCACTAGCGTTGGCAACACTGGTCAGAAAATCGTAGTTAGAAATTTACGCATGCTCAGTATCTATGTTTTTCCTGTTCACTACTATCAATATGGTTTGAATTTGACAACACGAAGATTTTATATTTGTACTTAAATTATTTGTTAAAATGTCAAATATTTTGAGCGATACAACTAGAAATATATATTTAGCAAATTGTTTATACGACTGTATTGAAGACAGCAATATACGGTTAGTATAAACAATCAAACAAGTATTTTTAATAAATGATGTGTTAATTTTAGGGCTGTTAAAAAGTTACTCCATGAAAATGGAGCAAATGCTAATATTATTATCCCTGACAAAGGAATGGCACCTTTTCATTTCGCCATTGGTTCAGGGAGTGAAAGTTCTGCCGAGGAAATTACTAAATTATTTGTAATTTACGGTGGCAACCCAAATGTGAGGTTATTATCAACTTTAAAACTTTTTTATATAGTTTGTTTTTCTTTATTTTTCTTTACAGATCAATGGAAAATATAACTCCAGTTCATATAGCTGCTGCTTGGGGTCGATTCAATGTTTTAAAAATTCTTTTACAATTTGGAGGAGACCCAACTTTGAAAGACGAAGAAGACAAAACTCCTTTAGATTACGCCAAAACAGAAAACTATTCTGCGATCGTCGACTATTTAGAAAGTTTTATAGAAAATTTAAATCAAGCTACAGATCTGGATAAATTACAATATGCACATGATCTGAGTACAAATTCATACGTTCGTAATTGGTGCATGAAACATGCAAATATGACGCCTGATATTAATGGTTTAATAATTAACGACAACAATATAAACACTAAATTAAATGTAACACATAAAACAATTAACAAAAATTTGAATATTTCAATTAATTCTAAAGAAGATAACAATTTAGATAAAGAAAATTGTTTAACATCTTCCGAGGAATCAGTGATACATAAAAATTATTCGAGAGAATCTGGCATTTTAACTCTTCCTGGCAATTCTGTCGAAAATATCGTAGATAAATGTGTTATCAACGAATTTAGTGAAAATACAGAATATATGACTTGCGATTCAGTTGAAACGTTTGAAAGAAATATAACAAATTCTTTATTAACATCAGATTTAAGTAATCCGCAAATTAATCACGAAATTTTAAATATTACGTCTGATAAATCAAACGAAAAGTTAACAAAAACTGATGAGCCGAGTGAATTAAAAGTGGAAGAGAAAGAAAACAGTTTAGTAAGCGTCCAAGAAGAATGCAAGTATATCGATAATGAAGTAGGAATAGTGTTGATAGAAAAGAGAATATTAGTGAATCCTAAAATGTAATATATTCAATTTTTTTATTCAGGGTTTTAATTCAAAATCGGGTCATAGGAGTTTAACATACAAATCAGTTTTTTCTTGTGCAAAAGTTGCCAAATTATTTTAGACAAAAATACTGTAAATAAATGTTATAGCAAATGAAATTCTGTACTTAATTTAGTAATCAGATTTAATTTTTGATATTTTATAATCGAAAAAGTCTCATTGAAGGATTTATAAATACTTATACAATATAAAAAAGTATTATTTTACATTATTAGCATGGTAATAGTATTTTATTTGTTTCTCACTTGTAAAAGTCATTTATTCAAACTGTTTTGTAAGTATACAAATGAATCTAGCTTGTAATAGTACTTTACATTTCTAGCGTGGTAAAACAGTTTTTACAGTCGAAAGGAGGAATTGACTGGCGAGCCTGTCATCTTCTTGAAGCAGTAATGTTACTCATTTTTATACAAAATTAAAAGTGATAATGAAATATCAATTACAACTGTTGCGTAAAAAATTGTTCTAACTAAAAAAATTGATAGCTGATCTGTAAAAATTTTACACGTTATTTACTGTAAAGATTCATTTACATAGTTACCAAATGGTTCGAATAAATGACGTTTTTCTGAAACCGGCAAGAAAGTGCCAACTTTCCTGACCAATTTTAATATGGAAAGTAGATTTTTACGAAAACAGTCATGTAAAATACGTATTCAAGGCTACAACAAAAATAACAGTCTGGTAAAATCTTTACCAGCCTTGGATACGTAGTCTGCTGTCACTACAATTCATATAAAAAAAAGAAACATTTTTAATTATTTATGATTAAATTAAACGGTTTCAGATAAAATAGTAAACGTAATACGTCAGGAAAGTGTTTTTACTTGACTCAGCGTATTAAAATCAAACAATCGCTTCGTCAAGTAAAATATCACTTTCCTGACTTGTTATGGAATATACTATTACAAATGAATAATAAATAATAGTTATTTCATTAGGACTAAAAATACAAGTTTTCGGGTCGAGTAGTAAATAATATTGCGAGACTCGAAATAGTATTTTTAGTCCGACTGAAACAATTTTTTACGCACTTATTAGAAAATTTCGCAGATTTATTTAAATTAAACAAATTGGAGAAATTATTTATGTTACCATGAAATGAAAAATTATTATATCTAATTAATTATTTTGCATTTAATGTTATTTCTTTGATTTTTTTTGGATTTCTTTTAAGTCTTGAGATATTATGAATTCATTTTTTCACTTTATTAACAAATTTAGCAGTTTAATAATTATAAATAGCACTATTAAACATAAGCAACAACAAAGCACACTTTGAGACACAACTTAATTTTCACATTAACGTATTTAAGAAAATAAATCGCTTTTTAAGCAGTCGACCATAAAGCTTTGTATACTACTCGTAAATAATCGGACTTTATACTCATCTTATTTATCAGCCTTGCTCAGTCATATACTTCGATTCGTCCAATAAAGTGCGGTTTTATGTATTTTTATTATTTTTAATTATTTGAAACAATAGAAAAGAAATTTCAATGATGATGAATATTATAAATAAAAAAAATATGTTTGACAGTTAATTTTAAATATTTTACAGAAACTTTTATTTGAATCTTTCTCCGTTAAAATAATTTTGAAAGCAATAACTGGATAAAAACTGATTTTCCATGTTACACAACTAAGACCAGATTTTTTTATAACATCCTGTATACTAACAATTTATTATAGTTGGTATTTGGTAATAATTTGAATCATTTTTAGTGATGATAATAAAAGTATTATTTCGGGATCATCCAAGATTTCTATGGATTATGACACAGATACACTAAGACATGAATTAACATGTAGAGGTGAACCACCGGGGCCCATTACCACTACAACAAAACGTATTTATCTAAGGAAATTAAAGAAGTTACAAAAACACATACTTTACAAACCACCTATAACGGAAACCGATAATAGCAGAGGTAAGTTGTCGGGTCGTTGATTTCCATCAAAGTTTGAATTTCTAAACGTTCGAATATTCGAATGTTTTGAACTTTGTCAGAAAAATTTCGATGCTTCGAATTTTCGAATTTTTTGAACATTTCTATTTTGCCACTGAATTAACGCCATCTGTCAAAAGTCGGTCACGAATTAAATAATAAACTCGGCGAAGTATCCTGCACAAACTCTGCAAGGTTAGGCATCTTAATTAAGACATCTACTCTCTTAATTATAATTTATATTATTTATATATAAATAAATAATATTACATAAATTTATGTACAACAAATGCATTGAAGTTGTTTTACTAATGTGCCATGTCTTTTTATTCCATAATATGGTTATTAGAGATGGCAACGATTAATCGAATGATTGAAATAATCGATTATTTCGTTTCAATTAATCAATTAATCATTTGATATTTTTTGTTTCGATTAATTAATAATTAATCGATTAATTTATTATTAATCGATCAGTTTATTTTTACATTTCATCCCTATTTTTCTTATAAGGATATTTTAGGATATATTATTATAATATTGACCCTTTCAATTTTAACTAAGAAAAATAGGGATAAATGAAATTTAATCAATATTATTTAATCCTAATGGATTATTAGATCCAGTTTAATGTAAAAATAATAAATTAATTATTACTGCAGCTATACAATAAATGGAAGTAAAAAATAAATTTAATAAAACCGAGTTAAAATTGCATTATCAACAGCAAATCCTCCTCAAATACATATACAAATATACTAATAAAATTAATGAATCGATTAATCGATTATTTCCCTACCAATTTAATCGAAAATCGATTATAACGTTTCAATTAATCAAATGATCAATTAAACGATTAATTTTTTTTTTTTGCCATCTCTAATGTTTATAGCATTGAACTCCCTAAAAAAGAATATCTAACACGTCCCTTGTAAAAATTGTGATGAGGCTAAGATCTGGCAACAGAATGACTAAGACGAGAATTGAACCCTCGATGCTTACTTTGCAGTCTGACTGACTTGCCCTCGAGCTGTTAAAACATTTCAAATAATTCGAATATTCGAAAAATTCGAAAATTACAAAATTTTAATAATTCGAAAATTCGAAATATTCCAAGGTTCAATAAAACCGAACAATCGAGGTCTCGAATATTCATAAAATCAACAACCCTAGTAAGTTGTAATCAGTTTGCTTTAAATATATAGAATTTTTATTATTTTATTGATAGTGAAAGTCGTCTTTTTAAACGAAAAATAATGTAGAAAGTGACACATTTTTAAACTATTTAAAAATTGTGAAAAACATTAAATACAGGGTATTTGTCGTAAGGCTACCACCATGAATATTTTGTTAATTTTCAAAGATGCGAAAATAATATTATTAAGGAAAGTTAAACTCGACAAAGAAGCGCATAAGATGATAGTAATAAGAATTTTGTATTACTTCCGGTTTTAGTGGAAATAGGGTTTATTTTAAGACGATATTTTCATATATTTTTTTTTCGGAATGTACATAAAATTAACTACACAACGATACCAAAATATCATAGTTTTATTTCAGTCATTTTAAAATGGCGACTATTTGTTTTTATAGTCATTTATTAAACAAGTGTTTTATTAGGTATATAAAACACGCAAGACCGAAGATTTTAAATTTACCGCTAATGTTTACAACTGACTTCAGATACATACATCATTTATTTGGAAGTAACACGAGTTAGTTCTAGGTCAGTTTAGGGTTGAACCCAATGTTCCCAAACAAATACGGCCTAAATCGTACTATAATAGCTGTATTCCACTTGCCTCTTGGTTCACTTAAATCAGTTCAGATAAATTTGAGAACATGACTAAATGAACTAAATTAAGCAAACTGAAACATATATTGGGGTGAATTCTTTCAAAGTCAATTAAAATCTTTAATTCTAGTACTGGAAATAAAGTCAGCGAAGTAATTCAGCGAAATAAATAAGTAATCTGGTTCAGTAAATGTAAGTTAGATCTGATCCAAATGGAATACGCCTAATATGTGTTTTTCCATAATAATATATAGGTGACTAGATAAAAGTGAAAATGTAAAATCGTTTATGCAATCAAGCAGCTTGGCAAACAATTTAAAGTTAAATCACCATAGCAACAATTTCAAAAATTATCTGTCAAGTCTGATTAGCGAATTTATATTAAAATGTCAGTGATTTTAAAATTATTCGTACGCCATTTTAGTAAATGTATTTGACTAAATATCAGATATAAATTAAAGAAAATTAATTTTGTAAAATATTTTCAGTATATTCGGTGGAATTAGAAAAAACCCTTCGTAATCCGGAGTGGACCAGTGACTTGACATCATACCGTGCCTTGGAATCAGTGATTGTCAACCAGTTCAGTAAACCAGAGCCGACGAAACGGTGGCGGGAAGGCGTCACCAAGGCCTCCTTTACTTATTTACTATTAGACCCAAGAATCACCTTGAACTTACCTGTCAATTCATCGGAATTAAGTCAAGACGAGATTTGGAAGACATTTTTATCGGCGATTTTTTATGTGGGGAAAGGAAAACGATCTAGACCGTATTCTCATTTATATGAGGCTGTTAATTTTTGGAAAAAAGGCGACAGTTTTCACAGAGAAAACAAAAAAATTACTTACATTCTAGATATTTGGCAACATAACTTTGGTGTGGTTTGTTTGCACATTTTTCAAAATGTGATTCCAGTGGAAGCTTACACGAGGGAAGCTGCAATGATAAATGCTTTAAAATTACAAAATTTATGTAATTCTAAATTGGGAGACTTTTATGGAATTTGTGCGACGTGGCCAGAAAGAAAAAAACGTTTATTAGGAGTTTATTTGTTGTATAGAGCCATGTTAATATTTTTAAACGAAGGTGAAAGACAATTGATGCCAGATGACATTGGAAAATGAATTTTTAAAGGTAATTGTATTGCTTTAAGGAATGTTGATTAAGCCGTGTAAAAATTGTTTTTTGAGATGGGAAAAAATGTAATAAAACAACATACGAGCCCGTTCCCACTTCAGTTGGCCCGAATTTAATTTTATTCGAATGTTTTGAACTTCATCAGAAAAACTTTGAACCTTCGAACTTTCGAATTTTTTGAAGCTTCGAATTCTCGAATTTTTGCTACTGAATTAACGTCATCTGTCATTTCCAAACACACTCACGCATAATTCGCGAAATGTCGGCCACGAATTAAATAATATACACGGCGAAGTATCTTGCAAAAACTCTGCAAGTTTAGGTGTCTTGTAACAAAGACGAATAATTCAGAAATTGGTTTTGTTTATAAATTATGATATTTCACTATCAACTCAGCTTCGAAAGATACAGACTAATTAAGCGTTATCTTAAGTATCTTTCTAAAGTTGACTTGACAGAGTTTATTTTGTTTATCAAATTTATTAGTGCATATGTTATAACTTCAGTATTTTGTAGATGATTATTTATCAAGTTTATAGCTTTTCTGAATTGTCGCGTCTGGTTACACGGGCTGTGATGACATATCTGGGTAAATTATAGCTAAGCGAGGGGTCGGAATGATTTAACCTCGTCTGGGTTTTTTATGTAAACGCATATGTACGACCATCGCGACGATACCACCCCCTTACCCTTTGTCAGAAGATCCCATGGTATACAACAACGGATTAGTTAGTGGTAGTTTGGCTTCTAACGAGACGAGTTGTCTCGTCTGTGCAAGATGTAGGTCTTGCCATGTATTTAAGTATTTAGTTACTAAAGATTAGTTTATTCATACGTTGTTGTTGTTGTTTCCATTGCCGGTTTATTGTTTAATTTCAATTATCAATATTAGTTTATAACTTTTGTATTTTATAATTTATATTTTCTTTTATGCTTTATTAAATATATATTTTTACAAGAAGTTCGTCTTATTTCGCGTTTTATTTTATCGTCTATTAATTTTGACAACTAATTGATTCATAGCTTTCAATTATGTTACAGTCTGAATTAACACATCTACTCTTACCGCCCATCTAAATGCTATGAACTTTTAGTAAGACGTTTTAAAATGATAATAAAAAGGATACGAAAACATCTTAATTAAAACGTTGTTGACAGTGTAACGAAATTTTAAGTCTAAATTGAATTAATTTGGTAAATAATAATAATTAATAATAATGACTTACGAATTAATACAAAACTCTGCACATGAGTTTATTCTGAAAATAATTCATATCAACATGCCGTGTTCACGTTAGGATCCAGATTCACAATTCGAATAATTCGAAAATTGGGAATATTCAAAAATTCGAAAGTTCGAATCTAAATTCGAAGGTTCAATAAATCCGAACAATTGAAGTCTCGAATATTCGTAAAATCAACAACCCTAATAAAAATAGTATGTGAAAAGAATAATAATTATGATAGATTAATAGTATAAATAAATATATCATTAATAAATTTGTATAAATACTTATATCGTACATGGTGCGGCGACCAACTATTTTCACTGAGACTGTATATTTCACTTTTGCGCCAAAGTAGAGCCACACCATTCCTCATACAGGATGTTCAATTTAGTGGTGCCACCATTGCTATCTCGAGAACTATAAGAGCTACAAGGTTGGTTAAATTACCAAACAAATACCATTTTGTAAGTCTATTATAAAAATATTAACAAAAAAAATGTTCGACCAGTGATTCTCAAAATACGGGGTGCAACTTTCTTATTTTAAATGGGAACCTATTTCTTTTATTAGCTTGTTCGATTCAGTATTTTTTTCTAAATTCAACGACTACAAAGTTTAGTACCGTCAGAGTACAAATTTTTTGACAAAAATGCATTTCAAATTGACGTTAATTTAATTAAAATCGTATAGGAATCAGTGTGCTATGACTAAAACAAATGAACAAATCATAAAATTTTTATTTGTTATTACATGTAAATACAACTATTTTGTAAAAAATAAATAAATAAATTTTATTAGTCATTTGTTTCTGTCATGCTGATTCCTATGCGATTTAAATTAAATTAAGGTCAATCGTATATGCATTTGTTTAAAAAAAATTCTAATGTAAGGGTACTAAACTTTATAGTCGATGAGTTCAGAAAAAAATACTGAATCGAACAAATAAACGAAAGAAATAAGTTTCTATTTAAAATACGAAAGTTGCATCACGTATTTTGAGAACCACTGGTCCAAAAAGAATTTGTTATTAGTTTTATAATAGACTTACAAAATGATATTTCTTTGCTGATTTAACCAAGCTTGCAGCTCTTATAGTTCTCGAGATAGCAATGGTGGCACAACTAAATTGAACATCCTGTATAGTATACAGGGTGGTCCATTTAACTTGACTTGTTCAAATATCTTGCAAATTAAGCCCTTAACAAAAAACTTTCATGAACAAAAGTTTAACCATATTGAGGGGGCCATCCGATCTTGTTACCATTTTTCGCCCCCACCCCTCAGGGGGTCGGAGAGGGAGTAAACTTAGATATCTTAAATAGGAACCCTATTTTTTTATTACAGATTCGGAATCTCCATAAAAAAATATGAAGGTTTAATCTGAGAATTTTTTTCATATTGATAGATGGCGCTGTATTCGTAAAAACAAGTTGTTTTTTTTAATATTCTTATTTTGAATTGTTTAGTATAATAACTAACATTTGTTGTATTATCATAAAAAGCACTTTCAATCGAAAATGGCGAACTACAGCAATAAATGTCAAAATGTCAACGGTCATGGCTGCACTCGTTGGAACTGATCTATGCGATAACGCGAGTTAAGTAACGTTGCGCGCGGGTAGTACTTGGATGGGTGACCATCCAGAGAAACCCGTGTTGCTGTTGACTATAAGACCTAAAACGCAGGATCAGGGCGTAATGGCGGCATATGACCATAGCCCACCAGGAAGCCACGAAAAAAAAAATGTCGAAATAAAAAACTTGTTTTTACGAATACAGCACCATATATCACGAATATGAAAAAAATTCTCAGATTAAACCTTCATATTTTTTATGGAGATTCCAAATCTGTAATAAAAAAATAGGGTTCCTATTTAAGATATCTAAATTTACCCCCTCTCCGACCCCCCCTGAGGGGTGGGGGCGAAAAATATTAACAAGATCGAATGGCCCCTTCAAAATGGTTCAACTTTTGTTTATGAAAGTTTGTTGTTAAGGGCTTAATTTGCAAGATATTTGAACAAGTCAAGTTAAATGGACCATCCTGTATAATATAATAGAACGCTGTAGAATAAAAACTAGTTTAGATATCGACTTAAAGTTTGTACATTCTTGAGACACATACCTATCAAAATAAGTAAAAAAAAAAAAAATTAAAAAAAAATATTTATAGTAGGTAAACCCCTTAAGTCATTTTCCAAAATAACGTAAATATAAGAAAAACACGTTCATTTTAAATTAGTATTTACTCTTGTATTCCCACCTACGAATAAACTCGCGTACCTCAAATAATATTATTTGTTTTTAACTTTTTCAGTGAATAATTTGTTCAACAATTCATTCGTCACTAGTCCTAGAAGTCAAGATTTATCTAACGATGAGCTAAATTTAGTTTGAAAACGACGCTTTTATACATAGTTGTATAATATCAGTAAATCCGATTCAAAGTATTTATTTTATTTTTTAGTTTATATAATATTTCGTACCTGTCATTATATTTTTGTATATGTTTAGTCGACTTGTATCTTTTTATACAAATAAATATTTATACTAAATACATTTATGTTTTTATTCATTTATGCTAGGTGGCTCAGTGGTATCGAGTCGGCCTGTGGATCCTGAGAACCCTGGTTTCGCTCCTACAGCCGACAAACATTTTCACCATATTCAAAATTACTCCTGTGGCCCCCTCACCACTAACATCTTTGGGGGCCGTGAGTTAATGGCTGGTAACCGCACTTCACACGCATAAATATATCACTTACCGAGATCTGCTTCGGCAGAGTGCCACATCCAGTAATGGGTAAAAGGCGTGATGATATATTTATTATTTTTTTCTATTTCGGTGTTATTCTATAAACGCACTGTAAACACGTCAAGTAGATCTATAAGCGCACTGTTTCTGACGCTTTTTACTTTCTTATACACAGTATAAGGAAGTATTGGAATCGTGAAAAAATCGTTGACGAGATTTTCGCGGAAATACGTGTTTTAAGGTGCACTGAATCCGTTTTGATCATTTTCTCAATGATGTCTGTCTGTTTGTGTGGATGGATGGATATGTGTCCGAGTGTGCAATATCTCATGAACGACATAAGATTGTGTTAACGAAACTTGGTAATTATAAGTTTCATAAAAATACGAAGAGCTGAGTTGATTTTGAATGAAATTGAAAAACCGGAATAGGAAGTTTACAGGACACACAAAGCAATAAATTCCATTAGTTTCAAAAATGGAATCAGTTACGAAAAAAAGTTTCAAATAAAAGATGTTGGAAAAAATTTTTGGAACATAAAATGTTATTTGCACTTTCCCTGTATATGCGTCTAATTTTGAGAAAAACTAATTTTTATATTTAAAAATATATTTCAATAATCATAGTAGCAATAAAAATAAAAAAACATAAATTTTAATTTTCGCTTTTTCTAGTTATCTATGTTTTTCGGAAAAACAAATACATCATTAAAATGGTCAACTAATTTGGCAACTTTGCCTCAATTCAATCGAATTCGTATCTCACGGTTCTTGAGATACCAAGGGTTAGGTTCGAAAAACGGACAGCCTGTATATGCCTCATCAGTAAAGTCAAAATTACTAAAAAATTATACGTAAACAAATTTGATATTTTATATGTTTCAAACAGATAAATGATGAATTACTGAAAAACTAAATTACATGTTTAATAATATTATATAACTAAATATGCTGTGTATAAGAAAGTTGCGTGGTGCCACACCAGATTTTTATTTTGTAGTTGTATGAATTCTTTTAAATCTGACAGATGAATGACATATAACCTCAAAATTGGAAATTGTCAGTGTTCAAATATTATTAAAAGAGTATGCTAGAATCACACAAAATTCACAATATCACAATACAGAAAAAAATACTGGTTAATTGTAAAAAAATACGAAATTTCAATTGTCTGTGTTGAGAAGCGCTACCAACATGACTGATAAAAAACACCAACTTTTATTTTTGACAAGCCGCAATTTTTAAAAATCTAAAGGAACGGTTGTCGAAAATGGAAATTTTTAAGATCATACTTATCGGTAAGTACGATCTTATTGTCTTTTTAAAACAAAATACGTCATACTGCACTTTTATTTGTTTTTATTTTGCCTTTTTACACGGAACATTTGTCTGCATTTGTCGGAAACTGTACCTATTTGTATCAGTGAGAACGGTACATATTATACTCATTTTTCTATATATAAAATACCTACAAATATAAACAAAATACATTTTAATGCGAAACATTAATGTTTAAGTTATAAGCCATTAGAAATAATATAATTGTACCTGCAATTAAGAAGATATTGTTTGGCTTACAAAAACGTATTTTTGGTCAGACTTGCATTGGTTTCTAACAAATTCTGATCTAAACGCGTATAGTATTTTTGTAGGTTATATATTTCCTTTGTTAACTAAATACATACTTACACATTTTTTTTTCATAATTTAATAATTCTAATTATTAATATTATATACATTTAAATACAGAAATACTTCCATATGAACTTTAAATATATATTTTACACAAATTTGATACCTATCAACATCAAATGTCAATAAATTATAGTTTTGTACTTCTGGCTTTATATCTGTTTCCGATCGACAACGAAGCGAGTTCGGGAGCCGAAGTTGTCGAACTGATGAGAATTCGGTGTGACGAGATGCTTTACTAACTACACCACATGAATTCTGAAAAATATAATGCAAACCCAAGCAGAAACAAAAAATTTTCTACTTACAGTCAAAATGTATATGTAAACGAAGAAAATATAAATTTTCGAAATAGTAAAAACTGTCATACGTTTTCAATAAAAATATGTGATAGAACGTAAAAAAACTTAAAACCTTTTCTTATATTAATGTCATTCGCATAGGTAGAATAATATTAATAAAAAAAGATTTCATCGTATCTACGATAACATCATACACATATGCCGTAATCGTTTTCATATAGGGAATGAAGATTAATTAATCTGTAGAAACAGTTGCTACAGACATAATTGCCACAGTTGATATAAAAATAGTTGACATAGAAACAATTTTATGGAAACGGTTGCTATGGAAACAGTTACTATGGAAATGGTTGCTACGGGAACAGTTGCTACGGAAACGGTTGCTATAGAAACGGTTGCTACGGAAGCACTTACTATGGAAATGGTTGTTATAGAAACAGTTGCTATGGAAACAGTTGCTATGGAAACGGTTGCTATGGAAACAGCTGTAACGGAAACAGTTGCTATGGAAATTGTTGCTATGGAAACAGTTGCTAAGGAAACGGTTGCTATAGAAACAGCTGCTATGGGAACAGTTGCTATGGAAACAGTTGCTATAGAAACGGTTGCTACGGAAGCAGTTACTATGGAAATGGTTGTTATAGAAACGGTTACTATGGGAACAAGTGCAATGTAAATAGTTGCTATGGAAACAGTTACTATGGAAACGGTTGCTAAGGTAATAGTTGCTATGGAAACAGTTGCTATGGAAACGGTTGCTATGGAGACGGTTGCTATAGAAACAGCTGCTATGGAAACAGCTGCAACGGAAACAGTTGCTATGGAAACAGTTGCTATGGAAATAGTTATTATGGAAATGGTTGCTATGGAAACGGTTGGTATAGAAACAGTTGCTATGGTAACAATTGCTATGGAAATGGTTGCTATGGAAACAGTTAACTTAATTTGAATTTCTTCTTCTTCTTCTTCAATGGCGCAACAGCCCGAATCGAGCCTGGGCCTACCGAGCACACCAAGCCGCAGTTTTTACTCTGCCGTACTGCCGGTTTCTGTAGTCGATGTTACTGTAAGGCATATATACCAATACCTATGGTAATTCAGCAAGCAGAATTAGTTTTTATAAATTTCCACCAAATAATAATGTAGGAAACATTCGACGTCAACAATGGATTGCAGCTGTAAAACGCCAAAAGTAAGGAACTATTTTCAATTTTATTACAAAATTTTTGTAGTCGTAGATATATTAAAAATTATACTCGTAGTATATTACATACCGAGGTGGAAAGAGTTTCATTACAGCCGAGGTATAGCTATGACCCGAGGCGTAATGAAACTTTCCACCGAGGTTTGTATACTATTTTATTCATTATCAGAAATTAATCATCGAAAATTAATATATTAAAAATAATACTAGTTTGCTTATTTCGACGAAATATTTCTATTTATTTTTTTAGTAGGTGATGAATTTGATATTGGTTTCTGAAATTTCAGAGTGTTTTTTTTTCAACAATTATTTTCTAGTCTTTTTATTAAAAAGTAAAAAATCAAAACAGACCAATTGTGACTCTGGATATGAAAATTTATTTGTTGTTTTCTAATTATTTATAATCAAAATAAATTCAATAGATTTCACTGTTGGCTCTCGTTGAAACATTTTTATAATAAAATTAAAAATCAACACTGGGTAGGTTTCAAAAAAATATATAAGTTTATTCACTATACGTATTTCAGTCGACTAGACCATCATCAGGTAATGATTACAGAAGAATAATAGGTTTGTATATTTGTGTGAGTCTTATAAATAGTAGAAACAAGTAAATTATAAACAGGAAAGGGAAAGTACATATAATGACAACAGTTAAAACAAGTAAAATGCGAATGGGAAAATACATCTTGGTCAATGGTTGTAAAGGGATTAAAGCGGGCGTATTAACTGTGAACGGTACAGATCAATTTGTTCGTTCATTCCAGTTTTCTGGTTCCTAATAGCATTCTGAATTTCCAATGATTCTAATGCCAATGGCACACTGGTCGAGGAGCATGAATGAGCGTCGAGAAACTAATTGATGAAACAACAGAACGCACCCTGACTGATAAAATAAACAAACACGAAAAAATAGCACAAAGCAAAACCAAAATGACAGCCCACGCTAACATGAAATGAGACACAATCCTTTTATCGAGGAACTCCTCGATGGAAATAGAGGCGCCTCCATTTTTCATCGATGCCGGGTGCGTTTTGTTGTTTCATCGATGAGTTCCTCGACGCTTATTCATGCTCCTCGACCAGTGTGCCGTTGGCATAAGAAGTCCAGCTTTAATCCCTTTTTACAGATATGTTTAACTGACAAATTATTATTGTGTAATTTATGATTATTATCAAGACAATGTTTAGCCACATTTGAGGATGTTCGTTGAATCTAATATTGAAATTACGACCGGTCTGACTTATATAGATCGCTTGACAATCACTACAACTAATTTGATATACCCCACTGTTTTGAATAACATTTTTTTAAATTATTTTATTGTTTACAAGTAAATCTTTTAGGGTATGTGGGTTATAAAAGGATGATATAATGTTTTCTGAATGTAGTATTCTCTGAATTTTAAAGCATGTATTGGCTACAAATGGTAATCTTCTATAAACAAATGGCACTTCTTTGGCGTTATCAGAATTATAAATTAATAAGAAACAAGAAAATTGCAAGAATAACAGTAGGTAGTTAACAAACAACAATCATAAACAGTAGAAATTGATTAAATTGTCAATAATTAGGTCAAGAATATAATAAAATGGCTAAAATAGTTGAAATTGATTAATTTGTCAATATTTAGAAGTATGTCAAGGTTAAGGAACGGCTAAAATCGTTCCAATTTATTGTTTAAAATTAGTTAAATTTATTAAATTGTTAATTATTAGCTCAAGGTTAAGGATATATATTAAAAATGGCTAAAATCGGTTGCAGTTTAGTGGCATAAGCTTGTTAAAATTGATTCAATTCTCCATATCTTGTTATATGATGTCATGTCATATCATATAATGTCATATATTGTCATGTAATATCATGTATGCCACATAATGTCATGTAATATCATGTATGCCACATAATGTCATGTAATGTCATAGAGAGTAAATAAATAGTGTAGTAAGTTAACTGTGTAGTCTATTTAATTAGATAATAAATTAAGTAAGTCATTGAAGTTATTATTTATAAGTCATTATTGTATTAGTGTTTGGAAAAAAAGTCAAAGACATGTGAGAAAATAAATTAAGTGAATTAAGTGAATTAAGTAGGTTAAACTCATCGTTGTAAGTCGCTGTTATAAGTCATTATTATAATAGTTTGTAAAAAAGTCAAAGGAAAGTGAGATAATGAAGTATTTTTATAAGTTAATTGTTATATTATTTTGTAAGAAAGTCAGAGGAAAGCGAATGAATTAAGTAGATCAATGGCATTGTTGTAAATTACCTAAAGTAAATCATTGAAGTAAGTTTATGTCATGAAATAATATATTAAATAGGTCATATTGTTATAAGTCAATATTATACTATTTTGTAAAGAAAGTTAAGTAAATCATGTAATTGTATTAAATCTAAAAAAGAAATATTAATTTCTATAGTCTGGGATCGAACCCACAACCTACCGTGAGGATGACGTAATCACTCTATACCAAAATAAGCGACGCGTTAGCTGCATAGGCTGTTTCTATTGTTTCAGAGTATTACAAAGTTTTTCAGTGATTTTATTTCTATGAGGCTTATCAAATTCGAATAAAAATAACAATAAAAAACTAAAACTGCCGAAGGTGATCTCGGTAAGTGATATATTTATGCGCGTGAAGTGCGGTTACCAGCCGTCAAATCACGCCTCCCAAATATGTAAGTGGTGGGAAGCCACAGGGGTAATTTAAATGTGGTGAAAATTGTTTGTCAGCTGTGGGCATCGAACCGAGGTTCTCAGGATCCACAGGCCGACTTGATACCACTGAGGTACCTATTCCAATTTCATCGTCAAAATTGGGGAAACGAACTCTACTAGTGTCAAAAGTTGTATTACAAAAATGGTGGTATATTTAAATTTATAAAAGAATAAGGGGGTATGAAATCATTATAATAGATTAATAGTAAATATGTGTACCATTAATAAATCTGCGTAAATGCATATACATGGTGCGGAGGCTAAGTGTTTTAAGCGTGAAAAATTTTGCAGTTTCCGAATGAAATTTGGCGCACGTGAACATTGGATAGTCATACGCATCCTGTTGAGTTCTTGTATACGGGGTTTATGGCGATCATCACTCAGAATCGCACATATTTGGTTGGTGTACCTCTAAAATTTTGCAGTTTCATTTGAAAAACTAGTATGATGTACTAGAACTATCCATGTATATTGTATCAGAAGGAAAAAGTTTTTTATCGTTTAGTAATGGATATATAACCATGCAAAGCCTTGTTTTTAATGAAAAATTAAGAATCCCAATTTATAATGGCAACACCACACGGTGGTACGGTATTTGAAAATTCACTAGACCTACAACCTATTAACAATTCATGATATTCAAATCATAATAGCTATAAAGCACTTATTTTATTCAATTTTTATATTTTTTGAGCGTCAGTTTCGCCACCGTCACACTAGTACATGGCCTACTTTATTGCATTGCGCTACGTTTATTATGGCCGTTTAATTTAATCATTTTTCCATATAAAAATTTGTCGTGAGTTTTTTACAGTTTTGGTACGTCAAGTAGTGCCATCTAGTATTTTTTATTTGAATTAAAGTAAAGTGACAACACTGTTAAGTTACAAAAACAACCATAAAATATTTGAAAACTGAAATTTATGTGATCAAACCACATACATTTAATGGAACTGGGTATTTTATTTATACATTCAATATTATTAAATATTATGACCAGTATTCTGAGCTTTCAAGTAAAGTGACTAGCTAGTCTAGAATAAGTGAATTTAATTTGGCAACGTAGCATTATCTGTCACTTCAGGTAAATAATGCTGGCATATTGTCTACCTATTTAAAAATTTTGATGTGTTTATAGCTCAAAAGAAGGAAGTTTTATTGAATTGTTGGTGCCAACGGTTAGTATTTTACTGTAAAGATCGTATGATAATAAATATACAATGACTAGGCTTGTTTTTAGGATTTTTTTAATCAATGCAAGTGGCAGTATTTTCCAAAGTTAGTTACGACATATCTCGTTAAAGATGCTAGTTGACGTACCCGCTCTGTAAATTTGAAAGTAGGAATTTTAATGACATATAATAAGCGTAGCGCATTTCAATGAAGTTGGCCATGACTAGTACTACCTTAATTGATACTGTATATTTCACTTTCGCGACAAAGTAGAGCCATGCCATTCTTTATATACATGAATGGGTGGAGTTAATCGCATTTCAATCACGGTTTAACTTTCGTTTGTTGAGCTATATCCTACCAAATCTATGCGTACGCAGCACTTCTATAGTTGATTTGAGTTGTTAATATAATATTGTTGGCAACACTGAAAAAAATATATTTTTTATTTCACGCTTGGTGACAGTTCATGAGATTCTAGATTTCACATTTGTTTGTTACAAAATATTTTTCAAGTTATGACCTGTGCTTGTACTTGTAAAAAAAATTGAACCTGTATTAATCTAAAAGAGTGAAGAAATATTACTAAAAGAAACTAAAATATTGTTTACCTGAAATTGTAAGTAAACACAACCTTATTATATTTACTACAAATTTATGCTAAATGTTTTAATTTATAGATTGACTCTCATTCGATAATCCGGAAATATGTATGCCGCATTTGTATGAACAAATTAGAATTTGTTTACAAATTCAAACAAACAGTTGAAGAACTATTTGCAAACTTTAACAGCTACTGCGGGTAAATCGTACCAATATTTATCAATAAAAGTTACTAATATAAAATACCTGAATAAACTACAGACAGTGAATATCGAGCAGACAATGTCAACTGTAGGTGATGAAGAGCTGCGAAATGGAGAAAAGGAAGATAATGGAATTTATATTAAAGAAGAAGTCAAAAATGAAGCACTGTGTGTTGATGGATTAGATATTGAAGAATCACATTTATTATGTGAGACAGAAAATAACATCGGAATAAAAGAAGAATTTAGTATTTCTGAAGACAACGCTGATATTGAATTTTATAATGAATATTTTAAAAGCATCATAAAGTGTGAATCAATTTCAAGTAACTCTGATGTTTCTGTTTCGGATATTGAACATATTGTACATGAAGATTCCAAATATTCAAATAGTAATAGTAAAACTAATAATTTGACTAAACCTACAGAAAAGAATAAGATTAGGAAAATTCAAAAATTTCAATGTGCGATTTGCAGTAGAGAATATACACGTAAAATATTATTGAGGAACCATTTGAAACTTCATTCAAATACTTATAGATGTACAATATGTGGAAAAAAGTTTAATGAAAAACGTTATTTTATTCGGCATGAACAAATTCATGTAGGTGTTAAGAACTACGAATGTATGATATGTGGAAAAAAGTTTATTCATAAAGATAGTTTGAATCGGCATCAAAACATTCACACCGGTATAAAAAAGTACGAATGTGCAATATGTAAAAGAAAGTTTTTGGAAAAATTTAATTTGGTTGCGCATGAAAAAATTCACACAGATATAAAAAACTACGAATGTGCAGTATGTAAAATAAAGTTTATGCATAAATCTCAGTTGAATAGACATGCAAAATTTCACAAAGATATAGAAAAGTACGAATGCGCAATATGTGGAAAACAGTTTACTCAAAAAGGTAGTTTGCATCGGCATGAAAACATTCACACCGGTATAAAAAACTACGAATGTGCAATATGTAAAATAAATTTTATGCACAAAGGTAATTTGCTTCGGCATGAAAACATTCACATCGGTGTAAAAAATTACGAATGTGCAATATGTAAAAAAAAGTTTCTGCAAAAAGGTAATTTGCTTCGGCATGAAAACATTCACAAAGATATAAAAAACTACGAATTACGAATGAGCAATTTGTAAAAAAAAGTTTATGGAAAAATGTAATTTGATTATGCATGAAAAGATTCACATAATTATAAATAACTAATGTTCTTATATAAAAATAAGTATTTCAATGATTTAAGTAGATTTTTTTAAATTACGAATATAACTGATGTATGACATCTGATGTCAGTTTGTATTTGTGTATATTATAATAAATGTCAAAGTATTTTAATATTTTAATTCATTAATATTTATAACATTTTATATTACTTAGCGAGTTGAATCAATGTTCCATCAGGTACAGTTGTACTAGATCTAGTATTTTTGTACTTCCACGATTTCTAATCTTTGTAGATTCGTTGTTAGGAGTAAGCGTGGATAATTTGAGATGTTTTATGCATGTGTTATGTACGTCGAAGAAAAAAGATAAATGATAAGTGAATAGGAGTGATTGGATGGATGTGATTGAGGGTTTTTTATGTAAGGAATGATTTTGAGTGTGATAAATAAATGAGTTTATATGGAGGGATCTATGAAAGTGGTTGAAGTGAGGGTGGTGTGTTTGAATGATAATGTTTGACGAGGGCTGATTATTTGATTATGTTATGAGTGAATGTTTTATGAGTGATTTTAGGGTTCGTGCTACCCCATTTGATGGGATATAGCATAAAGATATGTATGTACGATTTCTAAAAGAATTTTAAATTTAATGTGGTTTATTCTAATATATCTTAGCTTTACATCATTCTTCAAAGCTGCTGAAAGAACGTTCTCACAATTATCTCTAATTAGAAATAAATTAAAAAACAGACTGAAAATAGAAACTGTATGTGATTTATTAAGCATTAAACAATATGCATTTATTTCCTTTCGTCCTTAATTATATTCAAAAAAAACTTTTTTTTTAATGTTTAAGATTTATATATTTTGCAACATATTTTCTGTAATAAAATCTGATGCAACATGTACCTGTTTTTGTTTATTTATTACTTTTATTTCTTCAAATTCGTGGAAAACAATATAGCAAATCTAGGAAAAAAGGAAAATTTTTCTATTGACAACTCAAATCAACTATAGAGGCGCTGCGTTCGTCAAGCTTTGGTAGGATAAATGGTTTGTTTACATGAATACATGTTAATGTAGAGCTCGTTTCGCCAATTTTAACGATGAAATTAAGTATTGTGCATTTGTTTAACATTCATAGGAAAATTGTATATATATTTTAAATTCTGAATAACTTGCGTAGTATTAGAAAATAAAAACAGATATTTTCTCATGATCATTTACTTTTTGTTTGAATAATATTATTTTTGCATAGATAAATGATTAGTAGTTACAAAATACATACTAAATATGGGGATAGGTATTCAACTATCAAAAATTTAAACTTAAAAAATGTAAACATCGAATATTTACTCAATACAAAATTATACTAATTTCATGTTCTGAAGATTCCGAATTACATATGTCCGGCCTACAAAATTACAAGAACATGATTGAACTGACGAATTAAAATCTAAATTTAAATTACTTATTGACCACTGCTACGATCATTTATTAATGTATGAAATTAGCAGTGTAATGTTTGAGTTAAAAACTTGCTGCCGGAACATGTATTACAAATTATTAACTGAGGATGATTCCTTTCTAATAAGTTGCAATAGTTCAGAGCGATTTGCATCCTTAAAAGCAACAGCTCGTATTAGATTTTCTTCTTTTAGGTTTTTCATAGAAAACATTTAAAATTAACGATATAGAAGTACTTATGTTTACCATACAAATATGCACAATAAATGAGTCCCACTACGAGTAGTTATTTTTTTTACCGCTAGTTGGCGTATTCGAGCGCTCGAGTTGTCAATGTGAGGGTTTATGATTATATGGTCGCCAATGTTGCCAATGGGAGGGATTTTCCTCTTTTTATGTATTTTTGACTAGAGTTGAACGAACTAATGGTGGTTGGCGGGTAAAGCTCAACATAGACCGTATTTATTTGGGGTTTTTAAAGTAACCTGGTAGGTTACTTTTGTTTAATTGGAACCCTTTAAGTAACCCAGAACTGTTCTTGAGAGGACCCTACTGCCCCAGTTATTTTAGCGGATTGGCAGGTTGAACCCGTTTGCTATCCTTTTCTAGGCAACTTGTGTTCCTTGTTATCTGTGGCGGCATTGCGATTTGTAATCAAAGACGTTGAATTTTAACGTCCTTGTTTGTAATAGTATAGAGAGGTTAGAACAGGGCCAGGTAACTTAGATCACATATTCGATGACAGCGGTTTAGTTATGGACCACATTAAAGATGGCAGCACATACATTAAAATTAGTTATTTCGTGGAGGATTGTGGGAAAACAAAATATTGTTGTTGTCATAATAACAACCATTTGAAAGGTTAAAGATGACTGAAAATAATAATTTGTTATGTGCAATTACTGCTAATATACTTATGTTAACTAGTTGTAATAGTGAAATATAACTCCAAATAAAAGGTAATGCCAATGGCACACTGGTCGAGGAGCATGAATGAGCGTCGAGGAACTCATCGATGAAACAACAGAACGCACCCTGACTGATAAAATAAACAAACACGAAAAAATAGCACAAAGCAAAACCAAAATGACAGCCCACGCTAACATGAAATGAGACATAATAATACGTGTGAAATGAGACACAATCGTTTCATCGAGGAACTCCTCGATGGAAATAGAGGCGCCTCTATTTTTCATCGATGACGTGTGCGTTCTGTTGTTTCATCGATGAGTTCCTCGACGCTCATTCATGCTCCGGATCATACTATGTTGGATCTATTTTCGACAATGACAATCAACCTGCTGCTGGTATTTCTAAAGCCTCCGAAATTATTCTCAATAATATTACTGTTAATAATATGAACAGATACGAAAGAAATCAATGTTTATTTAGACAGTACAAAAGTTTCCACTTTACATTATGTCAATATAAGCAACTCTAACAACTGTGTTAATAATATACACAAACAATAAATATTATGTATTTCACTTACTCTTAAAATAAAACCATTTATCGATATATTTTACTTTGTTCGATTCTTTTTTAAGGTTATGTTTATAAACGTCAAAATATACTACAGCGTAGTTACTAGCGCTAGTTCACCGTTTCTTCTTCTTCCATAAGCGTCTGTGGCCTAAATATGAATTCCGCGCTCGGCGCGAATTTTAAATCTCTCTCAATACAACTTTTTTGACAGTTGCGTAATGAATTACTTTCCGCACTAGTGTTTTTTTGCTTACAGAGACGCACTTGGTCTGCATTTGTCTCCTTTCCACCCGTAACCAAGGCAATACTAGTTACGTAATAACAAAGAAATCGCACAGTTGTAGGAAATAGTTATTTTTATAACAAGTGCCGAAAAAGGCTCGTTACGTGCAAGTGCAGAATTTGCACGAGCACGTAACCTTTTTCGGCACGTGTTATAAACAACATTTTTCCTACAACTGTGCTACTTAATAAAACACTAAAATATCAGGATTTATAAAATTCTAATGCTATTATATTAGAGCGATGTTTGACAGCGTTGCCAGGGCGTTGCCATGGCGTTGCCATGGTTTGTTTATTTGTGGATTGTGTCATTGTTCTATGAAAATATTTCACTAATTTTACAATAATTTTTTCTTGATTTTAATATTACAATGAGTGACTCTACTTCATCATGCACACCTCCAGATTTAATTGAAGTCGCTGGTCAAGCTACGTTAGATTTATTACCGGAGAAATCTAAAGAGCGGTATTTGCAAGTTTATAATAATTTCAAACTTTGGTGCAGTATGAAAAATACAAGAGAAATATCTGAAAATGTACTGCTGGCATATTTCATGGAGAAAAGTAAAGTTTATAAATCTTCAAGCTTGTGGAGTCAGTATTCAATGTTGAAGTCTACGTTGAATGTACATGAAAATGTCAATATTGATCAATATTCTAAACTAAGTGCATTTATAAAACGTAAAAATGTTGGATACAGGAGTAAGAAATCTAATATATTAACAAGAGATGAATTTTACAATTTTTTAACTAATGCCGATGATAAAACTTACTTAATGATGAAGGTAATGTCGCTACAATAGATTATATAATATTTAATAGAAAGATTAATCAAACAGATTAGTCGCTAATATGATTTTTTTATTGCAGGTTGCTTTAATTCTTGGTATTTCGGGTGCTTGTCGTCGAATAGAGTTAACAAACATTGTTCTTGATCATATCGAAGACAAAGGTACATTTATAATTGTGAATATTCCTGATAGTAAGACTAAAAGGTATAGACAATTCACAGTGACTTCTGTTTCTTTAAATGGCATAAATTTTTTGGAAATATATCGCAAATATGTTGTTCTTCGACCTGGAAACGTGGCACATCGTCGGTTTTTTTTTAAATACAAATGCGGAAAATGTACAGTTCAACAAATACCATGGGTAAAATTGCTGAGAAAATTGCAGAGTTTTTAAAATTACCCAATCCAAAAAGTTACACAGGCCACTGCTTTAGGCGATCTTCAGCCACATTATTAGCCGATAGTGGAGCAGATATAATAAATCTTAAAAGACATGGTGGTTGGAAGTCTAGTAGAGTGGCTGAGGGATATATTGAAAACTCGCTGCAAAATAAGATAAAAATTGCTAATCAAATTCTTGGCAATGCAAATCAACCTGCTATTAATACTTCTAATACCTCTGAAATTGTCAGTAATAGTACTGTTGACACAGATGAAATCAATGTGTCTTTAGATAATACAAAAGTTTCCAGTACACATATTATTAATATAAACAACAGTAATAATTGTGTTATTAATATTCACAAAAAATAATATGTATTTTATTTACTATTTAAATAAAATTATTAAACGTCAAAATATATCACTGCATATTTCTTCTTCTTCCATAAGCGTCTGTGGCCAAAATATGAACTTCGCGCTCGGCGCGAAATTTAAATCGCTCTTTGACAGTTACGTAATGAAGCACTTTCGGCACTAGTGTTTCTTTGCTTTCGGAAGCGCACTTGGTCTGCATTCATCTACTTTCCATACGTAACCAAGGCAATTATAGTTATGTAATAACAAAGATATCGCACAGTTGTAGGAAAATATATTTTCCTACAACTGTGCGATTTCTTTATTATTACGTAACTATAATTGCCGTGGTTACGTATGGAAAGTAGATGAATGCAGACCATGTGCGTTTCCAATCAAGATGATTTTGAAGAAATTATTTTGACGTTAGTGAAAATTTTTTAAATAACGTAGAACAATGTGCCAGCAATCAACAAACAAACCATAGCAACGCCGTAAAACATCGTTCTCATGTAATATGATTAAAATTTTATAAATTTTACAAATTTTAATAATATTTTAGTGATTTACTAAATCGCACAGTTGTAGGAAAAATGTTGTAAAAATAACTTAGATTGATTTAAAAAAGTATATTTGAAACAAAATAACAATGATCTAGTGTGCTGCATACATCTATCCTTGTCTAATTAGTTATGGACCACATGTAAGAGTGCAGCACTAGCGCGCAATTTTCGTAACCTAGGAGATAGACATCTGAATAATAAGTAAATCTGTGGGTTAGAAGCTATTTTTATGAAAAACGTAATTTTATAATAATTTTCTGAAAAAATATACAAAACTATTATTTATGCAGGTGATGGACGAGCAATATGCAGTATGTGTTGCTTGCAATATAAAAACATATAAAAAATATAGAGATGACTTAAAACATCGAATTAAAAGCGCAATTTAACACACAAACAAAACTAAGCAGATGTCGCTTCGAACATGCATTCAGATCTTAAAATTTACCGCTAATATTTACAACTGACATTTGAGATACATCATTTATTTGTAAGTAACAAGAGTTAGTTCTAGATCAGTTTAGGGTTGAACCCAAAATTCCATAATTATTTTTTTAAACATAAATCAGTATAGGCAATTATCATTTCGGTTAATTATTCTTACTTATCACTATTTGTTTTATATGAATGTTTTTATTATAAACCCATACAATATTTAAAATAACATATATATATATATTATAATAATAGAAACTGTTATACTATTTTTAATCATTTCTGTAATGTTTCTTCTTATTGAATAGTTTTTCTTCTGCGTAAATTTCCCGCTCTAATTTCTGAGTTTTAAGCTTTAATTCCTCAATTAATAATTGTTTCTTCAACAGTGCAATTTTCCTTTCAGGATTATAAGAATTTTCTGTTAAATTACTATTATTTTCAGATTTTCTTCGTTCTGGATAACCAACATATTCAGTTTTCTTCGGTTTTACGTAATCACCATTTTCAGATTTTATTGGTTTTACGTAATCACCATTTTCAGATTTTATTGGTTTTACGGAGTCTCCATTTTCAGATTTTATTGGTTTTACGTAACCACTATTTCCAGATATTATTGGTTTTACGGAATCACAATTTTCAGATATGGGTTTTACATAATCAGTAGTTTCAGAATTTGTTGATTTTTCGACGTGATCAGTGTTATCAGATTTTGTTGGTTCTTCGTGATCACTGCTTTCTGATTTTGTTGCTTTTACGAAAGTAATATATTTAGCTTTTCTTCGTTTTGCATAATTACTATTCTCAGATTTTCTTAAATTCACTTTAGGTTTCTTGTAATGTACGCGAGGAGTTTTTCCTAATTTTGTGTATGCATTATGTAATGCTACGTTAATGATTTTTCCTTCAAATTCTGTTTTATGTTTTGATAATGCTTTCTAAAATTTACAAATAATTTAATAAAAATAACAAGTTTATATAATACACACACACACATACCTCTAGAGACTCATCATCATTAAAATAAACATATCCTCTTCGTAAATGTTCATTTTTTGATGTATATGTCGCCGAATGACAGTCATGAATATTGCAGTCCTTGAAAACGTCTTCCAGTTTTGAATTTACATGTAGATTTCCAGCGTAAAGACAGTAACCATGTCGAAGCACTTTTATTACGCGATCATCGTGTTCCGTTCCATGTTTCAATAATGCTTTCTGAAATTCATGTGTCTAATTAGTGTTTTATCGAGAAATGAGCACAATTTTAAAAGCACTAGCGAAGTGAGTGCTTTAATTTGCGCGAATGATGCAAATGACGTCTTCGTGCAGAGGGTTTGTTCAATGCTTTTTGTAACAAATAAAAATTATATAATCGACAAAAATGAGAAAATTTATTAAATTTGAAGCGTGAATTTATATTAATAACAGTTTAGTAAGCCATAAATTAACATTAAAATATTTCTGATTGATGTCGTTATAAGCTAATGTCTCTATTTCTTTTACAAATTGCTTAAAATGTGTGTGTGTATTGAAATAATAGTTTAAGAATAAATCAACGAGTTGCACTTGGATTGAACACATTTCTACGTTTACCTGTAACGACTCTTCGTCTTCAAAATCCGCAATTGCCACTCTATTAGGTAAATCTGTTCTTTTATCCCGTAACATTTGACAGCATATAATTTTGCAGTCCTTGAAAATGTCCTCTACTTTTGAATCATAGCTTAAATTTTTTATCAAAGCTTGAAATTTGGTTTTTTCTTTTTGGAGAATTTTAACAGCTGGTTCCACTCCGAGTACATAACCATCAAATTGTGTGCCAGCTTTTTTCAGGGCTTTCTAAAATTATTTATGGAAAAAAAAATGATTAATAGTTATTTTTCACATGCAAAGTATCAGTTTACGCTCTTAATACGCAAACTTCGATTCAAATGATAATATAAATTCTTTCCATTAATTTTATTATTTTCTTTCATCGTAACGCCATCTGTTGTCAATCAGTGAAACTTCACCTGATATGTTAGAAGTGCACGTTATGCTAACATATCAATGCATATTATTTTCAACTTTCCGTACTAGTTTATGATGTTGTTATGGTTACTTTCATAAGTGATCGTCTGAAATAGTTATTTTTATAACAAGTGCCGAAAAAGGCATGTTACGTGCAAGTGCAGAATTTAAAAAGAAATTTTTTTTTTGTCTTTATATAACATATAGTCGAAGACTGATGTAAAATATTATCGTCTACTTATTAATGAAAAAGATTGTCTATTAAAACTTAGCTGATTTATTTTTATCTTGTCTCGCGGAAACTTTTGATTAGAACTGAAATAGTTATAAACAACATTTTTCCTACAACTGTGTAATTTAAAAAATCACTAAAATATCAGAATTTATAAAATTTTAATATTACACGAGAACGATGTTTTACGGCGTTGCTTTGATTTGTTTGTTAATTGCTTGCACATTGTTCTACGTTATTTTAAAATATTTCACAAACTTCATGATTATTTCTTCAAAATCGTCTAGAACAATGAAAAATATTTTTCCTACAGCTTTTTAAATTTTGCACAAGCCTTTTTCTGAACTTGTTATAAAAATAACTATTGTGACTTTTTGTGCGTCCTTTATAATTGTCCCCACAAAAATTATCACTTGATTTTCTTATAAAATAATATATATTTACCGTTACAGATTCTTTATCTTTGAAAGTTAGAAATGCTCGGTCTCCTGGTTTGTCTGGTATTCGAGGATTTTTGTAAATTTCAAATTTGTCAATGTTGCAATCCTTCAAAATATCCTCAACTTCCAACTGCGGATTCTTACCGGTAATAAACACAGATAAATCTGTTCTTTTAGATAATACTACTCGTATTTTACGACCATAGAATTCCTCTAGATTTTTTTCTAATGCTTTCTGAAACATAAAAATGAAATAAGTACATATGTATGATAAACAAACAAAAAAAAAAGTAATATATACTTCATGAGACGCTTTATCTTTAAAAAGAACAAATGCACGTCCATCAATTTCATTTGTAAGTGGGTTGTTTACATCAATTGTATGAATATTACAGTCTTGAAAAATTTGCTGTATTCCTAAAATTCCATATACACTAGAAACATCAACACCAAGATGTTCTGAAACAGTTTCCTTCGGCTGTGCGTCATCATCAGAATTAGCTTCTTCTCTATCTGTTTCGTCATCTAAATTCAATTCTATTTCATTATCTGAATTTACTGCGTCATATTCATCATCATCTTCGATTTGCTTACTAAACTTTTTTTTTTTAGGTGTAATTATTTTTCCATTTATTTGTTTTTTCTGTGGCGTTTTCTGATTTTTTTTATTTGCAGATTTTGGTGATTTATTAGCACTTTTCTGGGAAGGAGAAGTACTTGTTGTTTTTCTAATTTTGTTTGATGTTTCTTTAGCATTAGCTAAGGATTTACGTTTATTTGGCGTTCTATCATTCATTGTTCTGTAAAAATAATATATTAATAATTACAAGTATTAAGTACTCTTATATCACATACATTATTAACAACAATCTATCATTTTAGAAACACACGTGGTTTCAATCATGCGATGCGTCCTGTCAAATAGCCGAATGACACCATCAGTGTTGCTAATACACTACAAGAAAAATTCCCTAAATAATCTTTTTCAGTACAAAAATATTTCTAAACAACGAAACATAAATAATTTAAATTGTATGTATAGAGGTTCAACATTATAAATTAATTTGCATATACATAAAAAATATATGAATAAAGTATAACACAGATATTGAAGTATCCCTCAAAACTAAAAATTCACTTTTTCCTTTTAGATAGACCTCGACAAACGAATGTAAAACCGTAGCTGGAATGCGCTATAATTCCACTGGCGTGACCACATGAACGCGAAAGTGAAATGTACAGTCTCAGTGAAATACTTGGCCATTGCACCATGTACGATGTACGCATTTATACAAATTTATTAATTATATATTTATTTGTTATTAATGCATCATAATTATTATTATTTTGACATGCTATTTTTCTAAATGGAAAGAATTACACGCAGTCTTATTATTTCATAAATTCAAATAAACCGCCGGTTTTTTTTTAATCCTAGTTGACAAGAATGTACGCACAGTCACATAAACAAAGGGAAAGAAACAACTGTATACAGGAATATAGAAAACAGGCACAGGAAAACCAATGAAATTAGCAATATACCTCTGTTAAAACAAATATTAATCAATTATTCAAATGCCAATAAAGTCAAAAACATTTTGCCGATGTTATCTGATGTTCTGTGCAACAATAATTATATGCCACAATTTTATAATGTGAATAACATAATAAAAGAGAAAATGAAACAGAATAGTGAAATTTTATTATTTAGCGTGATAGAAAATAACATAAAAGTACAAATTAAAAGTAATATAGACTCAGATCAATTACAGAATGTTTCAGAACATACATTTTTAATACCAAAGAATGAAGAATGTGCCAAAATGTTTAAATTAGAATCCGTAAATTACATAAACATACAAATTAGTTATATTCGCTCTAAAGAAATAGAATCTCTAACAAGGCAACAAAGTCGGAGCGTTCTATGGAAAGAAGCAAGAAAAATTAGATTTACCAGCAGCAATTTTGGAGCAGTTTGTAAAAGGCGGAAAAAAATAGATTCTAAATTTTTAAATACTATATTGGAGGGAAGAAATATTCAGCACTTGTCAGCAGTTCGTGCAGGAATTGAAAATGAAGAACATGTAAAATATCTATACCGCCAATATAAAATAAACCAGGGAAAAATACTAAATATACATCCATGTGGTTTAATTATCCACCTACTCGCACCACATTTAGGTGCTTCACCGGACGGATATATTTTTGATAATTCAGAACATGATAAATTTGGATTATTGGAAATAAAATATGTTTCGAGTATGAAATATCAAAATTTGGAAATGGCATCCAAAGAATATTCTTTCTGCTGTGAGAAGATTGACACTAATTATAAATTGAAAAAAAAATCATAATGGGCCTTTCAAAACTTTTTAGATTTTTTATATATTAATCTACGTAATAAAATTATTATATCCAAAATTTTTATTTTTTTTTTAAACTTGTATTAAGCATGATAAAAATATTTAAACTTTCGAAACAAACGAATATGACGTAGTTGCATCTTAGCTTAAAGAGAGATAGATAAGACACAGTTAAATAACATGTAATGTGTGTCGTTGTCAGTAGAATCCTCAGACAAAACATAACTAGACGAATAACAACGGCGTTTGTTGTGAAGCAAAAAGGGATAGAATAACTGGTTGGTGAGGCGGGTGCGCGGCAAGGAGCAACTTGCATAACATCAAAGTGTACTCGCTTCTTGCCGCGCATCCGGCGGACCATCAAGTTACTCCATGCCTTTCTGCTTCACAACACAGCATTGACTTGAATACGGCATAATTCATCTAGTATTATACGTCATTGGTAGAATCGTAGAATGCTGAATGCTTGTTTCTTCTTCGTCTTCCTCTTAGTAAAGTTGAGCACCGACAAACGTTTCAGACAAAGCTCTGTGATTGGCTTAATGCAACTACGTAATTGCAATATGGCAGTGCGAAATTTAAATGAGCGTTTCGAATTATTTAACTTTCATATTTCAGCAATAAAGATATCATTTATGGTATGGTTTTATATTGTATTAAATATGATGTACGGTCAAGAATTTATTTTAATAAATATATATTAAAAAGCTCTACCACTTGAATCCCCCATTACCATTTCCAAATTCAGGGGCAAATGTTGGTTACAGGTGCAACAAGATGTGATTTTGTAATATATTTTAGTCAATCTAAAGAACTTTATATTGAAAGAGTGTATATAGATATTAGTTTTTGTAAAAACATGTATACCGCACTGGCGAAAACATACAGAGAATTTGTGATACCCTATTTACAGGAAAAATGTTCCGATGATAATAATAATAGTTATTCTCTTATAAGATTGTGATTTCTAGTATCATATTTTTAGTTTAGTACATTTTTTGTTTTTTCTTTTTAAATTTTATCTAAATAGTTCGTGTTTAAGAATGTTAACTCTCAGTACCTTTATTTTATGTTTATACAAGAATATTTTTTATGTTATTTAATTCCAGTGTTTATATAATTGTAAACTCCATTCCCTGTATGAAAACGATGACGTCATATGTGGACGAAGTTATCATAGATACGATGAAATATAGCTATCTTTTTTAATCATATTCGTACCTATGCGAATGGCATTAACGTATGTCATAATAAGTAAAGACACACGTTACATGTTTTTTCACGTTCTATCACAGTTATTATTTTAATGAAAACGTATGACAGTTCTTACTAATACGAAAATTTATATTTACTTTGTTCACATTTGTTTATAAAATAAAAATAGAGACCTATGGCCATGATTTTGTTATTTTCTCGCCTGTCATTTCTAAGTTTGTGACATTTTTGATACATAAATAAAGACTGAGAAATAAGAAATGGCTTATAAAATTTTGTCATCTTCATGATTATTTTGCGCTGCAGTTTTTAATTAATTTAACTGTAGTACAAGAGATAATGTGCATTGTATTTTGTATTGTCATATATTATTTATTTATATATAATAATAATACATATAAAATGTATATTTCATTGAGTTTTATTTTACAAAATTACATATTTCAATAAGGTAGGTAATATATTTAGGCGCGATGGCCGAGCGTGTTAATGCACATCTCTTAACATACTGTGACGTCATCCGAACCAAGGTTCGTCAGTTCGAATCCGCCTGTCGACAAAGTATGATTTGTCGTTAAAATAAAAAATACAGTTACTTGTATTAATCATACTCGGGCGCTATAAGCTAGTCACTTATACATATGCCTTAAAAGTAAGTAACATCGACTCAGAAAACCGGCAGTACGGCAGCGTAAAAACTGCGGCTCGGTGAGCCCGGTAGGCCCAAGCCCGACTCGGGCTGTAGCGCCAGTAAAGAAGAAGAAGAAGGTAATATATTTCGTGGGTTAAGATAAATTTATATTTGGTTTTTATTTAATATATGCAGAATTTGGTTTCATTTATAAACTAATTAAATTTTATAAAGTAATAAATATTTTAATCTGACATTTAAATTTTAGGTTATTGTTTTAAAAATGTCAATCCAATACCAATGTAAACGTTTTAAGTACAAAATCTTGAATCACAGGGAATGGAGTTTACAAAAATATTTAAGTCCAGTGTTTATATAATTGTACCTGCTTAAGAAAATGAGACTACGATAGGCAATAATATAAATAAATTGTTTTTTATTTAAGTATATTTTACACCTATATTTTTTTTTATTTTGTTAAGTAATCACGTGATATATTTAACAAAATATAATTTATATACAACTTACTTATGTTTATAGATACAATTAATATACTTTCATATTACAAATCCATAGCTTTATTCATGATCTGTCCATTACAGGTTCACCTATAAAGTTAACAAGTAAACTGCACGTTTTCCAGACACTATTTAATTTTGTAGACATAGAATTTGGGCAAATATGTTTTAAAATCTGAAAAGATTTAACATGTTTTATAACTCTTTTGACTACTATACGTTCATTAGCGATACTTGTTGTTACTAGTATGTCTTGCTCACTTAGTTGGTTTTGTCCATTCAAAAATGCTGGTATATTTAAAGTAATATTGTTTTCTTTTAATATTTCACTAATTAAAAATCCCCGATCTGCCATCGCATCATCATTTTCTTCCAAAAGTTCGAGCAAGCCACACTTAACAAATATTTCTTTATCGCTGGTTCGCCCACCATACAAATCGGATACAAAAGTGACCATCCCGTTCGGAGAAATTCCAAGCAATCCTTTTGCAGTGTTATGGTTCTTATAATTGGAGTACGTTGCAGATTGTACACGAAAACCTGATGGCGTTTCAACGAATATTATTCGAGTACGTGGATATTTCTCTGTTATACTTTTTGGTAAATATTTCTGCACAGTATCTTTGCTAGGCCGCATTGGTACTTGTGTTAACTGTGAACATAAAAACTCCATCCAGAAGCTCCATACTTTACTAACAGTTGCTTGTGATACGGAAAACCTATAAGCTAAATCTATCTCGAGAAGTCCCACTCGCAATCTGCTTAAAACAAGTATTAGTTGTTGCGTGAATGTTAATTTTGTCGGTCTTGTCACATTTTTTCTCTGACTTTCTATAGCAACATCATATCCGGGTTTAATAAATTTTATAAAATTTTCGAAATACGTCTGATTACAAAATCCTGTATAAAATTTGAGTTGCTGCTGATCATCTATCATTTTATTGACATCCCAAAATGATTCTTTTTCTTCCGCTTTCTTCAGCTTTGTGTGTGTTTTTTCGTACTTGTTTTTATACATTTGAACCACTTTCTTTTCGTTCTGTAACTATTATGAGAAATATTGAATTAACTGTAAGGTAATAGTTATAAACAACATGTTTCCTACAACTGTGCGATTTAGTAAATCACTAAAATATTATCCAAATTTATAAAATTTTAATGATATTACACGAGAACGATGTTTTACGGCGTTGCTATGGTTTGTTTGTTGATTGCTTGCACATTGTTCTACATTATTTAAAAATATTTTACTAACGTCAAGATAATTTCTTCAAAATCATCTAGATTGGAATAGTACAGTGAGTGATTCTTCTTTATCATAATCACCTCCAAAGATAATTGAAGCTCCGGATCATGCTATGTTGCATCTATTTTCGACAATGACAATCAACCTGCTGCTGGTACTTCTAAAGCCTCCGAAATTGTTGTCAATAATATTACTGTTAATAATTTGAACAGGTACGGAAGAAATCAATGTTTCTTTAGATAATACAAAAGTTTCCACTTTACATTATGTCAATATAAGCAACTGTAACAACTATGTTAATAATATACACACACAATAAATATTATGTATTTCACTTACTTAAAACCATTTATCGATATATTTTACTTTGTTCGGTTCTTTTTATTAGTTGTGTACAGATTAGATATACTGCAATTTAAGATTATGTTTATAAACGTCAAAATATACTACTGCATATTTACTAGCGCTGGCTCACAGCATCTTCTTCCATAAGCGTCTGTGGCCAAAATATGAATTACGCGCTTGGCATTTTCCGCACTAGTGTTTCTTTGCTTACAGAAACGCACTTGTTCTGCATTCATCTACTTTCCATACGTAACCAAGGCAATTATAGTTACGTAATAACAAAGAAATCGCACAGTTGTAGGAAAAAATAATTTTCCAAACTCACCATTCTCTCCAAATTGTCAACCTTACTGCGTAAATTAGTTATTTCATCTTTCAAAGCTACGATATTACTTGCTAAGAAATAAGTATGATCATAGTTTTCTTTACGATGTGTCTCGTTCAGAATCTTCAAGTTTTGTATTTTTATATCTTCATCTTTATTTATTGGTATTGTAACTTCAGCTCCAATGCCATCATCTACGGATGAACAAAATTTATTTTTTTTCCATTTATTCTTCCTGATCTCTGTAAGAAGTTAATAAATTTAAAACTGATTAATTACTTGATAATAATTCTTAATGTTACCTGTTAATTCCATCTGCTTGTAATCACTTTTATATTTAACAAAATGAATATAACATATCTTGCTATATTTTGCAGGCTTCCAAAGCTGCATTTTATTTTTATCTTTTCGGTTTATAGCTTTTATGAAAAACAATTTCTGTTTACTATTCTTGGGAAAAAAGTGAAAAGATATTCCCTTATTAATTAATGAATTCAAATTACATTCCGGGACGCAACAATTGTAACCAGGCATTTTTCAAACAAATTTCACACTTCGCAAAAGAATCAGAACAAAACGTAAGTTTGAGGTTATCGGCCAGTGACAGATGACAGAAGAGCAAATTGGCGCTTAAAATTTTCAAATTTTAATATTAATGTATTGATTATTTAGATATTATAAGGGCATAATCCGATAGTGAAAAATGACTTACAACTTGCATAAAAAAAATCATCATTTATTTACGTTTAGATTAAATAATATTTTACTTTAAAAATACAATTTTTTCCATAAGAATACTTTGGTTTCATTTTTGCTGTACTTCCAAGCATATGATTGGTGCATTATGAGCATGCGTATTGAGATAGTAATATGGAATTTGAACAGTGTTTGAATAAAGCGAGAAATTTAAAAGGTAGTATTTGAATATTATAGTGTTGAATAATGCACTGCGTGCATTTGGCATTATATGCATTTTATATCGACGAACAAGAGCATGTATGAATAATTTAGTATATAAAATATTTAAAAAATTAAATACTCTAGTCTACATCTACTGAGAAATAGACAAACTTACGATCTTCTTTATTTGGTTCGTATCTTTACTAAATTAGGAATTCGAATGAAACTGTGCTTGCACGAAGCAGTACTTTGAAAAAAGCAATACGAATATAAGGCAGTAGTTGAATATTATAGAACTGCAGTGTCACCCCTCTCAAGAACAGTTCTGGGTTACTTAAAGGGTTCCAATTAAACAAAACAAAAGAATCAGTACAAAACGTAAGTTTGAGGTTACCGGCCAGTGACAGATGACAGAAGAGCAAATTGGCGCTTAAAATTTTCAAATTTTAATATTTATTTTAATATTAATGTATTGATTATTTAGATATGATAAGGGCATAATCCGATAGTGAAAAATGAAATACAGTTTGCATAAAAAAATCATCATTCATTTACGTTTAGATCAAATAATATTTTACTTTAAAAATACAATTTTTTCCATAAGAATACGGGATTGCATGTACAATCATAATCCGCATACACTGCCTTTTATTTCACCACAAAATATTTCTCTATACTAGTCATACATCAACTTGGTCATCGTCCTAAAATGGTGCATATTTAATATTCAGAATATATAATATGTAATTTAGGTTTTCAGTAATTCAGCATTTATCTGTTTGAAACATATAAAATATCAAATTTGTTTACGTATAATTTTTTAGTAATGTTGACTACTTTATGCCTAACTTTACTGATGAGGCATATACAGGATGGCCTGTAAAATAGTCATTTTTCTATGAAATTCTTGGAATATTATTCATGTTTTTGGCGAAGCTCGCTTCGCTCGCGCTTTAAACAAATAATCCCCGCTTTCCAGCGCTCCTGCCGATGTTGCCTTCACACGGTCTTACCGTCCGATTTTAGATTCTCAATAAGTGTTCCAAATTGTCTCTAAAATAGTAATTTTCCAATAAAATGTCTCTTAAATCGTCTGTAAAATAGTTATTTTCCAATAAAATGTCTCTTAAATCGTCTGTAAAATAGTCATTTTTCAATGAAATTCTTGGAATATTATTCATGTTTTTGGCGATACGCTCGTAATATCTAAAATCTTGGCATTTTATTTTCTAAATAACTTGTAAATTTGATTAATTTCTCCATAATTAGGTCAACGATACGCTAATAATAGCTAAAATCGTGGAATTTTATTTTCTAAAAAACTTGCAAATTTTATGAAATTGTAAATAAGTATGTCAAGGTCACTGATACGCTGATAATGTCTAAAATCGTGATATTTTATTTTCTAAAAAACTTGTAAATTTGATTAAATTCTCCATAATTAGGTCAATGATACGTTAATAATAGCTAAAATCGTGATATTTTATTTTCTAAAAAACTTGTAAATTTGTTTAAATTGTAAATAATTAGGTCAATGATCCACTGATAATGGCTAAGATCGTGGCATTTTGTTTTCTAAAAAACTGGTAAATTTGATTAATTTCTCCATAATTAGGTCAACGATACGCTAATAATAGCTAAAATCGTGGAATTTTATGTTCTAAAAAACTTATAAATTTGATTAAATTGTAAATAATTAGGTCATGGCCACTAATACGCTCATAATGGCTAAAATCGTGGCATTTTGATATCTAAAAAACTTGTAAATTAGATTAATTTCTCCATAATTAGGTCAATGATACGCTAATAATAGCTAAAATCGTGGAATTTTATTTTGTAAAAAACTTATAAATTTGATTAAATTATAAATAATTAGGTCATGGCCACTAATACGTTCATAATGTCTAAAATCGTGGCATTTTATTTTCTAAATAACTTGTAAATTTGATTAATTTCTCCATAATTAGGTCAACGATACGCTAATAATAGCTAAAATCGTGGAATTTTATTTTGTAAAAAACTTATAAATTTGATTAAATTGTAAATAATTAGGTCATGGCCACTAATACGCTCATAATGGCTAAAATCGTGGCATTTTGATATCTAAAAAACTTGTAAATTAGATTAATTTCTCCATAATTAGGTCAATGATACGCTAATAATAGCTAAAATGTAGTAACAGCCATTGCAAAAATCATTTTGCAATGAGCGCCTTACCACACTCGTTTTAACAATATACTAATCAAGCACAAATTATATTTTTTTATGTAATTGTTATTACATATTGTATATTTAAAAAAGAAAAAACATACCACTAAATGTACATATTAATTGTAGAGAATACATAATGTTATTATTACTATGTAAATGTATATATTTATTAATAAATAAATAAGCATTAAATTACGGCCATCGAAGACATTATTTATTTACTTGCTAACTTAACAGGAACTAAACCCCAATTACAGCAGCTTATAGTGGAATCCAAATCAAAAAGACACAATCATATATTTTTTCCTACAATGGGCCTTTCAAGACTTTTTGAAATTTTTATATATTAATCTACGTAATAAAATTATTATACCCAAAGAAATTTTTTTTTTAAACTTGTATTAAGCATGATAAAAATATTTAAACTTTCGAAAGAAACGAACATGACGTAGTTGCATCTTGGATTAAAGAGAATCAGATAAGACAGAGATAACTTCACGTAACGTGTGTCGTTGTCAGTAGAATCGTAGAATGCTGAATGCTTGTTTCTTCTTCGTCTTCTTCTCAGTAAAGTTGAGCACCGACAAACGTTTCAGACAAAGCTCTGTGATTGGCTTAATGCAACTACGTAATTGCAATATGGCAGTGCGAAATTTAAATGAGCGTTTTCAATTATTCAACTTTAACTTTCATATTTCAGCAATAAACATATCATTTATGGTATAGTTTTATATTGTATTAAATATGATGTTCGGTCAAGAATTTATTGTAATAAATATATATATTAAAAAGCTCCCCCATTGTGCGATTTCTTTATTATTACGTAACGATTATTGATTTGGTTACGTATGAAAAGTAAGCAAAGAAACACTAGTGCCGAAACTAATTTATAATTTACGCAATTGTCAAAAGAAAATATAAGTGAGGGCGATTTAAATACTGTATTTTATTAAATTTTAGTTTTTATTGTGTTGACATCATATAGAAATATTTCCTGTGATTTTAATAATGTTCTTGAAAATCTTCAAGTTTGTATAGTTTTTAAACGCGCTCCAATACTCCTTCCACTATACTATACAGATTTTTTCTGATTTTCTGTGATTGGTCAAATCTAAATTTTTGTCAGGACCGCAAGAAACCTTACATACACGATAACAAATTGTTGGTTGACGAACTTCAGCCCGTATGTTTCACCTTAAAGCGAATTTCAGCCACGGTTTTACTCGAGCTCTAGAAGTGAATAATAATTTATTTTTTTATACACTATATTATGATAATGATTTATTTTCTTATAGAAAATGATTTAGAAAGAATATATGTATTTATATATAAATATATTATTTCTTATAAATATTTGTCAAAAGGGATTTTTTTTTTAGAGCTCGACAAACCAAAGTGAAACTATGAGAGGAGTATCTGGAGGTCGCTACTATCGTCAGTACATTCAGTGTCAAAAGTTGAATATAAATTTGAAAATAAGACGGCTTATAATTCTTTCCATACAAAAATAATACGTCAAAAAAATAATAATTATAATAGATTAATAATAAATAATTATATCATTAATAAATTTACATAATTACGCATATCGTGCATAGGGCGGCGGCTAAATATTTTCACTGAGACTGTATACTTCACTTTCGCGCCAAAGTAGAGTCATACCATTCGTTATATACCGGATTGGGTGGAGTTAAAGCGCATTCTAGCCACGGTTTTACTTTCATTTGTCGAGCTCTATGAATGGAATTTTTCATAAATCTTTGAGGGATTTTTGTTTCAAAATAATTGGCAACACTGATGTAAATATTATGGCGTCATTTACTGTATGTAACGCTAGCGATATGCAGTATTTGTTGTTGTGAGTTTTGCTATTATTATTGTGTTTAAATAATATCCATTGAAGTTATATTTTACTTTGATGCTGCTTGAAATATATCAGTAAGTATTATATAAGTATTTTGTGTAAACTGGGATAGATGGGTGCATTGTTTATTATTTTCTTTATATCAGTTACCTTGGGTCACGATTCACTATATACATAGATTTGTTCGGTTGCTAGCATGCCCTTAGCATTAAAAAAATAAGTCACATTTTCATATGAAGAGAATAATAATTATAGTGGAATAATAATACATAAACATATTAATAAATTTTATTTATGAAAATAATAAACAAAATAAATTAATTACATTAAAAAAACGCGCACTATAATTAATTAATAATGTTAATTAAATTCTTCGACGAAGAGAACCAACGGGGCTAAAATATCAACAGCAAGCAACACTAATAATAGTGGAAAATCAGAATCATTTATAAAAATAATCCGAATGGAATCAAATGAAGGGGGATGCAGTATTTAAACTTGGAGAATTATGATGAATAATTCATGAATGTTTTATAAATGATGAACAAGTTTTTTAGTTTTTTTCGGATTCAAATCACAATAGAATGGTGAAAGGTTATTTGTCTACATACTTATCATCCCTATTCTGTAACTGGGTCATTATCTGTTAAAGATCGATAAGTTAATGATTTTTTTTATAATTTTGGTATTCTGTGTCCAAAATTATTTCCTCGGACTTTTTTATGTTATATTTATATATTTTTCTTATATACGTTGCTGTTATTATAAAATTGAATATAATGACAATTCAGTGACAGTTTCATAAAAGGTATGGTTAAAATATTATGTTTTATCTACGACTGTGCGATAAATGACACTTATCGCGTTCATTTTGAGTGAGATAAATACTTTTTTTGAAAATATTACCGCATTAGTGTTTTAATAAAATACTTATCGTACTCAAAATGATAGTTACCATGGTTTCACTTAAATTTTTTAAATAATGAAATACATAAATAAATATATCATCACGCCTGCTACCCATTACTGGGTGTGGCACTCTGCCGAAGCTGATCTCGGTAAGTGATATATTTTACGCGTATAATTATGAGAACTGTCAATTTAATAGTTATTTATTATACAAGTGTTTTATTAGGTATATAAAACACAAGTGTAATACAAAATTTTATACACAACTCATAATTATAGGTATTGAAGAAGATTGGTCGTAACGTTTAATGTTGATTCAGTTATATATAGTTTCTCAAAATACAGTAGATTATGAAGTGGTTGCTAAGTAACAAGTTGTTTGCAGTGTTTTATGGAATATAAAACACTAGTGTTTTATGAGCCATATAATTCAACTGAAATCAGTGTAATAATGTCTTTATTATATATGAGTTGTGGATAAAATTATTTTTGTTCTAATTTTAATTTATTTCGTGACCGTAGATAAAATCGTGTACGATATACGTGTAATAATGCATCATAAGGATACTTGAGTGACTATACAACACGACCATCGCCTCGTGCAAATTTCACACGCGTATCTTAATAATCCCACTTATATTGTAAATAACTATTATCAAACACCGACTCATAATAAGTCTACTATAGTTACATGAAATAAATAATGTCCATCATTAGTCATTCAGTGAGAGAACAATAGAGAAATCACGGTACCATAAGAACCGTACCATGGTTACTTTGTAATTTCTATGTTTTATTTATATTATATCAATTCTCTTGTTGGTGTCAAACAATAAACGAACATATTAAAAGGATTTAAGACATTTTAAGAGAAGTGTTGGATAAAACGTTGTATTGGAGTCGTGTAGAATACATACTAGTCGTTTAAGAAAAGTAGTCTCTTTCGTGACTAATTATCACATTCTATACTAGTGCAATAAATTACTATTAACCCGTTAACGTACATACGAGAGTTAATGCGAGCGCACTAAACCGGCCAAACTGTGGACACTCGAGATAATTCGAGAGGCGTCGTATTTTATTTATTTATTTTGAATTTGTACAAAGGCAATTATTTGTTATATTTTACGATTTAATAAAAAAATTATGTAATTTTGTATTTTCTTTTTTAATGTGAAAGACAATGGACATCCCACGAGAAATGCTAGAAGTGTTTAAGTGCAGCATCTGCGAGCTGTACTTGTCTCAGGGCCCCGTGTACTTGCAACACGACGGGGCGGCGGCGTGTGGCCGGTGCTGCACTCCTCGGCGCCCGGCTACCAGGAACACTCAATATGAGATCATGGCACGGCTTCTGAACTTAAAGTTTCCGTGCAAGTACGAGGAGATGGGCTGCCTAAAGACGGTGTCCTACGTTGGACAAGACGAGGTGATGGAACACGAAGAAGTGTGTAAGTACCGGCTTTGTGTTTCCCCGATGCACTGCTTCGTCCGCAACAAATGGCTGGGCCGTAGGCGTAGGGCGACCATGTTGGCACACGGTCGTGATCAATCCCCGGTCATTGAGAAGTGTGCGGGGTGCGCGGTGGAGGTGACGGTGTTCCGCTACCAAGGCATGGATGGTTGGCGATGTGAGCGCTGCGTCCCCGCCAAGCGAGCCTGCGAGAACCAGGACGAGGGCTGCACTCACACCGACATCGACGACAAGTGCTGGAAACACGAGTGGTACTTCTGTCAGCAGCGCACCACCTGTAACATCTGCAATGCGAGCGTGTCTCGAGGTTCGTTGTCCGCGCACTTTGACTCTGCGCACCAGTACATCACACACCAGGCCGGCTCCATGTGGCGGGCGAGACCAGGTGGGTGGCACTACTGTCTCGTATCAAGTATTGCAGGCACCGCGGTGTGCGAGTACGAGCTGCTTGCCTTACTCTTTGAACTCTATGTGCACATCCCGGTGGCTTACGAGCAGTTGAGTGAATTTCGCTGCGAAGTGCGGCTGACTGACCTCGCCACTGGACATGCGCGCACCTTCACACCGGATGTGGAATACAATCAGATGTATGACTGGCGCATCGTGGTGAAGCAGGATGAGTTTGCCGCGTTTAACGGCAGGTTGGGCGTCTACGTGGAAATAAGGAAGGCTGAGTCCTAGTTATATCTGTGAAGCGGTTATCAAGGGATGTGTGGTGACGTGTGCGGGGCGGAGGAGACATGTGGTTGGTGGCGCTAAAATATTATGTATTTGTTAGTTTACAAATATACATAAAATATGGCTTGTTCATCATGTTAAGTTATCTTATTCACCTGATTCTACTCCTTTTTATTGTAGTCCTGATAAAACTTTCATAAAAATATACAAATAATTGAATATTAGTTAAAATTATGATAAAGAACAAAATCATCAAGCTGTAATTACTTGTTTTTTGTTTGTACATTCAAATTAAGTTTCTCAATTAATAGAGTTATGATCTGTGAATTATTATTTTTAAATTGTTAGTCATCTTGTTTCATTTCAATTAATAATAACTTGACTGCGCATTTTTATTTATGAACATGTAAATTACTTTCTCAAAGATAATAGACTTACATTAATAGTTATTTAAAGCCTTGTTTCCACCTCTTAACATAGTTTTAGTTTTTCAACAAAACCTTGAGAGTTTGTCATATGTGAATACAGCTGAGCGTTTCCAACTACTGTTTTAGTCTTTGTCGCTGCGCATAAACACAAAGTTTGCAGACTTCATACTTTCGACAGTCTTTTGTCGCTGTTCTGTAAGACAGTTAGCTGCGGTACTGCTATCTCTTGTTATGCTGCAGTATACAGTCAATTCTATTACGTATTTATCATATGTCATTAGATTTGTGTTGGGAATACAATAAATATAGACAATAAAATAAAAATTACTGGATTAATAACAACAACAAAACTAACATGTCAAAAAGAAATTATTTAGTCGCTGTCATTTTAAAATTTATTTCTTTTCTTTGATTTTATAAGTATACATGCAATTTAATCATATTTTGATAATAAAAAAATCAATTTTGAAATTTCAAGTGAAACATACAGACTGAAGTTCGTTAAGGTGAACCATGCGTTCTGAAACTAGTATCAGAACGATGATTTGCCTTGATCTCTTTGAAACGAAATATTATTCTTATTATGAATGAAACTTATTAAGTTTAGGATGCGGGCACTCACGTGATATTGTGACGTAAAAACAGCTGTCCCGTGAAAGATCACTGCGCCACCTACAAAAATGAACAATTTTTTGGGACGAGATTTGAAAAGAACCGGGTTGTTTTCAAATCTCGTCCCAAAAAATAGTTCATTTTTGTAGGTGGCGCAGTGATCTTTCACGGGACAGCTGTTTTAACGTCACAATATCACGTGAGTGCCCGCATCCTATTGTATATAATATTGAGGCCAAAACTTCAAAGTATGGTAATAAACTAGATACCATTAATGTTGTGTACAAATATTGAAAGAAATTACACTCAAAATTTGAATTTATTTCTCAAAAATGCTAGGAACGATTTTATTTAAAAAATTCTGTATTGTTAAGAATGTGGTCCTCTATAACTCAGAAATTTTTTATCCAATTTGAATTTACAGTTCTGGAGAAAAAAAATAAAATATGCTAAAAATGGCTCAAAACAGGACTTTTTTGTGTATTTTTTTGTTTTTTCTCTAAAACTGTAAATTCAAATACGATAAAAAAATTCTGAGTAATAGAGGCCCATGTTCTTAAATATACAGAATTTTTTTAATAAAATCGTTCCTAGCATTTTTGAGAAAATTAGATCTAAAATTTTGATACCATGCTCCCCTACACTTCAATTTTAATTTATTTGTATTATAAAGATTAAATATTCTTGTTCATACACATAACAAAAAGCTGAATGTTTAGAGATTATGTAGTACTACTTGTTTGTTCATTTGGATGAGATTAAATATATGAAATATTTTTTAGAAATTTGAATTTGTTCAAGCTACTTTGCAAAATTCTCATTTTAATCTATTGAAGAAAGCTTTGGTGTACACTCAGTGCAAAAATGATCTGGCGTTTTGACAGCTGTCATGATTCATGATATATTTTAAAATGTTACTCTATGTACATGAAATGAATATTTCAGAATTTGTGGTTTGAAATATGTTTAGTTTTGTTTTTCGTGTTATATTATAATATTCAAAGTCATGGGTACTTTTTTATGATAAAATATTTTCTCAGTTTTAGGAGAGCATAGTAGTGGAACAGGATTATGTGGAATATTGAACTGTATTATTTATCTTTCAATAAACGATATTTTCAACATAAAAGTATCTAATTATACGGTTATAGAAAGTAATTCATTTTTAACCTCAAAAATTTCATCAAAATAAAATTCATAACTGGACGAAAGGAATGAGATTTTATTATTTGGACACCTCAGTTTATAGAAGTACAGACAATAAAAATTGATGAGGAGTTTGTTCAATGGGTGTTTCCAATAGTAAAGAAATATTATGTACAAGAACTTGCTCCAGAAATAGTTGATTCACGAAAAGAAAGAAGCATGTCGATCAGGAATATGCCACAGAAACACGGAAAGTAAGAAATTTTAAAAGAGTTCAAATAACCTGATTAATTCAGTGGGACGGAAAATACGGTTTTCTGGTGCATTTATAGACATTGGTAAATATTTTTACGCATATAAATCATTCATTAAATGACACTTCTAATTCGTCATGACTAGAATTATATAAGTGGCATAAACTGGTATAATGGTGAAAGCGAAAAATTGTATATAAAAAGCTATACTATATCAGATTCTATAGAAACAGTTAAAGTTTGATTTTTCTGTCAAATACTCTTCCTGACGCTCGTTAAAATGAAGGAATTTCTTTAGTTCACCTGCGACAGAAAATGTTTCCCTGCCGCTCACGAGTGGCAGAGAAATTATATGACATAATGGGTAAATATTCCGGCGTTTGAAGAAAAAATAGCATATTTTATGTGGAGTTAAATTGACGTTTTGTGTCGCATTTGCAGTTGATGGACGAGTGCACAAAACGTATCACTTTAACTCCTTATAATATAATATACTTTATATATGATTATGTATAATTGAAATAAAATGTAAGTAAATTTTTAATATTTTTTATTATAATATCAAATAAAATACTATATTTGATTAAATTTTAGTTTTTGTGTTGTCGTCATATAGAAATATTTCTTGTGATTTAAAATAATTTTCTTGAAAATTTTCAAGTTTGTATAGTTTTTAAACGCGCGCCAATACTTTTTTCACTATTCTGTACCGATCCACATTCTTGTTAGGACCACAAGAAACCCTACTTACGCTATAACAAATTGTTGATTAACGAACTTCAGGCCGCATGTTTCACCTTAATGTGCATTGCAACTACGGTTTTAGTTTGATTTAACAAGCTCTATATGAATTTTCTGCCTACTCTGTTCAAGTGTGGTTGTTATGATTGGCAACACTGTTGCTTGGTTATATTCAGTGTTTCCACTAGACCTATTTGATTTTCCGCTAGTAGTTGAAAACAAATGCAAATTCAAAAATATTAATATCAAATATATACCTGAGTTTTATGGGCAGGAGCACCAACGAAGCTTGAATTTTAAATTCGGTTTAAATCAAGGTTATTTGTCATATGGAATCATTTATATTTCTGTCAAATATTCGATGTGCTTTTTATTTATTTAAACTAAGCTTGAAATTTAATGTATGTTGGTGCAACTGGCTACATAATAAAATTACAAAAAAAATATTTAATAAACCTATTCTTGTCATGAAAATTTTAGCTCAAAATGCATATAGTTGACAGTTAAATGAAAATGGTTTTGTTTGTTAGACCCAGATGCCAGATGGATTGAATTCCACAATTGTCATATTTTGTTTCAGCTTGTGTCTGCCAATATTCATTTCTTAGTTTGCAGTCAAGTTAAAAATGATTTGAAAATTTATTTGTAAATAGATGGACTGAGGAAGTATATCTCTAGATTTCGTCCTTTTTTTAATAACAGCCGTTTTGTCGCAAGAAATATGAAATGTCGCTACGCGTAGCAGAATTCCGCTACAGTTGGCAACACTGGTTACATTCACATTGTTATCATCACAAATTGCTAGATTTGTTGTGGAAAATGTATATCTTAAACTTTTGTTGTTTGTGTCTGCGTGACTACAATAATCTTAAAAGTGTTTTAATTGAAGACATAGATGGGATAGTAGTTGACAAGAAACTTAAATTTTGTTTATCTGAAATTGTAAGTATACATAACCTTACAATATTAGAAATATGTTTATCCATTTAAATAAATTCCTAATTACAGGAATATCCAGTTAACGAATTGAGCTGAATTCAGCACTATTCTTTAGCTAAAAATAACAAAAAAGGAAACAAAATATAGGTTTATAAATTAATAAGAAAAAGATGCAAGACCTTTCCATGTTTACTAAACACACAAATAAGCCAAATAAGGACAATTTTGGTTGAAGATGAGTGCTGAATTCAGCTCATGATAGTTGACGTAAGTAGATTTAGGTTTTCTTTTTCAAAAATTGATTGCTTGATTGCTTAAATAAACTGTACTTTGCCCGAGCAGTTTCCATCGAAACAAGTCTTTCTATCTAATCTAATAGATCGATTTTGAACTTTTCGTCACTTCTGACGATGATGTAAAAACCGAAATGCGCATCAAGTATTAAATATAAATATTTTCTTTGAAACAACCAAGTGTTTTTATTTACTATTTTTTTTATCTTTCTATCTGTCAAAATTATCAAAAAAATTACTGCAATGCAAATAAATATATACTATTGGTGGAATTCTGTGATAAATCTATAAGTTTATTGATCAAAATCACATCAAAATTTGTTAATATGTAGAAAATATTTCGTACTCTTAGTTTCGTTGCAATTTTGTTCATCATTTACAGATTTAAGGATCTACAAAGCTTTTGGATTTAGACAGAATTCCATTATAAGTATAGAAACTTCACTTTCATCAATTTGATATCGGACATGCAGGGAAAAATAAAAACATGTTTTAATAAATTATAAATATTTGAATATGAAAATATAACAATTCAAATAACAAAACAAAAAAAAATTTGAAACGTTTATTTATTTAGTGGTACATTATTATTAAAATGTTTAAATAAAGAGACCAGTTTTCCAACCTTTTCAGTTCCTAGTCGGTTTCTCAATTTTGAATTCACAAGTCCAAATGATGAAAAAACTCGCTCAACACAAGCTGAAGACGAATTGGCGGATAAAAGTGATTTTATAAGTTTCAATATTATATCTTTATTTGGTTTCATCTTTTTGGGACATCCACCACATTACACAATACATAATATTTAAAAATGTTATTCAAAACACCCGTAAAAACGGGTATTTTAAAAACAATTTAAAAAATCTAATTGAAGTCAAAAAAATCTGATTTAAATCAAAAAAATCTGATTTAAATAAAAGAAAAAATCGATTTTTTTGATTTAAAAAAAAAATTATTTTTATCCATCTTGTATATATATATATATATATCTGCCAATATCCCTTATATATTATTTAATAAAGATTATTTCATTTTGATAGCGAAATTTAAGTTATTATTACAGATAATTCCTAATTTTTCGCCTACTAATTATTGCTACTGACGTAAAGTGCTTGAAATTTGTTTTAAATATGTTTATTAAATGTTTCCACATATCCGCTCTGTTTTAAATGAAAAATAAAATTGAATAACAATATTTCTTGTACTAGCAAACATCATCTAAATGCAGGATGTGGACAAAATCGGTTACTTATATGTAAAAAAATATAAAAATCCGATTTTTTTTATCTAAATCAGAGTTTTTTTATTTATATCAGATTTATATAATTTAAATCAAATTATTTTTCGAGTCGCATATCAAAATTCATGTTTTTTTTTGTACTTTTTATTGATGAGTAAAAATATTCAAATTTTCTACAATATAACAATAATGAACTTAATTAATAAATTATAACTAATTTAATTCTATCATAGTCAATTATTTAAGTTACCTATCTACTACCTAGTGTGTAGTTTAGTTAATAATTCTATTACCTATATTATTTGTATTTCTGCGTCTGTTATATACTGGGATGGCTAGCTCAGTGGTATGAAGTCGGCCTGTGGATTCTGAGGTCCCTGGTTCGATTCCCACAGGCGACAAATTTTCATAATTTGAAAAAGCTATCCCTGTGGGTCCTCCACCACTAACATGTTTGGGGGCCGTGATTTGACGACTGGTAACCGCACTTCACGCGCAAAATATATCACTTACCGAGATCTACTTTAGCAGAGTGCCACACCCAGTAATGGGTAGAAGGCGTGATGATATATTTATTTATTTATTTGTTATATACTCTATTTTGTTAGTAATTAACCACCACTCGAGGCAATTTAATTTTGTTATTAAATTTTTATTGAAAAGAGTATTACAATAAAAAAATACCGACATAATTTGATATTTCAAAATTATGACTTAAATTTATACTAGATTACGAATTGATCTTTGAGTAAGTTCGTTTTCTTTAACTGTCGGAGAAATTGAACAAACCATAAACTACTTATTTGGATATTTATCGAACAAGAGGCGGTCACATGTATATATTATCGTGTCCAAAGATTTCATTCAGTGCAATACATAATAATTAATAATAATTTTTAATAGGTCGGTACAAAATTTTATGAAATTATATGTAACTCAATAATATTCTGATTTGAATCAAAGATTTTAATCAAAAAAATCATGTGATTTAAATTGCAATTTAAATCGAGCGATTTAAATCATACACACCTTGCCCAAAGTAATGAAATTATTAAATTGTTATTAACTATGATAAACTACATCAATTTTGTAGTAGGCAGTTAATTGACTAAGATATTATGAAATTAGTTATAATTTTAAATTATTAAGTGAAACTGATGCAAATAATAATAAATAATGTAAAAATACGAAATAAATATTGTAATTTAAGTTTATTATTGTTATATTGTGGAAAATCTGAATCTTTTTATTAATTAATGAAAAGTATAAAAAAACATTAATTTTGATCCGATTATTTTTTTTCTTATTCTCTTTTTTAATCTATGAATTTTGTTTTCAGATTGACGTGAGACCAGAAATCGCCAAATATATATGCAACATATGTTCGGCAAATTTAAATTCATTTTATTATTTTAAACAAACGTGTTTAAAGAACAACACAACAATGAACAACTATTTGAAAAATATAATAATTGCCACGGATTCACATAAACAGATATCATCACAAACTCTTGATAATACGAATCCGGAAGTAGCTAGTAATTCGAAAATATTACTAGTAACTACGCAGCCATCAACCGCCAAGCAGAAAGAAAAACAAGTTGACAAAGAAGAACCAGTATTAAATCTTTCAGAATTTGATATTGTTATTAAGAAAGAACCAGTAGAAATTCAAAATGCGTATTCTTTACAAGAAAACGATGTAATGGACATAGATATAAAAGAAGAAAGTCCATTAGAAGATCACACACAAGTTTATAACAAAATATTAAATAATCTTAAAGACGATAATAATAGAAGTGTTCCGAAAAAAAAATCCATAAATAATTATAATTCTATAAAGAAACAAAGATTACGTTTCGATATAAAGAATTATCATTGTTTAATTTGTAAACAAAATTTCAAAGACATTTCTAACCTCCTAACGCATAAAAAGATTCATGTTGGTAATACAAACTTCGAGTGTAGCATTTGTAAAAAAATATTCATAGAAAAAAGTCATTTAACACTGCATGAAAAGATTCACGCCAAATATCAATGTTCAATTTGTAAGAAAACGTTTGGACAAAAAGTGAATTGGTTATCACATTTAAAAATTCACACAGACAATAAAGATTATCAGTGTAAATTTTGTCAGAAAAAATTTATACGTAAGGAATATTATGAACAACATTTAGTTTATCATCATCAGAATTTGTAATAAAAATTATAATGTCCGCTTGTATAAAATAAAGTAAATATATAAGGTGTACCGCCAACGCTTAACTGCCAAGTCCACAGATCACAATATACTACTATAGATAAGAAACTACCATGTTACACACTGGGACTGTATTTTGCGCCATCTGAGTAGTGGAGGTCTAACTAAAATCATGTATAATAGGCAAGCCGGTATGCGTATTTAGACAGCTTGTAATTTTTATTATGATTTTATATTTATTGAAACTTACATACAATAAAAATTCAAAAACACAATATAAACATTTATTAAAATATCCTCGTGTATACAATTGATTTATAATTTGAACTGTTTCAATCGCAGTTTTATCTAATCCTTGTGAATTTGAAAATATGCCTGTGGATCCTGAGGTCCCTGGTTCGATTCCCACAAGCGGCAAATTTTCATAATTTGAAAAAGCTATCCCTGTGGCTCCTCCACCACTAACATGTTTGGGGGCCGTGATTTGACGACTGGTAACCGCACTTCACGCGAAAAATATATCACTTACCGAGATCTGCTTCAGCAGAGTGCCACACCCAGTAATGGGTAGAAGGCGTGATGATATATTTATTTTTATTTTTGTTAAAACTATATATATGCTACGGAAACGGTTGCTATGGAAACAGTTAGTTTGGAAACGGTTGCTATGGTAACAGTTGCTATGGAAACAGTTACTATGGAAATGGTTGCTATAGGAACAGTTACTATGGAAACATTTGCTGTGGTAACAGTTGCTATGGCAACAGTTACTTTGGAAACGGTATCTATGGAAACAGTTACTATGGAAACGGTTGCTATGGATAAAGTTACTATGGAAATGGTTGCTATGGAAATTGTTGCTATAGCATGGATTGCTGTGGGAACATTTGCTATGGAAACGGTTGCTATGGAAACAGGTGCTGTGGAAATACGAGCCCAACTCCATAATAGTTCGGCCGGTATAAATTTCAAACTTTATGCTTTACAAAAATGTAGTATAAAATGTATTATTCTTACAACAAAACTATATCCACGTTATTATATCAATCATTAGTTGTCTATTACTGAAAAGATATTTTAAATAATACAAACGTTTACAAAACTATTATCAAATAAGTATTACGGCAACAGATTCATAAAAGTTCGGCCATCAAAAAATATGACTTAGAAGGCATTTATTTGCGTGTTTTAAATTATATAGTTGTTAAAACAAAACACAAATGGAAAAAATCAATACAAAACTGTCATTGTAGTTTGCCGGTATTTTTATTTTTTTTTCAAAAAAATGGCTCGTGGTAAAGCTTTGAACGGAGATTTAAGGTCGTGTCCACTTTGTTGGTTGAAATTATAACTATGTTTCTACAGAGTGATAAAAAGGAATTGTTACAGTTGGCAATACAATTCCAGAGATCTTTTTATTCCACAGTTGACACAACGCCAGGTAAAGGCTGAAATGCTATTTGGCATTTCTAATAAATACAAATAGGTTATGTCAAGAGTCTGACTGCTAATATAATTTTGACTTTTTAAATAATATAAATACTTTAGAAATAAATGTAATAATACTTAAATATATCACTTACCGAGATCTGCTTCGGCAGAGTGCCACACCCAGTAATGGGTAGAAGGCGTGATGATATATATATTTTATATACTCAAATTTAAATTTTCAAATGTCACTGTCAACAACAGGAAATGAATTTATGTATCAGGCTTACCAATTTCAAGTATTTTTTTTTTATTGCCCCTGTAACAATTCGTTTTGATCACTGTATATTTAGTATTATTTATTAAAATAAGCAAACTTTTCAAAACACGGCACTGGCGAACATACGAACAAGACGTAACTACTGAGTTATCGACTGGTTCAAAGCAGTTGCTAGCAGTAAGTCACTAGTTACACTTTATCCCACAAGGTGGCTACACTAACGATAGCGACAATGACGTCAAGCCAGTGGCTACAGCTGGTTGCTACGAATTAAGCTGTTTTCTTTCGGTAAGCGATCCAATCCAATCTGATTGAACAGATCCTATTGTTTGACGTCACAACTAATTGAAACCGTAATTCAAAAGAACTATGTTTTGTATGATTGCAATAAAGACATTACACAGATTTCAGTTGTATTATATGGCTCATAAAACACTAGTGTTTTATATTCCATAAAACATTGTAAACAACTTGTTACTTAGCAACCACTTCATGATCTACCGTATTTTGAGAAACTATATATAACTGAATCAACGTTGAACGTTACGACCAAGCTTCTTCGATACCTATAATTTTATATTACACTTGTGTTTTATTGATATATAAAATACTTAAGAAAAATTTAAAACTCTACTTTCGGTCTCATGTTTAAACTTTTCTTGCGTGTTTTATATACCTAATAAAACACTTGTATAATAAATAATTATTAATTCACATTTTACCTTCTCCACTTCGATCATAAGTCTTCTATGGCAAATTAACATGTAAAAATTTAACATTATTTTCCCTATGTGTAATATAAAAATTAAGATCCTGTATAGTGACATAACATGCCCGGAAAGTTCTCTTTGGCTACAAGTATTTAAACATTTTATCAAAATAAAATTCATAACAGGATGAAAGGAATGTGATTTCATTATTTGGACACCTCAGAATATAGAAGTAGAAATAATAAAAATTGATGAGGAGTTAGTTCAATGCTTCAAATATTAAAGAAATTTTATGTGAACGAACTTGCTCCAGAAATAGTTGATCACAAAAAGAAAGAAGTATGTCGATCAGGAATATGCCACAGAAACGTGGAAAAGGATACAAAATAGGGATTTCTGGTGCATTTATGGACTATAGTAAATATTTTTACGCATATAAATGAAACCTCTAATTCGTTATAACTGTAGAATATATTGATATATAAGTGGCATAAACTGGCATAAATGGTGATAGCGAAAAGTTTTATATAAAAAGCTATACCATATCAGAATCTATAGATTTTCTGTCAAATACTTTTCCTCACGCTCGTTAAAATCAAGGAATTTCTTTAGTTTACCTGCGGTAGGAAATGTCTTCCTGCCGCTCACGAGTGTCAGAGAAATAATATGAGATAATGGGTAAATATTCCGACGTTTGAAGGAAAAATAGCATATATTATGTGGAGAGAAAATGACGTTTTGTGCCTCATTTGTAGTTGACAGACGAGCGCACAAAAAGTATAACTTTAGGTCCTTATAAAATATACTATTATATATGATTATGTATAACTGAAATAAAATTGTAAGTAATTTTTTTAATTTTTATATTATAATATCAAATAAAATACTATATTTTATTAAATTTGTATTTTTATTATGTTGACATCATATAAAAATATTTCTTGCGATTTAAAATAATTTTCTTGAAAATCTTCACGTTTATATAGTTTTTAAACGCGCGCCAATACCCCTTCCACTATTCTATACAGATCCACATTTTTGTTAGGACCACAAGAAATCCTACTTACACGATAACAAATTGTTGGTTAAGGTGAACCACTCGATCTGAAGATAACAACAGAACAGTGGTGAAACGACGATCTGTCTTGATCTTTTTGAAATAAAATATCTTTTTTATTATAAATGAAACATATTATTTATTGTACATATTCTTGTAGTCAAAGGTTTAAAGTTTTATAATAATATTACTAATTTGAAATATCTTTCATATAATAAAAGAAAATAAATTATATATTACACCAAATTTAATTTGAATTTATTTAAAAATGGGCCCTACGATATCAATATAAAAAATACAGTAAATTATAAATACGACAGACTAAGCCTGATGAAATTTTCAGCCAAATTAAACACGACAATTTTTAGCAAAAAAATAAAATAGGCCAAAATACCATGAAAAACAGAGTTTTTCTTTTTTTTCTCAAAAGTGTTGTGTTTAATTTGGCTGATTTTTTTTTGTGTTATAGACTATCTTAATTTTAAATATACGTATTTTTTTTATTAAAAACGTAGGGCCCAATTTTGAGAAAATCTGACTCAAAATTGTGAATTTGGCTGCTTCATTTATATATGTTTTTTCATATATTTACATGATTTATATGCTCTTGAATAGTATTTATTCATGAACTATAATGTTATAAGAAAGTAATACACTGTTTTATATTTATCTATATAATGACATTTGTAAGAAATTAATTGTTGAAATTCAAATTTGCATAGATTTATTGTTGGTGCTCTTGAATCATGAGTTTTCGTTGTGTGATTCGGATTTTTGATGACGTATGATGTACACTCAAGTATCGTAGTTTTATTCAAAATTCAATTTGGCTGACAGATATGTAAAAATGATTGACTAATAATGATAACAATAATGAATATATATATTATATGTTGTTTACAAAATAATAAAGTAATAATAAAATTTTTCGATATGGTTTTAACCTCAAACGTCAAATGTGTGTAAGGTAAGTAGGTTTGTATTTATAAGTGTTTATTTATTAATATTAAAGTTTTTATTTAACAGTTTTGAAGTGGACACTGCCTTAATAAGATCAGGCTGACAAAGTAAATACATCAGAACTATCAAAATGTTGCCCATGAATAAACTATACATTCCATAAATAATAATAATAATAATAATAATAGTATTTATTTGATAAAAAAGCCTCAGCTTTATACAAATAGATTGGTAACATTCTAGGTTTGTAGAATAATTGTATTTTATATTACATAACAAAAGCTAATGTTTATATATTCAGTATGAATGCTCTGAGTTTCAAAGCAGCTTGGGTGTACCGGAAGACATCGTATATGTTGTCCTTGGATGGGCTTCCCAGCAGTACCTTGATAGCTTCTTCTTCGGAATTGGTTTGATGGATATATTTTTTAATGTACTGCTCTCGGAGGGGGTTATAGATGGGACAACAAAACAGAAAATGGATCAAGTTATTTTCTTGTAGTAGGTTGCAGATGTCACAAATTGCTTCATTATTAAATTTGTGTGAAAAACCATCTTGATACAGGGATATATTATTTGGGTTGGATGTTCGAAGCTGGCCAATTAGCTTTAGGATGTTGTGTGGGATATTTAATAGAAAATAATTGTAACTAGAATTGTAGAATCGAAATAGAGGATTGTAGGATGAGTTAAGGATTCTCTGTGTATCTTCATCATATAACGCTTCTCTGTATGCAAGTACTATGTTTTTCTTCTCTTCTTTTACTGTTATACAGCTCTGTTTTTCATATAGCCAGTGAAAATTTGTTTTATGTAAAATATTTTCAAGATTTCGTACCCAATTATACTTAATTTGTTTCTCATGTGTAATTGATGCATTATCTGTTTGATTTAATTTTAATAGTTGATCATAGCATACATTCCATAAATAAAGTCTACTTTCGCTTTATTTATATTTTTATATTGCAAGTATTTTGTACCTAATTATATTATAAATCAGATTATGGTACTTAAACGGAAATAATAGTTTAATAACTAAATCAGAAGATTCCAAATTGGGTTCAAAATTATAAACTTCTTGAAGGATGACAGTTTTAAAGAATTCAGGCTATCACGAAAACTTCCAGCGGGACCACTTGTGGAAAGAATGCTTTACGTTCGAAATATTACAACTGCAGCAACTGATTGGAGTAAAACTAGGCAATACAAGTTTATGAGCAGGTAACTGGAGTTACAGTAAAACTATGTGGTTTATTTGTAAATTTAGAACGTAATGCAGGATATTTAGCTGTTTCGCCAGATGGTTTAGTTGATGAAAATAAGATAATTGAAGTGAAATGTCCCTATACAGCTCGACATTTGTCATCAAAAGAAGCTGCTGTGAAAATAAAAAACTTCTGTTCTGTTTTAGATGGTGATAAGTTAAAATTAAAGACGAATCACAATTATTATTACCAAGTACAAGGCCAGTTGTTCATAACAGGACGAAAAGAATGTGATTTTATTATTTGGACACACATACATGTTCAAGTAAATAGTTGATTGTCCTTCAAACTATTATTTTAAAGAACAATACATTGGAGGAATTCATTGAGAAGGTATATTTGATGTCTGTGTTCATTTAAACATATCTCATTTTATATGTCGTATTTAGTGGCTACATAACATTCGCCTGCAACATTGTTTTCGGAGCGCAAAATATATGACTATTTGCTGCAATAGTTGCATTCAACAAATGCGTTGATGAATTTAAAGCCGCCGTATTCTGGAACATATACCACTTGCAATAGTGGCATAAGCTCAAGCTGTAACGGTGTGCTGATTCCTACCAATGAAGCTGATTAGGCAACCTGGCACATCTTTACCCAGTGAGAAGAATAATATACAATTATATTGTTTTTATTCTGTTAATGAAAATATGTCTTATGTATAAATGTTATTTAGCTTATAATTATAATTTTGCTTTTACTGTTTAGGTATCCATAGAATAATGTATTTTTTTTGTCTGACTTATCCTATATCATTGTATATGATCGATGGAAATAAATTTATTATGATTATGTATAACTGAAATAAAATTGTAAGTAAAATTTTTTATTTTTATATTATATCAAATAAAATACTATATTTTATTAAATTTTAGATTTTATTGTGTTGACATGTGGTTTAAAATCATTTTCTTGAAGATCTTCAAGTTTGTTTAGCTTTTAAACGCGCGCCAATACCCCTTCCACTATTCTATAAAGAATATTCCTGATTTTCTGTGATAGGTCAGATCCACATTTTTGTTATGCCTTGTGCACACGGGGAAACTTTTTAAAATGCTTCCTGAAATTTGTTTCCAAAGAAGAAGAAGTATTTGGGAAACTTGTAATATCAGCCTACGCCTGTTCACACGGCAAATGTAAAAGTTTCTTCAAAACTAGTAATTTTTTTCTTAAAAGTCCCTAGATACTTGGGGAATGATTTATATTATTATAATAACACAGGTAACAGCTGCAGCTAATAATAAAAATTCTTCTTCAGACATTTTTCCTCTGAAATTATAAAACAATGGTTGTATTTAAATATTTATGTTTTTATTATGTATGTATTTTACCTCACTAGAAAAATATATTAACAAAAAGTACACTAAATGCACGTATAAACTGCTAAACAAATCTAATCAACGCTAAAATTTAGTTCGTAATAAAGTGTTCTATAATTCTAACCTCACAACACACGATACAAATGTCAAAATAAATGAGAAGTTAGATGCATGTCAAAAAGTTTCCTCAAAACCTCTCGAGTTTTATCGGCGCCGTTAACTTTTGGGAAACATTTCGTACTTCTTCTTCTTTGGAAACAAATTTCAGGAAGCATTTTAAAAAGTTTCCCCGTGTGCACAAGGCATTAGGACCACAAGAAACCCCACTTACGCGATAACAAATTGTTGGTTAACGAACTTCAGGCCGAATGTTTCACCTTAACGAACTTCAGCCCGTATGTTTCACCTTAAGTTTTACGTTTTATACTTAGGAATAGACCAATAGGACGAAGCGTAGAATGATGTAGTGATATATACTTGTCTCTTTCTGTTATCCCTCGCATTGATGATAACCTAAGTTTGTTTTTATTCGAGTGTCAAAATGAATGAAAATAAAAACAAGATTTTAATACCTACTTTCCTATTATGATAGTATTTACCTTGCTCTTCCAAAAATACGAAAGTAAACAAACAACATATGACAGTACGTGTAACTTCAGACACATCTGACAGTTACATTTACTGTATTACCGATCTCGTGAGTATAGCCGAACTTCTAAAATTTATGATAGATGTCACTACTAACTATAATCGACAAAAAGCAAAACTATTTGTGAATGGCACCTAAAAACACGCTAAAACGTAAAGACTTAAGAATCCTTAAAATAAGAGGATGGAAAAATAGTGTTTTTCTCCAGGTTTACCAGAGTCCGTCTCGTGTCACCTCTCTTTTCTGGTACTTCTTTAAAAGCACAAAATATTACTGCTGCCATGCCCAAGCGAGCAATCCTAGGCGCCCCAGTCGTAACGTTTGTGTTTTCGTCTAGGTCTACCAGCGTCCGTCCCGTGTCACCTCTCTTTTCTGGTACTTGTTTTAAGGCACAAAATATTACTTCTGCCACGCCCACATATGAAGAACCAATTATATATATTTTACATAATATTTCTATCTTTATATTGTTGTCTTTCCATTGTTGTAATCTAATTTATTGTTTCAATCATTGTTATTTTATTAATAAACAATCAAGTATAATCAACTACATACATATATAATACAAAAATAACCATTTCAAGGTACCTATTTCTAAAAATTTTTTACTCAATAATATCATCTGTCATCAGTGGGCTGCTAATAATCTACATAATATTCAATATCTTCTAAACTAAAAAAGATATAAAAAAATTCTTCAAATATAAATTGTTCCTTATTAAATTCTCTACATTTTTTAGTTGAACAAAATTTTACTATCTAAATTGGTTTTAGAGCTATTTGTTATTTAAAACTTTTTTTTGCTATAACTTCTAAACCGTTAACAATTTGACGCATTAAACACACCCTAGGGCGATGCGGCATCCAATTTTCTACAACTTTTATTTCAACTATTTTTCCATAATTCATTTGGTATAGAAGTTATTTACAATTAAAATTTTACACTTTTTTATTATTTTTTATATTTAAAAAATTCAGTATATATTAATTGAAGTCCGAAAAATACACTCGGTTAACCACACTTCAATATTTTTTTTAGTTTCAAAGATATTTTCAATTCAAAATTTCATTTTGTTATAATTTCTAAACCGTAAACATTTTGTACCCCCATGTATACCCTGGCGCGATGCACTATCACATTCTCTATAACTCTTATTTGAACAATTTTTTGAGCGATTTAAATTTCGCGCCGAGCGCGAAATTCATATTTTGGTCACAGACGTTTATGGAAGAAAAAGATGCAGTGAGCCAGTGCTAGTAAATATCCTCAGACTAACCATACCTTAGACAAAGTCTGTCGTATTCAAGTCAATGCAGTGTTATGAAGTAGAGAGAGTTAAAGTAAGTTGTGGGTGAGACGGGTGCGCGGCAAGGAGCGAGTATCCTTTGATGTTATGCGAGTTGCAAACATTTGTATAGTTATTCTTATATTCAATTACTTGCTGTTTATACATCAAAGTAAAGGTTAGTTTTTGACATATTAAGTGTTTTGTATACGTACTTTTGTGTTTAAATAAATAAAATGCTCGTGTCTAATAACTGTCATCAACAAAAATGCAACCCGCATAACACCAAGGGATACTAGCTCTTTGCCGCGCACCCCTCTCACCCACAACTTACTTTAACTCTTTTTACTTCACAACAAACGCCGTTGTTCTCTGTCTAAGGTATGGTTAGTCTGAGTAAATATCACAGAAATAGAGTAGTGGGAGAAGACGCTTGAAACTGCGCTAACCTTGAAATTGAAGACCATCCTTTTTAAGGTTGGTTGAGGCGGGAAATTTAAAAATTCAGCACGGCTAAGCCTCATGAGCCGTGAAAAATATTCTAACTAAATAACAAATAACTTTTCTAAAGTTATTACGTAATATTTTATTAATAAATACGTAAAATGGCAAATTTTACTTAATATATCCATGGCAATGTTAGAAAATATGTCACTTTAAAGGTGGTTGTTCGTATCTCTGAAGTTAGAGGTTGTAGAATAAAAAGCTGTAGATAATGAAATAATAAATAACTTTTATGCAATAAAATATCAACATTATTTTATTTATAAATATTATTTATTTATAAAAACTATTATTTGCAAAAATAATTATACTTTCTTTTGGTTATAAATATTTTGTTGTACATTTATTTTATCAATTTTTGATAGCGCTTAAAGCACTGGTTGGCAGTTTGAAATTACTAGGTTCCACTAGTTTGAAAAGTAATGACATTATGAAATAAATGTGTCAAACAAAAATAGTATATTTTAATATATTTTATAAAATAAAAATCTTACAATTATAAATGATTTTAATTAATAACCTTAATATTATAGATATATTTTATTATGGAATAAGACACGTATAAACAGGAATATCTTTTGGTTTAAACCTTCTACTATTAAAACACCCTGTCACTAAACACGACATTTTTCAACGTACAGAATAAAGTTTACACTACCTAATGTTTCTAGAGATGTTCACTTTTAGCATGACAACCTTAAAAATGACGGAACGTATAACGTTCCTTGAAAATTGGATACGCACTCGTCCACTTCTTCCACTACTCTATTTCTCTAGTAAATATGCAGTAATATATTTTGACGTTTACAAACATAACCTTAAATTGCAGTATATCTAATCCGTACACAACTAATACAAAGAACCGAACAAAATAAAATGATCCGGAGATTCAATTATCTTTGGATGTGTTTATAATAAAGAAGAATCATTCACTGTAATATTCCAATCTAGACGATTTTGAAGAAATTATCTTGAAGTAAGTGAAATATTTTTAAATAACGTAGAACAATGTGCAAGCAATCAACAAACAAACTATAGCAACGCCGTAAAATATCGTTCTCGTGTAATATCATTAAAAAAAAATAGATTTTGATAATATTTTAGTGATTTACTAAATCGCACAGTTGTAGGAAAAATGTTGTTTATAACACGTGTCGAAAAAGGTTACGTGCTCGTGCAGATTTCGGCACTCGGCAAGCCTCGTGCGTTAAATTCTGCACTTGCACGTAACGAGCCTTTTTCGGCACTTGTTCTAAAAATAACTATTACGTTTTGTTTTTTAAGATGTATGAAAACAATTCACCTTAACATCTAACAGAAACGGCACATCAATCTATATGTTTATACCTTCACTGGAACAAAAAAACACGTGTTTCATATTTTGCAAAAACCTATCTAAGCACACCAACCACAAACCCCAACTCTCAGCCCCAGGGGGTGGGGCGGGGGGCAACTTTGAAACCTTAAATGGGAACCCCCATTTTTTTATTGCAATTTTATTTTTGCGTTTAGAGTGCCATCTATTCCGAATTGGAAAAAAGTTTCAGATAAAATTAACTTATTTTTTTTCGCAGAATACGAATCTGTAATAAAAAATGGGGTTCCCATTTAAGGTTTCAACGTTGCCCCCATCCCACCCCCTGGGGGTGGGGGTTGGGGTTTGTGGTTGGTGTGCTTAGATAGGTTTTTGCAAAATATGAAACACGTGTTTTTTGGTTTCTTGATTCGATGAGTATTTCTCGAGATATTTCACCGTCCCGGAACTTTTTTAACACGCTGTATATTATAATAAAATCTAATATCTTGTCGATTCATTTGGTTAATAATAGTAATCAGCACCATTTATTACATTTTTTCTGTACTAATTGACAGTGCGAATGGTAACGCAAAGGAATATTATATGGGACACAATTTATACACTATGGATTTTGTGGAGGGAGGTGTTGTCGACAATTTGGCTTTTAGACGGCACGGACCTGTGGACGTTGTGGTATTTAGACAGTACGGTTTTATACGGCGTGGCTTTTACTCCTTTTACCATACAAACATGCACAATAAATGAAACAGTCCCACCACGAGAAACTATTTTTTTACCGCTAGTTGGCGTATTCGAACGCTGGAGTTGTCAATACTTTGCATTAAAGTGTTCTACATTACCGACAAAATTCTTTAGTTCACTAGGGCAACACGAGAGTAACTTGGTAGCAAAATGTTGTTGTGTCTATTTTGTGTCAAAAACAGACGCATGGTAACGTAAACATTGTAATTGCATTTATTTTAGGTGAAAAAAAAATATTTTGAAGTATTTGTATATTTATTTTGCTCTATCATTACAAATTATTTATTTATATCATAATTCGGCAGGATTATTTACATCCAGGCGCAACCGGAATTCTGGCTCAGCGGCCGGATTTTCTTGCCAACACTAAATCAGAAAATTAATTTTTTATACCTATGTGAATTTTTTCATGCCGAACCAAACTACCTTTTTGCGTAAACTGTTTTTTACATATTGAACATTCGTAGTTTTTTATACCCGTGTGAATTTTTTCATGCTGAACCAAAATACATTTTCGCGTAAACTTTTTTTTACATATCAAACATTCGTAATTTTTTAAACCTGTGTGAATTTTTTCATGCAGAACCAAATCATATTTTCGCATAAACATTTTTTTACATATTGAACATTTGTAGTTTTTTATACCTGTATGAATTTTTTCATGCTGAACCAAATGAAATTTTTGAATAAACTTTTTTCCACATATTGTACATTTATAATCTCTAATGCCTAAATGATCTTTTAAATGAAACCTCAATAACATTTCACGTGAATATTCTCTACTACAAATACCGCATTGAAATTTTTTAATTTTCCTTATCTTATTTTGTTCTGCAGGTTTGGTTAATTTAAAATCTTCAATTTCCGAAACAGAAATATCAGATTCACACTTTATCATGTTTCTAACATATTCATGATAAAATTCAATATCAGCGTTGTCTTCAGATAAAAGAAATTCTTCTTTTATTCCGATGTTATTTTCTGTCTCACATAATAAATGTGATTCTTTAATATCTAATCCATCAACACACTGTGCTTCATTTTTGTCAACTTCTTCTTTAATATAAATTCCATTATCTTCATTTTCTCCAGTTAGCAGCTCCTCATCACGTGCTACAGTTGACATTGTCTGGTAGATATTTACTGTCTGTGGTTTATTCTGATATTTTATATCAGTAAGTTTTACTGATAAATATTGGTACGATTCACCAGCAGATGTTAAAGTTTGGAAATAATTCTTCAAATATGTGTCGTTTTGTAAACAAATTTGTTTGAATTTGTAAAACCATTCTAATTTGTTCATACAATAGCTGCAAACATATTTCGGGATTGCCGAATGAGAGTCAATCTAGAAATTAAAACAGTTTGCATAAATTTGTAGAAAAATAATAAGGTTATGTGTACTTACAATTTCAGGTAAACAATATTTTAGTTTCTTTTGAATTAATAGTTCTTCAGTCTTTTCGCGTAATACAGGTTCATTTTTACTGAGGCACAGAATACATAACTTAGATAAGAAAAACATTTTATAACAAATAAATCTAAAATCAAGAAGTGCACTGTTCCACTATTGCCAATTGTAAAATAAAAAATATATATTTTTCTCATTGTTCCCAACTATACGCTAAGCTTTGGTAGAATATAGGTCGACAAATAAAAGTAAAACCGTAATTGGAATGCGATTGACTCCACCCATTCAGATATATAACAAATAGCGTGGCTCTACCTTGGAGCAAAAGTGACATATATAGTCCCAATGAAAAAACTTTGCTACCGCGCCATATACTATGCATTTATGCAAATCTATTAATTATATTTATATTTATTATTAATCTATTATAATTATTATTCTTTAAAAAATATATATATATACCATTACACTTTCTACCCATTACTGGGTGTGGCACTCTGCCAAAGCTGACCTCGGTAAGTAATATTTTGCGCGTGAAGTGCGGTTACCAGTGGTCAAATCACGGTCCCCAAAGATGTTAGTGGTGAAGGAGCCACAGGGGTAGTTTTTTGAAATTATGAAAATTGTTTGTCGCCTGTGGGAATTGAACCAGGGTTCTCAGGATCCACAGGCCGACTTCATACCACTGTGCTAGCCACCCCATTATTCTTTTAATATGCTAATATATGAATGGAAAGAGTTTCATACCATCTTATTACTTAATAAATTCAAATAAAGCACCATTTTTGTAAATACAACTTTTAAGGTGGTACTATCATGGAAGCCTTTAACCCGGATTATAATGAAATGTAAATATGTTATTTTTCATATGTTTCAACACTAGTATGCAATTTTTTTTAAAAAGTTTACCGTTGTTGAGCTGATTAATGTAAAGTTAAACTCGACCAAAGTCGATCAAAAATGCATTGGCGTTATAGGAACTGTACCTCGCGAGGCAGCTTACTGCATAATAAAATCATATATTGTAGTTATTTTTTAACAAAAAACTAACACACAGTACAACATGTAAAGATAAAGGTATGAGAATTAAGAAATCCATGCCTTACCGGATTAGTTTCAAAGAAATTGGCGATGAAAGTTGGATATTCTATGATAATCAATAGAACTGTTAGAAATTCTTGGCAACGTTGCACAGCACAGGTAGACACTAGACAGAGATGGCCGCACGAATAACAAAGCAAGAACTATGAATGTTATTATTTCGATCAGTAAAATATATTAATTTTAATACAAAAAAAATATTACAGCATTTTATATTTATTTATTTGTTGTTACAGTTGATAATAATTGCTTTGGTGCATTTTCTCATTTTTCTTATGAACTGTCAAGAGGATGTATCGATAATACAGTTACGTTTCGTACCGACTGGCCGCTTGTGGTTCTAATCTTGTTGTCATAGCTTCTGCTGTGTAAAATCTTACACTGCTATTGGTTGGCATGAAACATTCACTTCCAAAATTTTTGGTATGTTACTGAATTTCTTAAAGTAGTTAAATAGTTTTATTTAATATATTCAATGTTATTATTAATTATACGATATTTGCAGCGAAATATTAATTCTGTTAATAACCTATACCATACAAAAATGTAATAATTATTTTTGTAAAATTTTTAGGTCACGTATACTTTTGTATGAGACTGTCATGATAGAACCACCTTAAGGTGAACCATACGGGCTGAAGATAACAACAGAACAGTGGTGAAATGACGATCTGCCTCGATCTATTTGAAATAAAATATCTTTTTTATTATATATGAAACATATTATTTATTGTACATATTCTTGTAGTCTAAGGTTCAAAGTTTTATAATAATATTACTAATTTGACATATCTTTCATATAATAAAAGAAAATAAATTATATATCACACCAAATTTAATTTGAATTTATTCAAAAATGGGCCTTACGATATCAATATAAAAAATACAGTAAATTATAAATACGACAGACTAAGCCTGATGAAATTTTCAGCCAAATTAAACACGACAATTTTTAGCAAAAAAATAAAATAGACCAAAATACCATGAAAAACGGAGTTTTTCTTTTTTTTCTCAAAAGTTTTGTGTTTAATTTGGCTGATTTTTTTTTGTGTTATATCTTAATTTTAAATATACAAATTTTTTTTATTGAAAACGTAGAGCCCAATTTTGAGAAAATCTGACTCAAAATTGTGAATTTGCAACATTTCGATAGTTCTGATGTATTTACTTTGTCAGCCTAATCTTATTAAGGCAGTATCCGCTTCAAAACTGTTAAATAAAACTTTAATATTAATAAATAAACACTTATAAATACAATTCTACTTACCTTACATACATTTGACGTTTGAGGTTAAAACTATATCCAAAAACTTTATTATTACTTTATTATTTTGTAAAACTTGATTATTTTGCAAACAACATATAATATATTCACTATTATTATCATTAATATTCAATCTTAAAACATTTTTACATATCTGGTAGCCAAATTTAATTTAGACTGAAAGTTCGATACTTGAGTGTACATCATACGTCATCAAAAATCCGAATCACACAACGAAAACTCATTATTCAAGAACACCAACAATAAATCTATGCAAATTTGAATTTCAACAATTAATTTCTTACGAATGTCATTATATAGATAAATATAAAGCAGTGTATTACTTTCTTATAACATTGTAGTTCATGAATAAATACAATTTAAGAGCAAATAAATCATGAGAATATATGAAAAAAATTATTTAAATGAAGCAGCCAAATTCACAATTTTGAGTCAGATTTTCTCAAAATTGGGCTCTACGTTTTCAATAAAAAAAATATGTATATTTAAAATTAAGATAGTCTATAACACAAAAAAAAATCAGCCAAATTAAACACAACACTTTTGAGAAAAAAAAGAAAAACTCTGTTTTTCATGGTATTTTGGCCTATTTTATTTTTTTGTTAAAAATTGTCGTGTTTAATTTGGCTGAAAATTTCATCAGGCTTAGTCTGTCGTATTTATAATTTACTGTATTTTTTATATTGATATCGTAGAGCCCATTTTTGAATAAATTCAAATTAAATTTGGTGTGATATATAATTTATTTTCTTTTATTATATGAAAGATATGTCAAATTAGTAATATTATTATAAAACTTTGAACCTTAGGCTACAAGAATATGTACAATAAATAATATGTTTCATATATAATAAAATAGATATTTTATTTCAAATAGATCGAGGCAGATCGTCATTTCATCACTGTTCTGTTCTTCAGCCCGTATGGTTCACCTTCATTTTATTTTTTTTAAATCTTGTTTTTATCAAAATTAGATAAAATCTTGTATGATTCAACGGTTATAGGACATGATTTAATGCGGCCGTCAGATGTCGTTGTCGTCGCGCACCCAGCCAATACGCAACAGTTTGTATTAGATTTTTTTAAATTAAGTTTTCCATCGTATTTTTTCTATACTCTTACCATGCAAACATATAGAATAAATGAAACAGTCCCACCACTGGTAGTTATTTTTTTTACCGCCAGTTGGCGTATCAGAGGGCTGGAGTTGTCAATAGTTTTCAAACGCGCGTCAATACTCTTTTCACTATTCTATACAGATCTACATTTTTGTCAGGACCGTAAGAAACCCTCCATACACGATAACAAATTGTTGGCTAATGGACTTCAGCCCGTATGTTTCACCTTGCACAAGATCCATCAACATGGATTTTGGGCAGAGCCTGTTCCGTTTATATATATATATATATATATATATATATATATATATATATATATATATATATATATATATATATATATATATAAACGAAATATTCGCGAAAAAACTCAACTATAGGTGGCACTGTCGTCGCGCACTCTAATTGGGAAAACAAACCAGATACCGCCATTGCTTTGTATGTATTCAACGTGTTGTTTGATGTTTTAGTTTCGTTTTTATTATAAAGTTTGGACTTTTTATTCGTTTTGAGTATGGAAATATCATTGCCCCATTATGTTTATTGTATCGTGCAAGTAATTTTGAGCGGTTGTAAATAAAATTTTAAACATAACAGCTAAAACTCTGAAAGATAAAGCAGTTTTTAACTTTACGAAAACTAATAATGTTCTTTCTTTTATATTTTTATTGTGCAACTTCCATGTTGAAGATGCTATTTGCATGCAGTGTTCTATTTTCACAAATGTTTAATATTTATTCGCGTATATGCATACATGTTTTTATCTGATTGGAATAAACAGTGAATTAAAGTCTCTTTCATATCACATATCCCTAAATTAATTTGACATTATCACATCTGATGGCGGATATTTTGTCAGGCACTGACTCCAGTGATATTTAGGAACATGATGGCTGTGAGGAAATATCTGTTTCTACAATGGAGGAAAGCTCCATTCTTTGTGCCGTGCTTGTTTCTGTCACTAAATCCGCTTTTAAGATTGATACTGTTCTGCAAATATATGAAAATTACTAACATCGAACAATTTTCTAACTCTATATTCGGTATTTACTTGTTAATATTCCGCTTTATTGTTCTATCATCTCTGCTTGAACTTTTCTTTTGATTCGGAAAACTACTTACTGGTAATATTTTGGTTGGAACAGCATCAGGTTTTAATTTTTTTCTTCATCAGCTTTGAACGATATCCTTTTAAAAATATATGTAATAATAATAACAATAACAAACAATTAATTACACATGTTCACAATTACATACCCGGTGATACAAAATCTGTAGGACTGAAATGTTCAGAACATACATTCATGTACTTACTTACTGGTTTTCCTATTTTTAATGCATGAACCCATGCATGTCGGATTTTTAAGTCTTTGGGAAAATAATGCAAAGATATTTTTTCGCCAATATAATTGTTACATTGAGGAACTGAGCAAAATCTCTTAGATTTGCTCATTTTTCTGTTCAAATCTCCTATCTCTTGCAATGTAAACAACGCTTTGTTTTCCCAATTAGGGACCTTTCAAATTTTGCCACCAGATGTCAGCCACTATGTATTTTTTCGCCAATAGATGGTGGATTATTTATTACTTATTTGGTGATTTCTGGGGATTTTTGGTTCAGAAATTTGGGACTTTTCTTCTCACACAGGTGGCAACACGTTTCAAAATTCAAACTGCCGTTATAAACTTTGTGGTTTGTTGTGTTCTGTGGTGGTTCGTTACGGCGTTCGTCAGTTTACTTGTTGCAGAAGCTGTGTCCTTCGTTTTATTTGAATTTGTAAGTGGAAAAATACATTTTTTTGTGGTGTTTCATCTTAATATCATCATAAAATTGTAAGTTTCACTATACATTGAATTTTTTTCACATTTTTATAATGGATTCCCCGTGCAGTATTTGTAAAAAAGTATTTTGTCGACCAAATGTAGCTAAAATACATGGAAGTAAGTAAATAATTTATCACCTGTTGTAGATGAAACATGCTTGTACACTTATAACATCAAATGTTTTGTACGAAAATGTTGACGTGATTTTTATCATATGAAATCGTTAATTTCTCACTTGCAGATAGATCATACTTGTGATATTGAAATCTGGATAACAGATAAAATTACGATAACATTTTTTTATTCTTACAAGCAAACGCGTATTAAAAGTTATGGAAATTACGTACATCATATCTGCCAGTTTGGCGATTGCTTAAAAAAACTTAAAAACAAAACTAATCGTGTCACTATAAAAGGGTCTGTAAAGCGAGGAATTCGATGTCCAGCTCGTATTTTGCTAAATTTGTTACAAACAGTATTGAAGTAACTTATATTCATACTCATTCCATGAATTAAATTTCGAGAATACAAAATTTCATAGAATTGCAGAGTCAACCAAATTGGACATTCAATCACTATTACAAATGGACCTACCGGCCAGAAAAATTCATACATTAATTACACAAGAAACACTGAATGGGGACGGTCGCGATACACTTGAGTATAGCAAGGAATTATTGTATCCTAAAAGGAATATCTCAGCATTGAATCAAAGGATGTTAAATCCTATGTTTGTAGTGACGACGCAAATTCAATATTTACTTTCTTATACGCAGTATAAGGAAGTATTGGAATCGTGAAAAAAACGAAAGGACATCCTGTATATGCCTCATCAGTAAAGTTAGACATAAAATAGTCAACATTACTAAAAAATTATACGTAAACAAATTTGATATTTCATATGTTTCAAACAGATAAATGCTGAATTACTGAAAATCTAAATTACATGTTTAATAATATTATATATTCTAAATATTAAATATGCTGTGTATAAGAAAGTCGTGTGGTAACCACACCAGATTTTTTTATTAATAGAAAAATTTAATCCGGTATTAATATATAAACCCTGTAATGAAAACATTCAAATTCGCCCCCATCAACGCGGATATTAATAGTAACATATGTTTATTTTTTTTAGGTATTCAAGCAGTATCAAATAAATCTGATGCAGGAAGGTGTTGATGGAATTGTATGTATTGATGCAACACATAAAACGAACCAGTACGATTATCAATTAGTTAATTTCGTGGTCCCTCATAGTACTGGTCGCGGCCATCCAGTTGCGCATTTTATTACACCTTGTTTAAATACTAATACACTATATATGTTTTCGTCATTAAAATCCAGTTTTTTAAATTTGGAAATAAATGCGGTTATGACTGATAATGATCCAGCTCTGATTAAAGCGATATTAAACAATTTCGGGAATACAAATCATTTATTATGTCAATGGCATATTCAATAGTCTTGGCGCAAGAATTTGATGTCAGTAAAAAATTTAGGTACAAAGAAAGAAATGTATATTGCACAGATGGTTATATGAACGAAATAGCAATATATTCGATAAATTAATAAGCTCATTTTTTTCAATATTTAAAGAAGTAACATTTCTAGAATATTTTCAGTAATAATATACCAAGAGAGTGAGAATAAATTGAAAATAATTTAACAAATCTTTCAAAAACTTGTTGCCAGGCAATATCACGAAAGCCCGTACGGCTTGAGTGGCTATTGCCAAATGGCAACAAGTTTAAGAAAGATACTCGAGAATTATTTTCTAATTTATCCAACTCTCGAGTTATATTTAATTAGATTATTTTTTGACTTAACTGTTGAGGTCGGTTCATCCAACTTAAAAGATTTTGGGCTGGGTCCATATCGATTGATTACTTATTATTGCATTCTTGGAAGTTGTTTCCAAAATTTGTTGGTGTATTTCTGTATTTAAAATACAATTAAATCGATTTTTTTTCACACATTTTACTTGCGTTGACAGTTTTAAATAATTATTTGACAACTACCTATCATTTGTCACAAACAAAAAAGCATCTACAGATATAATCACAAGAGCTTTATTCTTACTTTAATAATGACAGGATTGGTTAAAACGCAGACACGTGACATACAATGAAGCATTTCATTGGTTTTGAGAAACGTCAAAAAATAATCAAACAAATTACATGTATCGTATAAAATTATGGGCTACGGCATATAGAAATTTTTGACATGGTCATTTAAATACTAATGCTCTTGTAGAAAGTTTTCATAATAAGTTAAAAACTTCATATTTTAATGGAGAATTTAATAAACGAATTGATAAATTATTATCAGTATTATTAAATATTGAAAAAGATGATTTTATTTGTACGAAACGTAAAGAATTGTACAAATTAGGTAACGCAGAATTTAAATGAAGGTAGATATAAAACAGGGCATAATATTTCGGATGGCGATGTTACAATTCTAAATAAATGTAGTTTCCAAGTTATTTCGCAAACAGATACTTCTATTACGTATACTGTCGTTCGTATAAATAAAATATGCCATTTTGACCTTTGTTCCGATAAATGCATGAATTTGAAATGCAAAAAAATATGTTCACATTTATATACTTATAGCTGTGAAGATAGAGCTTCACTTTGTAAACATGTCCATAAAGATCATATGCTACAATCGCAGAAAAACTGTAATGGGAACATTAGTGACAGTGACAGTACCTGGAAAGTTAATTAATGAGCCAAATGAACCAGCGTCAACAAAATCAGAAGTTATTGAGCGGAAAATTGAAAATATTGAAGCAAAGTACGGAATATTGCGTGAAAACAAATAATCCTTGTGTTGATCGTGTTCTATTAGATCGTATCGATTATTTTTTGACGTTTCTCAAAACCAATGAAATGCTTCATTGTATATCACTTGTCTGCGTTTTAACCAATCCTGTCATTATTATACTGAGAATAAAGCTCTAGTGATTATTCCTGAGAATAATCTCAGTAGGTGCTTTTGTTTGTGATAAATGATAAGTAGTTGTCAAATAATTATTTAAACCTGACAACGCGTCAAGTAAAATGTGTGAATAAAATCGATTTAGTTCCATTTCAGATACAGAAATATACAAACAAATTTTGGAAACAACTTGCAAGAATTCATTAAGTATTCAATCGATATGGACCCAATTCAAAATCTTTTAAGTTGGATGAATCGACCTCAAATATAAGTCAAAAAATAATCTAATTAAATATAATTCGAGAGTTGGATAAATTAGAAAATAATTCTCCAGTATCTTTCTCAAATGTGGTGCCATTTGGCAATAGCCACTCAAGTCCTACGGGCTTTCGTGACTATTGCCTGACAACAAGTTTTCGAAAGATCTGTCAAATTATTTTCAATTTATTCTCACTTATTACTGAAAATACATTACAATCTTTAGTTTCTCAGTGTCGTGCGATTGCAACTCCTCCATTGGAATGTTCAGCTATGGAACCCACGGAAAAATCGACACCAAACTAAAAATTAGATAAACAAGTCGATCCCATGCACAAGTATAAAAATAAACGTAACATTAATTCTGCGTTTAGCAAAATATTTGGTGATGATGAAATAAAGAAATTTAAACATGTTAAATTATGCTTCATTTAAATTACTAATTTTTAAGTTGAATAATAACAGAATTCATTTAAGAAGCACAGATTTTTTTAACTTTAATAGAATCAATTTCACAAACAGTTATTTTGTAAATAAAATCTAGTTTCGCTTCTTTTAATGTAGGTTGGCTGACGAACTTCATTATAGATGCGTTCTTCTTTCGACTTGGCGAACAATATGACTTATCTTTTAATCGGTGACACTATATTTTCGCAAAAAATGTGTATATGCGATATACCAAATAATCCCTGGAAAGATATAAATATTACAACAAAAACTAAGTTTGTAATGCTCCTTAATATAAGCGGTAATCATTGGACCTTGCTGACGGTTAACTTAGAAAACGGATTTGTAAATTATTTCGATCCATTAAATAGTACAGTACAAAATCATGAATTAGTAGAAACAAATAAAATATTGCGCGTTATTCAACTGTATGTACATAGTATTATCTAAAACAAGAGCCTTATGTTAAACAACGGGACAGTTATAAATGCGGCGTTTATGTATGTTGGTACGCGGAAAACTTTGCAAAAAATTAAAATTCCAATAGACCTTTTGAGCCAACACCATATAGAAAATATATTTACGAAATAATTATAAAACATTGTATGCGACGTGATAATTATAAAGACATCAAATGTAATATTTGTAACGGCGACAAAAATAATGAAATGAATGCGGTACATTGTAGGGCATGTAACCAATTTTACCATAATAAACGCTTTAATATTAAATCAGATACTTTTGAATGCGTTTAATAATAATTTATTAGTTCTGGCACCTTTTGTTTCAAAGCGAGCGCGGTTCTTGAAACCGAAATCACTTGCTGAGATTCATGAGGCACCGAACTTGCGGTAAAATATTGTGGTGTTTTAGTTATTGCGTTTACTTATTATTTAAATAATTAATTAGTGGCACCTAAGAAAAAATATTTTGTAAGAGCATTATTATGGTAATAATTAGTATTCGCTATTTATAAACATAATTTCAATGTATGGTGTGCTTTTTCATTTTCATTATTCAAAATAACTTTTCTTCGTTCCCTGTGCATGCGTTGTTCTGATTTCACTATAAGCATAATCTTTTAACATAAGTATCTATTTATTGGACTCATTAACATTATTTGTATATATTCATTTTGCATACTGTATAATTTAATTAATAGTCAGTCCATCACATAATGTATTTACTTCTTTATTTATTATTTATCTTCTACCTTTATTAACATTTTCTATATATTTATTTCTTACTCATATTATCTTATATTCGCACTCATCTACTAACTGCATGCTGCATGACTTACTCAGTGATCAGTGCCTTGACGCGGCGAGTAAGCTTACTTGATTATATAGTATTCTAATGTTTACTAACTATTCGTGTATAATTTTAAATATAGAAACAAAGAATATCATATAGATTTTAAAATTGCAGAACTACTTAATTCTGTATAATAATGTAATAATAAAAGCAACAAATTCATAATGATTTTTTATAAAACTTTTGTTTTAATTCTTATACACATTTGAAATTAATTAGCAGACATTTTTGGAATTACTATATCATCAAAACTAAATCTGATCAATAAAGGATACAAATCGGTTAAATTAACAAAGTAATACCATTGAAAAAGATGATGTTAGTCATTTTAATTTTTCCTGAAATATGCATTACTTTGGTCATTAACCAAATTTGTATTTCATACAATTCCTCGAGATGCCAATTAATTTAAATACAAATACAGTCTAAAGATTTATATAATGTTTCAGATTTCCTATCTATTATTATGGAAAAATCTGTAAGTAATACTTATTAATAATATATATTATTATTATTATTAATTTCATTACAGACATTTCTGGGATATCAAAATGTTGGTGCCAGCAACATGATACGATTTTCCAGTATCGTGTTGAAGGCGCGGCCAATCAAAAAAGCCTCATTAAACAACGGTTGTGCGACTGTCGATTTTTGTGTCTCGGGGCGTGCATGAAAGGCTGAAAAAAATAAACACAAATTATCCCAAAACAAAATTATTTGCATTGGGACAAATGATGTATTGCGCGTAAGTCTTATATTCGAATTCAGGTTCTTAGTTTTAATATGTTAACTATATACCTATTCTTATTTTAGATGAAACCTTTAAAAAAGGGTTTAAGGTGGGACTGCGCACCATAATGAAAATTTTACGTGGACACAACATCGTGTGGCTTACGATTCAACCAATACCAAAATTTTCTGGAAGTGAGCCGCATTGCCGTCGAATTCGGTAATTTAATGACGCTATTTCGAAGCGTGGTATGTAAAATATAAAGTATATATTTTCTTTTACTGATCAAGATTAATTTAAAATTTACAGAAAAATTTCAGAACACGAAAGTTCTGGTTTTATTTGGTTTCTGTCATAGCGAGGGCTACATTCGCCAAGAATTATTTTCAAAGTAAGTTATAGCTAGTAATACATCGAAAATGTCCATTTCTAATAATTTTGTTTCAGATATTATAAAAGGCCACGAAACTTGGCATACCTTCCACCAAAAATTGATGGGATACACTTTAATCGCACGGGGTTGAACAAAATATGTATCTGGTTAAAGAAAGTAAACCAGTGAATTCAATCCTGGCGCACTGTTTTATTTTCTTTATTTCCTTCCTTTTCTCTTCTATTTTATCATTCCGTCCATGTAATATTCTGAAACTCTTTGTAAAAAATCGGCTCTTTTCAGAGCCACCAATACCGAAAGGAAAGGAATTTTTATTCTATCTCAAACTTGTTAATTGTTAGTAAGAAATTAATTGTTATTTCTATCCATGATTAAACTTCGAATAAATAATATTGCATCTAAATTGTAGGCTAAAATATTTTTTACATAATAATAGAAACGCAGATAAAAATAAATGAGCACTAACTAAAATAAAAACTAATTTCTATACATTAGTGACAAATATAAATGTTCATATTGCATTTGTGCTTATCAATTCTCAAATCCGTAAGAAAATTTATATCATTAATAATTTATGTACCTACGTTATTATTATTATCACTTTATTTTAGTATTTATTTTAGAATTACTGTACTTTATACTAAGTGAATGCTAAATTGAACAATTTAAAAATAAATAACAATATTTGTATGTACCTTTCATTAATTAATAAAATTGATGTTCTTTATTATTATCAAACAATTTACATTTTTCATATTAAACAGCTACTAAAATAAATGTTTTGGAGACCGATTCTAATTCGTAGCAACCAGTTATAGCGACTGGCTTGACGTCATTTATTGTCGCTACCGATAGTGTAGCCACCTTGCGGGATAAAATGTAACTTAGGTTTGATGTCATTATTGGCGACTAGACATTTTCTAGCGACTTACTGCTAGCAACTGCTTTGAACCAGTCGCTAACTCAGTCCTATTCGTATATTTTGCAGTGCCGTGTTTTGAAAAGTTTGGTTATTTTAATAAATAATACTAAACATAGAAACATAGTTACGATTTCAATCAACAAAGTGGACTTGTTAACAATAAACAATCACAAAAAGTGGCAACAAATTTTTCAGAAATACCACTTCAACATATATAGTCTGTTCTTTGTAACCAACAGTAGAAAATAAATTCCCTAGAAATTTGTCTGAGTTTATTACCATACTTTGAAGTTTTGGCTTCGATAATATATACAATACTTAATAAGTTTCATTCATAATACGAATAATATTTCGTTTCAAAGAGATCAAGACAAATCATCGTTCTGATACTAACTTCAGCCCGTATGTTTCACCTTAAGGTGAAGCATGCGATCTGAAATTAGAATTAGAACGATGATCTGAAGCTTTTTTGCTTAAAATAATTAGGGAAGCAGGAAATTACAAAAATATGATTTTACATGTTAAATCCCTATGTTCGAGAGTCGCGTTCATAACGATATTGATATATATATATATATATATATATATATATATATATATATAATATATAAATTAACTTTTGCCATCGAATATAATATTATTCAGTTGGTATTACTCTAGAGTTTAGCAGGTATCAAACACAATAAAAATAAAAGCACGTAATGTACGAGTAATTACTAGCTTGACTTTATTAATAATTTAATATTTAACGATACAAATGATCAGCATGTATATTAGCAGCAATCTCAGATTCCCACTTGTCACCATTATTCAACAACTTCTCCTTATTGTACAACAGTTCCTCGTGTGACTCTGTCGAGAACTCAAAGTTGGGTCCCTCGACGATGGCGTCCACGGGACAAGCCTCCTGACAGAACCCACAGTAGATACACTTGGTCATGTCGATGTCGTAGCGAGTTGTTCGACGAGAACCATCTGCACGTTCTTCTGCTTCGATGGTGATTGCTTGAGCAGGACAGATCGCTTCACAGAGCTTGCAAGCGATGCAGCGTTCCTCACCGGAAGGATACCGTCGAAGAGCGTGCTCACCACGGAAACGAGGAGAGAGCGGGCCTTTCTCGAAAGGATAGTTGATTGTGGCTGGTTCTTTGAAGATCATGCCTGGAAATCATTATTTATTTACTACATATAAAAATATTTGGGTAAGTCAATATAACGTAATATAATACAAAGTGATCAAAAGTAAGTGTTTCAGTTGGCAATACAATTCTGGGGATTTTTTTTATTCCACAGTTGACACATACATACATACATATCTTCACGCTATGTCCCAACAAATGGAATAGCACGAACCCTAAAAACACTCATAAAATATTCACTCATTACATTCATCAAATAATCAGCCCTCGTCAAACATCATCCAAACACACCACCTTCACTTTAACCACATTCATAGATCACTTCATATAAACTCATTCTTTTATTACACTCGAAATCATTCATCAAACAACAAACCTTCAATCTCATCATCCCTATTCACTTATCATTCATCTTCTTTCTTCAATGTACATATCATATGTATAAATCATCTCAAATTACTCACGCTTACTCCTAACAACGAATCTAATAACGAATCTACAAAGATTAGAAAAGATGAAAGCGATAACCTGCACTTGTAAATTAAAGGAAAGTCCACACAATGCAGTAACTGAAAATTAAACAAAAAGATAAGAAAGGGAGTGTTGCCCTGCGCTTGTTTTTGAAAGTGAATTTTACAAAATTGCAGTTAAACACTCTACGTAAGAACTGAAAACGAATTAAAAGATAAGAAAGAAAGGGAGTGTCGCTCTACGCTTGGTTTTGAAAGTGAATTCCACACAATTGCAGTTAAACACTCAATGTAAGACCAGAAAACGAATAAAAAAGATAAGAAACGAAGGGAGTGTCGTCCCTGCGCTTGTTTTTGGAAGTGAATTCCACACAATTGCAGTTAAACACTACGTAAGAACTGAAAACGAATTAAAAGATTAGAAAGGAAGGGAGTGTCGCTCTACGCTTGTTTTAGAAAGTAAATTCCACACAATTGCAGTTAAACACTCAATGTAAGACCAGAAAACGAATAAAAAAGATAAGAAACGAAGGGAGTGTCGTCCCTGCGCTTGTTTTTGAAAGTGAATTTCACACAAATGCAGGTAAACACTAATAAAATTACTAAACAACAAAACTAAAATAAAAACTCCTGCGCTTTTCTGAAATCATTAGATTCATTCCGCAATTAATCTTCACCAAACGTTCCAATCCTGACACACCACTTTAGCTTCATCCACATTCATAATTCCTTTCATACAAGCACGTTTGTTCCTCGTACTCAGAAACTTTCGATCACGCAACAATCCCTCAATCATATTCATCCATTTATTGATAGGTCGCCAGGTAAAGACGGAAATACTATTTGTATGTCATTTTTATAATAAATACAAATAGTTGAGTGATAGAAATACTTTAGATTATTGCTCTGTGAATAAAGTTAAAAAATAAAACGATTTTTTATTAATTTAAATTTTCAAATGTCATTGTCAACAACAGGAAATAAATGTATGTATCAGTCTTACCAATTTCAAGTAGTTTTTTTTATAGCCAACTGAAACAGTTACTACTGGGAGTCTATTCTACAGAGTGATCAAAAGGAATTGTTATAGTTGGCGATAAAAAAAACTACTTGAAATTGGTAAGCCTGATACATAAATTCATTTCCTGTTGTTGACAGTGACATTTAAAATTTAAATTTGAGTACATTTATTATTACATTTATTTCTATAAAGTATTTCTATTACTTAAAAAGTCAAAATTTTATTAACTGTCAGACTCCTGACATAACCTATTTGTATTTATTAGAAATGTCAAATATCATTTCCGCTTTTACCTGACGTTGTGCCAACTGTGGAATAAAAAGATCTCTGGAATTGTATTGTCAACTATAACAATTCCTTTTGATCACCCTGTAATTGACATAGCCACTGTGGCAACGGTAGTCACATCGCTAAACAACAAGGATCCACCTAGCGGTATAAATAAAAAAGTCATCCATGATATCATCATTTATATAGCAAAATTATAGCGGAAGCTGCCCCCGGTTTGCGCCGTATAGAATTCTATTTCGAACAATAAAATCGCTGTCATCTGTCAAGTAAAAATTGTGATTTTTACTTGACAGATGATATTGTGATTTTTTCCTAATATACGAGGGTCGTTCAATAAGTCCTTAGAAAATCCAAGAGATGGTGCTCTTAGTATCGAAAATGATTTTTTTCCAGTAAGCAGCACTCCTAACTAGTCAACTGTTAGAGTTTTAGCTTTAACCGTCACGTAGTTTCATTGTTGTCAATTGTAGTAAAAAACTTTTGATAGTTTATAATAATGGATAAAAGTGAGTTTCGAGCGGTGATTAAACATTTGTATTTAAAAGGCTTAACGCCGAAAGAAATTAAAGCTGAGTTGGATGAAGTTCATGGCACATCTGCTCCTGTGTTTGCAACTGTTTACAATTGGGTGAATGAGTTTAAACGTGGCCGTACATCCACAAAAGATGAACATCGTTCCGGACGCCCTGTAGAAGTGTCTACCCCCGAAATGATTGACCAAATGCACGATATGGTTTTAAGTGGCCGACGAATCAAAGTGCGCGAAATAGTTGAGGCTACAGGCATATCACAAGGCACAGTCGCTTTAATTTTGCACGAAAAATTAGGTGTGAAAAAAATATCGGCAAGATGGGTGCCGCGTTTGCTCACAGTGGAGAATAAACGCAATCGTGTGGTGGACTCTGAGGCTGTTTTGGCGCTTTTCCGTCGTAATCCTGAAGATTTTCTGCGTCGATACATAACTGTGGATGAGACTTGGATACATTACTTAAAGAAATGGCTTGGCGGACGAAGGTTTACGACCAATGAGGAGGTCATCGCCCAAACGGAGGCATATTTTGAGGAGCATCCGAAATCCTACTTTTTGGACGGCTTAAAAAATTTGGAAAAACGATTAGAGAAGTGTATAGAGCTAAAAGGAGATTATGTAGAAAAATAAAAAAAAATCTACCCAAAAAAAGTGTTTTTTCTACTTTTTTCTAAGGACTTATTGAACGACCCTCGTAGCATAAAATAATCGGTGCTTTTTGTATCAGATAGTGCACAAATGCTGTAAACTACATTTCTACTGCAAAATTATTTAGAATGGAATACTAATTTGACAATTTGAAAATTACCGCCTGAATTTTATTATAGAATTCTATACGGCGCGATCCTACTACTGGATAGGTCCTGTTATGGTCGTAGCCACACTAACTGTCATTTGATGTTTCATTTTTTTCTGATATGTTTATTTATAATAATTTTATGGGATGGCTAGCTCAGTGGTATGAAGTCGGCCTGTGGATCCTGAGGTCCCTGGTTCGATTCCCACAGGCGACAAAATTTCATAATTTGAAAAAGCTATCCCTGTGGCTCCTCCACCACTAACATGTTTGGGGGGCGTGATTTGACGACTGGTAACCGCTTTTCACGCGCAAAATTACCGAGATCTGCTTCAGCAGAGTGCCACACCCAGTAATGGGTAGAAGGCGTGATGATATATTTATTTATTTATAATAATTTTCTTTAATGACAGATATAAACTAACTCAAATAAAAAATTCATTTATATCACGAAATCAAACAAATTTGACAATTTGACATGAATATTTATTTATAAAAAAAGGGTTGACAACTATATTATTATTTAATATCACCAATAACATCTTTGGGGGCCGTGATTTGACGGCTGGTAACCGCACTTCACGCGCATAAATATATCACTTATCAAGATCTGTTTCGGCAGAGTGCCACACCCAGTAATGGGTAACAGGCGTGATGATATATTTATTTATTTTATTTATATTAGGAATATAATTTCCTAATTTGTTACTAACAGGCCTATTCTGTAAAATATTTTTATAACAGATCGTTATTATAACGATTTTCGTTATATTTGATGTCGTTATCACATTGTAACGATATTCGTTATTTTTCTATTCTGTAACATCGTTCGTTATTAGATAATCGTTATAATTTTTTCTAACGAATTCGTTATTATTTTTGACACACAAATTTATGTTGGCAATTATATCTATTATAATTTGATAACATCATGTGTATTATTCAAATGACAGCAGTGTTTATTTGTTATCATAGCAACCATAGGAAATGAGAATCTGTCAAAATTAATAAAACCGGCAGCTAATAAATATAAAAGTTGCAGTACGTAATATTATAAATAGTTCAAACATTTTTGTGGAACTTTGACAAGTGTAGGAATTTTTTTCCCTATTTTTCTTATTTATTAAGACTCCGTTCCACATCGCAATTGACATTTTGTCTTTGTATTATTATATGTAGTACCTAATATATTAAAAAAATGGAGAAAAACCATAGCACGGGAAAAACTACAAGGGAGCAATATAAATCCTATGTAGATTTTTTCGAAACTGATGAAGTCTTGAGAACTAATAAAAATACTCCAGAAAATCCAAAACAAGTAGATAAAGCTTTTGAATTATTGGCCGCAGATTTAAATTCACTTGGAGGACCAGAAATAAATAATGTTGTTTTTTATCTCCAACAAAACATATAAAATTTTGAAGATTATTTACTTTTAAAACAGTGGATATTCATGTAAAAAATCTCATCCAGCTTCTCTTGATAATCGAAATAATTTACGGAAGTTTTCTTCCGGTATTGAAAAAGGATCACTTATGTCGCGTAAATATGTATATAAATTTCTCAAATTTCGTCTTAAAGCAAATAATTTAAGATTATACATGTTCAATATCTATTTGTTAAAGTATAATTTTACCTATCATTATTTTCTTCAAGATAATAAAGAAATAAAATTAAATCGCGATGATTATCCATTTTTTAATTCACAATGACGTACCTGACACGTGAGAAAATATCGTAACGAATGATTTTTGCATTCGTTATTTTCTTGATGATCTTAACGAAATTCGTTATAATTTTTGTTATAAAATAACTAATTTTAAGTTACTGAATACCATTTAAACGAATTTCGTTATAATAACGATTTTTTGTTAAATAACGATTTTTTCGTTAAATAATGAAACATTATGACTTAACGAATGCTTACAGAATAGATCTGTTACAAACTTCGTTATAATAACGATTTTTCGTTAAATAACGAAACGTTATGACTTAACGAATGCTTAGAGAATAGACCTGTAAGTCCCGCTATGAAGACAATTGAGTACAGCTGTCACGCAAAATATCATAGCCGTAGCCATATAATATGATTAAGAAGAAAAAAAAAAACATAAGTAATTCAAGATATACCGCTATCTTCAGTAACTGTACCATTATTTGTTAATGATCGATAAGTTAATGATAATTTTTATTTTTCTTGTTTATTTTACAGATGATCATAATTTCGGTATTCTGAAACCAGAATAATTTACTCTGACATTTTTATGTTATCGTCATGAATTTTGTTTGTAGCTGTTATTTAAAAAAATTATATGTCGGCTCAATGACAGTTTTTCGCGTAGCAGGTAAACCCTTAACTCGGATTTTTTTGATATAAATAAATTATTTTTCGAGTCGCATACCAAAATTCATGTTTTCTTGTGCTTTTCATTGATTAGTAAAAATATTGAAATATTCAACAATATAACAATAAAAATTCAAATTGTAATACACATTTTGTATTTCTACAATACTTATTATTATTTACAACAGTTTCACTTAATAATTAAAAATTATAACTAATTTCATTGTATCATAGTCAATAGATGTATTCCATTTGCCACTTGGTTCATTTAAATCAGTTCAGATAAATTAGACAGCATGAGTAAATGACATGAATCTAGCATTCTGATGCACTTACTGGGGTGAAATACTTCAAAGTAAATTAGAACCTGTAATTCTAGTACTGGAAATAAAGTCAGCGAAGTAATCCAGCGAAATAAATAAGTGATCTGGATCAGTAGATGTAAGTTAGATCTGATCCAAATGGCAAATGGAATACGCCTAATTATAGAAGTTAACTATACTCCATTCCCTGTATGAAAACTATTATGTCACATTCGGTATCCATGTGATTCAAGATTTTGTAGTTAAAACGTTTACATTGGTATTTGGATTGACATTTTTAAAACATAACCTAAAATTTAAATGTCAGATTAAAATATTTATTACTTTATAAAATTATGAAACCAAATTCTGCATATATTAAATAAAATCAAATATGAATTTATCTTAACGCACGAAAAATATTACCTACGTTATTGAAATATGTAGTTTTGTAAAATAAAACTCAAAGGAATATACATTTTTATTTGTATTATTATTATTTATAAATAAATACTATTTGAAAATACAAAATACAATGCACATTACCTCTTGTACTACAGTTAAATTAATTAAAGGTTCTCGATTCTCTCTAACTCCAGCGCAAAATAATCATGAAGATGACAAACGCATTTCTGCATTTGATTACCCAAAATTTTTCTAGCCATTTCTCATTTCTCAGTCTGTATTTATGTATCAAAAATGTTTCAAACTTAGAAATGACAGGCGAGAAAATAACAAAATCATGACCATAGCTCTCTATTTTTATTTTATAAACAAATGTGAACAAAGTAAATATAAATTTTCGTATTAGTAAGAACTGTCATACGTTTTCATTAAAATAATAACTATGATAGAACGTGAAAAAACATGAAACATGTGTCTTAACTTATTAAGACATACGTTATGTAATTCGCATAGGTACTAATAATATTATTAAAAAAAGATAGCTATATTTCATCGTATCTATGATAACCTCGTCCACATATGACGTCATCGTTTTCATACAGGGAATGGAGTATATCTGCTGCCTAGCGTGTAGTTTAGTTAATAATAATTCAAAAATTCCGTTACTTTGGCTGATGTTTGTTTGTACAAGAAATATTATTATTCAATTTAATTTTAATTTAAAACAGAAAATGGAAATGTAGAAAATGATATCTTTTACAGAAATGGATATTTCATGCTAAATATTTCATTGATTAAATTATAATAATATTGAGAAGGTACAACGAAATATCATTTTGACAAATAAAGCAAATTAAATAGTAATTAATCAACAGAAATAATAAAAAAAAAAAACTATAAACTTAAAAAAATAGAAACTACAAACATTTAATATTTTGAATAGATAAACTAGTTTTGCTGTGCTCAGTTGCTCCTTAAATTAAAATGCACTAGTTTAAAAGTTGAGAAAACGGTCTCTACCCCTGCTGAAGAAGCTGCAGCACTTCTCATAATACGAATTATTTGTATATCTGCGTCTGTTATACACTAGTTTATTTAATCAATAGCTAACCACAACTCCAGACAATTTAATTTTGTTTTTTCAATTTGCGTTGAATAAAGTATCACAATAAAAAAAGTACCGATATAATTTGAAAATTATGACTGTTAAATTTCTACCAAGTTCACTGAATTGATCTTTGAGGAAAATTAACGCCTAGTTCTTTTTCTTTCATTGTCAGAGAAATTGAACAAACCAACAACTACTTATTTGAATCTTTGTGGAACAAGAGGCGGTTACATGTAAATATTATCTTGTGCAAGGATTGTGTTCAGTGCAGTACAAAATAAATTGAACTATTCAAGTATATAATAACATTTTGACATAATTTTTAATAGATCGGTACGAAATTTTATTAAATTATATGTAACTCAATAATATTCGGCTTATATGACTTTAATTGCGATTTATATCATACACATCCTGTATTATTCTTTGTTTTAAATGTATTTGTTACTTCACTCGTCCCACAAACTATCTCACTTCTAATAACACACGACTGTTTGGGTCTAATATTTAATTGAAATTATTACTGTCAAACTGCTGCTTTAAGAATCACATCTTTGATACTTACCAAGTGTAACTCCAAAACCACGAGCAAGCTCCGTCCAGAACATGGTTTGCGCTGCTCTGTTAGTGACATCCTTCCATTCCATGCTGGGTTCCTTGTCATTTACGTACACGAACCCATCCTTTGGGGCTGAGCCTTCAAATCTCATCTGCATGCCTGAGACCATAGGTCGCAGCATTCTGTTGCCTAAAAAGGAAAGAAATATGTTCATACATCAAATGATTTGTAGATGAATTAATTGATTATTACTATGTATATAAGTTATTCGTTTCTACGTCGTCCACAATTTTCGTAAAATTTACATATTTACAAATTAATCAAGTGTCAATTAAATCAATACATGTTGTAAAACTGAAACGCTATGAACGTGAAGAGTAGTATGTAACAAAATATAATAATAAAACTAAACGACTAAGAAAAATATTTATATAAATTCATTGATATATAAAACATTTTGGTTAGGTCCGATTTACAAGTTGACTGATGTACGTATTTAGTCAAAACCATACATAGATAATTATTGTTTATATTTTTACCTGTTTTAACAACAGAAAATATTTTTAAAGCCGACATTCTTACTGTTTCTTATGTAAAAACTTGAAATTGCATAATTTTGACAGTTCTCTGTCCTTGCACCTGTTTGGTGACCACTACAGAAAAAACAAATAAACCAACATTTAAATATTTTTATTTATCCTGAATATTACACATTCATTAATTATAAACTTATTTCATTAGTTAATTTTGTTGAATAAAAACGACGAAATGTATTTATTTAAGCTGCAGAAAAATGATCAATAAGATTTTAGTTCTAATGTCCCACTGGTTGAGAATTGTTGCTTTAATATCTAGGTATGTTATAGTTTGTAAGATGATGGCGCTAGTGTTTATAAATGTCAAACAATAATGGTGAATGACGCGTTGTTTGATTATAAAAAGTAGAATTATTTTCATAAATACATATATAATTCAATAGAAAACATGGAAGTTGAGGAGGAGAAAATAATTATAGTAAGTATACGTTATAATTTATAAGATATGTTGTAAATTATCAATTATCTGATAACATCATTCCACGTAACCGTTCAAGAAAATTATGTTACTGTAAATAATGATTATTAATACAACATTACTAATTTGATTAAATGTGTAGGATTGGGGCAACGATAAACTAATTCGTACCCAGAAGCAAATAGAAAGAAATTCATATGACTTAGAAGGGTGGTCTATCTTACTCAGAGAAGCCCAAACAAAACATGTTTCAGAAGTCAGACCGCTTTATGAACACTTAATCACAATTTTTCCTAGTGCAGCGAGATACTGGAAAATATATATCGAACATGAGGTAAAATCCATACTTTACAGATTTCAAAGAAAGATTAAACAATTTGGTTGTTGTTTCAGATGAAGACAAGAAATTTTGAACGTGTTGAAAAGGTACGTGTTTGCAGTTGTAATGTGAATACTTTTAGGTTAAGAACAATAAAAGTTAATATTTTTTCCTTTTTTTACTGGCATATACCACGTAATAAAATAACTTATAGCAGAGTTATTTTTTTATTTCTAATGTCTCTGAATGCGTTAAGAACCCGGGAGGAAGATTTCTGTAAAAACTTACCGAAATATTTGTTTATGAAAACAAAAGTCTGTTGAAAGATATTCGAGGTTATGTTTACAGAAGTTTGCTTTCTGGGTTACCCGAAGTTACAATCCTATTTTTCTTTGATCATTTTTTTTGTTTAATACGAAATATAGGGGGATTCAAGTAACAAGATCATGACGTCACAAAACTAATTCATTAAATCTACTATTTATATATTTTTTTCTTGATTCATTCAAGTTTATCTAATTTACAGAAGGTTTCAAAATAATCAATTTCAAATTGAAAACAAGTTAAGATGGCACATATTGTTTCTTTTATAGGATTTATTGGCACAATCAGCATCACAATTTTTATTTCACTTTAAGTTCTGACGGTGACGCTGCTGTAACCAGAGTTGGGCAAGCTACTTAAAAAACGTAGCTAAGCTACAGCTATTCTTTAAAAAAGTAGCTGAGCTACAGCTATAAGCTACATTTTGTAAAATATAGCAAAGCTACAGTTAAATTTTTCATTAAAGTAGCTGTTAAATTTTAAAGCTACTTTTTCAATTATTGTGAATTATTAAATTTGCCATTGTCATATGATCAGTTGATCAGTCTTTTGTTATAATGACTGTTAATAAATATAAAAAATCACAAATGGACAAATGTACTGTTAATTTGTTATGCTATAATTCTTATTTATATCGGAATAAATTAACAGAAGACTCCTAAACAGTCAATATTTAGTTCATCTAATATTTAATACAAAACTAGGATAGGTTAAGAACAAGTGAAAAATTAAATATGTTAATAGATTTTACACTATATAATAACTTGTTATCCTACAGTTATAGAAAACAATAAAGAAGGTACAATTCAAATACAAAACAAAAATTAATAGGTATTTCTTAATGAACAGTGGTAGCTTTAAGCTACAGAAAGTAGCTTTAAAAGTAGCTTCAGTTGTTATAACAATATTTTTAAGCTAATAGAAAAAAAACATAGCTTGCTACAAGCTACAGCTATATTTTTCACATTTAGCTAAGGTAAACGTAGCTAAGTTACAAAAAGTAGCTAGCTACTGCCCAGCTCTGGCTGCTACGCATATTATTATCGAGTTTCACTGTTCTTCCCTTAAAATTTGCATATGAAAACTAAAATGGATCATTATCTGAAATGATCGATAGGTGAATGACAAGTTTTCTGTAACATAATTACTTTATAGATTATCACAATTGAGATATTCGGTGAGTAAAATAATTTATCCTGGCATTTTTGTTAAAGTGGTGTGTCAGGATAGGAATGTTTGGCGAAGATTAATTGCGGAATGAATCTGATGATTAAGAAAAGTGCAGGATTTTTGATTTTAGTTTTGTTGTTTAGTAATTTCATTAGAGTGTTTAACTGCAATTGTGTGGAATTCACTTTCAAAAACAAGGGCAGGGACGACACTCCCTTCGTTTCTTATCTTTTTTATTCGTTTTCTGATCTTACATTGAGTGTTTGACTGCAATTGTGTGGAATTCACTTTCAAAAACAAGCGCAGGGCGACACTCCCTTCCTTTCTTATCTTTTAATTCGTTTTTAGTTCTTACGTAGAGTGTTTAACTGTAATTGTGTGGAATTTACTTTCAAAAACAAGCGCAGGGCGACGCTCCCTTCCTTTCTTATCTTTTTGTTTCATTTTCATTTACTGCATTGTGTGGACTTTTCTTTCCTATACAAGTGCAGGCTATCGCTTTTATCTTTTCTAATCTTTGTAGATTCGTTGTTAGGTTCGTTATTAGATTCGATGTTAGGAGTAAACGTGAGTAATTTGAGATGATTTATGCATATGTTATGTACGTTGAAGAAAGAAAATGAATGATAAGTGAATAGGAATGATGTGATTGAAGGTTTGTTGTGTGATAAATGATTTCGAGTATAATAATATGAATGAGTTTATATGGAGTGATCTATGAATGTAGTTAAAGTGAGGGTGGTGTGTTTGGATGATAATATTTGACGAGGGCTGATTATTTGATGAATGTAATGAGTGAATATTTTATGAGTGATTTTAGGAATCGTGCTACCCCATTTGTTGGGATATAGCGTGAAGATATATATGTATGTATGTATTTTTGTTATGTTTATGCATTATTATAAAAAATAATATGACAGCTTCATAAAAGTGTGATTATAAGTAATATTTGTGATACTGGCAGTTTCTAATGAGAGTAAAATATATAAAAGTCAAATAAAAATAACAGAATAAATTATTTTGATTACAAAATGCCGAAATAGTGGTCGATTGTAGAAGAATAATCTTTCATTTATCGATCAGTAACAGATAATTTCCACTATTCTGTAACTGGATACATACATACATATCTTCACGCTATATCCCAACAAATGGGGTAGCACGAACCCTAAAATCACTCATAAAATATTCACTCATTACATTCATCAAATAATCAGCCCTCGTCAAACATTATCATCCAATCACACCACCCTCACTTTAACCACATTCATAGATCACTCCATATAGACTAATTCATTTATTACACTCGAAATCATTTATCACACAACAAACCTTAAATCACATCTATTCTCTTATCATTCATCTTCTTTCTTCGACGTACATAACATATGCATAAAACATCTAGATCATTAGCTGTATTCCATTTGCCACTTGGTTCACTTAAATCAGTTTAGATAAATTAGACAACATAACTAAATGAACTGAATTAAGCAAACTGATGCATTTATTTGGGTGAATTACTTCTAGGTAAATCAAAATAAATAACTCTAGTACTGGAAATGAAGTCAGCGAAGTAATCCAGGTAAATAAATAAATGATTTGGTTCAGTAAATGTAAGTTAGATCTGATCCAAATGGTAAATGGAATACCCCTTATATCGGTTAATGATCGATAAGTTAATGACAACTTTTATTTTTCATGATTACTGTATAGATTATTATAATTTTGGTTTCCTGTGAACAGAATAATTTACTCTGGCATTTTTATATTATTTTCATACATTTTTCTTGCTCGTATATACGTAACTGTTATTATAAAAATGAATATAATAATAGCTCAATGACAGATTCGTAAAAAAGTTACTTTTTCAAATGACAGTTTCATATGAGGATCAAAATTCATTAAAATAAAATAGAAAGAACAGAATTAATTATTTTAGCCACATAAAGTCGAAGTTGAGTGTTTAACTGCAATTGTGTGGAATTCACTTTCAAAAACAAGCGTAGGGCGACACTCCCTTCCTTTCTTATCTGTTAATTCGTTTCCAGTTCTTACGTAGAGTCTTTAACTTCAATTGTGTGGAATTCACTTACAAAAACAAGCGCAGGGCGACACTCCCTTCCTTTCTTATCTTTTTGTTCATTTTCAGTTACTGCATTGTCTGGACTTTTCTTTCATATACAAGTGCAGGTTATCGCTTTCATCTTTTCTAATCTTTGTAGATTCTTTGTTAGATTCGTTATTAGATTCGTTGTTAGGAGTAAGCGTGAGTAATTTGAGATGTTTTTCGCATATGTATGTCGAAGAAAGAAGATGAATGATAAGAGAATAGATGTGATTGAAGGTTTGTTGTGTGATAAATGATTTCGAATGTAATAAACGAATGAGTTTATATGGAGTGATCTATGAATGTGGTTAAAGTGAGGGTGGTGTGTTTGGATGAGAATGTTTGACGAGGACTGATTATTTGATAAATGTAATGAGTGAATATTTTATGAGTGATTTTAGGGTTCGTACTACCCCATTTGATGGGTTATAGTGTGACGATATACATGTAAAAAAAGTATATATATCATCACGCCTTCTACCCATTACTGGGTGTGGTACTCTGCCGAAGCAGATCTCGGTAAGTGATATATTTTGCGCATGAAGTGCGGTTACCAGTCGTCAAATCACGGCCCCCAAAGATGTTAGTGGTGGAGGAGCCACAGGGGTAGTTTTTGAAATTATGAAAATTGTTTGTCGCCTGTGAGAATCGAACCAGGGTTTTCAGGATCCACAGGCCGACTTTATACCACTGAGCTAGCCACCCCATATGTATGTATGTATAAAGTGGAAGTGTTGTTAATCTATAGAATAATCATAAAAAAATAAAGAGTTGTCATTAACTTATCGATCAGTAACATATCATTATTTATTGTAAAATTTTACTAAGCCGAAAGCAAATTTGAAGAGGTAATAATGGACAAACGGCTTAAAGGTGTAGTTATTTTATTTATGAAATAATAACCGACGTTTCGGCCAAGGTTATGGCCATCTTCAGGTCAAGCGTTGAAATAATCAAAAAACAACAATTTTAAAGTTACTAACTAAATAACTTAAATTAGGGCGAACATATTAAAATGAAAAAAATAAATTAAGAAGCTAAATTTGCAAAAAACATGAATCTAAGTTATATGTACGCCCTAATGAGTCTGCTAGTCGACTAGCAGCACCTGAAGATGGCCATAACCTTGGCCGAAACGTCGGTTATTATTTCACAAATAAAATAACTACATCTTTAAGCCGTTTGTCCATTATTACCTCTCCATATAATTATTTAGTTACAGAATAGGGAAGAATGATCGACAGGCAAAACTATTTAGCTCGCACACATGGGTTGCGATTGTTATTCATTTGTTTATAACAGAAATCGAACTATGTAGAGTAGATTGTCAAAGGTATGATTTCTACTCTGCTGTGTCATAAGTTCGTACTGTTATCTTCAAAACTGAATTTTTTAAAATTTTAAATACTATTAAAATTATTTTTATATTTAATTCTTTAATGTGCTTTGCATAAATGAAACTTAAATTTTGTGTGTGGTTTAAGTGAATAAAAGCAAATTAAAGAAAAATGTTGGAAGAAATTGACATTGATGTCAAACATTTGATGCGATATTGTCAGTTTTATTACAGGGTGATCAAAAGGAATTGTTACAGTTGGCAATACAATTCCAGAGATCTTTTTATTCCACAGTTGGCACAACATCAGATAAAGGCGGAAATGCTATTTGACATTTCTAATAAACACAAATAGGTTATGTCAGGAGTCTGACAGCTAATAGAATTTTGACTTTTTAAATAATAGAAATACTTTAGAAATAAATGCAATAATAAATGTACTCAAATTTAAATTTTAAATGTCACTGTCAACAACAGGAAATGAATTTATGTATCAGGCTTACCAATTTCAAGTAGTTTTTTTTATTGCCAACTGTAACAATTACTTTTGATCACTCTGTATTATGTAACTCGATCATTATCTAGTATTGATCGATACATTTTTGACAACTCTTATTTTTCATGATTGCTCTATAAATTACAACCATTTTGGCATTCTGTAATCAAAATAATTTATTCTGTTGTTGCTATTTGACTTTTATGCAATTTTTCTCCGATGCAAAGTTGCCAGTATAAAATAAAAAATATTTTGCCAGACTTTCCATGCAGCTGTCAGTGAGCTGCTGTTATATTATTTTTTGTAATAACAATTTCGTTTGTAAATAAGTAAAATGCATAAAAATAACAAAGAAAAATGCTAGAATAAATTGTTTTAGTGACAAAATACCGAAATAATGATAATCTGTAACGTAATCATGAAAAATAAAATTAGTTATTAACTTATCGATTATTAATAGATAATTATCGAATTACAGAATAGGGGGAATATTTATATACACAATGGGCGTGATCAATCTATAGTAGCAAAGAAACAATACAGAAAATCATAATTAATAGTATACTAATGGAATTAATTTAATTTTATGGGGTGGCTAGCTCAGTGGTATGAAGTATGAAAATAATTTTTTTCAAACTAACATTTCCTTCATAACAATACCGAATGTATTAATTTTATGCAATTTCCTGTTCCCCTGTGCAAACATGTACAAAATTAAATAAAAGATGCATCAACCGATACTGTTTTTACAATTTTTTTTTACGTATTCGGTTTAACTGAAATTTCAAAATAAATTTCAAAAAATTGGTAAATTGTTACAATTTCGTTTTTTATGAAATATTATTTTCTGTCAAATATTTTTGTTTGCTAACAGCTTGGAATTGATTTATTATTAAATATATATTATGGGGTGACTAGCTCAGTGGTATGAAGTCGGCCTGTGGATCCTGAGAACCCTGGTTCGATTCCCACTGCCGACAAACATTTTCACCACAATAATACTACTCCTGTGGCTCCCCCTCCACTAACATCTTTAGGGGCCGTGGTTTGACGGCTGGTAACCGCACTTCACGCGCAAAATATATCTCTTACCGAGATCTGCTTCGGCAGAGTGCCACACCCAGTAATGGGTAGAAGGCGTGATGATATATTTATTTATTTATTTTATTTAATAGTATACTAGTAAATATAATTTTAATAAAACTAGTGCTTTTTAACAGATGACAATTTTTCGACATCAGAATTGTAAGTAGTTCTCTTTAAGGCCATGTGAACCGTTATTACTTAAATATTAAGTTTTCCTGTAAAACAGGGCTTTTCAACCGGTGTATCGTAAGATTTTTCAATACATACATTCAGTGGCGAAGCTACATATTTAGCGCTCTCGAGCTAGTAAAATCGGTGCGCCCACTAGTTTCACGCAAGAGTTCTGTCGAAATTTGTTTTCTATCTAATCTTATTTCGATTTAAAATCTTACTTAATAATAATTATGGGGTATGGTGGTATGAAGTCGGCCTGTTGATCCTGAGAACCCTGGTACCCTAGATTCGATTCCCACAGGCGACAAACAATTTTCATAATTTCAAAAAACTACCCCTATGGCTCCTCGACCACTAACATCTTTGGGGGCCGTGATTTGACGACTGGTAACCGCACTTCACGCGCAAAATATATCACTTACCGAGATCTGCTTCGGCAGAGTGCCACACCCAGTAATGGGTAGAAGGCGTGATGGTATATTTATTTATATTTAATAATAATTTATTTGAAATTCAAGACATTTCAATAATAAGTTATTCATTTATAATATAACTAATGCATTGAATATTACTGACTTTAAACATCCAATAGCGTTTCATTATTTAACCACGTTGTCATAGAAATGAGTGAAATAATAAGTGATTAATTGTACTAGTGCAATTATAGCGATAATTTTCTGTATAAAAATTGACAGTTTTACTGAATTTTTTTTTTACCTAGCAACTAGATTGTTTGACATTTAATAATCAATTGAATATATTATTATAAACATGTCAAAATATTAGTTTTGTTAAATTTTTGATTTTTTTTGTGTGGCAATATTCTTACCTAATAGACGCATTCCATTTGCCATTTGGATCAGATCTAACTTACATTTACTGATCCGGATCACTTATTTATTTAACTGGATTACTTCGCTGACCTTATTTTTAGTACTAGAATTATAGATTCTAATTTACTTTGAAGTAATTCACCCCAATAAGTGCATCAGTTTGCTTAATTCAGTTCATTTAGTCATGTGTCGAATTTATCTGAACTGATTTCAGTGAACCAAATGGCAAATGGAATACAGCTATTATAACACGTGCATTTCCATAGCAACAAAAGCACTCGTGAGCTCAAAAAAATTATCAGTAATAATATAACAAGAGAGTGAGAATAAAATGAAAATAATTTGACAGATCTTTCGAAAACTTGTTGGCAGGCAATAGTCAGGGAAGCCCGTAGGGCTTGAGTGGCTATTGCCAAGTGGCAACAAATTTGAGAAAAATACTGGAGAATTATTTTCTAATTTATCCAACTCTCGACTTATATTTGATTAGAATATTTTTTGAATTAGCTGTTGAGGTCGATTCATCCAACTTAAAAGATTTTGAACTGAGTTCATATCAATTGATTACTTATTAATGTATTCTTGGAAGTTGTTTCCAAAATATGTTGGTGTATTTCTGTAGCTGAAATGGAACTAAATCGATTTTTGTCACACATTTTACTTGACAACTACCTCTCATTTGTCACAAACAAAAGCACCTATAGAGATGATTCCCGAGAATAATCACAAGAGCTTTATTCTCAGTATAATAATGACAGGATTGGCTAAAACGAAGACACGTGACATACAATGAAGCATTTCATAGGATGCGGGCACCCACGTGATAATGAACAGCTGTTTCGGGAAAATTCACTGCGCCACCTACAAAATGAACTATTTTTTGGGACGAGATTTGAAAAGAACCAATAGGATGCGGGCACTCACGTGACAGCTGTCACAGTGTCACGTGAGTGCTCGCATCCTATTGGTTCTTTTCAAATTTCGTCCCAAAAAATAGTTCATTTTGTAGGTGGCGCAGTGAATTTTCCCGAAATAGCTGTTCATTATCACGTGGGTGCCCGCATCCTATTGGTTTTGAGTTACGTCAAAAAATAATCGGTAATATTCAATAAGTTATATTAGGCGTCTTCCATTTGATTACTGATTCTAATTTACTTTGAAGTAATTCACCTTAAAAAGTGCATCATATTGTTTAATACAGTTCATGTAGTCTTGTGTCAAAATTAACTGAGCGGATTTAAGTGAACCAAATGGCAAATGTAGCTATTATAAGTGATAATTCATCTCAATGTGTTAAAAATCTATATAGAAACGTCACTCTTGTCAGTTTGACATCGGATATAAAAGAAGAGAACTTTATTTACCTTTATTACCTTGACAACGACAAATTTTGATACAAGTCTATTTAATGATTTTAATAAATTTAGGGCCGAGATATCCACCTCCTAATAAAGTAGCTAATAGTTAATAGCAAAATAAATTATTTATTAGGAAGATAGTTATTTTTCAGATATCCAGTTCAATTTATTCGTCTTCTTGTTATTAGTTACCTAGTAAATAAATAAGCCAAAATTGCAACACTGTTCATCTTTTAGAGAGAGAGAATGTTATAAAAATAATTAATTAAAACGAAATACACAACTTGTTTATGACGTTTAATAAATATATAATTGTAATTTTGTTTCTACCTCCTTGATTTATTATAACTGTCAAAAGTCAGGAAAACGTGCAAGAACTGTAATTTTTTCTACAAATGAAGTCAGATTATTAGTTGATGTAGCTATAGAATATAAAAATATAATAGAAAATAAACAAACAGACGCAGTGAATTAAAAGCAAAAAAAGCGAAAAGTGGGAAATAAATTTATCACTACATTTTTTATGTTCTTCAAATACATTATAAAACTCATTATTTATAAATCTGTAACAATTTATATTTTATTAATTATTTTATACAATTACAATCAAAAACATGTACTTACATGTCACACTACTACAATGACTAATTCACTATCACTAATTATAGTTGATGTTGATAGTTGTCTTTTAACTTGACTTGACACAATTTAAAGATATATAATAATGCTATTTGCTAACGAACGACTACGAGACTGCTACGACATGGCGATCGACAAGCTAATACTTGACAAATACACAACGCTCCACTGTTCCATTATTTGGGGTTCCCCGCAACAAGCTTGCCAACTCTTTAATAACATAATTTTAAAAAGGAGTTAAACGTTAAAATAATAAATAATAACACACCGTTAAATAGGATGCGGGCACTCACGTGACACTGTGACGTTCTTGTGACGTAAGAACAGCTGTTCCGGGAAAGATCACTGCGCCACCTACAAAATGAACTATTTTGTTGGGGCGAGATTTGAAAACGGATTCCGTTTTTAAATCTCGCCCCAACAAAATAGTTCATTTTGTAGGTGGCGCAGTGATCTTTCCCGGAACAGCTGTTCTTACGTTACAGAATCACGTGAGTGCCCGCATCCTATTGTATCTTATGCCAATGGCACACTGGTCGAGGAGCATGAATGAGCGTCGAGGAACTCATCGATGAAACAACAGAACGCATCCGTCATCGATGAAAAATAGAGGTGCCTCCGCGACCCCTAGGTGTTTATTTTTTGAACTAATAACTTAGTGCCGCCAAATGGCGGCGAACGAGATATTTCAAAATAAATTTAAGTAAAATGTTTATAGTGAAAATGAAAACTTATTGTAGCATCAAAATAAATTAAGTATATTCATCAGTTATTTATAAATTATGATAATATGATTCTTTTCTTCTGTTCACATTTTGAGGAAAAGAGTGAAATGAAATGTTTCTTGTTTTTTTTAAATTATTATTACAACCCTGTACACAGCATATAGTACCCGTCATAATTACTATTATTAATTACTTTTCAATGAAGAAACAAATACTAACCAACAAAAATAATCGAACTGTCACTTGTCAAAACATAAACAAAGATGAGTATACGGCACTAACTTTTTTTATCTCCGTCTAACGTTTGCACATGCGCAATGATTTTTTAAAATGGTCAATTTCCATCGAGGAGTTCCTCGATGAAACGATTGTGTCTCATTTCACACGTGTTATTGTGTCTCATTTCATGTTATTGTGGACTGTCATTTTGGTTTTGCTTTGTGCTATTTTTTCGTGTTTATTTATTTTATCAGTCAGGGTGCGTTCTGTTGTTTCATCGATGAGTTCCTCGACGCTTATTCATGCTTCTCGACCAGTGTGCCATTGGCATTTTACTTCAATTGAAAAATTACCGAAAAACCGGTATTTTTATGCTAAATTCCGGTTTTAATATCGGGCAAATTTTGCTCGGGGTATTCGGGATCCCGGGATCCCGGTATTGTATTCCCTACTCGAGATCAATATTTTTTTTAGTTAAAGTGTAGATTATTAAGCCGTAAAAGTTGATTTAAAAAAAAAAGGAATCGAAAGATCCAGGGTTCTTGGATAAAGGCTTTATGACGCCATTTTGATTCGGAAGTGTGCAAACTTGCATACTCCAAAAAAATATATATAATTTTTTATTTTTTAACATGTAACTTACTTTAAAAAATTTGTCATTCTAAATTGTTAATAACTACGTCGTGGTTAAGTTTTTGACCTGAAGATGAACACGAACAAGTGTTCGAAACGTCGTCGTTTATAATTGAAATAAATAATTATTTTATTGTACTAAATTCATAAAGCCTTTATCCAAGAACCCTAGATCTTTTGATTCCTTTTGTTTTTTTAAAATATTTTTTTTAGATAATTTTTGGTGTTTTAATTAGGGTCGTTGATTTCCACCGAAGTTCGAATTTCTGAACATTCGAACATTCGAATGTTTTGAACTTCGAAGCTTCGAATTTTCGAATTTTTTGAAGCTTCGAATTTACGAATTTTCGAATTTTTCAAAGCTTCGAATTCTCGAATGACAAAAAATCTCTGAATTAACGCCATTTGTCATCTCCAAACATGCTCACGCATAATTCGCGAAAAGTCGGCCACGAATTAAATAATAAACTCAGCGAAGTATCCTGTAAAAACTCTGCAAGTTTATGTGTCTTAATTAAGACATCTATTCTCTTACCGCCCATCTAAATGCTACGAACTTTTAGTAAAACGTTTTAAAATGAAAATAAAAAGGATACAAAAACGTCTTAATTAAAACGTTTTTGACAGTGTAGCGAAATTTTAAGTCTAAATTGAATTAATTTGGCAAATAATAATAATTAATCATAATTACTTATGGATTAATACAAAACTCTGCAAATGAGTTTATTCTGAAAATACTTCATATTAACATCAGAGCTGGGCAAGCTACTTAAAAAAAGTAGCTAAGCTACAGCTACAGCTATTCTTTAAAAAAGTAGCTAAGCTACAGCTATAAGCTATATTTTGTAAAATATAGCTAAGCTACAGCTAAAAGCTTTCGTTAAAGTAGCTGTTAAATTTTAAAGCTACTTTTTTAAATTACTGTGAAATAATTAAATTTGCCATTGTCATATGATCAGTCTTTTGTTATAATGACTGTTAATTTACTATTACGTACATAAATATCAAAAATAGCAAATACCATCTGGCACCTACTGTGTATTTTTGCGTATTAGAGCCAGTTAGAACCGGCAACAAATAATTATTTTGTGTGGGTTTAGCTTGTACGCATGCGTCCTTTGTTGACCTTCTGATTAAAAAGTAGCTTTAAGCAATAAAAAGTAGCTTTAAGCTACAAAAAGTAGCTTTAAAAGTAGCTTCAGTTGTTATTTTTAAGCTAATAGAAAAAAAGTAGCTAGCTACAAGCTACAGCTATATTTTTTCACAGTTAGCTAAGCTACAGCTACAGCTAAGGTAAATGTAGCTAAGCTAGTAGCTAAGCTACAAAAGTAGCTAGCTACTGCCCAGCTCTGATTAACATGCCGTGTTCACGTTAGGATCCAGATTCACAATTCGAATAATTCAAAAATTCGGAATATTCAAAAATTTGAAAGTTCGAATCTAAAGTCGAAGGTTCAATAAATCCGAACATTCGAAGTCTTGAATATTCGAAAAATCAACAACCCTAGTTTTAAAGCACTTTTTTACAAATTTCGCTCTTCAAAAATATCTCAAAAGTAACGAGACCGGGTGTTTTAATGAAATTTTTGACGCGAAATTTTGACTTAATAATTTTGCAAAACAAGAAATTATCAGAAAATATTCACCCCTTGTGGTATTAAGTTTGATAATTTTTTTGGAGCTCACGAGTGCAACAAATCTGCGAGTGAACAGTGAAAAAATTTCTAGGAATATTTAATGCACGTGCTATATTTGGTAAGAATATTTCCCCACGAAAACAAACCAAAAATTTAACATTTTTATTTTGACATGCTTATAATAGGCGTATTCCATTTGCCATTTGGATCATATCTAACTTATATTTACTGAACCAGATCACTTATTTATTTCGCTAGATTGCATCGCTGACTTTATTTCCAGTACTAGAATTATTGATTCTAATTGACTTTGAAGTAATTCATCCCAATAAGTGCATCAGATTGTTTTCTACAGTTCATTTAGTCTTGTTGTCTAATTTGTCTGTACTGATTTAAGTGAATCAAGTGGCAAATGGAATACAGCTATTGATATATTCATATGGGGTGGCTAGCTCAGTGGTATGAAGTCGGCCTGTGGATCCTGAGAACCGTGGTTCGATTCCCACAGGCGACAAACAATTTTTATAATTTCAAAAAGCTATCCCTGTGGCTCCTCCACCACTAACATCTTTGGAGGCCGTGATTTAATGACTGGTAACCGTACTTCACGCACAAAATATATCACATACCGAGATCTGCTTCGGCAGAGTGCCACACCCAGTAATGGGTAGAAGGCGTGATGATATATTTATTTATTTATAATATATTCATTGATCATTATATGTCGGACAACCTAAGCTATATTCCATTTGCCACTTGGTTCACTTAAGGGGTAATATGAGGGCAGGGTGAAAAGTCCCTGAAAAATGAAACAAGAAATGATTTATTTGGTCAAAACATATTTTATTTCTCAACATAATCTCCTTGTAGCTCGATACACTACATCCAACGTTTTTTCTCATTTTTCGATCCCTTCCAAATAATACGATTTTGACAATCCTTCAAAATAGGCGTTTGTCTCAGCGATGACCTCATCGTTGGAGCCAAATCTCTTTCCGCCGAGCCATTTCTTCAAGTTTGGAAATAGATAAAAATTATTGCGCTTGAACATCGCCAAACACTCCTTTGAACTTGTCACACGATCGCGCTTGTTGTCAACAGAGAGCAAATGCGGCACCCATCTGGCAGATAGCTTTCTTATATCTCATATTTATGCAAAATGTTCCGTACCCGTTCGGTTGAGATGCTCATAGGCTCAGCATCTCGTGCACTTTAACTCGCCGATCGTCCAATATCAAACTATGGATTTTATCGACGATTTCTGACGTTGTAACCTCAATTGGACGACCAGAACGTTCAGCGTCCTTTGTGGTCATACTACCACAACGAAAATCAGTAAACCACTTGTGAATCGTTCCAATCGATGGTGAGGAGTCCTCATAATGTTGAACAAGCGATGCTTTGGTTTGCGTAATGTTTTTTCCACGCAAGAAATAATGTTTAATCAAGACGCGAAATTCACTTTTTTCCATGTTTTCAAAAATCTTCAAGGTTGCTTGCTTTCGATGGGTGTCAAAACAGAACTGAATGACATATCAGTCTGAAAATTTTAATGCGTTCTAGTTAAAGATGGTACATCATAAATGTCACATGAGATTTGCGATTGTGGCACCATCTGTTTTATTTTTCAGGGACTTTTCACCCTGCCCTCGTATCACCTTGTGGTCACTAAATTTCTCGTGATTTTCTGAGAAGTACCACGAACGATAGAAAAGAGATAGAGATATGAGGTTTTGTGCATATGAAAGTACTAGTCTTTAACTACAAAAAAACATATTTTACTTTAATTTTACGCTACAAAATGGCGGCACAGAAGCGCACGAAAGGAAAAAAAATCTCGGACGGTTGACATGGGCGTACCGCTATAGGTCACAATTTTTAATCTGGAATAAAAAACCAAAAAGTTTCTTAAAATATAGTCCAAAACCTAGCGAACGTCGTAGGATTTTTTCGAAAAATTTATTTAAAAAAATGGCGTTAATTTGAATTTTTACTTCCTTATACACAATATAAGGAAGTAGTATAGTAGTATAGTAGTAGTATTGCCGGTTTCCGAAAAATGTTAGTTCGAATGATGCGCGTACAAAAAATATTTTAAACTTGATTTGAAGAGTATCTCATTGTGACGTCATGTTCTGTAACTACTACTTGTTTATTTTATCTTATATTCGACATTTTCTGGGTCATTTTTACATTATTAAATAAAGTATTCTTTGTAATAAATAAAATAAATACATCATTGCGAGATTACAATTTCTTACCTGCACAAGATAGAATATTGGTAGAATAATTGATTGTTTGAAATAAAGTATTATTGTATGTGTTGTTTGTTTATTATTGTATCATAATGTTGTTTCTCGACAGCTGTTTCAACGATGTTTAATGAAGATCTTAAATATTGAACTCTGGAAACTCTACCTCACGTATGTCAAAGAAACAAAAGCATCTCTACCCACCTACAAGTAAGTTTTTACACATTACGTTTACAATCGGTTTATTATTATACTAAAAACAGTTTCGTAATTGTTAAACTGTTTCTGGTAACTGTTTATTTTGTAAAATTAGCACTCAAATATTTTAAAATGTTCTATTATTGTAATTGAAATTTGAAAGAATTTTCAACGTCAGATTATTATTTCATTATAGACCACGGGCGTGTGACGTCACGATTTTAGATGTGGTCCGTAACTGTCAAACGAGTGACTCTCACATCAGTATTAAATGTACGATTTAGACTGTATAGATAGAATATATTTTTAACAAGTATATGTGCATATAATTCCAAAACTGACAAGTTTCTATTTTGTGCATCATTTTATGCATGACAAAGTGTGTGATTTATTTTATCAAGTGAAACGTAATTTGAAGATTGTGTCGCGAGTGCATACTTTTACAATTTTATACTGTTTATATATTTAATATATAGAAAATAAATGTTTAAAAACAATTTTATATGTTTACTTCATAGTGTAAAGCCATGTAATTACTATAATATACAATAGTGTTACTTTTATTGAAGTTTGAACTTTTCATTTTAGGTTACATTTTCCAAATCAACTAATTTTGTTAGAATTTTTAATATTTTACTGTAGTTTTTAATTTTTTCCATTTATAATTGTTATTGTGTTTTTGATCGTAGTGGAAATTTCAAAGAATCGATAAAACGAATGTCTATGATACTATCTGAATTGAATTAAAAGAGAAAAGGAAGGTAGGTCGAAGTTTTTGGCTCAAGATATGTTGAATATTACAATATAAAAAATAGAAACACGAATTCAAAACATTTATATGTAGTTTTCTTTAGGTGTTGACGGTTACTGTCATAAATGCGAATCATGTTATATTAAAACACGTTGTTGTAACCAATGTTTTGTTGCATGAATACATTGTTGTAATCAAACAAATCGACGTTCTTTCCCTTCTTGCTCTAGGTCTTGTAATATTGTGATTATGACAATATTTTATATTACCTTTTTATATTGTTATCGCTATTTCAGAGCCAAAGAGTCCTTTTCCCTTTTGATTCATTTCTGATTATAACTTAAACATTCGTTTTGTCGATTCTTTCTAATTTCCACTACAATCGAAAACACAACAACAATTATTAATGAAAAAAATTAAATATTACAGTAAAATATTAAAAATTTTAACGAAATTAGTTGATTTGGAAAATGTAACCTAAAATGAAAAGTTCAAACTTCAATCAAAGTAACACTATTGTATATTATAGTAATTACATGGCTTTACACTATGAAGTAAACATATAAAATTGTTTTTAAACATTTATTTTCTATATATTAAATATATAAACAGTATAAAATTGTAAAAGTATGCACTCGCGACACAATCTTCAAATTACGTTTCACTTGATAAAATAAATCACACACTTTGTCATGCATAAAATGATGCACAAAATAGAAACTTGTCAGTTTTGGAATTATATGCACATATACTTGTTAAAAATATATTCTATCTATACAGTCTAAATCGTACATTTAATACTGATGTGAGAGTCACTCGTTTGACAGTTACGGACCACATCTAAAATCGTGACGTCACACGCCCGTGGTCTATTATTGTTAAGAAAACGCGATAAGAAGGTGAATTTAAAACAATATTGAAATTTGGTAAGTTATAACCTAAGAATTTAAATAATCAAAATGTCAACATGTTTCTTTTCGGATTATACAGAGGTGTTCAATTTAGTTTTGCCACCATTGATATCTCAAGAACTGTAGGAGTTGTAAGATTGGTTAAATTAGCAAAAAAATGTCATTTTCTAAGTCTATTATATACAGGATGGTGAACGCGACTCTCGAACATACGGATTTAACATCTAAAATCATATTTTTGTAATTTCCTGCTTCCCTAATTATTATAAGCAAAAAAGATTCAAATAAAACTTTTAGGGCATAAATTTCTGCATCTAATAGTTATTTTTATAACAAGTGCCGAAAAAGGCTCGTTACGTGCAAGTGCAGAATTTAACGCACGAGGCTTGCCGAGTGCGGAAATCTGCACGAGCATGTAACCTTTTTCGGCACGTGTTATAAACAACATTTTTCCTACAACTGTGTGATTTAGTAAATCACTAAAATATTATTAAAATTTATAAAATTTATAAAATTTTAATCATATTACATGAGAACGATGTTTAACGGCGTTGCTATGGTTTGTTTGTTGATTGCTTGCACATTGTTCTACGTTATTTAAAAATATTTCACTAACGTCAAAATAATTTCTTCAAAATCATCTTGATTGGAATAGTACAGTGAGTGATTCTTCTTTATCATTAACACCGCCAAAGATAATTGAAGCTCCGGATCATACTATGTTGGATCTATTTTCGACAATGACAATCAACCTGCTGCTGGTACTTCTGAAGCTTCCGAAATTGTTACCAATAATATTACTGGTAATAATATGAACAGGTACGGAAGAAATCAATGTTTCTTTAGACACAAAAGTTTCCACTTTACATTATGTCAATATAAGCAACTGTAACAACTGTATTAATAATATACACAAACAATAAATATGAAGTATTTCACTTACTCTTTAAATAAAACCATTTATCGATATATTTTACTTTGTTCGGTTCTTTTTATTAATTGTCTACAGATTAGATATACTGCAAATTAAGGTTACGTTTATAAACGTCAAAATATACTACTGCATATTTACTAGCGCTGGTTCACCGTATCTTCTTCTTCCATAAGCGTCTGTGGTCAAAATATGAATTTCGCGCTCGGCGCGAAATTTAAATTGCTGTCAAAACAATATTCTTTTGACAGTTACGTAATGAAGCACTTTCCGCACTAGTGTTTCTTTGCTTTCGGAAACGCACTTGGTCTGCATTCATCTACTTTCCATACGTAACCAAGGCAATTATAGTTACGTAATAACAAAGAAATCGCACAGTTGTAGGAAAACCAATAAACAGTATTAATTTTGCATGCTTCCTAATGGCACAAATTAGATCGGAAAATATCGAAAATAGCCTCAAAACTATCGATAGCCATGGAACTAAAAGAAAATGAAACAAATGTTTGACGTTTTATCTGTCAAAATAAATGACATAATAAATAGAGAAATTATTTTAACAGATTAAACGTCAAACATTTGTTTAATTTTGTTTCAAATCCATGGCTATCATCGATAGGCTATTTTCGTTATTTTCAGATCTAATTTGTGCCATTACACAGCGTGCAAAATTAATTTTGTTTATTCATTTGGCTACAGAAATTTATGCCCTAAAAGTTTTATTTAAAGCTTTTTTGCTTATAATAATTAGGGAAGCAGGAAATTACAAAAATATGATTTTACATGTTAAATCCCTGTGTTCGAGAGTTGCGTTCACCACTCTGTATATGTATATAGTAGTAGCGTTCGATTTGCACCAAATCTCAGTTAATCTCACCTCACCTCAGTTTGACAGCTTTTTTGTGCTGTTCTATTTGCACTGACATAACTGAGATCAAGTGAGACACTCACTTCCCCCCTTGCCGATGCTGCACTACCTATTTCACTGGTGCGTACTGAGATTTTCTACTCAGTTAGAGTGGGGGTTGAATTCGTTATGTTTTGTTTGTAGTTTGAATATTTGGAAGTTATTTAATATTTTTTTTAAATTGTACATGTTATTATAAATCATGTCTCACAGCTAACTGCCAACAAAAACATCAAGCAAATCATGTGTTGTCCGCGAAATGATACTACAATGTTCGTCACGTAACCGACTCAGTTCAGACCTGTCAAAACCCGTTCGATTTGTCATCGAAAAAATATCATCTCATTTCAGACAATCTCAACTCAGTTAAAATGAACTGAGGTGAGATTGTTTGCAAATCGAACGCTACTAGTGGCTTGAACACCCCCGTGGTGGTTGTGTCGCTTCTATTGATCTCTGTAAATCTTTTTGGGGTGGATTAGTCCCCTTTTATTTGTGTTTATATCCTCTGCGTTAATTCTTTCCATGTATGCCTGTTTTTTGTCTTCTTGCCAATTTTTACTTTCTTATACACAATGTGTCCGAGTGTGCAATATCTCATGAACGAGATAAGATTTGTTAACGAAACTTGGTAATTGTAAGTTTCATGAAAATACGAAGAGCTGAGTTGATTTTGAATGGAATTGGAAAACCGAAAGAGGAAGTTTACTGACACACAAAACAATAAATTCCATTTATTTCAAAAATGGAATCAGTTACGAAAAAAAGTTTCAAATAAAAGATGTTAGCAAAAATATTTGGAACATAAAATGATATTTGCAATTTTCCTGTATATGCGTCTCATTTTGAGAAAAACTAATTTATATATTTAATAATATATTCCAATAATCATAGTAGCAATAGAAACAAAAAACATAAATATGTTTAACATTTATTTGTCAAATAATAATTTTGAAACGCAAGGAGCATGTCATAAGTGTTCAATTCTGCGTTTTTGATATTAAATATGGTGTAAATAAGAAAGTCGTGTGGTGACCACACCAGATTTTTTATTCCAGTTTTATTGATACCTTCTCTCACTTCATCAAACTATTTTGATCTCGGTCTTCTTCTTCTTCTCCCTCCAGGTTACCATTGTATCATTGACTTTATTATTATCCGCAGGTGGGCAAGGAGCCCCCCCCCCCCCGTTATTAACTAGGGTGATTGACTACGTCTCTCGAACATAAGACTTTAACATGCAAAATTATAATTTTGTAATTTCCTGCTTCCTTAAATATTTTAGCAAAAAAGCTTGAAATAAAAGTTTTAGGGCATAAAATTCTGCGTCTGAGCTAATAAACAAAATTAATTTTGCGTACTTTGTAACGACACAAATTAGATTTACTATCGATAGCCATGAAATTTAAACAAAATTAAACAAATGTTTGACATTTTGTCTGTCAAAATAAATCCTTTATTTAATTTATTTTGACAGTTTTGACAGATTTAACGTCAAACATTTAATAAATAAGAAAAATAGGAACAAACTTTCCATCTAGGGATGTTGTGATACTACTGATATGATACCGGTATCGATACCGGTTATTTTGGTATTCGATACTTTGCTTTCGATGTTTTACCCATATCAGTACTTCTTTTATTTCGATACTAAAGTATCGCAAACTATTTTTAATCTAATATCATTTTGCAATAAATTCATGAAAAGTTCATATTATGCTGGTTTTTTTTTTTAAATTTTAATAAAACATGGCCATGTGTTCGACGAACGGTAGAACTAGTAGAATGAGACAGTGAAGGTTAAAAGTAGTGTTCGATTTGCACCAAATCTCAGTTAATCTCACCTCACCTCAGTTTGACAGCTTTTTTGTGCTGTTCTATTTGCACTGACATAACTGAGATCAAGTGAGACACTCACTTCCCCCCTTGCCGATGCTGCACTACCTATTTCACTGGTGCGTACTGAGATTTTTTACTCAGTTAATAGTATATTCCGAAAATGAACCACAATGCGGTTCAATTTTACCACGATTACGGTTAGAATGACGTCATAACGGAACACTTTCACGATGACAGTTGTTACTTGACAGATGAGTTTCGAAATGTGAAATTTATTTAATATGGAAAAATGTTTATAATATAAAAATATTGTATTCTACATCACACCTGCTTTAACTTAAATATAGGGATATAAAAATAACACAAAGAAAAAAGTAAATATGAGCTTCAGAACAAGTAATAAATTCATCTAATATGAATATATACTGTTAAATAATAAAAATACATTTTGTATCACTTGTTTATTTATCAGTCATCATAAAAATATAGTTTTATAAGACAAAAATCCACAAACACTGCAAAAGCCGCCAAACACGTTTCAAATTTGTCAACAACAGCTGTGAAGTAACCAAACTAAGCGCCGCTCGAGCACGGTTAGTTTGGTTATTAAAAACTAACCACAATTTAAAAAAACCGTGTTCCGTAATGAAACCGGTTACTGAAAAAACTAACCGGTTCATTTTCGGAATACACTATAAGAGTAGGGATAGAATTCGTTATGTTTTGTTTGTAGTTTGAATATCTGGAAGTTATTTAATAATTTTTTTAAATTGTATATGTTATTATAAATCATGTCTCACAGCTCACTTCCAACAAAAACATCAAGCAAATCATGTGTTGTCCGCGAAATGATACTACAACGTTCGTCACGTAACCGACTCAGTTCAGGACCTGTCAAAACCCGTTCGATTTGTGATCGAAAAAATATCATCTCATTTCAAAGAATCTCAACTCAGTTGAAATGAACTGAGGTGAGATTGTTTGCAAATCGAACGCTACTGATAGTAGATAAACATTATAACAAATATTAGGTATTATTTTAATATTATAATACTGTTGAAAAACTAGATTTATTGTATAATAAAAGTTTATTTTGGTATTTTTTTACTTTTATCTAATATCAAACCAATAATTATTGGCCAAACTGTTGAAAGACTGGCAAAAATCATACTGTAACAAAGCGGATACTGAGCGTCGCGAGCGCGAATTATTAGATGTGAGTGAAACGTTTCGCGGTTCTTTTATTTAATTAAGAACGCACCATAAAACATAGATAACTTTATTAAACTTGATGAACTATATTATGAGTAAAATTATAATAAACTAAAACTAGAAACATATAAGAATAATTAAACACTAATTAAATACGCACGGAGCGCAAAACGGAGTCGGCGTCGGTCACATCTTGACCGGCGGACCAAGCAAACCTGGCTTGACTCATGCTACCGCTCAAAACCAGACGCTATGTTTTTGAGCGGGGGTGAAGGGTGGTATTTTGGGGATGCAACACATGGCCGAAGACTGCAGATGATCACAAACATTCGTTGCCACGATAAGATTTTTCTGAGAATCTTATCGCACAAAACAGGAAAGCAAACTAACAGAATATCTGCAGTCAACTCAAAAACCACCTTGTTACAATACAATTGAATAAGAAATGGAAATTTGTTACCTATATAATTTTTATAGTACCTATAAATTAAACATTTCATATAAAAACTTAATGTATTTCGAAAATTACAAGATTTTATAAAAATAATCATTCGATACCAATACTAGTATCGATACTTTCATTTGATATGAATTCAGATACCAGTATCGATACTTTACTTTTGAATACTCTTTCGATACTGGTATCGATATTTTAGAGATATCGCAATAATTCCTATTCCATCACTTGTCACAAATCCCACAAAATTTACAGCACATTTGAATCAACTTATCAGGTCATCATCAAACGGCTGGTCAGTTCAGCTTTAACCATAGACGCGTTTCGTCCTTTAGGGACTCATCAGTATGGTGTGATCAACTATCCAACTAGACCAACTAGGGACTTGTGAACTGTGATACTTTTACAAGCTGAACTGACTGATGTTAAAAAGTATGTAAACCGGTATGCATGACATGACAGCTACGGAGCATGGCCAACTTCATTGAATTGCGCTACGCTTATTATGGCCGTTTCATTCCATCGTTTTGCCATATAAAAATTTGTCGTGAGTTTTTTACAGTTTTGGTACGTCAAGTAATGCCATCTAGTGCTTTTTATTTCAATTAAAGGAAAATGACAACGCTGTCAAATTACAAAAACAATCTTAAAATATTTGAAAACTGAAGTTTATGTGATCAAACCAAATACATTTAATGGAACTGGGTATTTTATTTATACATTCAATATTATTAAATATTATGACTAGTGTCCTTAGCTTTCGACTAAAGTGACGTCTAGACTAAGTGAATTTCATTTGGCAACCTACTATTATCTGTCACTTCAGGTCAGCCCTATGCAACTTCGTATATAAGCGCAGTTAGTAAACGTCCAGCTTTATGTCATTCGCGCGCATGACTTTGAAAGAGAGAGATGCTATAAAGAGGCCGGCATTTACTCAACGCCGTATGAACGCAGGTTACTTTTTTCAATCATTAGTTGTTTGGTGATAAATAGTTATAAACAATTAGTTTGCAATGGGTCGTAAGTGTTTTGCGCCCAATTGTACCAGCGGGTATGACTCAAATCATAACAAAATATCTTTGTTTCGTGCTCCAAAAGAGCAGTTGGAAATTTGGAAAAAAGTAGTAATATAAGCAGATATATATATATATATTATATTGCTTGTAAACAAAGAAAATGTATGTCACATAAAAGAAGCGGAATTAACAAATGTTAAAAGTCGTGGTTTCTTAATCCACCCAAATATTAACATATTTAGATTATCCAAATATATTCAAGATAAATTAATATTATATATAGATAACCCTCGTGTATATGAAGAAACAGTGTATTCTGTAATTGAACATAATGCATTCTCTTTCTCTTGTAGAGATCACAAGAAAGAAATAATATCTGTTTTTGTCCATGAATTTATTTTAATGCGCTTGAAGCAATATTTTAAACAGAATCAAAATAATATCAAATCTCAGTGTAAGGAAGATCTAAAAATCTAAATTAAGAAAGAATTGAAATATTCAGTTCGATCTGTTTTTATTATTATAAAATTATAAAATATATTGTATAAGTACAAAAATATTAATTAAGAAAAAATTGAAATATTTGGTTCTATTTTTCTTATTATTTTTTAAATAAAATGTCCAATTTACATTATATAAATTTTACCATTTTGTATTTTAAAATTAAAATATTTATGCCAATTTTACACTTGTGTAACTTGTCATGGTGTAGTTAAATAGCAAAAATGTACTACTAGAAAAATGTGTTTATATATGGTTTTACGTATTTATATTTGTCAAGCTAAACCTGATATAATTAAAGAAAAGTGTGTCTTTAATTTTAAATAATTGCAAATAACATTTTTTAAAGTAATTAGTTCTAAAAGTAAAGGAAACATGAATAGACTCGTAAGCACCCATGCATTCGCCAGACTCTTTTTCCTGTCGCACTCACTTTTTTGTCGCTCTCTTTCTACAACATTTCTGCGGATGCTTTACCCGCAAGACTCGCCTGTCCTTCAATATAATAGTTCGTGGTTATAGGCAAATAAAATGAAGATCGCTACGCCATCTAGAACACTTCGCGAACTACTGTATCCAGGATAGATTTTTAACGTTTTAAAACTACAAAACTTAAATCGCACTTTAATATTATAAAACAACAAAATAACTATCTCTTTTATATTTAATTTATTTACACGATTTTCACTATATATTAAATCTATTGAATTTAGCCTGAAATGGTTAAGTGCGCTTTCTGTATTTATTAAATATTTACTTGTACATCAGAATTTCCTAACGTTTTCGGTTGATTATTTAATAAATTTATTATAGTATCTACTGTTTCTGTCTCTTCTACTGTATTTATAACGTGACTTTTCTCTATTTCGACTATTTATTATGCGTAATGCCTGTTTTACACTGAGCAATATTGCAAGTGCAACTGCAACTTTCAACTAGTTGAAGCAATCTTGAACGAGTGTAATACAGAAATTGCAAGTGCAAGTGCAAGAAGCAATCTTGCATCAACCTCTTGCACGAATTAGAACATGTTCTAATTTTTGCAAGACTTGCAAGGCCACTGTTAGTTATTTCTAGTAATTTTAAGTTTGTTAGAATGCTACCAACTTATTATAAATGTCAAAAACGATAAAGTTGGGTTAAAGATATTAAAATGATTTACTGCATTGCAAATAATTGTGCAAATACTTATAAGAATACATTTTTATATCAATGCAATATAACATATGAAACAAATGTTAATAATACAAGTGATATAAGAGGTTAAGCTGATATAATATGAAGTTAGTAAATAAAATAACTCTGCAACATTTTGGTGCAACTAGTTGAACGTAAATCTTGCAAGTTGCAATTGCAGGTTGCGCTTGCTCAGTGTAAAACAGGCATAACGTTTTAATGTTCATTTTGTCCGAAATTTTGCATCTCAATGGATTTTTCATTCTCAAAATTCTGTCACTATTTTGAATTTGTTTATCGTATTTTCTTTGCATTTAGCAAATTCATAAGTATTGAAATTATTTGGCTACAGTTCTATTTATATATAAAGCCCCTGGCACATATAGCGTCAAGACTCCGAGTCTCAGACTAACCATACCTTAGACAAAGTCTGTCGTATTCAAGTCAATGCAGTGTTATGAAGTAGAGAGAGTTGAAGTAAGTTGTGGGTGAGACGGGTGCGCGGCAAGGAGCGAGTACACTTTGATGTTATGCAAGTTGCAAACATTTGTATAGTTATTCTTATATTCAATTACTTACTGTTTATACATCAAAGTAAAGGTTAGTTTTTGACATATTAAGTGTTTTGTATACGTACTTTTGTGTTTAAATAAATAAAATGCTCGTGTCTAATAACTGTCATCAACAAAAATGCAACCCGCATAACACCAAGGGATACTAGCTCTTTGCCGCGCACCCGTCTCACCCACAACTTACTTTAACTCTCTCTACTTCACAACAAACGCCGTTGTTCTCCGTCTAAGGTATGGTTAGTCTGAGCTCCGAGTCTACCATTTGACTGCCAAAAATAGAAACGCCTCTATTTTCAGCAGTCACGACTGCCGAAAACCAACTTCATTATGATGCTGGTTTTTTCCTTTGTTGTTTGACGTATGAATTATTATTGTTTATGTTCTTGTTTGATTTTTGTACATTTTTATAGTTAAATTAATTTACTTTATACATAGTTAGAAACTTTTAAGTTTTCATATTTCATTTATAATTCAAGTCATTTTTTTAAATTTACTTTTTTGTTTTCTATATCCTAGTTTATAGTTTTTATATTTCTTAATAATCGACAAACATTTTAAATAATACATTTAAGTTTTTATATTTCATTTATAGTTCATGTAATTTTTTTTTAATTTAATTTTTTGTTTTATATTTCGTAGTTTATAGTTTTTATATTTCTTAATAGTCGATAAATATTTTAAATAATACAAATTAACAAATAACACGTTAAAATTAACAAATATTTAATTCTGACTGTCAGAAACACCGACTCTATATGTGACACCCGTTTTGGACGTGACTCTCAGTTTTTCAGCAGTTTGTAGCAGACTCGGAGTTTTGACGCTATATGTGCCAGGGGCTTTACTTGAATAACTACTTACCATAAAAAAATAGTCATTTCTTTCATTAGGACTAAAAATACCAATTTTCGTATGGAATAATAAATATTATGTATTTCACATACTCTTTAAATAGAACCATTTATTGATATATTTTACTTTGATTATCTTTACAACAGTTAAAAGAGAAATTTTTAATAATGATCATATTAGATATACTGATGATAGTGTGTGCAGTATTTATAAAGGTTATGTTTATAAACTTCAAAATATACTACTGTACATTTACTGTTCTTTTGCTCGCCGTATCTTTTACTTCCATAATGCCTAGTGCACACGGGGAAACTTTTTAAAATGCTTCCTGAAATTTGTTTCCAAAGAAGAAGAAGTACGAAATGTTTCCCGAAAGTTAACGGCGCCGATAAAACTCGAGAGGTTTTGAGGAAACTTTTTGACATGCATCTAACTTCTCATTTATTTTGACATTTGTATCGTGTGTTGTGAGGTTAGAATTGTAAAACATTTTATTACGAACTAAATTTTAGCGTTGATTAGATTTGTTTAGCAGTTTATACGTGCATTTAGTGTACTTTTTATTAATATATTTTTCTAGTGAGGTAAAATACATACATAATAAAAACATAAATATTTAAATACAACCATTGTTTTATAATTTCAGAGGAAAAATGTCTGAAGAAGAATTTTTATTATTAGCTGCAGCTGTTACCTGTGTTATTATAATAATATAAATAATTCCCCAAGTATCTAGGGACTTTTAAGAAAAAAATTACTAGTTTTGAAGAAACTTTTACATTTGCCGTGTGAACAGGCGTAGGCTGATATTACAAGTTTCCCAAATACTTCTTCTTTTTTGGAAACAAATTTCAGGAAGCATTTTAAAAAGTTTCCCCGTGTGCACTAGGCATAGCGACCAAAAGAACAGCTATTGTATGGTCTGTGATAAAATCTGAACTTCCGCGTAAAGCCGCGAAATTTAAATCACTGTCTGTTAAATTTGATTTTAACAGTTGCGTAAACCAAACGCACTTTTCGTTTACAGAAACACAGTTAATCTGCATTTGTCTCCTTTCCATCCCTACCCAAAGTAATAGTAGTTACGTAATAACAAAGAAATCGCACATTTGTAGGAAATAGTTATTTTTATAACAAGTGCCGAAAAAGGCTCGTTACGTGCAAGTGCAGAATGTAACGCACGAGGCTTGCACGTTATAAACAACATTTTTCATACAACTGTGTGATTTAGTAAATCACTAAAATATTATCAAAATTTATATAATTCTAATGATATTACACGAGAACGATGTTTAACGGCGTTGCTATGGTTTGTTTGTTGATTGCTTGCACATTGTTCTATGTTATTTAAAAATATTTCACTAACTTCAAGATAATTTCTTCAAAATCGTCTAGATTGGAATAGTACAGTGAGTGATTCTTCTTTATCATAAATACCTCCACAGATAATTGAAGCTCCAGATCATGCTATGTTGCATCTATTTTCGACAATGACAATCAACCTGCTGCTGGTACTTCTAAAGCCTCCGAAATTGTTCTCAATAATATTACTGTTAATAATTTGAACAGGTACGGAAGAAATCAATGTTTCTTTAGACAGTACAAAAGTTTCCACTTTACAATATGTCAATATAAGCAACTGTAACAACTGTGTTAATAATATACACAAACAATAAATATTATGTATTTCACTTACTCTTTAAATATAACCATTTATCGATACATTTTACTTTGTTCGGTTCTTTTTATTAGTTGTCTACAGATTAGATATACTGCAATTTAAGGTTATGTTTATAAACGTCAATATTTACTAGCGCTAGTTCACCGTATCTTCTTCTTCCATAATCCATAAATATGACTTCCGCGCTCGGCGCGAAATTTAAATCGCTCTCAACACAACTTTCTTTTGACAGTTGCGTAATGAAGCACTTTCCGCACTAGTGTTTCTTTGCTTACAGAAGCGCACTTGGTCTGCATTTATCTACTTTCCATACGTAACCAAGGCAATAATTAGTTACGTAATAACAAAGAAATCGCACAGTTGTAGGAAAATTATATTTTCATTTAAATTATATTTATTCATTATTTTATAGGGAAAAGATGGCACAAGCATATGATTTTGCTCTAGAAAAAATCGGAATGGACATCCATTCTTACTCCATATGGAACGATTATGTTAACTTCTTGAAAGCGGTGGAAGCTGTCGGTTCGTATGCTGAAAACCAGAAGATTAGCGCCGTTAGAAAGGTATGTATCCTATTAGTTAGATAGCTTGGATGCAAAATGGTGTCCAGTCACAGAAGTATGTGTGCGTTTTTTAAATAGTTTATGTCATAATAAACGTGAAAATTATACTCAGGACCAGGTGGCAACTATAGATGGCGCTGGTGTGAATACGCGGATTTTAAGGGTGGTTGTTGACATATTTTTTGCAGACTAATTTTCAGTAATAACATAACAAGAAAACTTGTTGCCAGGCAATAGTCACGGAAGCCCGTAGTGCTTGAGTGGCTATTGCCAAATAGCAACAAGTTTGAGAAAGATACTGGAGAATTATTTTCTAATTTATCCAACTCTCGAGTTATATTTGATTAGATTATTTTTTGACTTAGCTGTTGAGGTCGATTCATCCAACTTAAAAGATTTTGAACTGGGTTCATGTCGATTGATTACTTATTAATATATTATTAGAAGTTGTTTCCAAAATTTGTTGGTGTATTTCTGTATCTGAAATGGAACTAAATCGATTTTTTTCACACATTTTACTTGACGCGTTGACAGTTTTAAATAATTATTTGACAACTACCTATTATTTGTCACAAACAAAAAAACATCTACAGAGATTATTCCCGGGAATAATCACAAGAGCTTTATTCTTAGTTTAATAATGACAGGATTGGTTAAAACGCAGACACGTCACATACAATGAAGCATTTCATAGGTTTTGAGAAACATAAAAAAATAATCAGTTTAAATTATAGCTTTGTTTGTTTCGCTACGTGGCGGTTACTGTAAAACGTGGCGGTTAGTTACAGCAGCGTTTTACTGTCTACCACAAAAAGTGACAGTAATAATTTAAGTCACTAAAATAATAATTTTTGTTTTTTTCATCCGAGGTAAATTATATTTTTATTTTGTATGCCCAATATACTAGACGTGTTGTGTATTTAAATTGTCATTTTGACATAAATTGATATAAATTTGACAGCTGATAACCGCACTTCACTTACAGAGATTTGCTACGGCAGAATGCCATAATCAGTAATGGATAAAAGGAGTGATGATATATTTATTTATATTTTATTTTGAAATAATTTGTTACAAATGTGATTTTGTTATCGGAGAGTGAGAAGGATTCAACGGTACATGATCGAAAATGATGAATTTGAACTTAATAATTGTTTGATGGGCCCCATTTTACAGTAAAATGTTTCGTTTGTATAAATTTATATGAAAATAATTTAACAGATAAAAATTCTCCTATATAATAAGATGATGGGTGTTTTCTTAAATCAGCGTGGGGCCCCACATTATACGGTGAGACTTTGTCCCACACCAATGCTCACTGCCACATTGAACACGTTACGCTTAGCTCCGCGTAGAGACTTAAATAGTATTTTTTGGGGCCCAACGCGCTTCATTGGATCCTTTGGTATAGAGCCTTAAAATTATTCATGTAGACATGGACGCATTAAATAAAATTAATATTTTTATTTATAAATTACCAAGATAGATAATTCACTTTTTTCTTTTCACCGCTGCTATATTCGTTATTGGTTTTTCCTGATGTCAAAAATGTGTCAAAATTAACTTCTACCGCTATTCAGCGAAGCCTAGAGTTGCTGTAAAAAATTTTACCACCCAGCTACAGCAGTGTTTTACCGCGAGATGTCAAAAAGTGAAACGAACAAAATCTAGTAACTTATTATTTTACCGCCAACTCAATCGAACACAAAATCCTTACCGCAGCGGTAAACAATAACCGCCACGTAGCGGAACGAACAAAGCTTATATATTATGGTATAATTAAGTGATCAAAATGATTGACATAGGCTTTCGCCGGCGGGGCATGCGCAACAGAACCGCTTAATAGGGCAATTTTTGTGGTGTCGTGTGACAAATTTTTACAGGCTAAAATTGGTTTTATTACTTATTCACGATGACAAAAAAAAAATTGACAGAAATTATTACTGATTCCTCATTGGTGACGGAAGCCGTGAAAGTGGACTACACCTAATCTATTTAAAAAAAAAAAAAAACACTTCTGTCACTGGAAAAAATCAGACACATTTTTGCACCCTAGCTCTTCTCTAACTATATTGGTAATTCATATATTTTCTGAGCTTCACTACTTCTCTGTTTCTTCTCCAGGTGTACCAACGTGGTGTGATCAACCCCATGTCCGGCATGGAACAGTTCTGGAAAGACTACATCGCGTTTGAGCAAGCGATTAATCCCATCATTGCGGAGAAGATGTCCATTGAACGCAGTCGAGATTATATGAACGCGCGTCGCGTCGCCAAGGAGTTGGAGGTTCAGATCCGGGGCATTAATAGGAACTCGCCGAGTGTGCCGCCCACTGGCTCACAGGATGAACTCAAACAGGTATTTTTTTTATTTATTTATCAAGCGGACTCAATGAGGTTCACCTCTATACGACTTTAGATATTTATAGTGGGTGTTCCCTCTCTTTAAGATAGTTCTAGCTTGAAAAACATTTTTACAGATCTGAATGAAACTCGGCGCTTGTAAACATGGGATAGTCATATGCATCCTGTTAAAATATGAAACATATTCACCGTCTGTGAACAAATATATTCGCTTGTAAAGTTGAGTTCTTATACGCGGGGCTTATGGCGATCGTCATTTAGAATCGCACATATTTGATTCGTGTACCTCTAAAAATATACAGTTTCATTTGAAAAACTAATATGATATTCTAAAACTATCCACATATATTGTATCAAAAGGAAAAAGTTTTTTACCGTTGAGTAATGGATATATAGCCATGCAAATTCTTATTTTAACGAAAAATTAAGGATCCCAATTTATAATGCCACACTGTGGCACGGTATTTAAAAATTCCCTATAATCAACAACCTGTTAACAATTCATGATATTTAAATCATACTAGGTATAAAACACTTATTTTATTCTATCTTTTTCTTTCCTCGAGCGTCAATTTCGCCACTCGACGATCGATGACGCCACCGTCACACTAGAACATGGCCAACTTCATTGAATTGCGCTACGCTTATTATGGCCATTTCATATGTTATTAAAATTCCTAGTTTCAAATTTACAGAGCGGGCACGTCAACTAGCGCCTCTAACGAGATACGTCGTAACTAAATTTGTAAATACTACCTCTTGTATTGATTGAAAAAAATCTAAAAACAAGCCTAATCATTGTATATTTATTATCATACGGTCTTTACAGTAAAATACTAACCGTTGGCACCAACAACTCAATAAAATTTCCTTCTTTTGACCTATAAACACTTCAACAATTTTAAATAGGTAGACAATATGGCGACATTATTTACCTGAAGTGACAGATAATGCTACGTTGCCAAATGAAATTCACTTAGTCTAGACTAGCTAGTCACTTTAGTCGAAAGCTCAGAATACTAATCATAATATTTAATAATATTGAATGTATAAATAAAATACCCAGTTGCATTAAATGTATTTTGTTTGATCACATCAATTTCAGTTTTCAAATATTTTAAGGTTGTTTTTGTAATTTGACAGCGTTGCCACTTTCTTTTAATAGAAATAAAAAGCACTAAATGGCATTACTTGACGCACCAAAACTGTAAAAAACTCACGACAAATTTTTATGTGGCAAAATGATGAAATGAAACGGCTATAATAAGCGTAGCGCAATTCAATGAAGTGGGCCATGACAGTGCGCAATACTGTCGCCGCCTGGTAGTTACCTGCACAACTGTCAAGTGTTGCCAAGCTATACATTCTTATATTCTTATTCTGCAATTGTGTGAAATTCACTTTCAAAAACAAGCGCAGGGACGACACTCCCTTCGTTTCTTACCTTTTTTATTCGTTTTCTGATCTTACATTGAGTGTTTAACTGCAATTGTGTGGAATTCACTTTCAAAAACAAGCGCAAGGCGACACTCCCTTCCTTGTTTCATTTTCAGTGACTGCATTGTGTGGACTTTTCTTTCATATACAAGTGCAGACTATCGCTTTTATCTTTTCTAATCTTTGTACATTCGTTGTTAGATTCGTTATTAGATTCGTTGTTAGGAGTAATTTGAGATGTTTTACGCATACGTTATGTACGTTGAAGAAAGAAGATGAATGATAAGTGAATAGGAGTGATTGGATAGATGTAATTGAAGGTTTGTTGTGTGATAAATGATTTCGAGTGTAATAAATGAAAGTTTATATGGATTGATCTATGAATGTGGTTAAAGTGAGGGTGGTGTGTTTGGATGATAATGATTGACGAGGGCTGATTATTTGATGAATGAATATTTTATGAGTGATTTTAGGGTTCGTGCTACCCCATTTGTTGGGATATAGCGTGAAGATATGTATGTATGTATGTACATTCTTAACATTCCACGTAAATAACTAAATTTCCCCAAATTATTTACTACAGCCTAAATTGTATTACTTGATTTTACTAATTCGGTGATTATTAAACTCAAGAAATAATTAATAAATATTTCATTTATGCATTTTAATGTTTTAAAGTGGGTGCTCAACACCCTTTAAATTTTTATACACAGAGTCGGCGCCAATGTCACTGTAATCTTAAAAAAAAAAACAAATTAGTCATTAGACCTAAAAACTTGATGCCACAGACAATCAAAGTTTTAAAAAGTCTGTCGTCAGAACATTACGATCTTTCTTTAACCCTCTAGTTTATTCAGAATTCTTTCTACTATTCATGTGTTCTGTCTTTGTCTAACTGACAGCTAGTTTTGAGGTTAATGTTTTGCTTACGTCGTTTTATACTGAATTGACAAGTTTATTTTAAATACATACCTAATATATTATTTATTTATTAACTAATAAATATGTTAGTTGGGTACAAAAGGGTTGTTAAGTATTTCCTAGTTCGAAACTTAGGTTAGGTTTACACAAGTCAGTGAGTGGAAAGATACGCTGAATAGTAAATATCAGTAAATCGTATCATTGGTAATCAAACCGTTAACTAAGATAGTTTATTTAAGTTTCTTTCTAAAATAACTGATATTCTTACAAATTTTTGTCTAAAATGAACTGACCACATTTGCGCAAGAAAAAACAGATTTCCCATGTAAATTTATTTTTTAATTATGTGTTTTTTGTTCACGTTTTAGGTCGAACTTTGGCAGAAATATATAGCATGGGAGAAGTCGAATCCTCTGCGAAGCGAGGACACTTCCTTGTTAACCAGAAGAGTGGTTTTTGCTCTGGAACAATGTTTATTATGTATGGGACACCATGCTGACATCTGGTATCAAGCTGCACAGTTTTTAGAGCACAGCTGTAAATTGCTACAGGAAAAAGGGGTAAGAAATCAAATTCGATTCTGTTACAGGATGATTCATACATATTATGAACGTAAACCATATCTTGTCATTGTCAGGATGTGAACGCAGCGAAACTGTTCAGTGAAGAAGCTGCCAACATGTTTGAACGTGCTACCGGGACACTTCTTAGTAAAAATATGTTGTTGTATTTCGCTTACGCAGACTATGAAGAAGGCCGAGTGAAGTATGATAAAGTGCACCAGGTCTATCAGAAGTACCTGGACATTCTTGACATTGATCCTACGTTGGTGAGTGATTTCAAATTCAATCTGCGAAATTTCTATTTCCCAAATATCCCGTTTACGAATTTCTATAGAGTAGTCAGAAATGTTTCAGTTGGCATTTAAAAAAAAAACAAAAAACTACTTGAAATTGGTAAGCCTGATACATAAATTCATTTCCGGTTGTTGACAGTGACAGTTGAAAATTTAAATTCGAGTACATTTATTATTACATTTATTTCTAAAGTGTTTCTATTACTTAAAAGTCAAAATCCTATTAGCTGTCACACTCCTGTCATAACCTATTAATGTCAAGTAACATTTCCGCCTTTATCTGGCGTATGCCAACTGTGGCATAAAAAGATCGCCGGAATTGTATTGCCAACTGTAACAATTCCTTTTGATCACTCTGTATATGATCAGTGAAACCGCGGACTTAAAACTCTTTATATTACAAGAGATATGATTTTTTTTTTAAGTTGTGTATCGGGGTTGTGACGTTACATGTATCTTTTAATGACACTATATTTTTAATCGCTTATATCTCTGGATTATAAATAAATAATAATTATATTATTTGCAGGCCTATGTTCAATATATGAAATTCGCACGTCGAGCCGAAGGTATAAAATCAGCTCGTGCCGTGTTCAAGCGTGCTCGAGAAGATCCACGCTCTCTCTACCATGTGTTCGTTGCTGCCGCACTCATGGAGTACTACTGTAGTAAGGACAAGAACATCGCCTTCCGGATCTTTGAGCTCGGTCTGAAAAAGTTCGGAGACAATCCTCAGTATATCTTGTGTTACATCGAGTATCTGTCGCATTTGAATGAGGACAATAACACGAGAGTGTTGTTTGAGAGAGTGTTGAGTAGCGGAAGTCTGGAGCCAGAGAAGTCTGTGTAAGTAGTGACATTTTATTATCTAATTTTACACATTATTATTTTAATGGAGTGGGTGGCTCAGTGGTATTGAGCCGACAAACAATTTTCATCAAATTAACAAACTACTTCTGTAGCTCTCCCACAACTAACATCTTTGCTCCCAAAGATGACTTAATTGCTGATAACCGCAATTCATGCGTAAAATATATCACTTACCGAGATCTGCTACGGCAAAGTGCTACACTCAAAAATTTGATGAATGTAAGTTTGGTACTTGGAATGTTAGGGGTATAATTGATAAAGAAAATGAGTTGATGAATATAATGCGTGTGTATAATGTAGATGTTTTGAGTGTAAGTGAGACTAAGAGGAAAGGCTGTAGTGAGGAAGAGGTGGATGGAATGTTTTGCTTGTGGACGGGTGTAGCTGAAAATGAACGTGCAAAGCATGGAGTAGGTGTGTTTGTTAGTGAAAGAATGAAACCGTTTGTAAGGAATTATGATTGTATTTCATCTAGAATTCTTTGGCTGAGATTAAAGGTTTGTTGAGAAAATTAATTAATCTTTGCCTGTATGTGAATGCAGCACAAATGATGTTTGGTTGAAATTTGAGGATACAGTTCTTAAATGTACAAAAGAAGTTTATGGTGAATGTAGTTTAGGCTCTTGTCCAAAGAATGCATGGTGGAATGAAGAAGTAAAAGAGGCGATTGAGGTGAAAAAGAGAGCATATTTGCGATTTCTAAATGTGAAAGATGTGCCTGGAAGTTTACGTGATGAATGCTTGCTGGAATACAAGAGGTTAAATAAATGTGTTAAGAGAGTAGTGAGAGAAAGCAAGGTGCGTTTTGATAATTTGATGAGTAAAAAATTGACATGATTTTAGTATGAATAAAAGAATGTTTTGGTTGAGATTGAAGAAATTGAGAGGTGTGTGGATCAATTATTTTCTCTTCGTATGATTATTGAGAAGTGACTTGCTAAGAACAAAAAGGTGTTCTGTGACTTTCTCGATCTTAAAAAAGCATATTATCATCGCGAGACTTTGTGGAATGTACTTCTACAGTACGGTATAAATGGTAATTTGTTGGGGACAATTTGTGCGCTTTCTGAAGGTAGTGAGGCTGCGGTGAGAGTTGATGGTAGATTGAGTGATTGGTTTTGTATAGACATTGGCGTGAAACAAGGTTGTGGGATGTCTCCGTGGCTCTTTAATTTGTTACGAACGGCGTTGAATTGGGTGGATGGTGTACATATTGGTGGTAGTGTTGTGCCTGCGTTAGCGTATGCGGATGATGTGGTTGTTATGGGTGAATCTGAAGAGCAATTGAGACGAATGATTCTAAATATAAATGAAGTAGGAAAAGATTTAAATTTATTATTAAATGTCGATAAATGTAAAGTGTTAGTGTTTGAAAAGAGCGATTTGGTGACTGATTGTAATGTTTCGGTGAATGGTGTGAGATTGGGTCAAGTGAATGAGTTTTTATATTTGGGTAGTATGTTTTCAAGGGATGGACGTATTGATTGTGAGATTGAAAGAAGAGTATCTGCGGGATGCAAGGTTTTGGGTGCTCTGGGAACCTTTGCTCGAAATGTGAATGTATCCAGAGATGCTCGATTGAGTGTGTATAATAGTGGGGGTCAGGGAAGGAGACTTTTATCAAAATCGGATGTCCCAAAACTATGAAGATTTTGTTTCAGCACACTTTTTGTTTCATTTACAAGATAAATAGTATATTACACATTACTTACAGTGAGATCTGGAATCGTTTCCTGGAATTCGAATCCAACATTGGTGACCTCCAGTCCATTGTAAAAGTTGAACGACGTCGCAGTGCAGTTCTTGAGAAGATCAAAGAGTTCCAGGGTAAAGAAACAGCACAGCTGGTTGACCGATACAAGTTCTTAGACTTGTATCCATGTTCGGCTGCCGAGTTGAAGAGCATCGGTTACACAGAGGTAGCAAGCTCTCGATCTCACCCTTTAAGTTCGCTCAGCTCGGACGATGAGCCATCCATCCCCCGGCCAGACACCTCCATGATGATCCCCTACAAGCCCAAGCTGAACCCGCTGCCAGGCGAGCACCCGGTGCCTGGAGGCGCGTTCCCACATCCGCCAGCCGCGGCACACCTCTGCACACTGTTGCCACCACCTGGCTGCTTCCGGGGACCCTTTGTCAACGTGGACCTGCTCATGGATGTGTTTGGCAGGATACAGTTGCCTGATACAGGTCTGGGAGGTTATTACTATATTTTATAAAAACCTCTTAATAATAATTTTCCGTTACTTTTTTCCTACAACTGTATGATTTCCTTGTTATTACGTAACTATTATTGCCTTGGTTATGGATGAAAAGGAGACTAATGCAGACTAAGCGACAAAAAAACGCAGCTATTGTATGGTATGTGGCTAAAATATGAACTTCTGCGTTCGGCGCGAAATTTAAATCGCTGTCAGTTAAATTTTCTTTTGATCGTTGCGTAAAGTGTGTTTCGGCATTTGTGCTTTTTCATTTACAGAAACGCACTTGGTCTGTATTTGTCTCCTTTCCACCCGTAACCAAGGCAGTTGTAGTTATGTAATAATAAAGAAAGGGCACAGTTGTAGGAAATAGTTGTTTTTGTATAAAGTGCGCATCAAACCAAAACACTAATTTCGCCCACCGATATACAACAATTTTTCTACAACTGTGAAAAAAGACTAATACAATACTTATTATTTATTTAGATAAATTGAAATAAAAAAATAATAAATAACATAAATTTGATGTGTTGTAACCAAGGAAACGTGAAAATGATAAAATTTGACATTTGGTTTACCTGAATATTCCGTTCTCAAATTCTAACGGAAAACTAAATTTTATACTAAATTTAGATTATATATATATATAAAATAAAATGATTACAGCTCCAGCCCCCTCCACTGAAAATGGTTGCGACACAAAACTATTCGATCTCGCCAAATCTGTCCACTGGATAGTAGAAGAAGGTGGCACTGCGATCGGTGCCGGAGGAGCGAAGCGCCGACGTAGAATGGGACTCACTCTAGACGGAAGCGATGACGAGGACACGCCACTTCCGCCCACTAATGACATCTACCGGCAGCGTCAACAGAAGAAAGTCAAAAGCTAGATTAACAGTACATTTAGTCCTTCTTTGTTTTACCTGATTCTAGTTGAACTCGGTTAGAACGAACACAAATACACTTGCTACAAAAGAAAACCTAGAAACAAATATTCCTCCTGCTATTCTCTGTAACCTGTGTATCACAGTATATTTATATAATCAAACAGAATAATTTCATGTATTTTATTTGGTTGATTGTGACAAATTATATGAATTGATCGGTAGGTAACAATTACGGAACGCTGGGGCTGAACGAGATTAACATTCTAAATCTTATCGTTGTAAGCGAGTTCAACACTTCTAATTCTAATGTTTAAATGTTATTTCATCTATTTTTAATATTTTTATAGACTTTAAACTATCCAAAGATCTAAAAAAAACTATTTTCTCATCTTTTCCTTTTATTTCTATTTTACTTGAAATAATGAATATTTGATTTTTTTTTGTATGAAACAAGTAAAATTTTGTTAAATTAATTGAATTGAAAATTTATTTTATAATGCTATTTAGTTAAAATTTTGATGTTGTGAGCTTAAAATAAAGAAGTAGAATATTTTATTTTTTGTACATAATGACATTTCTAATATTTGTATAAGATTTTTTTAAGCCTTAATATTACTTTATCTATAAGTATTATGTAATCATACAATTATCTGAATTAGGGCTTAAAATAATCTGATAAATTTATAAACACGTCTCAAATTTGTGAAATTGAATTTATGAAATGTAAGATTGAAAATTCATAAATAAATTGAATATAATACTTAAAATGTAGTTCCTGTCTTTAATAGTAATAAATCATAAAAGGGGGCGGCATTTTCACATTTCTTCTGTTTGTAATCTACGACATAAGGTTTTTCACAGCCCAACGAAGAAGGCAAACACTCGTCTCCAATTTTACACTGGTAACTAGAGAGCGAATGAAAAAAACAAAAATACTAAACAAAAAAAAAATGTGTAAAAATGTATGAAAATGTACCCAAAAAAGCATTTAAAAATATATCAAATCGAAAAAATGTAAACTCTAAAAAGGCAAGAAAGGTTCTCTAAAAACCGTTTTAAAATTTGAGAACATTATAAATAAATGATTTATAAATAATGTGCGATTTCTTTGTTATTACGTAACTGCTATTGCCTTGGTTACGGATCCAAAGGAGACAAATGCAGACCAAGTGTATTTTAGTAAACGAAAAAGCACAAGTGCCAAACGCGGAATTTCACATTTTAACCACAGACACTTATGGAAGGAAATGATATGTAGTAGTATATTTTGATATTTATAAACATATATGGGGTAATGGCTCAGTGGTATCAAGTCGGTCTGTGGATCCTAAGAACCCTGGTTCGATCCCCACAACCGACAAAACATTTTCACTAATTTAAAATTACCCCTGTGGCTCCTCCACCACTAACATGTTTGGGGCCGTGATTTGACGACTGGTAATCGCACTTCACTCGCAAAATATATCACTTACCGAGATCTGCTTCGGCAGAGTGCCACATCCAGTAATGGGTAAAAGTCGTGATGATATATTTATTTTATTTATTTATATTTTATAAACATAACCTTTATAAATATTGCAAACCATATCATCAGTATTCATAATCTGTACACATCATAATGTGCAGGTAAGTGTGTACTTGTAGGTGTATTTTTATTAAATATGATAATTAACAAAAAGAAAAATAATTTTATTTAAAGAGAAGCATGTGTTCTGAATCTAGTATCAGAACCATGATTTGCCTTGATCTCTTTGAAATGAAATATTATTCTTATTATGAATGAAACTTAGTAAGTATTGTATACAATTTTGGAGCCAAAACTTCAAAGTATGGTAATAAACTTGATACTATTCATGATATCAACGAATATTGAAAGAAATTACACTCAAAATTTGAATTTATTTCTCAAAAATGCTTTCTACGATTTTAATTTGAAAATTCTCTATACTTAAGAATACGTTTTAATTTAATTTGAATTTACAGTTTTGTAGAAAAATTAAAAGATCCCAAAAACCGCTCAAAACTAAACTTACGTGTATTTTTTTATTTTCTCCAAAACTGTACATTCAAATTGGATAAAAATTTACTGTGTTGTAGAACACCATATTTTTAAATGTACAATTTTTTTTAATCAAAATCGTAGGTTGGATTTTTTAGAAAATTAGATCTTAAATTTTGATATCATGATCTCCGACACTTCAATTTCAATTTATTTCTATCATAAAGATTAAACATTCTTGTCCATACACATATCAAAAAGCTGAATGTTCAGAGATTATGTAGTACTACTTGTTTCTTATTTTGGATAAGATGAAATATATGAAATATTTTTTTGAAATTTGAATTTGTTATTTCTATTTCGCGAAATTCTCATTCTCCACAAGTGATGTGGGCTTTAACGTACACTCAGCGTTAAAATGATGACAGCTGTCATAATCATGTGTGTCAAGATTTACTACATAGAGATATACATGAAAATATATAAGTATTTAATAATTTGTGGTTTGAAATATGTCTAGTTTTGTTTTTCGTGTTATATTATATTATAATATTCAGTCACGGGTCCTTTTTTTATAATAAAATATCTCATCAGTTTTAGATGAGCAATACTAGTAGATTTGAAGTACTGGAATGTATTATTTATCGCTCAATAAACGATATTTTCAACAAAAAAGTGTTTAATTATACGGTTATAGAAAGTAATTAATTTCTAACCTCAAACATTTTATCGAAATAAAATTCATAACAGGATGAAAGGAATGTGATTTCATTATTTGGACACTTCAGAATATAGAAGTAGAAACAATAAAAATTGCTGAAGAGTGAGGAGTTAGTTCAATGGATGCTTCCAATATTGAAGAAATTTTATGTAAAGGAACTTGCTCCAGAAATAATTGATTCACGAAAAGAAAGAAGTATGTCGATCAGGACTATTTCACACAATCCATAGAAACAGTTAAAGTTAGATTTTTCTGTCAAATACTTTTTCTGACGCTCGTTAGAAACAAAGAATTTCTTTAGCAGAAAGATATTTTCTGCCGCTCAGGTGAGTCAGAGAAATTATATGACATAATAGATAAATATGCCGGCGTTTGAAGAAAAAATGGCATATTTTATGTGCAGTGAAAGTGACGTTTTGTGCTTCATCTGTAGTTAATGGACGAGTGCACAAAAAGTATCACTTCCTTATAAAATAATATACTATTATATATGATTATGTATAACTGAAATAAAAATGTAAGTAAAATGTTGTTATTTTTATATTATAATATCAAATAAAATATATTTTATTAAATTTTAGTTTTTTTTGTGTTGACATCAAATAGAAATATTTCCTGTGATTTAAAATAATTTTCTTGAAAATCTTCACGTTTACATAGTTTTTAAACGCGCGCCAATAACTTTTGCACTATTCTATAGAGATCTACATTTTTGTCAGGACCGCAAGAGACCCTACATACACGATAACAAATAGGATGCGGGCACTCACGTGATATTGTGACGTAAAAACAGCTGTCCCGTGAAAGATCACTGCGCCACCTACAAAAATGAACTATTTTTTGGGTGGAGATTTGAAAAGAACCGGGTTGTTTTCAAATCTCTTCCTAAAAAATAGTTCATTTTTGTAGGTGGCGCAGTGATCTTTCACGGGACAGCTGTTTTAACGTCATAATGTCACGTGAGTGCCCGCGTCCTATTGTTGGTTAACGAACTTCAGGTGAAATGTACAAAAATAAGCTTTGCTTGTATACCACTACAACTGCCATATATAAATTACAGGGATTGTTACAGTTGGCGATAAAAAAAACTACTTGAAATTGGTAAGCCTGATACATAAATTCATTTCCTGTTGTTTGACATTTAAAATTTAAATTTGAGTACATTTATTATTACATTTATTTCTAAAGTATTTCTATTACTTAAAAGGTCAAAATTCTATTAGCTGTCAGACTCGTGACATAACCTATTTGTATTTATTAGAAATGTCAAATAGTATTTCTGCCTTTACCTGGCGTTGTGCCAACTGTGGAATAAAAAGATCTCTGGAATAGTATTGCCAACTATAACAAACCCTTTTGATCATCCTGTTTAATTTTGATTCTGACACAAAGACCCTAATTCAATAAAACATATTTTCAATCGAAATGCGCATGCGCATCTAACAGAAAATTGACGTCGTTGCATACAGGAATTTTTGTCTTAAATGAAAATGTACATTAAAATTGAACCAAAAAATTGACATTAAAATGTACATTAAAATTGATCGTGTCAGACGGGCTTTACTTATTTGGTGATTTCTGGGGATTTTTAGTTCAGAAATTTTGCAACTTTTCTTCTCACACTGTTGGCAACACTATTTTAAAATTCAAACTGTCGTTATAAACTTTGTGGTTCGTTACAGGTTACAGCGTTCGTCAGTTTACTTGTTGCAGAAGATGTGTTTTTCGTTTTATTTGGATTTGTAAGTCTAAAAATACATTATTTTTTAGTGTCATCATAAAATTGTAAGTTTCACCATACATTGATTTTTTTTCACATTTTTATAATGGATTCCACATGCAGTATTTGTAAAAATGTATTTTGTCGACCAAATGTGGCTAAAATACATGAAAGTAAGTGTCGTGTTTATTTGCCTCAAAATAATTTATCACCTGTTGTAGATGAAACATGCTTGTACTCGTATAACATTAAATGTTTTGTAGGAAAATGTTCACGTGATTTTTATCATATGAAATCGTTAATTTCTCACTTGCAAGAAGAATTTGAAACCTGGATGACAGATGAAATGACGAGAACATTATCTTATTTTTACAAGCAAACGCATATTAAAAGTTATGGAAATTACGAACATCATATCTGCCAGTTTAACGATCGCTTAAAAAAACTTAAAAACAAAACTAATCGTGTCACTATAAAAGGGTCTGTTAAGCGAGGAATTCGATGTCCAGCTCGTATTTTGCTAAATTCGTTGCAAACGGTATTGAAGTAACATATTCATACTCATTCCATTAATTAAATTTTGAGAATACAAAATTTCATAGAATTGCAGATTCAACAAAATCGGACATTCAATCACTATTACAAATGGACGTACCGGCCAGAAAAATTCATACATTAATTACACAAGAAGCACTTAATCGGGACGGTCGCGATACACTTGAGTATAGCAAGGAATTATTGTATCCTAAAAGGAATATCTCAGCATTGAAACAAAGGATGTTAAATCATATCTTTGTAGTGACGACGCAAATTCAATATTTACTTTCGTATACGCAGTAGAAGGAAGTATTGGAATCGTGAAAAAAATCGTTGACGAGATTTTTGCGGAAATATGTGTTTTGAGGTCCACTGAATCTGTTTTGATCATTTTCTCAATGATGTCTGTGTGTGTGGATGGATGGATGTGTGTCCGGTCGTGCAAGATTTGTTAACGAAACTTGGTAATTATAAGTTTCATGAAAATACGAAGAGCTGAGTTGATTTTGAATGAAATTGAAAAACCGGAAGAGGAAGTTTACTGGACACACAAAACAATAAATTCCATTTATTTCAAAAATTGAATCAGTTACGAAAAAAAGTTTCAAATAAAAGATGTTAGCAAAAATATTTGGAACATAAAATGTTATTTGCAATTTTCCTGTATATGCGTCTAATTTTGAGAAAAACTAATTTTTATATTTAATAATATATTTCGATAATCATAGTAGCATTAGAAACAAAAAACATAGATTTTAATTTTCGCTTTATCTAGTTATCTATGTCTTTTTTCGGAAAAACAAATACATCATTAAAATTGTCAACTAATTTGGCAATTTTGCCTCAATTTAATCGACTTCGTATCTCACAGTTCATGAGATACCAAGGGTTACGCTCGAAGAAAGGACATCCTGTATATGCCTCATCAGTAAAGTTAGACATAAAGTAGTCAACATTATTAAAAAATTATACGTAAACAAATTTGATATTTTATATGTTTCAAACAGATAAATGCTGAATTACTGAAAATCTAAATTACATGTTTAATAATATTATATATTCTAAATATTAAATATGCTGTGTATAAGAAAATCATGTGGTGACACACCAGATTTTTTTATTAATAGAAAATTAAGAAAAGAAAAATTTAATCTGGTGTTAATATATAAATCCTGTAATGAAAACATTCAAATTGGTCCTACAAACGCGGATATTAATAGTAACAAATGTTTATTTTTTTTAGGTATTCAAAAAGAGAAATGAATCTGATGCAGGAAGATGTTGATGGAATTGTATGTATTGATGCAACACATAAAACAAACCAGTACGATTATCAATTAGTTAATTTCGTGGTCCCTCATAGTACTGGTCGCGGTCATCCAGTTGCGCATTTTATTACACTTTGTTTAAATACTAATACACTAACATATATGTTTTCGTCATTAAAATCCCGTTTTCCAAATTTGAAAATAAATGCGTTTATGACTGATGATGATCCAGCTCTAATTAAAGCGATATTAAACAATTTCAGGAATACAAATCATTTATTATGTTAATGGGATATTCAATGGGCTTGGCGCAAGAATTTGATGTTAGCAAAAAATTTAGGTACAAAAAGAGAAATGTATATTGCACAGATGGTTATATGAACGAAATAGCAATATATTCGATTAATTAATAAGATAATTTTTTTCAATATTTAAAGAAGAAGTAACCTTTCTAGAATATTGTCAGTAATAATATAACAAGAGAGTGAGAATAAATTGAAAATAATTTGACAGATCTTTCGAAAACTTGTTGCCAGACTTGAGTGGCTATTGCCAAGTGGCAACAAGTTTGAGAAAAATACAGGAGAATTATTTTGTAATTTATCCAACTCTCGAGTTATATATAATTGATTATTTTTTGACGTTTCTCAAAACTAATGAAATGCTTCATTGTATGTCACGTGTCTGCGTTATAATCAATTCTGTCATTATTGTACTGAGAATAATGCTCTCGTGATTATTCCCGGGAACAATCTCTGTAGATGCTTTTTTGTTTGTGACAAATGATAGGTAGTTGTCAAATAATTATTTAAAACTGTCAACGCTGTGGAAATGAGGTATTTGCGGGGTGTGTGTGGTTATACTAGAAGAGATCGTATCCGGAATACATTGGTGTATGATGAGTGTGAAATTGAGAAGAATGTAGTTAGAAAAGTGGGTATAAGTCAGTTGAGATGGTTTGGGCATGTAGAACGTATGTCGAATGAGAGGTTGGTGAAACAGGTATATGTTGGTGAAATTGAAGGTGACAGATTGCGTGGGCGACCTATGAATAAATGGATGAATATGATTGAAGGATTGTTGCGTGAACGAATGTTTCCGAGTATGAGGAACAAACGTGCTTGTATGAAAGGAATTATGAATGTGGTTGAAGCTAAAGTGGTGTGTTAGGATAGGAACGTTTGGCGAACATTAATTCCGGAATGAAGCTGATGTTTTAAGACAAGTGCAGGATTTTTTATTTTAGTTTTGTTGTTTAGTAATTTTCCTTAGTTTGTTTACCTGCAATTGTGTGAAATTCACTTTCAAAAACAAGCGCAGGGACGACACTCCCTTCCTTTCTTATCTTTTAATTCGTTTCCAGTTCTTACGTAGAGTGTTTAACTGCAATTGTGTGAAATTCACTTTCAAAAACAAGCGCAGAGCGACACTCCCTTCCTTTCTTATCTTCTTCTTTCATTTTCAGTGACTGCATTGTGTGGACTTTTCTTTCATATACAAGTGCAGGCTATCACTATCATCTTTTCTAATCTTTGTAGATTCGTTGTTAGGAGTAAGCGTGAGTAATTTGAGATGTTTTATGCATATGTAATGTACGTCGAAGAAAGAAAATGCATGATAAGTGAATAGGAGTGATTGGATAGATGTGATTGAAAGTTTGTTGTGTGTTAAATGATTTCGAGTGTAATAAATGAAAGAGTTTATATGGATTGTTTGGATGATAATGTTTGACGAGGGCTGATTATTTGATGAGTGTTATGAGTGAATATTTTATGAGTGATTTTAGGGTTCGTGCTACTCCATTTGTTAGGATATAGCGTGAAGATATGTATGTATGTATGCAACGCGTCAAATAAAATGTGTGAAAAAAATCGATTTAGTTCCATTTCAGATACAGAAATACACCAATAAATACCAAGAATACATTAATAAGTAATCAATCGATATGAACCCAGTTCAAAATCTTTTAAGTTGGATGAATCGATCTCAACATCTAAGTCAAAAAATAATCTAATTAAATATACTCGAGGGTTGGATAAATTAGATCCAGTATCTTTCTCAAATTTGGTGCCATCTGGCAATAGTCACTCGAGCTCTACGGGTTTTCGTGATTATTACCTGGCAACAAGTTTTCAAAAGATCTGTCAAATTATTTTCAATTTATTGTCACTTATTACTGAAAATACATTACATACATCTTTAGTTTCTTAGTGTTGTGCGGTTGCAACTCCTCCATTGGAATGTTCAGCTAAGGAACCCACGGAAAAATCGACACCAAACTAAAAATTAGGTAAACAAGTCGATCCCATGCACAAGTATAAAAATAAGCGTAAAATTAATTCTGCGTTTGGCAAAATATCTGCTGAAGAAATAAAGAAATTTAAAAGCAAATCCTGCAGTGATAATAATATATGTTAAATTATACTTCATTTAAATTAGTAATTTTAAAGTTGAATAATAACAGAATTCATTTAAGAAGCACAGATTTTGTTACTTTAATAGAAACAATTTCACCGACAGATATTTTGAAAATAAAATCTAGTTTCGCTTCTTTTAATGTAGGTTCGCTAACGGACTTCATTAGAGATGCGTTCGTCTTTCGACTTGGCGAACAATATGACCATCTTTTAATTGGTGACACTATATTTTCGCAAAAAATGTGCATACCAAATAATCCCTGGAAAAACATAAATATTACAACAAAAACTAAGTTTGTAATGCTCCTTAATATAAGCGGTAATCATTGGACCTTGCTGATGGTTAACTTAGAAAACGGATTTGTAAATTATTTCGATCCATTAAATAGTACAGTACAAAATCATGAATTAGTAGTAACAAATAAAATATTGCGTGTTATTCAACTGTATGTACATAGTATTAATTATACTCTAAAACAAGAGCTGTTAGTCAACGGGACAGTTATAATTGCAGCGTTTATGTATGTTGGTACGCAGAAAACTTTGCAAAAAATCCAAATTCCAATAGACGTTTTGAGCCAATACCATACAGAACATATATTTACGTATTAATTATAAAAAATTGTATGCGACGTGATAATTATGAAGACATCAAATGTAATATTTGTAACGGCGACAAAAATAATGAAATGAATGCGGTATATTGTAGGGCGTGTAACCAGTTTTACCACAACATTTGAATGCGTTTAATAATAATTGATTAGTTCTGGGACCTTTTGTTTCAAAGCGAGCGCGGTTCTTGAAACCGAAATCACTTGCTGAGATTCATGAGGCACCGAACTTGCGGTAAAATATTGCGGTGTTTTAGTTATTGCGCTTACTTATTATTTAAATAATTAATTTGTGGTACATAAGAAAAATTATGTTGTAAGAGTATAAGCTTTGTAGATGCTTTTTTGTTTGTGTCAAATGATAGGTAGCTGTCAAATAATTATTTAAAACTGTCAACGCAAGTAAAATTTTGGAAACAACTTCCAAGAATACATTAATAAGTAATCAGTCGATATGAACCCAGTTCAAAATGTTTTAAATTAAATGAATCCAGCTCAACAGCTAAGTCAAAAAATAATCTAATTGAATATAACTCGAGAGTTGTATAAATTAGAAAATAATTCTCCAGTATCTTTGTCAAACTTGTTGGCATTTGGCAATAGCCACTCAAGCCCTACGGGCTTTAGTGGCTATTGCATGACAACATGTTTTCGAAAGATCTGTCAAATTATTTTCAATTTATTCTCACTCTCTTGTTATATTATTACTGATAACAATTAGTATTTGCTATTTATAAACATAATTTCAAAATAACTTTTCTTCATTCCCTGTGCATGCATTGTTCTAATTTCACTATAAGCTGTAGATTTCCCGCATATTTTTTTAACATAAGTATCTTTTTATTGGATTATCTGTATATATTCATTTTGCATGCTGTATAATTTAATCAATAGTCAGTCCATCACATAATTTATTTATTTCTTTATTTATTATTTATCGTCTACATTAATACTGCTTTTATTAACATTTTCTATATATTTATTTCTTACTCATGTTATCTTATACTCGCACTCATCTACTAACTGCATGCTGCATGACTTACTCAGTGATCAGTGCCTTGACGCGGCGAGTAAGCTTACTTGATTATATAGTATTCTAATGTTTACTAACTATTCGTGTATAATTTTAAATATAGAAACAAAGAATATCATATAGATTTTAAAATTGCAGAACTACTTAATTCTGTATAATAATGTAATAACAAAAGCAACAAATTCATAATGATTTTTTATAAAACTTTTGGTTTAATTCTTATACACATTTGAATTTAATTAGAACACATTTTTGGAATTACTATATTATCAAAACTAAATCTGATCAATAAAGGAAACACGTCGGTTAAATTAACAAAGTAATGCCATTGTAAAAGAGGATATTAAAGATATTTGAATTTTTCCTGAAATTTGCATTTCTTTGGTCATTAATCAAATTTGTATTTCATACAATTCCTCGAGATACCAATTAATTTAAATACTAATACAGTCTAAGGATTCGGCTGAACTTTTGCCAATAAAGTATTTTATTATTATTATTATATTGGGATGGCTAGCTCAGTGGTATGAAGTCGGCCTGTGGATCCTGAGGTCCCTGGTTCGATTCCCACAGGCGACAAATTTTCATAATTTGAAAAAGCTATCCCTGTGGCTCCTCCACCACTAACATGTTTGGGAGCCGTGATTTGACGACTGGTAACCGCACTTCACGCGCAAAATATATCACTTACCGAGATCTGCTTCAGCAGAGTGCCACACCCAGTAATGGGTAGAAGGCGTGATGATATATTTATTTATTTATTTATTTATATATTATTATTATTATATAATGTTTCAGATTTCCTATCCATTATTATGGTAAAATCTGTAAATAATGCTTATTAATTATATATATATATATATATATATATTTATTATTATTATTATTAATTTCATTACAGACTTTTCTGTGTTGAAGGTGGGGCCAATTCAAAAAACCTCAGTAAACAACGGTTGTGCGTAGGCTTGCCACCTGTCCGGGTTTGACCCGGAGACTCCGAGTTTCAGTGAGTTATCTCCGGGCTCCGGGTTTAACTATTATTTCTCCGGGTTGTGTAAGTAAAATTGAATATGTAGTGCTATGTAGTTAGTTATCCGGGACAAATCTGTCTCACTTTCGGAATCTTCTACGCCGCTAAATTATTAAATTTTTTCTTTGATGATCTTTTATATCTTTCTGTTATCTAGTTTAATTTCTGTCACTCAATCTTCCAATTTCTTGATTCTGTCCTCATGATTATTTAAGGAAGAATTTATACAATTAATTTCGGTTCTAATAGTTGATATATCATCTTGTATCAGATCAAATTTTTAAGAATTGTATCAAGTTTTCAGAAATAGACATAATTTTAGGTGAGGGGATGTCTTCTGTTGCATGTGATTATCTTCAATTTTGTCAATATTGTTACAGTTTAATCGTATATATGACGTTGAATACACTAATTTTATTGTTACAGTAGATTTATCACTTCCAATCTTGGTTTACTTTATTTTATATGTAATTATTTTACTATGATAACAAAAACACTTGTCTTTAACAAAACAATGTAAGCCTTTTTTTTATCAAATATGGTAATAATAAAATTGCAGGATCTTCTTTAAAAAAATAGTCATCGTCTCCGAGCGAGACTTAGTTCTGAGGTGGTAACCCTAGTTGTCCGACTATAGATTTTTGTGTCTCGGGGCAACGCATTCGAGGTTTACAGGAGAGGCTGCAAAAAAATAAGCACAAATGATCCCAAAACATAATAATTTGCATTGGGACAAATGATGTAAGTCTTATATTCGAATTCGGGTTCTTAGTTTTAATATGTTAACTATATACCTATTTTTATTTTAGATGAAACCTTTTAAAGGATTTAAGGTGGGACTGCGCACCATATTGCAAATTTTAGGTGGACACAACATCGTGTGGCTTACGATTCCACCAATACCAAAATTTGCTGGAAGTGAGCCTCGTTGCCTTCGAATTCGGTAATTTAATAACGCTATTTCGAAGCTTGGTATGTAAAATTTAAAGTATACAGGATGTCCCATTTAACTTGACAACTTGAAATAACTCAAAAAATACGCGATGTACGAAAAATTGAACCGAGACCAAATCTTAACAGTTTTGAAGGGGGAATCATTCTATGCTAAAATCAGGACCCCCCCTGCTCCCAGTGGGTGGGGCGGTGGGCAACATTGAAATCTTAAATAGGAACCCCCTTTTTTATTTCAGATTCGGATTCCACGGACAAAAATACATAAGTTTTGTGTAAAACTTTTTTTCATAAAAAATGGGGGTTCCTATTTAAGATTTCAATGTTGCCCACCGCCCCACCCACTGGGGGCAGGGGGGTCCTGATTTTAGCATAGAATGATTCCCCCTTCAAAACTGTTAAGATTTGGTCTCGGCTCACTTTTTTCGTACATCGCGTATTTTTTTAGTTATTTCAAGTTGTCAAGTTAAATGGGACAGCCGGTATATTTTCTTTTGCTGATCAAGATTAATTTTAAATTTACAGCAAAATTTGAGAACACGAAAGTTCTGTATTTGTTTGATTTCTGCCATGGCGAGGGCTACATTCGCCAAGAATTATTTTCAAAGTAAGTTATAGCTAGTAATACATCGAAAATGTCCATTTCTAATAATTCTGTTTCAGATATTATAAAAGGCCACGAAACTTGGCATATCTTCCACCCAAAATTGATGGGATCCAGTTCAATCGTACGGTGTTGAACAAAATAGCTATCTGGCTAAATAAGGTAAACCAGTGAATTAAATCCTGGCGCACTATTTTATTTTCTTTATTTCCTTCCTTTTCTCTTCTATGTTATCATTCCGTCCCTGTAATATTCTGAATCTCTTTGTAAAAAATCGGCTCTTTTCAGAGCCACCAATACCTAAAGAAAAAGAATTTTTATTCTATATCAAACTTGATAATTGTTAGTAAGAAATTAATTGTTATTTCTATTCATGATTAAACTTCGAATAAATAATATTGCATCTAAATTGTAGGCTCAAATATTTTTTACATAATAATAGAAACGCAGTTAAAAATAAATGAGCATGAACTAAAATAAAAACTAATTTCTATACATTAATAACAAATGTAAATGTTGATGTTGCATTTGTCCTTATCAATTCTCAAATCCGTAAGAAAATTTATATCATTAATAATGTATGTACTTACGTTGTTATTATTACTTTATTTTACAATTACTGTACTTTATACTAAGCGAATGCTAAATTGAACAATTTAAAAATAAATAACAATATTTGTATATACCTCTCATTAATTAATAAAATTTATGCTCTTTATTATTATCAAACAATTTACATTTTTCATATTAAACAGCTACTAAAACAAATTTTCTGGTGACGTATTTTCAAACTAAACGTCAAATAACAAGAAAATCACAGTACCTATCTTCACTGTTATGAATTCCTCCAATGTTTTGTGCTTTAAAATAAATGTTTGAAGGACAACCAGGTCGTTTCTTGCACATGTAGTTTTTTTCTTTTAAATCATCGAAAATTTTTTTTAGTGTATTTTTTGTTTTGTCTCAAAAGTCCCGCGATCAAATTGGATAAAAATTTACTATATTATAAAAGACCTGATTCTTAAATATACAGAATTTTTTAATTAAAATTGATTGTCACATTTTTGAGAAAATTAGATTTAAAATTTTGATATCATCATCTCTTGCACTTCAATTCCAATTTATTTGTATCATAAAGATTAAACATTCTTGTTCAAACACATATCAAAAAGCTGAATATTCAGAGATTATGTAGTACTACTTGTTTCTTCATTTGGATGAGATTAAATATGTGAAATATTTTTTTGAAATTTGATTTTATTGTTGCTTCTTCGCGAAATTCTTATTTTCTACATGTGATGTGGGCTTCGACGTACACTCAGCGTTAAAATTATCTGGCTGAATGACAGCTGTCATAATCATGTGTGTCAAGATGTACTTCATAGAGATATATATGAAAATATATAAGCATTTTATAATTTGTGGTTTGAAATATGTCTAGTTTTGTTTTTCGTGTTATATTATATTATAATATTCAAAGTTATGGGTACTTTTTTATAATAAAATATTTCATCAGTTTTAGATGAGCATACTAGTACAACAGGATAATTTGAAGTACTAGAATGTATTATTTATCGCTCAATAAACGATATTTTCAACAAAAACGTGTTTAATTATACAGTTAGAGAAAGTAATTAATTTCTAACCTCAAACATTTTATCGAAATAAAATTCATAACAGGGTGAAAGGAATGTGATTTCATTATTTGGACACTTCAGAATATAGAAGTAGAAACAATAAAAATTGCTGAGGAGTGAGGAGTTAGTTCAATGGATGCTTAATTATTATAGAAATTTTATGTAAAGGACCTTGCTTCAGAAATAAATTGATTCACGAAAAGAAAGAAGTATGTCGATCAGGAATATGCCACACAATCCATAGAAACAGTTAAAGTTAGATTTTTCTGTCAAATACTTTTTGTGACGCTCGTTAGAAACAAAGAATTTCTTTAACAGAAAGATATTTTCTGCCGCTCACGTAAGTCAGAGAAATTATATGACATAATGGATAAATATTCCGGCGTTTGAAGAAAAAATGGCATATTTTATGTGCAGTGAAAGTGACGTTTTGTGCTTCATCTGTAGTTAATGGACGAGTGCACAAAAAGTATCACTTCAGCTCCTTATAAAATAATATACTATTATATATGATTATGTATAACTGAAATAAAAATATAAGAAAATGTTGTTATTTTTATATTATAATATCAAATAAAATATATTTTATTAAATTTTAGTTTTTATTGTGTTGACATCAAATAGAAATATTTCCTGTGATTTAAAATAATTTTCTTGAAAATCTTCACGTTTACATAGTTTTTAAACGCGCGCCAATAACTTTTGCACTTCTATACAGATCTACATTTTTGTCAGGACCGCAAGAGACCCTACATACACGATAACAAATTGTTGGTTAACGAACTTCAGATCGAGTGCTTCACCTTAAAAGGGATTTTTCTTGTTATGAATGGAATTTTTCATACATCAGGGAGGGTTTTTTGGTAAAAAATGATTGGCGACACTGATCTATGGCGTCAATTTCTGTTTGTAACGCTAGCGATACGCAGTATTTGTTGTTGTGAGTTTTGCTATTATTTTGTGTTTAAATATTATTCAATTGAAGCTATATTTTACTTTGTTGCTGCTTGAAATATATCTGTAAGTATTATATAAGTCTTTTTTTTGTAAAATGGGGTAGATGAACCCATTGTTTATTGTTTTCTTTATAACACGATTCACTTGATATTATTCGGTTGCTATACTTCATTCCCTGTATGAAAACTATTACGTCACATTCGGTATCCATGTAATTCAGGATTTTGTACTTCAAACGTTTACATTGGTATTGGATTGACATTTTTAAAACATAACCTAAAATTTAAATGTCAGATTATAGTTATTTATTATACTAGTGTTTTATTACGTATATTAAACACGCAAGAAAAGTTTAAACACGAGACCAAAGGTCGAGTGTTTAATATTCTTAAGTGTTTTATATACCAATAAAACACGAGTGTAATACAAAATTTTATCCACAACTCATAATTACAGGTATCGAAGAAGATTGGTCGTAACGTTTAACGTTGATTCAGTTATACATATTTTCTCAAAATACGGTAGATTGAAGTAGTTGCTAAGTAACAAGTTGTTTACAATGTTTTATGGAATATAAAACCTTAGGGTTTTATGAACCATATAATTCAACTGAAATCAGTGTAATAATGTCTTTATTATATATGAGTTGTGGATAAAAATATTTATTACTTTCTAAAATTTAATTAGTTTATAATGAAATCAAATTCTGTATATATTAAATAAAAATCAAATGTAAATTTATCTTACCGCACGAAAAATATTACCTACCTTATTGAAATATGTAATTTTGTAAAATAAAACTCAAAGGAATATACATTTTTATATGTATTATTATTATATATAAATAAATAGTATTTGAAAATACAATGCACATTACCTTTTGTACTACAGTTAAATTAATTAAAGATCCTCGATTCTCTAACTCCAGCGCAAAATAATTATTAAGATGATAAACGCATTTCTGCGTTTGAGTAACCAAAATTTTTCTAGCCATTTCTTATTTCTCAGTCTGTATTTATGTATAAAAATTGTCACAAACTTAGAAATGACAGGCGAGAAAATAACAAAATCACGACCATAGCTCTATTTTTATTTTATAAACAAATGTGAACAAAAATATAAATTTTCGTATTAGTAAGAACTGTCATACGTTTTATTTTACAACGTGAAAACACATGAAACGTGTGTCTACTTATTAAGGCATATGTTAATGCCTTCCGCATAGGGTACGAATAATATTATTAAAAAAGATATCTATATTTCATCGTAATGATAACCTCGTCCACATATGACGTCATCGTTTTCATAGAGAGAATGGAGTTTAGCATGCCCTAGTATTAACAAAATGTGGAGAGAATAATAATTAAAGTTGTTTTATAAATAATCGCTTAAAATTTTTATTCCGTTAGCGGTTTAAATTGTTTTATACGGTAATATTAATATACAATAATATTTATAATCTGTTATTTTTTAAGGTTTTGACAAGTGAAAGAAAATGGACATGCCACCAGAAATACTAGAAGTTTTAAAGTGCAGCAGCTGCGAGCTGTACTTGTCTCGGGGCCCCGTGTACTTACAACACAACGGGGCGGCGGCCTGTGTCCGGTGCTACACCCCCCAGCACCCGTCCATCAGAAATACACAATATGAGATTGCGGCACGGTTTCTGAAGTTTCCGTGCAAGAACCGGCAGTTTGGCTGCTTAGAGACGGTGCCGTACGTGGAACATGACGAAATGATCGAACACGAAGATGTGTGCGAGCACCGACAATATGTTTGCCCGGTGCTCGGCTCCGTCCGCTGCGACTGGCGTGGCCCCAGAGCGGCCATCTTGGCGCACTGTCACGACCAGCACCCGGACAGAGTGCTCGAGAAGTGTGCGGTGTGCGCGGTGGAGGTGACGGTGTTCCTGTACCGGGACAAGGATGGTTGGCGATGTGAGCACTGCGCCCCCGCCAAGCGAGCCTGCGAGAACCAGCGCCAGGGCTGCATTTACACTGACATGTACAACAAGTGCAGTAAACACGAATGTTTCTTCTGTCAGCAGCGCACCACGTGTGACATTTGCAGTGCGAGCGTGTCTCGAGGCTCGTTGTACGCTCACTATGGTTCTGTGCACCAGGACATCACACACAGAGCCGGCTCCACGTGGCGGCCAACACGGCGTGGGCTTTGGTGTCTCTTGTCAAGTGTTGTAGGCACCGTGGTGTGCTGGTACAGGCTGTTCGACTCACGGTTTTATCTTTATATGTTCACCCCGTTGTCAAATGAGCGGTTGAGTGAGTTTCGCTGTGAGGTGCGGCTGACTAACCCCGCCACTGGACGCACGCTCACCTACACACCTGATGTGAAGTACAATATGTGTTATGACTGGCACATGTTCGAGGAAGAGTTTCCTTGGAGATACACTGACTTGGATGTCTACGTGGAAATAAGAAAGGCTGAGTCTTAGTGATATCCGTGGAGCGATTGTCAAAGGATATGGTGACTTGTGCGGGACGGAGGTGGTTGCTGGAGCGAGCACCAAAAGTATTTATTTATCAGTTTGTAAATATAAATAAAATATGAGTTATTAATAAAATAAGGCTTCAGAGATCCAATGAATTATTTATATATTTTAAAATTCGACGTTTCGAGTTTCAACGAAACTCATCATCAGCTAAAAAATATAAAATATAAATAAACAAAATAATATACAAATAAGTAATATAAAATACCATTAACAATACAAAATAACAGAAATTAAAATTTAAAATGTTGAAATATGTCATAAATAATAAATAAATCAAAATTGCAACAAAATGTCGTCAAAAGTAAAAACAACTAGATATTTTTGAAATTATATAAGAAATTTAAAGCATATTTTAAATTGCCAAAAGCATCAGTTTGATAATTTAAACAAGAATTTCGATATAAATTTATGTACAGAGTTTCATGAATTAGACGATGATGTAAATGATTGCCAGTACTTATAACTTTAGTTTCTGAAAATTTAAAAACATGTCCAGTTTCTTGATGATGTGTTAGTGCACTATGGTATGGATTTAATAATTTACAATTATATTTATGTTGATAAACACGTTTTTTAAGAGGTTGGGAGGTCTCAATTTAAAATATGCTTTAAATTTCTTATATAATTTCAAAAATATCTAGTTGTTTTTACTTTTGACGTCATTTTGTTTTAATTTTGATTTATTTTTTATTTATGACATATTTCAACATTTTATATTTTAATTTCTGTTATTTTGTATTGTTAATTGTATTTTATATTACTTATTTATATATTATTTTGTTTATTTATATTTTTTAGCTGGTGATGAGTTTCGTTGAAACTCGAAACGTCCAATTTTAAAATATATAAATAATTTATTGAATCTCTGAAGCCTTATTTTATTAATAATTATAGTTTTGGATCCTAAATATTTTTATTATAAAATATGACTTGTTCATCATGATAAATTATCTTATTCACCTGATTCTTGATGAAACTTTAACAAAATATACAAATAGTTGAATATTAGTTGAAATTATCAAACTGTATTACTTGTTTTTTCTTTATACATTCAGATTAATATTCTCAATAAATAGTTTATTATAGTCATGATCTGTGAATTGTTAGTTATCTTGTTTCGTCTTAATTAGTAATTTAATAATAACTTGACTGTGTATTATTGTTCATAAACATATAAATTAATTTTTGAAAGATAATAGATTTTTTTCTAGGATTTAAAAAATATTTGGAACTAGTGCCTTTTGGGTATTTTAGATTTTTCGAACGTATAGTCCGCGTGAAATTAATGAAAAACTTTGCTTATTTACAATGATAGAAGAATGCACGCATTGCTGTGCATGTGAGATTTGACAGTAAGCAGAAATTTTTTAAAGCTGTCAATTACTTTTGACGTTACACATGAAACTTTTTTATAGAATTATTTCAATTTCTAGACAAGAAATTTTATAATTTTTAGAAGAAAGAATAAATAAAAAAAATACGAGCGTAAATTGTTTCAAATTTAAAATATTCGGAATCATGCCGAGTTTGGTGTCATATGAAAGAGTTTTAGAAGAACTTTCAGATGTAATAAAAAAAGTTCAAATTTTACGATAGGCAATTGTTTCAAACTTAAAGTTTTACAAATCATGCCGTGTTTGGTGTCATATGAAAGGACTTTACAAACTTAAGGTGGTATTATCATGGAAGCATTTAACCCGGATTTTAATTAAATGTAAATATCTTATTTTTCATGTGTTTCTACACTAGTATGCAATTTTTTTTCAAAGTTTACCGTTGTTGAGCTGAGTAATGTAAAGTTAAAGTCGACCAAAAATACATTGGCGTTATAGGAACTGTACGACGCGAGGCAGCTTACTGGGTAAGAAATTCATATATTGCAGTTATTTTTTACCAAAAAACTAACACATAGTACATCATGTAAAGATAAAGGTATGAAAATTAAAAAATTCATGCCTTACCGGATTAGTTTCAAAGAAATAGGCGATGAAAGTTGGATATTCAATGAAACTGTCAGAAATGCTTGGCAACGTTGCACGGGTAGACAGAGATGGAAGCACGCGTAAACAAAGATGGTCGCACGAATCACAAAGCAAGAGCTATGAAAGTTATTATTTCGATCAGTAAAATATATTAATTTTAAAACAAAAAAAAATATTACAACATTTTATATTTATTTACTTATTGTTACAGATGATAATAATTGCTTTGGTGCATTTTTCTTATGAACTGTCAACAGGATGTATCGATAATACACTCACGTTTCGTACCGACTGGTAATATCATGCTGCTTGTAGTTCTCGCCTTGTTGTCATAGCTTCTGCTGTGTAAAATCTTACACTGCTATTGGTTGGCATGAAACATTCACTTCCAAAAATGTTGTTATGTTCAAAAACTAGTTAAATAGTTTTATTTAATATATTCAATGTGATTGTTAATTATACGATATTTGCAGCGAAATATTAATTCTGTTAATAATCTATACCATACAAAAATGTAATAATTATTTTTATAAACTTTTTAGGTTACCTATACTTTTGTATGAGACTGTCATTATAGAACCACCTTAAAGTATTCCGAATCATAACGTATTTGGTGTCATATAGAAGTGTTTTAGAGGAACTTTCAGATGAAATTTTAAAAAATAGTTATTTTTATAACAAGCGCCGGAAAAGGCTTATTATGTGAAAGTGCAGAGATTAATCTGCACGTGCACGTAACCCTTTTCGACACGTGTTATAAACAACAGTTTTCCTACAACTGATAATTTAGAAACTCACGAAAATATAAGGATTTATTATTTTTTTATAATGTTTCACGAGAACGATGTTTTACGGCGTTGCTATGGTTTGTTTCTTGATTGCTTCATTGTTCTACGTTATTTAAAAATATTTCACTAATTTCAAGATAATTTCATCAAAATTGTCTTGATTTTAATACTACACTAAGTGATTATTCTTTATCCTGTACACCTCCAGAGATAATTGCAGCCCCAGGTCAAGCTATGTTGGATAAAGTTCTTGGAAATGACAATCAATCTGCTGCAAATACTTCTAAAAGCTCTGAAATTGTTGTTAATATGAATAGGTACGGCAGAAATCAATGTTTCTGTAGACAGTACAAAAGTTTCCACTTCACATTGTGTCATTATAAGCAACTGTTACAACTGTATTATTAATATATACAAACAAGAAATTTTGTTCATTATTCTGCATATGTTCCAAAATTGTGGTTAATCTTTTTCCATCTTCAGAGTCTAAATTACCAGTGATAGATTTAAATATCTTATATCTATATTTTTTTTGACCAATGGTTCTCAAAATACGTAGTGCAACTTTCTTATTTTAAATGGGAACCTATTTATTTTATTTCGTATTTGCTTGTTCGGGTCATTATTTTTTCTGAATTCAACGACTATTAACAAAAATTGACATTAATTTAATTTAAACCGCATAGGAATAAGTGCGCTATGACAGAAACAAATGACTAATAAAATTTATTTATTTATTTTTTCACAAAATACTTGTATTGACACATAATAATGACTCAAACAAAAATATTATGATTTGTTCATTTGTTTCTGTCATAGCACGCTGATTCCTATGCGATTTTAATTAAATTACTGTCAATTTAATATGCAATATACATAATTATAGACCGATAGCTGTAGTATCAAATTTCAGTAAAATATTTGAAAGCTTAAAATATAAAACAATTTATAGTTAGTTATTAGAAACCAAATGTGATTTCGTCAGCACTTTACTCACATCGTTTCATCTGCCCTAGACAATAATACTCAAGTTGACACAATATATACCCGACTTCGCAAAAACCCTTCGATAGAATAGACTAAAAAAAATTAATAAGCCTTCTTCTATATAAAAATATATTTTACTTTCGCGCCAAAATAGAGCCACACCATTTGTTATTTATCTGTGTGGAGTTAAATCGCATTTCAGTCACGGTTTTACTTGGAGGATTCAGAAAGAAAATTTGCATGTGAATGAAAATTTATTATTTTTATATAGGTCGCGGGCAGCCACGTGACCGAATTGAAGTTGATACATAGCTGATTGTAGGACAGCTGTCAGAGTTACCTCCCGCTGTTCCCCTCCTCATTGCCGCGCTTATGTTTCGACTGAGGCGTTACTTACTTCACTAGTTTATTTGGGCGCTATTTTAAAAACTTTTTAGCTCGTTGTTGAAAATTTCATTCTTAGCGACAAACTTTACGTTTCAGTTCATATCTGAGATGTTATTATTTTGATTTTAAATTTCTGTCCATCTTACATCCCACCACATAGCATAAACCAAGCGACATTATTTCGCTAATATAAATTTAAAAAACACTAAACAGACAACTAACTAACACAACAATTTACAATTAATATAATGACAAATGAAACAATAAGAAACAAAACAATAACAAACAACACACAAGAAAAATACAACGAAATTCTAAAATAACCTAATTCGATATTAAAGTCTGACAGCTGCCCACCAATCAGCTGTGCATCAACTTCAGGTCGATCACGTGGTTGCCCGCGACCTATTAATATTTATCAAGAGGGATTTTTTTGTTATGAATGGAATTTTTCATACATTATTGAGGGATTTTTGGTTCACTATGATTGGCGACACTGATCTATGGCGTCATTTTCTGTTTGTGCTAGCGATACGTAGTATTTGTTGTTGTGAGTTTTGCTATTATTATTGTGTTTAAATATTATCCATTGAAGTTATATTTTACTTTGTTGCTGCTTGAAATATATCTGTAAGTATTATATAAGTATTTTTTGTAAACTGAGGTAGATGAACGCATTGTTTATTGTTTTCTTTATATCAGTTGCCTCGAGCCACGATTCACTACTAGTGTATTCCGAAAATGAACCACACTAACCATTGTTAGTTTTTTCAGTAACCGGTTTCATTGCGGAACACGGTTTTTGAAATTTGTGGTTAGTTTTTAAAAACCAAACTAACCGTGCTCGAGCGGCGGTTAGTTTGGTTACTTCACAGCTGTTGTTGACAAGTTTGAAACGTGTTTGGCGGCTTTTGCAGTGTTTGTGGATTTTTGTCTTATAAAACTATATTTTTATGATGACTGATAAATAAACATGTGATACAAAATGTATTTTGGTAAAAGTGCAGTATACGGCCTTGTCCAGTTTGTTATTTTGTTGATAGATGGCAGAATGGTGGTCTGTAATAACAAAATGAAAGATTTCCAGTGGCTCCAAAACAATGGTATAGCTTCGCTCGCACTTTTAATAAACAAACTCTAAGCCCGTAAAACTCACACCCAACAGAAAATACGTTTTCCGTTTTGAGGAACCAACCTGTTGTTTCATTTCAAAACATAGAATCAAACTTGTTTTAGAATCACTGATTCATGAAATTTAGCACATGCGCAACAAAGCAGACCAAGTGTGCGTAACAAACAAGACCGTATACTACATTTAAGCCTGTATTTTTATTATTTAACAGTATATATTCATATTACATTGATATATTCTTGATCATGTTAATTTTAAAATCAGACCAAAGATTCATACCTCATTTAGCCCAAATTTATTTTATGTTTTATACGTTAATATTAGTATGCAATAATATTTATAGTCTGTTGTTTTTTAAGGTTTTGACAAGTGGAAGAAAATGGAACTACCGCCAGAAGTGTTGGAAGTGTTAAAGTGCAGCAGCTGCAAGCTGTACTTGTCTCGGAGTCCCGTGTACTTACAACACGACGGAGCGGTGGCGTGCGGACGGTGCTACACTCCCAAGCGCCCGGCTATCAGGAACACTCAATATGAGATCGCGGCACGGTTTCTGAAGTTCCCGTGCAAGAACCGGGAGTTTGGCTGCCTTGAGACGGTGCTCTACGTCGGAGAAGATGAGGTGATCGGCCACGAAGAAGTGTGCGAGCACCGACAATATGTATGTCCGATGCTCGGCTCCGCCCGCTGCGACTGGCTGGGCCCCAGGGCGGCCATGTTGGCGCACAGCCGCGACCAACACCCGAACATCGTCCTCGAGAAGTGTGCTGTGTGCTCGGTGGAGATGACGATGTTCTTGTACCGTGGTGTGGATGGTTGGCGATGTGAGCGCTGCGCCCCCGCCAGGCGAGCCTGCGAGAACCAGCACCAGGGCTGCACTTACACCGATATCAACAGCAAGTGCAGCAAACATGAGAAATACTTTTGCCGGCAGCTCACCCAGTGTAACATCTGCTACACTAGTGTGCCTCGAAACTCGATATCCGCGCACTACGGTACTGTGCACCAGGGCATCACACACAGCGCCGGCTCCACGTGGCGGGCGACATTGTCTTTAGGGCTGGACTTGAGCTACTGTCTCGTGTCAAGTGTTGCAGGCACCGCGGTGTGCGAATACGTACTGCTCGCCTTCCTCTTTGAAATCTCTGTGCACATCCCGGTGTCCACTGAGCGGTTGAGTGAGTTTCGCTGCCAAGTGCGGCTCACTGATCCAGACACCGGACACGCGCGCACATTCACACTTGATACAGAGTACAATACTGGGTATGACTGGCACATCTTGGTGTTCGAGGATGAATTTCCCTCGTGGAACACTAAATTTGATGTCTGCGTGGAAATAAGAAAGACTGAGTCCTAATGATATCCGTGGAGCGAGCGCCAAACAATATTATTTATTTGTGGGTTTATTAAATAAATATAAATAAAATATGACTTGTTCATCATGATAAGTTATCTTATTCACCTGATTACACTCCTTTTATTGAAATAGTGACAAAACTCACAAAAATATACAAATAGTTGAATATTAGTTGTAATTAAGATGGAGAACAAAATCATTCTCAATAAATAGTTGTTAGTCATAGAATCATGATCTGTGAATTATTATTTATAAATTGTTAGTTATCGTAACGTAATAATTATTGGTGATTTTAATATTACAAAATTACATCAATTTTACAATGATAATATTTTGGATAGCGATGTTCGTAGATTTTTAAATTTCACTAATTTTTTGAACATGGAACAGTATAATAAAATACCTAATTATAAGAACAGTATTCTAGATCTTGTCGTATCTAATGTTACCTGTACTGTAGAAAAATGTAATTTTAGTCTACTTTCGGAAGATAGTTATCATCCTTCGTTATTAGTTGAATTTGTGCTTTCTGACAATAAGTCTCATTTGAATTTAACTAAAAATAACACCGTATCATACAATTATAAGAAAGGTGATTTTTGTTTACTATATAATTTGCGGAGTGAAGTTGATTGGCGCTGTTTAGATTCTTCCCGTGATGTAAATGAGACAACCGATTTGTTTTACTCTACTATTTTCAGTATCTTCGATATATGTTTTCCTAAAATTGTAAAACGTAGTAGTAAGTATCCTGTATGGTTTACAAAGGAAATTATAATTAACTTAAGGGAGAAAGAGCATTACAGGAGATTACATAAAAATACGGACTAGCACTTCGTTTGGATAAATGGAATTATTTTCGATCACTTGTGAAATCATTAATTAAGAGCGCTCATAAACAATATCTTGTTAATGTTCAAAATTTTATTGCGACTGATTCAAGTAATTTCTGGGTTTATATTAATTCTAAAAAGGATTCTAAAAGTATCCCGTCCACAATGTCCTATAATGACGTCAGCTATACAAATGGATCTGAAATTACATATGCTTTCGCAAGCTACTTTAAATCTGTTTATAATACAGACAGTGCCGGTATTGATCACTCAGATTACAATATTAATTCGGCTTGTGACATAATTCAAGTATCTGATATCACGTTAAGTGAAATATCTTAGGTAATAGCGGCACAAAAGATATATATATATATATATATATATATATATATATATATATATATATATATATATATATATATATATATATATATATATATATATATATATATATATATATAGATATTTTCCATTTATTGGGAAAAATATTACACTTAAGACTTAAATTTAAAATAATAAAGAGTGGATATAGAAATAGTTCAGAGCATCCTTTAAATATAGATATATATATATATATATCTATATATATATATATATATATATATATATATATATATATATATATATATATATATATATATATATATATATATTATTATTATTGTTATTTAGTTTGTTATTTACATAAAATATGAGTATAAATAACAAACTAAATAACAATAATAATATATATATATATATATATATATATATATATATATATATATATATATATATATATATATATATATATATCTATATTTAAAGGATGCTCTGAACTATTTCTATATCCACTCTTTATTATTTTAAATTTAAGTCTTAAGTGTAATATTTTTCCCAATAAATGGAAAATATCTAAAATAATTCCGATTTTTAAATCAGGTGACAAACATAAAATTGCTAACTACCATCCTGTGTCGTGCCTTAATTGGCTAGCTAAATTGTATGAATATATTCTTCATCAGCGAATTCAAACTCAAACAAGTAGCTGTCAGTAAATTTCAGCATGGATTTATTCCGCGAAGGTCAACAGCTACTAATCTACTAAATTTTGTACAATATTTATATGATGCAATGGATAATAGAATTCAGATCGATGTCATCTATACAGATTTCTCAAAAGCTTTTGACACTGTTCATCATTGTATTTTTTTACGTAAACTAGCTTTGATAGGTTTTTCGAATAATTTATGCTGTCTGTTGAAATCTTACTTAAATGATCGAGTGCAATATGTATATTGCAATGGGTTTGAATCATCTAAATTTGTGGCATGCTCTGGGGTGCCCCAAGGATCTGTCTTGGGGCTCCTTCTTTTTATTCTGTTCGTCAACGATTGTATTAGAATCATGCCAATGTTTGCTGTATGCAGATGATTTTAAGTTGTACCGCAAAATTTCAGGTATAGCTGACTGCATACGAGGGCGGTCCGATAAGTACTTAGCCTCACCGCCAGATAGCACCACTATCGCAAGAGCAGTTTAGTATCGATTAGAACATTCTCGTAGACAGCTACTGTTAAATTTTCAGCCGAATCGGACGCGTAGTTTTGTTTTGACCGCGTGTGGAAGCGAGCGTGTCCGCAGGTTTGAGAAAAATGGAAAAAGAACAATATTGATTCGATTCTTGTTTTTGAAAGGGAAATCGCGCAGCGCAATCAAAGAACGCTTGGATGCTGTGTACTCTTCTCCTTCGATGGCGACCGTCAAAAATTGGTTTAACGAGTTTCCACGTGGTCGCACGTCGGTTTTTGATGCGCCACGCCCAGGTGGCCCGAAAACGGCTACAACGGAGGATAACGTAACAAAAATCCACGATCTCGTATTGGAAGACCGCCGATTGAAGGTGCGCGAGATAGCTGAGACAGTAGGCATCTCAAAAGACCACGGGGGTCATATCCTGCATGAATTATTGGGCATGAGAAAACAGTCGGCGCGATGGGTGCCGCGTTTGCTCACTCCGGACAACAAGCGCATCCGTGAGGTTACTTCAGAGCAGAGTTTGACGATGTTTAGGCGCAATCCGAAGGAGTTTCTGCGTCGTTTCGTGACCGTCGACGAAACATGGGTACACTGGTACACACCAGAGACCAAGGAACAGTCGAAACAGTGGACTTCACCCGGCGAACATGCTCCAAAGAAGGCGAAGACTGTCCTATCGGCCGGAAAGGTGATGGCCACCGTTTTCTGGGATTCAAAAAGTGTGATCTACATCGACTACCTGGAGAAGGGCAAAACGATCACAGGGCTCTACTATGCCGAATTATAGGGCCGATTCGACGCCGAATTGCAGAAAAAACGGCCCCATTTGGCGATGAAAAGAGTGCTCTTTTACCATGACAATGCTCCGGCACACACCTCCGCCGTCGCCACGGCGAAATTGATAGAATTAGGCTACGAACTGCTGCCCCATCCACCGTATTCTCCGGATTTGGCCCCGTGTTACTTTTTTTTGTTTCCAAATTTGAAAAAGTCTCTCGCCGGGCAGAAATTTAAGTCGAATGAGGCAGTTATCGCCGCCACGGAGGCCTACTTTGCAGACCTCCAGAAAACGTATTTTTCAGACGGGTTAAAGAAGTTGGAGCATCGCTGGATCAAGTGTATCGAACTCAAAGGAGATTATGTTGAAAAATAAATCGCCACTTTTCCAAAATTTTTGTTATTCTTTTGTAGGCTAAGTATACTTATCGGACCACCCTCGTATTATTGCAGCAAAATCTAAATAAAATATTTCTATGTCCCTGTTAAAAATCAGCTCCAGTTCAACATAAAAAAATGTCAAATTATTAGCTTTAGTAGAAAACATATTAATTTTGTCTTTGATTATAATATAAATAATTCTATTCTGGAGCGCGTCACTCTTGTCAAAGATCTTGGTTTGTTACTTGATGTAGAGCTGTCTCTAGTACCACATATTGAATCACTAGTAAGTAAATGTTATAAAACACTTAGTTTCATCATGCGAGTAACTTACGAATTTAAAAATGTATCGTGTTATAAATCACTGTTTTATTTATTGGTGTTAAGTAAACTAGACTATGTTAGTATAGTATGGAGTCCTTTCGAACAATATTTAATACAGTCAATAGAAAATATACAAAAAAAATTGTTTCTTACAGACTTAATGGATATTGGCCGCAAGGAGAGTATGATCAATAGGATGCGGGCACCCACGTGACATCTGTGACGTCGAAACAGCAGTTTCGGGAAAGATCACTGCGCCACCTACAAAATGAACTATTTTCTTGGAGCGAGATTTGGAAACGGATTCATTCGTTGTTGAGCCATCGCTTCGAAATTATCTTTGAGTTTGGCAGTGTGTTAGTCTTTTGTGTTTATTATTTATAATGGTGAAATTCCTTTTTATTTTGTTTTATTTTGATTGTGGATAAAATCAATTTAATTGATTTAATGCTGTGGTGAAATTTCGGTTTATTTGGTTTTATTTCGTGAGTGCGGACAATATTACGTTTTATTCATACAAGTGTATTATTGTATAATTTGATGTTATTCTATAATTGGGATTTCGTCCTGTTGAATAAATATATATTATTATTATCTTGTTTCATTTTAATTAATAATAACTTGACTGCGTATTTTTGCTCATCAACATGTAAAGTAATATTTCTGAAAGATAATAGACTTACATTAAATGTAATAAAATAAGTAATATATCATCACGCCTTTTACAAATTACTGGGTGTGGCACTCTGCCGAAGCAGATCTCGGTAAATGATATATTTATGCGCGTGAAGTGCGGTTACCAGCCGTCAAGTCACGGCCTCCAAAGATGATAGTGGTGGGGGAGTCACAGGGGTAATTTTTAAATTGGTGAAAATGTTTTGTCGGATGTGGGGATCGAACCAAGGTTCTTAGGATCGACTGTTTACCTAATTTTAAAATATCTAAAATTTAGTAAAAACGTGGCAGCCTGCTCCATATGTCGGTAACCAGGGCCTGGACAGCTGCATAAGTTACCATGTTACGCGATTTTTAGTGCCATCTCTTGCTGCCCCAAATGAACTAAATCAATTTAAAATTAAAAACAGGAATCATAGAGTGCGTTCCACTTGGCGTCCACAACGCCCACAGATGCGTTCCATTTGGCGCCCACAACGCCCACAGATGCGTTCCACTTAAAGCCGCGGTCGCCACCCTTGCTTCTAAAAACGTCACTAACAACGACCGCGCTTCGACCACAACGCTCATCTTAACAGGGTGGGTCGGCGCGGTCGTTTTGCATTTACGCGCGCAATTATTCAAATGTCGCTTTAGACATTCTACAAAAAGAGATAATTGTTTAATAAACAGTTTGCAATGTCAAGTTGGTTCTCAATTACCTAAAATGACTTTTAAATTCATTATCCACGTAACTATGAATAACATCACCGTAATTTATAACTCGCGGCCGAAGTTTTCGCTTTCCCCTTTCCTTCAAAGCTTCATCCCACTCTTCATCGGAGCTTGATGAGCTATCAGATTCATATCTATTTCTTCTCAACATCAATATGTTAATTGCAGCAGCAGCCATCTTTTATTCACAAGCCCGTTCTACGTTCCACTTGGGTTCTCGCCCGCGGCGTTTGCATGCTAGTGGAACGGCAAAATTCGCGGTCGTGGTCGCGAGTGTTGTGGGCGCCAAGTGGAACGCACTCATAGTAGGTAATATTTAAATGGTTGACGGTTGACATTATTAAACAGATTACATATTTAATTGTTTGACAAACTGTGTTTTATATTTTGACATATAAAATTTGTAAATAACAAACATATCTGTCGTTATTTTTGCATTCTATATTTAATGGTCAGTAGGTATCTTTTATAATTTTATATTTTATTTTAATCTATTTTATAATTTTAGGAGTGTGTGGTACCACGTTGTAGTAGAAAAAAATTTAAGAATATGTTTATCCATGTTTTACCACGGAATAATTTATTACGGAAATATAGCTGGAAAACATTAATAGAAATAATTACGTTGTACGTAGTCTTCATTTTCAAAATTGACAGTATCTAAACACATCATCAAACAAATTAAACATTGGGGCTGTTCCACATATTGATCAATGTAAGTAATGAATACAATATTGTGAAATTTGAAAACTCTATAATTATGAAAATTCATTTTTAGTAAATATAAATTCATTTTCAACAATTCGGGATGAAAATATCACATCTCTATCAATAACAACAGTAACAGCAACATATAACAATACGGATACTGAAGAAAGTAATGAAATGATAAATAAGAGTATGCATAAGAAGGCAAACACTATACATTAATATTTATTTGTATTGCATACTAAAAATAAAAAATAAATAAATATATCATCACGCCTTCTGCCCATTACTGGGTGTGGCACTCTGCTGAAGCAGATCTCGATAAGTGATATATTTTGCGCGTGAAGTGCGGTTACCAGTCGTCAAATCACGGTCCCCAAAGATGTTAGTGGTGGAGGAGCCACTGGGGTAGCTTTTTTGAAATTATGAAAATTGTTTGTCGCCTGTGGGAATCGAACCAGGGTTCTCAGGATCCACAGGCCGACTTCATACCACTGAGCTAGTCACTAGTACGTGTTTAATTAATATTTTAAATATTAATCAATAAAACTAGTTTTTTGATAATTGTTTGTTTTTGTTGTTTTGTAATATATTTTAATTATTTTGAAATATTTTAGTCATTACGATCACGAGAATGATAAATATGTATCCTATATTATCGGTATTTTTAATAATAATTATTTGGAGCAACAATAGATGTCACCAGTAACAGTCTTTTGTTATAGCTGTCCCTTCTATGGTTACTTGTTCAGTGACTCAGTCTTTCTTATTTCCACGCAGATATCCAACTTTGTGTTCCAGCTGGGAAACGCTTCCTTCATCAGCATGATGTACCAGTCAGCCAACGCATCGTAGTACACATTAAGTGTGAAGGTGCGCGCGTGTCCAGTGTCGGGGTCAGTCAAACACATCTCGCAGCGAAACTCACCCAACCGGACATTCGATACCGGGATGCGCACATAGAGTTCAAAGAGTAAGTCGTCCAGGAAGTACCCGCACACCGCGGTGCCTGCAACACTTGACACGAAACACCACTCCCAACCCTGTGTCACCCGCCACGTGGAGCCGGCCCTGTGTGTGATATCTTGGTGCACAGAGCCGTAGTGAGCGGATAATGAGCCTCGAGGCAAGCTCGCTTCGCAGATGTAACACTGGGTGCGCTGCTCACAGAAGAAATATTCGTGTTTAATGCATTTGTTGTAGATGTCAGTGTAAGTGCAGCCCTGGTTCTCGCAGGCTCGCCTGGCGGGGGCGCAGCTCTCACATCGCCAACCATCCACTCCGCGATACAGGAACATCGTCACCTCCACCGCACACCTTGCACACTTCTCGAGGACGATGTCCGGGTGTTGGTCGCGGCAGTGCGCCAACATGGCTGCCTTGGGGCCTAACCAGTCGCAGTGAGTGGAACTGAGCACCGGGCAAACAAACTGTTGGTGCTCGCACACATTTTCGTGCACGATCATCTCGTCTTGCTCCAAGTAGGACACCGTCTCTAGGCAGCCAAACTCCCGGTTCTTGCACGGAAACTTTAGATTCAGAAACCGTGCCGTGACCTCATATAGGGTATTTCTGATGATCGAGCGCTGGGGGGTGTAGCACCGGCCGCACGCCGTCGCCCCATCGTGTTGTAGAAACACAGGGCCCTGAAACAAGTACAGCTTGCAGCTGCTGCACTTTAACACTTCTAGTACCTCAGGTGAAACCTCCATTTTCTTTCACTTGTCAAAACCTTAAAAAATAACAGACTATAAATATTATTGTATACTAATATTACTGTATAATACATAAAAAGAAATTTGGTTTAAATGAGATGAGTCTTTGGTCTGATATTCGTAATCAAAGTTAACATGATCAAGAAGCATCATGTTTTCTCTATCATTTTATGATCATGAAACGATAATCCCCTTTCCCTTCTGAATTCTATTTTGCTGATTCTTATCAAAACATTTAAAAATGGCATCTGGAAACAAATTTGAATGCTCCATATGTGGAATAAATAGTATACATAACAAGCATCGGAAGTGTAAGATAACGTGCGAGTGTACAAATTGAAAAAGGAGGCGCGCAACGCCGAGTGATTTAAGTGCACGAGCACAGTTATCACACTTTTGAGCGAATTATGTACACTATTTTTCAGACGACCACAAAATATTTCTAAAAATAGTTTACAAGAGCAATGTTGTTACACTTTGACAGCTGATGCGTTCTTGCAGGTAAGCATTGACGTTTGAGGTTATGTATTGTGATACCAACTGTACTAATCGTAATGTCAAAATATGAAATAATGCTAAAATATTAGTAAATAAAAAATTTTAAAAAAAATATATCATCACGCCTTCTACCCATTACTGGGTGTGGCACTCTGCCGAAGCAGATCTCGGTAAGTGATATATTTTGTGCGTGAAGTGCGGTTACCAGTCGTCAAACCACGGCCTCCAAAGATGTTAGTGGTGGAGGAGCCACAGGGATAGTTTTTGAAATTGCGAAAATTGTTTGTCGCCTGTGGGAATTGAACCAGGATTCTCAGGATCCACAGGCAGATTTCATACCACTGAGCTAGCCACCCCATTAGTAAATATGTAATTATTAATTTTAAAAAATAAGATTTGTCTGTGCAAATGTGTTGAAAAATCTGCTAAAATTTCGATTTAAATAATAATACAATTTTTTTAAATTTATTTTATTATTTTCTTTCATCGTAACGCCATCTGTTGTCAATCAGTGAAACTTCACCTGATATGTTAGAAGCATTCGTTATACTAACATATCAGTGTATGATATTTTCAACTTTCTATAGTAGTTTATGATGTTGTTATGGTTACTTTCATAAGTGGTCGTCTGAAAAGGATATTTGTAGTATTTTGAAGAACATTTACAGCCATATCACATATTTAATAACAATATACATTTTGTCTGATTTAGCATGATCACGATCCATCATGGGGTAGCTAGCTTCGAGTCGACCTGTGAATCCTGAGAACTTCGGTTCGATACCCACAACCGACAAAAAAAATTCACCACATTAAAATTACTCCTGTGGCTCCCCCTCCATTAACATCTTTGGGGGCCGTAATTTGACGGCTGGTAACCGCACTTCACGTGCATAAATATATCATTTACCGAGATCTCCTTCGGCAGAGTGCCATACACAGTAATGGATAAAAGGCGTGATGATATATTTATATATTTATTTGATTTAGAAAATCATAATCATACACCTTTTCTAACGCATTCCTAGTTTCAATGTTTTCTACCTTACCTCGTATTCAATCAGTAGATCCAAAACAATGTTAATAGGTTAAATTACGTCGAACGCATACAATCGCCAAATTCGAGTAGTTCAGGCTCTGTAAAGGTTGTTTAATTAGTATAATTATAACAGTAGAGTTGTTTAACATAATCTAATATTAAGTTAGAAAACTTTGGAGGCGTGAAATCGTCCAGTTAAATAAAATTTATAACCTATTGATTGGGAGTCGTTGAACACATTTCATTTTATTACTACAGATATATTGTCTGTCAATCGAAAATACTGCAAAAAGTCAACAAGATAGGTACATAAGGTTTACCTAAAATTTTATTATTTTAAAAGATGTATAATGAATCCACACATGCACACCGAGCTTTGATTATATGATTTAAAATAAGAATCACAATTACTAATATTTACCGATAAATTACAAGCAGGTACAATATAGAACATAATAGTGTTGGTAAAAATAGAATGAAAACTGTTGAGTTACAAAATTTCAAACAATAAATAATGAAAACACTTAATATTTGTTAACAAAGGTGTGGCTCAATAGGTATATAAATAGACGACCTAGGAGTCGTTCTTGATCATGAACTCAAATTTAATGAACTTGTAGACAAATTAGTTAAGAAAAACTTAAAAATGTGTGGTTTCATTAAACGGTAATGTAGTAATTTCACAAATGTTACTATACTTTTGATTGGTGCGAAGTCACTTGGAATACTGTAGCATAATTTGGGCACATTATAGATAGACACAAATTAATAGACTGGAGCAAGTACAAAAGAATATAATTAATTTCACACTGTTCAAGTTCAACAGACACAAATCCCAAAACGACTACAATCACAGATTAGCTTTACTGGGATTCGAATCTGTGGAGAAACGTAGAGAAAACTCGCTAAACTAAAAATTTTATTAAACACGTTATAATTATATTATATTTTGTTATTGTTATTATTAAGAGCTTTAGTATAAGTCTTATTATATAACTGTACGTTCTAATCTTAATTTATTTCTGTTATCTTTTGTACAGTTTGGACTTTGTCCGAAGTGTACCTTGTCAAATAAATATTATCTGCAGTGTTGCCAAGAATGTGAGATGAAAAGTCGCAAATTTCTTAACTAAAAATCACCAGAAATCACAAATAAGTAATAAATAATGCACTATCCATATTTCATTTATATATATATATATTTAATTTAGCATAACAAAATTACAGTCTTTACATTCATATTGTGTAATTTTTATTTATATTTGCAAAATAATAAATATATGCTTATTCTTTCTATGTAGCTATATTTCAACTCTCTTAAATTATTTTCTTCAATGTATCATGTACACTGATATCATTATCGTATGTTGTTTTAACATGTTTTTAAACGCTTTAGGTTAGATGCAGTATTTTGTTCAAAAAATTCATAGGATTCCCAATTTTATTTTTTATGAAATTCATATTTCGACATCCCCTTTAGGCACTATAAAGATAAAAAGATTCATATTTTGGGAACACAATATCAATATATCAGTAATTTATTATTGACTCATAAATTTAATATGATCTTCAGCTGTGATGTGAATAGTAGAATCAGAAATAATAGAGGATATGAATGAGTTAATAGAATAGTCAATTAAGCACAATGAAGTCAGTATCAGTCTTTTATTTTTTCATATCAAACACCAACATGATTTAAAAAAGCAAATATCACCAGAAATGCCACCAGATTGACTTAAAATTAACTAGAATTCAGACAAGTTGTAAATTTATAAAATAAGCTGTTTTTTGATCATCACTAGATTTAGTGATGAAATCACTACATTGGCAACACTGATTATCTGACAATGGCATAAGTCACTGTGAAACCTGCAGATGGCGCTGGTTGTTTGCGTGTTTTCTAGTGACTACATTAAACATGGTACCGACCAGGGCCTGGACAGCTGCATTAATTACCTTGTTACGCTATTTTTAATGCCATCTCTAGCTGCCCCAAATGAACTAAATCAATTTAAAATTAGTAACGGGAATCATAGTAGGTAATATTTAAATGGTTGCCATTGTTAAACAGATTACATATGTAAATATTTTATATTTTGTCAAATAAAATTTGTAAATAACAAACATATCTGTCGTCATTATTGCAAACTATATTTAATGGTGAGTAGGTATCTTTTATAATTTTATATTTGTTTTTAAACTATTGTATAATTTTAGGAGTGTATGGTACTACATTGTAGTAGAAAAAAATTGTAAGAATGTGTTTTTCCATTTTTTACCATGGTATAATTTAATACGGAAAACATTGCTGGAAAACATTAACAGAAATGATTTAATTGATGTACCTTATAGTAGTACTCTTGAGCACAATGTCATTTGTAGACTTCATTTTCAAAATTGACAGTATCGATACACATCAAAAAAATTAAACATTCGGGCTGTTCCACATATTGACCCATGTAAGTAATTAATATAATATTGTGAAATATGAAATTTTTATCATTATGAAAATTGTTTTATAGTAAATATAAATTCATTTTCAACAATTCGGGATGAAAATATCACATCTCTATCAATAACAACAGTAACAGCAAGATATTAGAATACGGATACTGAAGAAAGTAGCGAAATGATAAATGAGAGCGTGCATAAGAAGGCGAAAAATATACATTATTCATATTTATTTGTATTGCATACTAGTATGTATTTAATTAATATTTTAAATATGATTCAATAAAACTAGTTTTTTGCTAATTGTTTGTTTTTGTTGTTTTGTAATATATTTTTATTTTTATTATTTTGAAATATTTTAGTCATTACGATCACGATAATGAGAAATATGTATCCTATATTATCGGTATTTTTAATAATTATTATTTGGGGCAACAAGAGATGTCACCAGTAACTGCGTAACAATCTTTTGTTATAGTTGTCCCTTCTTCTATGGTTACTTGTTCAGTGGTCATTACGATTACGATAATGATAAATATGTATCTTATATTATCGGTATTTTTAATAATTATTATTTGGGGCAACAAGAGATGTCACCAGCAACTGCGTAACAATCTTTTGTTATAGTTGTCCCTTCTTCTATGGTTACTTGTTCAGTGAGTCCAGTGTTGCCAATTGTGACGATTTTTCAATGGTAAATATTGCTATTGATGAAATGAAGAAGAATTTACCTTTTTGACGATTTTTCTTAAAAATAAAACTTGTTTATAAATTTTGTGCTTCAGTTCCGCGAATCTTTTTGTGTTCCTAATTTTATTAATTCGTAGAGCAGTGACAGTTAGTTATATTATTGTTGGCGAACTTGTAAATATATATATATATATATAATAAAATAATTATTCTACATAAATATATATATATATATATATATATATATATATATATATATATATATAATAATAATAATAATAATAATAATAATTTATTTGCTTTAAGAAAAATATCCTATACAAATAGATTGGTATAATAATTACAAAAAATAATAGTAATGACGTAATTACATATTTAGTACAAATGCACGAATTTTTATTGCACAGACTATAAAATTATATATATGAAACATTTTGTCTGGTGTCAGTTCGGCTAGAAGGACCATGTTGGAAGGCTCCTCGCTGTTTGGCGTCAGGTACTTGGATAGAAATTCTTGCCTTGGTGCGTTGTACAGCGGACATTGGAAAAGAAGGTGCGTTAGGTCATCTTGTTCATACCGGTTGCAGAGGGAGCACAGATCTTCCTGACAGAATCTATGCAGAGTCCCATTTAAGTAAAGGTAGAAGTTTTTTTCGCTTGCTGTTCGGAGTTGTCCTAAAACTTTTAAGATTTTATAAGGGATATTGTAGGATGCAAAATTGTAATGATAAAAATATGTTTTGAAATGAGAGTTATAGGAGGAATTTAGGGTTCTTTGGACATCGGTGTTATGCAGAATACTTTGATATGATAACAGAATATTTGGAAGTTCTTTCTTGGCTGTTAGGAAGTTTTGTTGCTCCCAAATCCAGTATGAGTTTGATTTTTTTAACAAATTCTCTATGCTTCTGACCCAGTTAAATTTTTCTTGTTTTGTGTTACAAATTTTTTCGTTTAGGTTTATTTCAAAAAGTTTGTTATAGCATATTCTTATGTACGTTAAGTCCGATGCTATGAGTAGTTTGTACCACCATGAAAGTGCTCTTTTTAAAATAGTTAATTCTAGCTTGTCTCTGCCTGTTTCCATTCTGATAGTGTAATTAGGGGTAGTTTTCTGCCATCCTAGCAGAGATTTGTAGTAATTGCTTTGCCCTCTTTCTAGTAAGTCTGCTTGGTTGACCGCCCAAATTTCGGAAGCATAAAGGATTGCAGGAGCAACTGTAGAATCAAAGAGAGCATTTATGGTGTCCCAGTTAAATATTTTTGCTTTTATTAAAGTAGTTTTAATACCGCCTGTTGTTTTAAGTGAATTATTTACTGCTTTCATTGCTTGTTGTAAGAATATTCCTGATGGTCTGTAAGTTATTCCTAAATAGGTGTAGGTTGAGGTGAAATCGATCTGGTTTCCTTGACAATAATATTTTCTATTATTTTTTGGTGGGCGTCCTTGGTGAAAACGCATTAATTTACTTTTAGAGGTGTTTATTTTTAAGTCTAAATTATTGCAATATATTTCCAGGGCTTGGAGCTTGTCTTGTATATCTTTAGGAGATGTTGCAAAAATGACCAGATCGTCAGCATATTGCAGTGAAATAATGTCGGTTTGGTGATTGATATATATTCCTTCTAGATTTTGATTTCTTATTTCTTTCTCCAAGTCAGCTATGTATAGTGCAAAAAGGAGGGGGCTTGTGCACTCCCCTTGTAGTACACCTTTAGAAATATTAATTTCATCAGAGAGATTATTATTACTACTTACTTGGAGTGTAGCATCGTTGTATAAATTGCAGAGTAGCCTTGTTATTCTACCACTAATTCCCAGATTGTAGATTTTATTCCATAACTTATTATGTGTGACAGAATCGAATGCCTTCTGGAAATCGATGAATATGGCATACGTATGTTTTTTGCCAGTTAAAATCCTTGAGTGTACAATTGTGTTGAATACAAACAAATTGTCGACGCAGGATCTATTTTTACGGAATCCTGATTGGGCTTCAGGAAGGATTTTATAGCTCTCAGTCCAGTTTTGAAGTCGTAAGTTGATTATGAAAGTGAAGATTTTGGTTATTGTATTTACTAGTGCAATGCCTCGATAGTTATTGGGGTCTGAAGCGTTTCCTTTTTTATACAGTAGGCATAGTTTTATTCTTGTAAGGTTTTTTGGCAGTTTTTCTTCAGCGAAGAAAGTATTAAGTAAATTTTTTAGTTGTACCTTAGCGACTGCGGGAAGATTTTGTAAGTATTCATTTAATATTCCATCAATCCCAGGAGATTTATTTGATTTTATACAATTTAACGCGTGATTTAATTCTGAAGTTGTGATGTCACTATCTAGGTAAGGGTGACGAACATCTATAAATAGTGTGTCAGTCTGAACCTTCTCACCAAACCAGGTTTTAAAATGCTTGTACCAATCGTTTAATTCTATCTGTGATTGAGAATGCTTCTTAGGGAATAAAGATTTCATTGTTTTCCAGAATTGAGCTTGATCTTTTATATTCGTTATTTTAGTTTTGAGATTTTGTTTATATTTTGTTTTTTCTCTTACTATTTGCCGTTTATATTCTGATTTAGACTTTTGGTATTTCTGCAAGCTATCCTCTTGAAATTTATGTGATTTGCATATTCTAAGGTTCTTTTTCATTGTCGTTTTTAGTTTCTTGCATTCCGCTGTGTACCACGGTTTGTTGTAGCTACTATAATGAGGGTTTATAATTATTTGTTTTCTCATGCTCAGTTTTTCAATTGCTTGATTAATTGTTTTGGCTAAATTCTCGTATAGTTTTTCTCCGCTTGTTGCTTGTGTGGTATGTACTAGAGTTGTTTCTATTTCCTTTCTGAACTCATCCGCTTTGTTGTAGTCCCAAGTAGATTTGGTAATGACTGTCTGCTGTGTTACGTTATTTTGATTTATCTTGTTTACCTGGGTTGCTAATATAACTTTACAAATTAGGTGGTCTGAAATAATTATTTCATGTAGAACAGTAAAACCAGAGATGATATGTAGTGCATTCATATCTATCCACACATAGTCTATCAGACTTTTTCCTCTAGCTCCAATATATGTGAAATTGGCTGGTTTATCTTGTGAACTTCTCCCGTTTAACATGAAAAGGTTTTCGTTTTCCATTATATTCAGAAGATCCTTGCCTTTTTTGTTTACAGTTTTGTCCATACTGAGTCGATTGGCAGTCAGGCTTGAATATGAAAATATTACATCTTCACCCTGGTTTAGATTTCCACATCTAGCGTTAAAATCACCTCCAATTATTATGGCATGATTTGGGTATGTCTCTTTGATGTCTTTGAGGCTAAATTCAAACATTTCCAAAAGTGTAGCAAAATTATAGGAAGGAGAAAAATAAATAGAAGCCAAAATAATGCTTACGTTTTCTATTTTAATTTCTGTAAAAATCCAATGTAATTCTTTTTCAATAATTTTTATTTTTGAATTGTCTATTTTGTGAAAGATTACTAATCCGCCTATGGCTCTTCCAGAGCTAGCTTCCTTGACAGCTTGTTGTTGAACAATTGAATAATTATTTAGGAAACATGGTTTGTTAGTTAAAGTAAAATTTGCCCAAGTTTCCGATATACAAATAATTTCATAATTTTGTAATTCTTTTTCCTCAGATTTATCTAAGTTATATAAGTTGTTTAACCCCTGACAATTCCAAAAAATTATTTGGTACGAAGAGGTGTCTGAGCTTGTCCAGCGTTTGGCTCTAAGTTTTTTGACGATGATTGTGATCGGGTTTTTACATTAAAATGTTTGTCCAGTGGACCTTTTTTCTGAGTAGAACTTTTATCTTTTTTCTTGATTTCTGTCTCCTTTTTATTTTCGTCCTCTTTTGGTTTCGATGTTATTGGGACCTCATCCTCACTGGAACTTGCATGTCTTCCATCTTCAGTGTGAGCATATAAATTAATTTCGCCGTTGTTGTTCTCTGCTAATTTATCTTCTTTGAAGTCTGCTGTAGTGTAAGTTGTACCATTGATAATTAGTTTGTTGTTCCGCAGAACTGCCTTTAGGCCTTTTTTCTTCGCATTAATTAGGTGTGGCTTCAGTAGCTTTCTTTCTTCTATTGTTTCTTTGGAGTAATCATGATCAATGAAGATTTTCTTCTTTTTGAGTAAATAAGCATCTGATAATATTTGCTTATATATATATATATATATATATATAATAAAATAATTATTCTACATAAATATATATATATATATATATATATATATATATATATATATATATATATATATATATATATATATATATATATATTTATGTAGAATAATTATTTTATTTTTATTTGTTGAAATAAATATATAATAGAAGAATGTTATTTCTATATCAGTATTTGCACGTAACCAGTTTTAAATTTGCCGCCAATGACGAAATGTGACGAATTTTAAAGGTATTTCTGACGGAATTGAATTTCTAAACGTTGGCAACACTGAGTGAGTCTTACCAAGAGAAGTTATTTTTTTTTACCGCTAGTTGGCGTATTATAGCGCTGGAATTGTAAATACTTTTTCGTTTTTATGATTACTAATTTTTTATTTTTAGTGGTTGCATAAAAAAAAACCTAATATTTTTGTGGCATATTTATATTTGTACTAAGAATGATTTGTTTATAACCCGTATACAAACTTCTTGTATTCTGTAGTTTGACGTTTGATGCATATTTGTTTGTGTTGCGGTAACCTATTAATTTCGTAAAAGTACCGTTAGATGTCAATCTTAAACATTATACTTGTAAGCGTCTATTAAATACAATGACAGCATATGATGTAAGCCGCCATTTCACTATATTTTTCTTTAAAATGTTACATAAGTAATAATTATAATTTGCCTAATATAAAAATATATTCAATTTGGCAAAAACATGACAGCCTGCTCCATATGTCGATACTGTGTCTAATGTAGTCACTGTAAAACACGCAAACAACTAGCGACATCTGCAGCAGGTTTCAGCGATTCAGAATAACAAACATCATTTAGTTTTGAGCGACGCGTTTGTTAGCAAGTATCCAGTGTTTTTATTATTTGTTGTTTGTAATTTTGTAAATTAGCAATTTTCGTTCTATTTTTATCAACAATATTGTGTTCTATATTGTACTTACGTGTAAGTATATGATTCTTATTTTAATTCATATAGGCCACGAACTATTATACTGAAGGATAGGCGAGTCTTGCGGGTAAAGCATCCACAGAAATGTAGTAGAAAGAGAGCGACAAAAAAGTGAGTGCGATAGGAAGAAGAGCAGGGCGAATGCATGGTGCTTACGAGTCTATTCATGTTTTTTTTACCTTTAGAACTAATTACTTTAAAAAATGTTATTTGCAATTATTTAAAATTAAAGACACATTTTTCTATAATTATATCAGGTTTAGCTTGACAAATATAAATATATAAAACCTTATATAAACACATTTTTCTTGTAGTACATTTTTGCTATTTAATTACACCATGACAAGTTACACAAATGTAAAATTGGCATAAATATTTTAATTTTAAAATACAAAACGGTAAAATTTATATAATATAAATAAGACATTTTATTTAAAAAATAATAAAGAAAATAGATAGAACCGAATATTTAAATTTTTTCTTAATTAATATTTTTGTACTTTATACAATACATTTTATAATTTTATAATAATAAAAATAGATCGAACTGAATATTTCCGTTCTTTCTTAATTTAGATTTTTCGATCTTCCTTACACTGAGATTTGACATTATTTTGATTCTGTTTAAAATATTGCTTCAAGCGCATTAAAATAAATTCATGGACAAAAACAGATATTATTTCGTTCGTGTGATCTCTACAAGAGAAAGAGAATGCATAATTTTCAATTACAGAATACACTGTTTCTTCATATACACGAGGTTTATCTATATATAATATTAATTTATCTTGAATATATTTGGATAATCTAAATATGTTTATATTTGGGTGGATTAAAAAACCACGACTTTTAACATTTGTTGTACATTTTCTTTGTTTACAAGCAATATAATATAAAATTATATATATATATATATATATATATATATATATATATATATATATATATATATATATATATATATATATATATATATATATATCTCTCTGCTTATATTGCTACTTTTTTCCAAATTTCCAACTGCTCTATTGGAGCACGAAACAAAGATATTTTGTCATGATTTGAGTCATACCCGCTGGTACAATTAGGCGCAAAACACTTTCGACCCATTGCAAACTAATTGTTTATAACTATTTATCACCAAACAACACTAATGATTGAAAAAAGTAACCTGCGTTCATATGACGCTGAGTAAATGCCAGCCTCTTTATAGTTATCTCTCTCTTTCAAAGTCATGCGCGCGAATGACATAAAGCTGGACTTTACTAACTGCGCTTATATACGAAGTTGCATAGGGCTGATATAGGCAAATAAAATGAAGATCGCTGCGCCATCTAGAATACTTTGCGAACTACTGTATCCAGGATAGATTTTTGACGTTTTAAAACTTTAAAAATGCTTCCTGAAATTTGTTTCCAAAGAAGAAGAAGAAGTATTTGGGAAACTTGTAATATCAGCCTACGCCTGTTCACACGGCAAATGTAAAAGTTTCTTCAAAACTAGTAATTTTTTTCTTAAAAGTCCCTAGATACTTGGGGAATTATTTATATTATTATAATAACACAGGTAACAGCTGCAGCTAATAATAAAAATTCTTCTTCAGACATTTTTCCTCTGAAATTATAAAACAATGGTTGTATTTAAATATTTATGTTTTTATTATGTATGTATTTTACCTCACTAGAAAAATATATTAATAAAAAGTACACTAATTGCACGTATAAACTTCTAAACAAATCTAATCAACGCTAAAATTTAGTTCGTAATAAAGTGTTTTACAATTCTAACCTCACAACACACGATACAAATGTCAAAATAAATGAGAAGTTAGATGCATGTCAAAAAGTTTCCTCAAAACCTCTCGAGTTTTATCGGCGCCGTTAAGGTGAAACATACGGGCTGAAGTTCGTCAACCAACAATTTGTTATCGTGTATGTAAGGTTTCTTGCGATCCTGACAAAAATGTAGATTTGACCAATCACAGAAAAGCACAAAAAATCTGTATAGAATAGTGGAAGGAGTATTGGAACGCGTTTAAAAACTATACAAACTTGAAGATTTTCAAGAACATTATTTAAAATCACAGGAAATATTTCTATATGATGTCAACACAATAAAAACTAAAATTTAATAAAATACAGTATTTTATTTGATATTATAATATAAAAATAAAAACATTTTTATTTCAGTTATACATAAGCATATATAATAGTATATTATTTGATACTTTTTGTGCACTCGTCCATTAACTACAGATGAAGCACAAAAAGTCACTTTCACTGCACATAAAGTATACCATTTTTTCTTCAAATGCCGGAATATTTACCCATTCTATCATATAATTTCTCTGACTCACGTGAGCGGCAGAAAATGTCTTTCTGCTCAAGAAATTCTTTGCTTTTAAAGAGAGTAAGAAAAAGTATTTGACAGAAAAATCGAACTGTAACTGTTTCTATGGATTCTGTGGCATATTCCTGATCGACATACTTCTTTCTTTTCGTGAATCAACTATTTCTGGAGCAAGTTCCTTTACATAAAATGTCTTTAATATTGGAAGCATCCATTTAACACTCTTCATCCATTTTTATTGTCTCTATTTCTATACCCAGAGGTGTCCAAATAATAAAATCACATTCCTCTCGTCCTGTTATGAACAACTGGCCTTGTATTTGGTAATAATAATTGTGATTCGTCTTTAATTTTAACTTATCACTATCTAAAACAGAACAGAAGTTTTTTACTTTAACAGCAGCTTCTTTTGGTGACAAATGTCGAGCTGTGTTTGAACATTTTGATCAACTAAACCATCTGGCGAAGCAGCTAAATATCCTGTTTTAGGTTCTAAATTTACAAATAAACCACATGATGTTACTGTAACTCCAGTTACCTGCTCTTAAACTTGTATTACCACAGATTCTCTAGTTTTACCCCAATCAGTTGCTGCAGTTGTAATATTTCGAACGTAAAGCATTGTTTCTACAAGGGATCCAGCTGGAAGTTTACACACTTCACCAAAGTTTGAAGTGATTAATCTATGCTTCCTTTCCTCCATCCATAACATGTTTTCAGATTGTCCACGCATTTTTATTTCCAACTCATTGCGCTTGTTGATATCTACACTTATCATTGCTATTAATTTATAGTAAAATTAGGTAAAAAATACTTGCAATATAAAAATATAAATAAAGCGAAAGTAGACTTATTTATGAAATGTATAGTTTATTCCTGGGCAACATTTCGATAGTTCTGATGTATTTACTTTGTCAGCCTAATCTTATTAAGGCAGTGTCCGCTTCAAAACTGTTAAATAAAACTTTAATATTAATAAATAAACACTTATAAATACAATTCTACTTACCTTACATACATTTGACGTTTGAGGTTAAAACTATATCCAAAAACTTCATTATTACTTTATTATTTTGTAAAACTTGATTATTTTGCAAACAACATATAATATATTCATTATTATTATCATTAATACTCAATCTTAAAACATTTTTACATATCTGGTAGCCAAATTTAATTTAGACTGAAAGTTCGATACTTGAGTGTACATCATACGTCATCAAAAATCCGAATCACACAACGAAAACTCATGATTCAAGAACACCAACAATAAATCTATGCAAATTTGAATTTCAACAATTAATTTCTTACGAATGTCATTATATAGATAAATATGAAGCAGTGTATTACTTTTTTATAACATTGTAGTTCATGAATAAATACTATTTAAGAGCAAATAAATCATAAAAATATATGAAAAAAATTATATAAATGAAGCAGCCAAATTCACAATTTTGAGTCAGATTTTCTCAAAATTGGGCCCTACGTTTTCAATAAAAAAAATATGTATATTTAAAATTAAGATAGTCTATAACACAAAAAAAAATCAGCCAAATTAAACACAACACTTTTGAGAAAAAAAAGAAAAACTCTGTTTTTCATGGTATTTTGGCCTATTTTATTTTTTTGCTAAAAATTGTCGTGTTTAATTTGGCTGAAAATTTCATCAGGCTTAGTCTGTCGTATTTATAATTTACTGTATTTTTTATATTGATATCGTAGGGCCCATTTTTGAATAAATTCAAATTAAATTTGGTGTGATATATAATTTATTTTCTTTTATTATATGAAAGATATGTCAAATTAGTAATATTATTATAAAACTTTGAACCTTAGACTACAAGAATATGTACAATAAATAATATGTTTCATATATAATAAAAAAGATATTTTATTTCAAATAGATCGAGGCAGATCGTCATTTCACCACTGTTCTGTTGTTATCTTCAGCCCGTATGGTTCACCTTAACTTTCGGGAAACATTTCGTGCTTCTTCTTCTTTGGAAACAAATTTCAGGAAGCATTTTAAAAAGTTTCCCCGTGTGCACAAGGCATATAAAACACAAAATAACTATCTCTTTTATATTTATTTATCTACACGATTCTCACTATATATTAAATCTATTGAATTTAGCCTGAAAGTGTTAAGTCCGCTTTCAGTATTTATTAAATGTACAACAGTAATTCTTTCCGGTGTATTTACTTGTACATCAGAATCTCCAAACATTTTCGGTTAATTATTTAATAAATTTATTATAGTATCTACTGTTTCTTTCTCTTCTACTGTATTTGTATCGTGACTTTCCTCTATTTCGACATTACGCTTAACGCTTTAATGTTCAGTTTATCGGAAATTTTGCATCTCAATGGATTTTTTCGTTCTCAAAATTCTGTCACTATTTTGAATTTGTTTATCGTGTTTTCTTTGCATTTAGCAAATTTATAGGTATACTCCATTCCCTGTATGAAAACGATGACCTCACATTCGGTATCCAAGTGATTCAAGATTTTGTACTTAAAACGTTTACATTGGTATTGGATTGACATTTTTAAAACATAACCTAAAATTTAAATGTCAGAATAAAATATTTATTACTTTATAAAATTTAATTAGTTTATAATGAAACCAAATTCTGCATATATTAAATAAAATCAAATATGAATTTATCTTAACGCACGAAAAATATTACCTACCTTGTTGAAATATGTAGTTTTGTAAAATAAAACTCAAAGGAATATACACTTTTATTTGTATTATTATTATTTATAAATAAATACTATTTGAAAATACAAAATACAATGCACATTACCTCTTGTACTACAGTTAAATTAATTAAAGATCCTCGATTCTCTAACTTCAGCGCAAAATAATCATGAAGATGACAAACGCATTTCTACATTTGATTACCCAAAATTTTTCTAGCCATTTCTCATTTCTCAGTCTGTATTTATGTATCAAAAATGTCACAAACTTAGAAATGACAGGCGAGAAAATAACAAACCATAGGTCTCTATTTTTATTTTATAAACAAATGTGAACAAAGTAAATATAAATTTTCGTATTAGTAAGAACTGTCATATATTTTCATTAAAATAACAACTGTGATAGAACGTGAAAAATGTGAAACGTGTGTCTTAACTTATTAAGACATACGTTGTGTCATTCGCATAGGTGCGAATAATATTATTAAAAAAATATAGCTATATTTCATCGTATCTATGATAACCTCGTCCACATATGACGTCATCGTTTTCATACAGGGAATGGAGTATATTGCATTTCGTTTGAGATGTACAGTGAAAAATTTTATTTGGCAACAGTTCTATTTACATATTACTTGATTAACTACTTACCATCAAAAATATTTATTTGTATCATTAAGACTAAAAATACCAGTTTTCCTATGGAGTAATAAAGGTTATTATTATTATTATTATATTATTTATCACCATGACAATTGTAGTAAAAATATTATTTTTGGTTCTAAGACGTATCCATTGTAACGTAAACATTCCTGAAATAGCATTCTTTTACTACTGAAAAGATGAAATAGTAATATAATAATTTTTTGTGAAATGTAGGGAACATACTACCGTACGAGGGTTAACTTTTTTTCCCTATTTTTAATCACAAAATCCATACTGCATGCTTATCTATTAATTCGACAACGCTTGTCTCAAATTTAGTTTTTTGTATTTCTTTCTTTGGCAATACATGAAATGATACATCTGGATGTTTTTTTTACATCCTGGTCCGCAGTAATAATCGTTCTATATTATATATTTTATCAACACGTCGAAAATATTTGAAAATATCTGTATCTAATATATAATAGGATACGGGCACTCACATGAAAATGTGACGTTTTCTGACGTAAAAAACAGTTGTTTGGGCTTGTGATCACTGCGCCACTTACAAAATAAACTATTTTTTTGTAGGTGGCGCAGTGATCCCAAGCCCAAACAGCTGTTTTTTACGTTACAAAACGTCACATTGTCACGTCAGTGCCCGCAACCTATACAGTTCAAAATGAATTCTGCATACAGTAGTTCTCAAAATTACCGCTAGATGGTGTAACGCTTAGCTGCATTTGCCCATATCTAAGATGTGTATGTGTGTGGAACCAGGCCTAATATTAAATTTAATTAAACAACTCTGCTGTTAAAATTATACTAATTAAACATTTTTTTTACAGATCTTGAATTACTCGAATTTTGTGATTGTTTGCGCCTGACCTGAATTAACCTGATAAAAATCTACCTAAAAACAATCTACAAACTAACTTATTCCATAAATGTATGTTCGTGTATGTCATTTAAAAATGGTTCGTGAATATGCTAAATCAGACAAAATGTTTATTGTTATTAAATATATGGTATGTCTGCATGTGTTCTTCAAAAAACAGCAAATTCCTTTTTATTCCACATGTGGAGCACTCGCATTTATTTCCAGGAGTCATTTTAAAATCCTTTGATACGTATCAGCAAAGCAGGAATAATAGAAAAAGTAGGATTCAGAAGGGAAAGGGGATTACCGTTTCATGATTACAAAATGAATGGGTAGCGATAACAAATAACAATCGAGAAAACATGATGCTTCTTGATCATGTTAACTTTGATTACGAATACCAGACAAAAGATTTAACCAACCTTTGGAAATCAAACCCGGGTTCTCAAATCCATAGATCGACTCGATACCACTGAGTCACGTACCCCATAAATAATAATTATATTTATAATCTGTTGTTTTTTAAGGTTTTGGCAAGTGGAAGAAAATGGACGTTCCACCTGAGGTACTAGAAGTGTTAAAGTGCAGCAGCTGCGAGCTGTACTTGTCTCGGGGCCCCGTGTACTTAGAACACGACGGGGCGGCGACGTGCGGCCGGTGCCAGACCCCCCAGCTCCCGGCCGCCAGGAACACGCTATATGAGGCCACCGCACCGCTTCTCAACCTGAAGTTCCCGTGCAAGAACCGGGAGTTTGGCTGCCTAGAGACGGTGCCCTACGTCGAAGAATATGAGGTGTTTGAACACGAAGAAGTGTGCGAGCACCGACAATATGTATGTCCGGTGCTCGGCTCTGCCCGCTGTGACTGGCGTGGCCCCAGAGCGGCTAAGTTGGCGCACTGTCACGACCAACACCCGGACAGCGTGCTCGAGAAGTGTATGGGGTGCGAGGTGGAGATGACGGCGTTCCTGTGCCGCTACGAGGATGGTTGGCTATGTGAGAGCTGCGTCCCCTTCAGGCATGCTTGCGAGATATACGGCTGCACTCACACCGACATCCGTGAAAAAAGCTATAAACACATATTTTATTTCTGTCAGCATTCCACCTACTGTTTCATCTGCAATGAGAGTGTGTCTGAACGGTCGTTGTTCGCGCACTACAGCTCTGTGCACGTCACGCACAGGGCCGGCTCCACGTGGCGGGTGACACAGACTGACACGATGGGTAAGGGTTGTCTCCTGTCAAGTGTTGCAGGCACCGCGGTGTGCTGGTACATGTTGTGCAACTCACTCTTTATACTGAAAGTGTACACACCGGTGTTCAGTGAGCGGTTGAGTGAGTTTCGCTGTGAAGTGCGACTGACTGACCCCGTCACTGGACTCGCACACACCTTCACACCTGACATAGACTACGATGACCAGGATGACTGGTACATCGACGTAAGCAATGAAGAGTTTCCTAGTTTGAACATCGAGATGGATATCTGCGTGGAAATAAGAAAGGCTGAGTCCTAGTGATATCCGTGGAGCGGATGTGGTGACATGTGCGGTGAGGAGGGAACATGTGGTTGTTGGACCCCTATTCTATAACTTTACACCGATTTTCGGTGATATTCTAATGACGTCATATCACCTTTCACCAGTGAGACACTGAAGTTTTAGTAACTTTTACTTGATTATGTTTTCGAGTAGGTATATTTATGTTGGTATTACATTTAAATTTTATTTACAAACACAAATAGCGACTTTGGCACATGTGAATTTGAGAAAATGGAGGTTAAACGAGCGGAGAAATTTACTGTCAAGCTGAAAAATGTATTAATAGATTTTATGAGCGACCACATGGATTTCACCAGGGTAAAATTGTTGGGGGCAGAGGGAAGAATAACTAGTGGCAGATCAGCCTCTTTCTACTATTCTCAACTGACCGTACAAGAAAGCCATTTCTAATAAAACACCTATAAATGCATTAAAATGATAATTCAAAGTTAATTGATGTTGTTCAACACTTCAAATATTTTTAATTTAATGCATAATTAGCATCATTACATTTCAAATATCTAATATTTTTTACGCAGATATATTATATGAACACCTCTATCATCAATACAATTCATAATAAATCATTTCACACAAAATAAATTGTCCAACTATCATAAATACAATTTGTTAGCAGCTGCTATGAACTCAAACGTCAAAATATCACCGGTGATATAAATATAACACCACCCTTCTAAGAGGTGAAATGTCTCTCACAAAGTGTGACGTCATATAGCTTGTTCCGCAGTTAGTCCGTGAGATGGCAGTCTGAAATGTATCACCTAGTGACGTGTATCACCGGTGATAAAAGTTATAGAATAGGGGTCCTGGAGCGAACACTAAAAATGTTATTTATTTGTCTGTTTGTAAATATAAATAAAATATGACTTGTTCAACATAATAAGTTATCTTATTCACCAGATTCCATTCCTTTTAATTATTTTATTATTTATTTATTTTTTTATTATACTATTATAATCCTGATATTTTACCAAACTTTGCGAGAAAACTTAACTGTCAATATAAATTCACGTTTAAAATTTAATAAATTTCCTCATTTTCCATTATATAATTTTTGCTCGTTACAAAAAGCATTGTACAAAACTCGTGCACGAAGACGCCATTTGCACCATTCGCACAAATTAAAGCATGAGCGAAGTGCAAAATATATCTTCGTGCACTAGTTATGTAAATAGCTATTACGCTTGGCATTATCACAGTATGTTACCAATTTTGAAAGCTTGGTAGCTGACATACAGACATAAACGTCACATTGATTCAAATTTATATTTCATATAAATGTGAAAAAAAAAACAACTTTTAGTGTTATTTAATTTCAAATTTAATAAACAATATTTTTCATTATACGTTGCTTCACTTTTTTAACTATATGCAGTTAAATTTAGAAAATGGTAAATCGTGGCATATTTTCAAGAAAAAAGTTGATCGCATATCAAATTAAGTTGGCCACTCCGCAAGTCGGAAACTGTTGTAAAATATTATCATTTACTTATTATTACATATGCAGAGTAGAACGTAACTAACTATGACATCTCAGCACTGATTTTTCAAACTGTTCGTCGTTTGCAGGTAGAACTCGAGGCTCGACAAATCAAAGTAAAACCCTGCTGATTTATAATGAAGTAAAGTAAGAGGTAACGCAAGTGCAGTAAAGTAACGCAAGACATGAACATACGTAACAGCATATACCGCTTTATAATAAAACGTAACACGCAGCAGTAACGCAAGACAGATGTAACGTAAAGGCAAGGAGTTCGCCAACTTTCAACTTCTTGCGTTACTTCTTGTACCTCTGACCAATCAGGAAGCATTATTTCAAACTTCATTGCAGAAAGCTATATTACCGATCCGATATATTTGTTTGGTTCAATCTGTCTTGTCTTTGTGAACGCTTTGGTCGACCATTTTGAGTAAATTGTGTCTTTTATTTTGCATTTCTTTATTATTATTGCTGTGTTCTGTGATTATTATCATGGATGATAAATTGCTGATTCAGTTAGCAGAAAAATATCTATTTATGTATAATAAAACAGAAAAAGAGTTTAGAAACATCAAGTTGAAAAGCAGAATTTGGGGTTAAATCTTTTTTCATTTTTAATAAAATTAGTAATAAAGCAGCCATTTCATCCTCACTGTCCATTGTAAACTAACTTTTTATTATACTCCCAAGTCACTAAAATACTTAATGTAACCTAAAATGCTATCTGTTTTTGTATGACATAAACGTCAAATTTAAACTGACAGCTGTCGAAGCGCCACGTACAAAACGCTCTGTGATTGGCTACATGTAACCATGCTTACTTCATTATAAATCACACAAAATGTTTACTTTGCGTTGCGTCTTCGATTGCGTTACGTCTTCGATTGCGTTACGTTTTACGTTACTTTACTTCATTATAAATCCCGCTTATAATAAAGAGGAGTGTCTTCGGAGGTTGCTACTATTCAGTGTCAAAAGTTGAATTTAAATTTGTGAAATATGACGGAAAAATTTATTTATAAGATTTTTTAATAAATTGCTACTAGCTACTCGTACCTAATATATTTATATTTTTTGTACTTCTCAATTGTTGTCCTTGTTCATGTCTAATGTTGTTTAATAAATTAATGTGAGTTAGAACTCGTAAATTATTTTTAAAAAGTTGTATGTAATCATTGTTGAATATATTAATGATGTTTATTGTGATTTAGTGTAATAATGGATTACTAGGCTTTTCAATATAAATCATTATTTAAACCAGGATTTAAATACAAAAAAATATTACTTCAACCTTACGGTTATAAAATATTATATTATCAGTAATAATATAACAAGATATGGGATGGCTAGCTCAGTGGTATGAAGTCGGCCTATGGATCCTGAGGTCCCTGGTTCGATTCCCACAGGCGACAAATTTTCATAATTTGAAAAAGCTATCCCTGTGGCTCCTCCACCACTGACATGTTTGGGGGCCGTGATTTGACGACTGGTAACCGCACGTCACGCGCAAAATATATCACTTACCGAGATCTGCTTCAGCAGAGTGCCACACCCAGTAATGGGTAGAAGGCGTGATGATATATTTTTTTATTTTTTTTTTATTTATTTTTTATATAACAAGAGAGTGAGAATAAATTGAAAATAATTTGACAGATCTTTCGAAAACTTATTGCCAGGCAATAGTTACGAAAGCCTGTAGGGCTTGAGTGGCTATTGCCAAATGACAACAAGTTTGAGTAAGATACTGAGAATTATTTTCTAATTTATCCAACTCTCGAATTATATTTAATTAGATTATTTTTTTGACTTAGCTGTTGAGGTCGGTTCATCCAACTTAAAAGATTTTGAACTGGGTCCATATCGATTGATTACTTATTAATGTATTCTTGGAAGTTGTTTTTAAAATTTGTTGCTGTATTTCTGTATCTGAAATACAACTAAATCGATTTTTTTCACACATTTTACTTGACGCGTTGACAGTTTTAAATAATAATTTGATAACTACCTATCATTTGTTACAAACAAAAAAGCATCTACAGAGATTATTTCCGGGAATAATCACAAGAGCTTTATTCTCAGTATGATAATGACAGGATTGGTTAAAACGCAGACACGTGACATACAATGAAGCATTTCATTGGTTTTGAGATACGTCAAAAAATAAAAATTTAAACTTATAACAAGACTTGATAATGACACTAATCAGTATCGAAACGTCGTCGTTTAAATAAAGATTTATATTGAAAAGCCTAGTAATCCATTATTACACTAAATTATTATCATTTCGGCTTATTAAAAAATTTTCGATGTTTATTGTGGTTAAATGATCTGTTTTATGTTTTTACAGCATGTTAAACTTTCCTATATTTCAGCTATAATTTTGCGTCACATTTATTTTGAGGTTTTCCCTATTCAGTGATAAAAGCGACGATAAACAAAATTGGTGATATGTGTGAGACTGAGATAAAATATTGTTATATGTGTACTGTTATAAATAAAATATTTCAACCGCCTTGATCTTATAAATCAATATTTAGAAAGAAAATTGATACAACACGATTACAATACTTCGTAAGATTTTGTTTATTATAACTGATTATATGTTCTACTCAGCGTTGCCAGATGCGACATAATTATCGAAAATGCGACATAATTTTTAAGTTGATACCATAAAAAAATATATAACACCATAATCGATAATTACACCATAATTTTCAAATTTATACAATAATTTTTGATAATTACACCATAATTTTAGAATTTATAAAATAATTTTTATTTTACAAATATTTTATAATTCTGTAAGTTTTTTATAAATTTTTAATTTAATTTTTATATTCCAAATATGTTGGTACTTCTGCTGGTATATTCATTTCATATTGTTATATTGGTATTACTGTATCAATTAGCGCCACGCCAGCCGACGAGCCGACTGCGCAAGTGCGCAGTGCGCAACAACAACAGATAAATCAGACATTTTAATGGAACCAAATATGAAAATTGACGAATTTTGGACATATTTATTAAATGTTAAAGATTTAATCGGAAATAATAAATTTCAACACGTTGCTAAATTTGTTTTAACTATTTTATCATATCCCCATCCAAATGCAGTTTGCGAACGCATTTTTAGTCAAGTAAATTTAATTAAAACGGACACTAGGAATCGTTTGTACACTAAAAGTATAAATGGTTTGTTATTACCATCACAAGTAGTAAAAAAAACGTAATTCTTTTAAACCATCGAAAGATATGATAGTTTAAACAAATATATTTATAAAGAAGATGAAAATTGTAATATAACTTTTGGGGAATAGGTTTTAGTGTAGTACCTACAATTTTCGAATAATAAAAAAATCTAATATTTGATATGCCCGTACTAAAAATATACTTTTATAAAACACCATAATTTTTAGTTATTCTAGATCTGGCAACACTGGTTCTACTTCAGTTTAGCGTTTAGGTAGATTACGAGTGCAGTTGGATAAGAACTTCAGTAAAAGAAATTGTCATTATGCATTTATCTCAGTTTCTATGAGATTTTGGTAGTGATTGTTCGAGAACGAATTGGTGCGTTGAGTCAAATATTATTAGCACTTGTGTTTTATAAACCATTGTTTTAGCTGATCTAGATATTTGTTTTGACTTTAATAATTCCATTACAGTTCCAGCTGCTTTGCTATATTTCGCTATCCTCTTCGTTATTTCCGACTTTTCTTCTTCTTTGTTAGCGACTGTAACTTCTAAGTATTTTAACTGCGTCACTTCTTCTAAGTTGTATTCGCTGGCATCCTACATTTTCACAGTTAGTTTTTGTTCTATTTTTTTCTTCTTGTCCTCCCATAACCATATATTTTGTTTTGTTCACGTTGCTCCAATCTCTAGGAAGTATTCCGTAGCTCTCTTTTTGATCTAGTTAGAAGAGCTATGTCATCGGCATTAATTTTGTATAATCTTCCTGAAAATAATACGTCTTCTTCCGACAATTCCGATGTTGATTGCTTAACTATTAGTGAGCTTTTAACTACAGTATCTTCTAAACCAGTAGTTACTACAGATTTAAAAAATTACCGTTTGGATAAATTGTATAGCGCTAATAATAAAACAAGACCTGTAAAAGTTTCTTTTAAAAATGCTGCCGACGCTATTTATATAATAAAAAATGCTAAAAAATTAAAGGCACTATATTCAACACAATTAAAATTGTTAGTGATAAAACTCTCAAGCAAAAGGAGTATTTTACAGAATTAATTACTGGACTTCGACGACACAAAGAATCTGAGGAAGACAACCTGTGCATAAAATAGTTAAATGGTGTGCCGCGTATAAGTGTGGCAAAAAACTAGTAAAGAAAAATATTTCAGTTTACTATCAGAATGTACCTGGTTTCATCACAAAACTGACAGAACTTTATTTAAACGTATTATCCCTAATTTATGTTTAAATAAGCCGAATAGATATATATATATATATATATATATATATATATATATATATATATATATATATATATATATATATATATATATATATATATATATATATATATATATATATATATATATATATATATATATATTGGTATTAATTGGATCACAGGCTTAACGTGGTAATAGATTTGCAAAAAACTGAAACAATTTTTAGTTAAATTTTATTAATCAGCGACGTTTCGGCGCAAAAATTTTGGTCATTTTCAAGCAATTTTTAAAGAAAATTAATAATAGTTACATTTTAAAATTAAGTAATGAACAATATAATTGAATATAAAAACATGGTTCAAGAAACCACTTCGTAAAACCTTAAAAAGTTGAGATGAGCATCTCAACAGTCAGACAAGATACTGTTTTTTTTCTCGCGAACAAGTTATCATTATAATTCGCCAATTAATGCAATGTGTCGTGCTTATAAATTAGTGTGTGTCGAATTAAATTTTGATGATAATTTAGCTTTATATAAAAATAAGTTATGAAATGTATTACTTTGATGTATGATTGCTTTCTTGTGTTCTTTATTTTGTATTACTCTGGAATTGAGTTTATTATTTATTTATTATATTATATGGGATGGCTAGCTCAGTGGTATGAAGTCGGCCTGTGGATCCTGAGAACCCTGGTTTGATTCCCACAGGCGACAAACAATTGTCATAATTTCAAAAACTACCCCTGTGGCGCCTCCACTACTAACATCTTTGGAGGCCATGATTTGACGACTGGTAACCGCATTTCACGCGCAAAATATATCACTTACCGAGATCTGCTTCGGTAGAGTGCCACACCCAGTAATGGCTAGAAGGCGTGATGATATATTTATTTATTTTATTTATATTATTATTATTATTATTATTATTATTATTATTATTAATAACCAAATTCAAAAGGTTAAGTTAAGTATGCCATGAAGTGGTTATTTGAAGTAAGTGATATATGTTTGCGCGTAAAGTGCGGTTACCAGCCGTCAAATCACGGCCCCCAAAGATGTTAATGGAGGGGGAGCCACAGGAGTAGTATTAATGTGGTGAAAATTACCTAACAATGGTTGGAGTGAATCTGTTAATAAAATAAATTTATAATATCTGGTTTATTTTTACCTATTGTTTTGTGTTGTTCCAGGCATTAATGCAAATTAAAGGTAATAAAATCTGTCGCATGAAAGCGATATGTATATAAATTTGGTGAAAATGCAGAAGAGTGCGAAACAGAGAATCCTAATTTATAAATAAAAATTGATTTGTAGGATTTTTTAACAAATTGTTACCAGGTACTCGTACCTAATATATTTATATTTTTTGTACTTCTCAATTGTTGTCCTTGCCCATGTCTAATGTTGTTTCATAAATTAATGTGAGTTAGAAAAAATAAATTATTTTTAAAAAGTTTTGCGTAATTATTGTTGAAAATGTTAATGATGTTTATTGTGGTTAAATGATCTGTTTTATGTTTTTACAGCATGTTAAACTTTCCTATATTTCAGATATAATTTCGCGTCACATTTATTTTGAGGTTTTCCTTATTCAGTGATAAAAGCGACGATAAACAAAATTGGTGATATGACTGAGATAAAATATTGTTATACTGCTATAAACAAAATATTTCAACAGCCTTGATCTTATAAATCAATATTTAGAAAGAAAATTGATGTTACACGTTTTCAATACTTTGTAAGACTTGAGTAAAAGAAATTGTAATTATGCATTTATCTCAGTTTCTATGAGATTTTGGTAGTGATTGTTCGAGAACGAATTGGTGAGTTGAGTCAAATGTTGTTAGCACATGTGTCTTATAAACCCTTATTTTAGCTGAGACACTTGTTTTGACTTTAACAATTCCATGAGAGCTCCAATTGCTTTGTTACATTTTCCTATGCTCTTGGCTATTTCCGACTCTTCTTCTCCTTTGTTAGGGACTGTAACGTCTAAGTATTCAAACGATTACGTCATATGTTGACGAGGTTATCATAGATACGAGTACGATGAAATATATCTTTTTTATTAACTTATTCGTACGAATGGCATTAACGTATGTCTTAATAAGTAAAGACATACGTCTCATGTTTTTTTACGTTCTATCACATTTATTATTTTAATGAAAACGTATGACAGTTTTTACTAATACGAAAATTTATATTTACTTTGTTCACATTTATTTATAAAAATTTTGTTATTTATTATTATTATTTATCGTATGGCGATCTACAATTTTACAATTAGAGTTATTTTAAAATTTTGTTATTTTCTCGCCTGTCATTTCTAAGTTTGTGACATTTTTGATACATAAATGCAAACTGAGAGATAAGAAATGGCTAGAAATATCTTGGGTAATCAAATTCAGAAATGCGTTTATCATCTTCATGATTATTTTGCGCTGGAGTTAGAGAATCGAGGATCTTTAATTAATTTAACTGTAGTACAAGAGGTAATGTGCATTGTATTTTGTATTTTCAAATAGTATTTATTTATAAATAATAATAATACAAATAAAAATGTATATTCCTTTGAGTTTTATTTTACAAAACTACATATTTCAACAAGGTAGGTAATATTTTTCGTGCGTTAATATAAATTCATATTTGATTTTATTTAATATATGCAGAATTTGGTTTCATAATTTTATAAAATAATAAATATTTTAATCTGACATTTAAATTTTAGGTTATGTTTTAAAAATGTTAATCCAATACCAATGTAAACGTTTTAAGTACAAAATCTTGAATCACATGGATACCGAATATGACGTAATAGTTTTCATACAGGGAATGAAGTATACCTAGGAATTCTCTGTACACGTACAAAAAATGTAAAGAGATAATATTTATACATTCATATATATTATGTCATAACGATATCAAATCAACAATATACGAGTAGTTCTGGCCAGAACGGTGTATAAATAAGTAATAAGTAAATTAAATAAATTTGATATAGATGGGTGCCGTTACAATGTAAGCCGCCATTTCACTATATTTTTCTGTAAAATATTACATAAGTAATAATTATAATTTTCCTAATTTTAAAATATATTCAATTTGGTAAAAATATGGCAGGCTGTTCCATATGTCGATACCATGTTTAATGTAGTCACTGTAAGACACGCAAACAACTAGCGACATCTGCAGCAGGTTTCACAGATTCAAAGTAACAAATACCATTTTGTATTCAGCTACGTCTTGGTGAACAAGTATCTAGTGTTTTTATTATTTGTTGTTTGTAATTTTATAAATTAGCATTTTTTATTCTATTTTTATCAACAATATTGTGTTCTATATTGCCTGAAATTTACCTGTAAGTATTAGTAAATGTGATTCTTATTTTAATTCATACATGAAAGATGTGTATGTGTGTGGAACCAGGCTTAATATTAAATTTAATTAAACAACTCTGCTGTTAAAATTATACTAATTAAACAATTTTTACAGATCTTGAATTACTCGAATTTTGTGATTGTTTGCGTCTGGCCTGAATTAACCTAATAAAAATCTACCTACAAACTATCTTAATCCATAAATGTATGTTCTTGTATGTCATTTAAAAATGGTTCGTGATTCTGCTAAATCAAACAAAATGTTTATTGTTATTAAATATGTGGTATGTCTGCATATACTCTTTAAAAAACTGCAAATTCCCTTTTATTCCACTTATGGAGCACTCATATTTATTTCCAGGAGTCATTTTAAAATCCTTTGATACATATCAGCAAAATAGTGACAATAGAAAAAGTAGATTTCAGAAGAGAAAGAGGATTACCGTTCCATGAAAGATAGAGTGGGGATAAATAATAATCGGAGAAACATGATGCTTCTTGATCATGTTAACTTTGATTACGAATACAGAACCAAAGATTCACATCTCACTTAGACCAAATTTTGTTTTTATAAGGAGAAGATAGTCGGAAGTCGGACAAAATAATCAAAACTCAGTGATATATTGTTAACGTTTCAGTTAATGAATAACCATCCTCAGAATTAAACGGAGGAAAACGTTTATTTAATTACAATTATACCTAGTTAATTCACAAAATTTAAATAAAAATAAATATATCATCACGCCTTCTAGCCATTACTGGGTGTGGCACTCTACCGAAGCAGATCTCGGTAAGTGATATATTTTGCGCGTGAAATGCGGTTACCAGTCGTCAAATCATGGCCTCCAAAGATGTTAGTAGTGGAGGCGCCACAGGGGTAGTTTTTGAAATTATGAAAATTGTTTGTCGGCTGTGGGAATCGAACCAGGGTTCTCAGGATCCACAGGCCGACTTCATACCACTGAGATAGCCACTCCATCACAAAATTCAAACAATGATAACAGAAAACCATACCTTAACAAATATCAAAAAATAAATTTTTGAAATATTTAAAACTGCAATACTTTGATGGTGAAAAAAATAACAAATTTATACATTTTTTTCGTTTTCCTCCTTTCAATTCTGAGGACGGTTTATACATTAACCGGAACGTTAACAATATATCATTGAGTTTTGATTATTTTGTCCGACTTCCGACTATCTTCTTATATATCAACACGTGACACGATCCTTGTACCGTTTTGTTTTTATATTTCACACAGTAATATTATTATCCAATAATGTTAATAAAAATATATAAATCATCACGTCTATTACCCATTACTGGGTGTGGCACTCTGCCTAGCAGATCTCGGTAAGTGATATATTTATGCGCGTGAAGTGCTGTTACCAGCCGTCAAATCACGTCCCCCAATGATGTTAGTGAAGGGAAAACCACGGGGATAATTTTAATGTGAAAATTGTTTGTCGGCTGTGGGAATCAAACCCGGGTTCTCAAATCCACAGGCCGACTCGATACTACTGAGCCACCTACCCCATAAATAATAATAATATTGTTTTTTAGGGTTTTGACAAGTGGAAGAAAATGTATGTTCCACCAGATGTGTTGGAAGTGTTAAAGTGCAGCAGCTGCGAGCTGTATTTGTCTCAGAGCCCCGTGTACTTAGAACACGACGGGGCGGCGGCGTGCGGCCGGTGCTACACCCCTAAACGCCCGGCCGCCAGGAACACGCTATATGAGGCCACCGCACGGCTTCTCAACCTGAAGTTCCCGTGCAAGAACCGACAGTTTGGCTGCCTAGAGACGGTGCCCTACGTCGAAGAACATGAGGTGTTTGAACACAGAGATGTGTGCGAGCACCGACAGTATGTTTGTCTGGTGCTCGGCTCTGCCCGCTGTGACTGGCGTGGCCCCAGAGCGACTATGTTGGCGCACTGTCACGACCAACACCCGGACAGCGTGCTCGAGGAATGTTCGTTTTGCCAGGTGGAGTTGACGATGTTCGCGTACCACAACCGTGATGGTTGGCGATGTGAGAGCTGCGCCCCCTACAGGGAAGCCTGCGAGAACGAGAACGCGGGCTGCACTCACACCGACATTCTTCACAAGAACTTCAAACACGCGTCGTATTTCTGTCAGCATTCCACCGACTGTCTCATCTGCTATGAGAGTGTGTTTGAAGGCTTGTCCGCGCACTACAGCTCTGTGCACATCACGCACAGGGCCGGCTCCACGTGGCGGGCGACACAGACTGATGAGTGGTGTCTCCTGTCAAGTGTTGCAGGCACCGTGGTGTGCTGGTACTTGTTGTGCAGCTCACTCTTTATACTCAAAGTGTACACCCCGGTGTCCAGTGAGCGGTTGAGTGAGTTTCGCTGCGAAGTGCGACTGACTGACCCCGTCACTGGACACGCGCATACCTTCACACCTGACATAGACTACGATGACGAGGATGACTGGTACATGGACGTAAACAATGAAGAGTTTCCCAGTTTGAACAACGAGATGGATATCTGCATGGAAATAAGAAAGGCTGAGTCCTATCCGTGGAGCGGATGTGGTGACGTGTGCGTTGAGGAGGAGACATGTGGTTGCTAGAGTGAACACAAAATGTTATTTATATGCAGAGCTGGGAACTACTTAAAGTAAAAGTACTGGAAGTAGTACTTTAAGTATATCATATACTTAAAATACTTTACTTAAAATACTTTTGAAAATTAGTTTCAATACTGTACTTAAAGTACTTTTTTTCATGCAAAAGTACTTTAAATACTTTCATGTACTTAAAGTACAAAAAAGTACTTAAAGTAAAAAAAAGTATTTAAAGTAATTTAAATACTTTAAATAGAAAATACTTTTCGCATGCGCATAACTAGTGCGGAGTTTGAATCAAAAAGGGAATTTAGCATGTGCAGGTCTATACAAATACGCTCTAACGCTGTCGTGATTTTATATTTTTGGTACTTTGCGATTATTGTCAGTTACCATGGGCGTCCGCAAGGGGGAGGCAAGGAGGGGCGCACGCCCACCTCTGGTTATTAACTAGGGTGGTGACCACGACTCTCGAACATAAGACTTTAACATGTAAAATTATAATTTTGTAATTTCCTACTTCCCTAAATATTTAAAGCAAAAAAAACTTGAAGTGTTAGGGCATGAAATTATGTATCGGAACCAATAAACAAAATTAATTTTGCATGCATTGTAACGACACAAATTATATTTGAAAATGCCGAAAATTGCCTCAAAACTATCGATAGCCAAAATTAAACAAATGTTTGTCTGTCAAAATAAATCCTTTATTTATTATTTCATTTATTTTGACAGTTTTGACAGATTAAACGTCAAACATTTGTTTAATTTTGTTCCAATTTTATAGCTATCGACAGTTTTGAAACAATTTTAGTCATTTTCAGATTTAATTTGTGCCGTTACAAAGCATGTAAAATTAATTTAGAATTTTATGCCCTAAAACTTTTATTTGAAGCTTTTTTCTTTTAAATAATTAGGGAAGCAGGAAATTAAAACAATATGATTTTACATGTTAAAATCTATGTTCGAGAGTCGCGGTCAGCACACTGTATATGTATATATAAATAAAAGAAAAGTTAAATTATAAATTTAAGCTGAAACTAAATTTTCAGCAGTATTCTTATGGCCAGCTAGCGACATGTTCCCTATCGTAACGATTGAGTAGTCTAAGTTAATTAAGTATACACAGACACAAAATATTAGAAAATAAAAACGGTAAAACTGCAGAATCGAAATTTATTGAAGAAATTGTGTCAATTTATGGAAGAGTTATTCGAAGATTGTCCTTCCTCTTCAATTCAAATCCAGACGATAAAGACTAGTAAAAAATAAATAACAATATATATATATATATATATATAAACCCTTTCATGTTTGTTATAGTTGCTGAATTCCTTACTTATATTTAATTTTGAATTATAAAGTGTTAAAGTATCTTTCATAATATTATTAATTTTGTTTTTAAATGAAATTCTGTTTTAAAATAACCTAGTTATTAATTTTACTTAGTATTTAGTACTGTAATTACATTTTAACGATAAAAAGTATTTCAAGTAATACCGGTATTTAGTATTTAAAATACTTTTTTAGAAGTATTTAGTATTTAAATACTTTTTTCGAGTACTGGTCCCAGCTCTGTTTATATGTCAGTTTGTAAATATAAATAAAATATGACTTGTTTATCATGATAAGTTTTCTTATTCCTTTTATTGTATTCCTGATAAAACTTTCACAAAAATATACAAATAGTTGAATATTAGTTGAAATTATGATACAGAACAAAATCATCAAACTGTAATTACTTGTTTTTTGTTTGTACATTCTGATTAACATTCTCAATAAATAGTTTATTGTCGTAGAGTCATCATATTTGAATTGTTAGTTATCTTGTTTCATTTTTTTTCGTAACTGATTCCACTTTTGAAATAAATGGAATTTATTGTTTTGTGTGTCCAGGAAACTTCCTCTTCCGGTTTTTCAATTTCATTCAAAATCAACTCAGCTCTTCGTATTTTCATGAAACTGTAACAAAACTGATAATTCAGAATTTGGTTGTTTATAAATTATGATATTTCACTATCAATTCAGCTTCGAAAGATACAGACTAATTAAGCGTTATCTTAAGTATCTTTCTAAAGTTGACTTGACAGAGTTTATTTTGTTTATCAAATTTATTAGTGCATGTTATAACTTCAGTATTCCGTAGATCATTATTTATCAAGTTTATAGCTTTTTTCTGAATTGTCGCGTCTGGTTACACGGGATGTAATGACATATCTGGGTAAATTATTAGCTTAGTGTGGGTCGAATAAAGTTAACCTTTGAACGCACCTCGTCTGGGCTTTTCATGTAAACACATCTGTGGGAACAGCTATCTCGATCAACGCGACGATTTGAAATAATAATCTTATAATTAATTCACTTATGAATATAGAAAATGTCTCCAACTTGTCTAGAAATTGCAATAATTGTATAAAAAGTTTCATGTGAAACCACGTGGCTCAGTGGTTATCAACCTTGATTCGATTCCCACAGGCGACAAACAATTTTCACCATTTTAAAACTACCCCTGTGACTCCCCCACCACTAATATCTTTGGGGGGCGTGATTTGACGGCTGGTAACCGCACTTCACGCGCAAAATATATCACTTACCGAGATCTGCTTTGGCAGAGTGCCACCCCTAGTAATGGATAGAAGGCGTGATGGTATATTTATTTATATTTTATATTATTTAGAAAACTTTTTACTTTTTTAAACGTTCAAATGTCGAAACTCTTACTTACTTAATCCAAAGCCAATCTAACTTTCGGTGTAGGGCCATAAGTGTTGGTCTTCATCATCTGGATTTCTCTTCCACACTTCTCTCCATTCCTTTCGGTTTTTCATTATCTTCTTAACTTCGCAGCACTTGACACCTCTGCATTCGATCGCGTCATTAACTTCTTTTTACATGTTTTTATTGGTCTGTCCTTTCTCTTCTTCTTTGTCGGCTTACCTTCATACACGTATTTTGTTGTTCGATTTTCTGTCATTTTGTGTACGTGTCCTTTTTATCATAATTGACTTTATTATATGGTATGTTTTATAGGTTTCACCTAAATGGTTTTCTCTGTATACCTACTTCATTAAATTTTTTTTTTTAAATTAAATAAAAATATAACTTATCATTAAAAGATCCTCTTGAAATAGAGACAGATCATCAAACAAAAACCTATCTGATGGAACCACAAAATTTAAATTTTTACAATGTTCTACCAAAATATTATTGATAGTTGGCATCCATTTAATAACTAAATATAGGCAATTTTATTAGTCATTGATGTCTAGGGAAATCAGTGGTTTCAAATTAAGACCATAAGTCCAAACCCCCATATCCATAATAACTGATTCCATAACAACTGTTAACATACTAACCATTTCCATAGTAACTGTTTCCATAGCAACCTTTTCCATAGCAACTGTTTCTATAGTAACTGTTCCCATAGCAAAGTTTCCATAGCAACCGTTTCCATAGCAACCGTTTCCTTAGCAACCGTTTCCATAGCAACCGTTTCCTTAGCAACCGTTTCCATAACAACCGTTACCATAGCAACCATTTCCATAGCAACTGTGACTATAGCAACCGTTTATATAGCAACAATTTCCATAGTAACTGTTTCCATAGCAACCGTTTCTATAACTGTGTCAACTGTTTGTATAGAATAATTAATCTTCATTCCTTGTATGAAAACTATTACGTCATATGTGTACGAGGTTATAGATACGATGAATTATAGCTATTTTTTTTTATTAATATTATTCGTACCTATCCGAATATTTTTTTACGTTCTATAAAATAAATAAATATATCATCACGCCTTCTACCCATTACTGGGTGTGGCACTCTGCCGAAGCAGATCTCGGTAAGTGATATATTTTTGCGCGTGAAGTGCGGTTACCAGTCGTCAAATCACGTCCCCCAAACATGTTAGTGGTGGAGGAGCCACAGGGATAGCTTTTTCAAATTATGAAAATTTGTCGCCTGTGGGAATCGAACCAGGGACCTCAGGATCCACAGGCCGACTTCATAACCACTGAGCTAGCCATCCCATTTTTACGTTCTATCATATGTAATATTTTATTGAAAATGTTTACACTTTTCGTAGCACTAACCAATTCGTTGTTCACGACTTTTGTAAATGAACTGCATCTTTAATTAGAATATCATCTTCCATTTTCACTTTTTACACACTGATACACGGTAATGACTTTACTGTAGAATTCAATTTTTTTCCTGTAAACAATTCAACCCATGGCAACTCATGAAACACACACACTCAGCGACTAGATAACAGTAAGCGATTATTGACATTTCAAGCTTCTGACTTCATTTATAAAAATCTAATACTCAAATAGGATAAGTTTATTAGAGCAAAATTGAATAAACAGTTGTATTACACTCACGTTTTAAATGTATGTTTAACTGGCGGTAAGTTTAAGCGCATTCATACTGCCAGTTAAACATATATTTAAACCGCTTTTATAATAAATAACTATTAATACACAAATAAAAACTGAGAATAAGAAATCGCAAGAAAATTATTGGGTAGTGTTATGCAGGAATGCGTTTGTCATCTTCATGCCTGCGGGAGAATGAAGGACCTTTATATAATTTAACTGTTGGACAAGAGGTAATGTGTATTATTTTTAATTTACGCTCTTATATTTCTTCAGAGAGTTGCAAATGCTTTTCGAATTTCCATTTCTTCAGTCGGTAAAATTGTAAAACGTAAAGCGATTGAGTAAAAACAAATTTTCTTCCCCGTCGAAAAAAAGGAACAGAATTAAACGAAAGACCGAAGATATTGATGATTTTACTAAATTTGTAATAAGAAACACCATTTATGAAATGTACAGAGAAAGTGAGATCTACATTATATTGCATTATAATAATATTCTTGTACATTTAGAACTAAATCATTCACATTTTAAAAAAACATATTACTGTGTCTACTTTACTTAAAAAATAAAAGAAAAAGGCATTTATTATGGATTGATACGCACTTTGGGATTCAAGTACATATTATCTGGTATCAAAGATTTATACTTACATACTCTTATAAGTACTGTCTTTAAGTGTATCTATGAAGAAAAAATAAAGTACTCTTTAGTTAAAGAATTTTTATCTAGCAACACAGTATCAATAGTGATTTTCTGAAACTTATAGAACTGTTAATTACTAATGAACCGATAAAACTTTCATGCAACACAGTATAAATCTGTTTTATCTTAGGTAAGAAGAAATAAAAGTTATACCAACATATTCATTAAATCTTTCTTTTTTTCAACGATCAATGATTCACTTGTTGTAATTTTTGTATTAATAGAATGTGATGAGAGAGAAAACTAAGGCTAAGTTTCTAGCAGATTTATCTCTACAGAAATTAGTTCTAGATTGGTTATCTTATATTGTATTCGGAGAAATTTAAAACACGTAAAACGTAAAAGCTTGCCACATTTTCAAATATTTAGGTGTAATACAGCAATTATATAAATTATAGGAGTTCAAAACGAACCATTGTCTATTACTTTAGTTTTCAACTGAAAAATTGTAGAAAAATGCACTCGCGACACAATCTTCAAATTACGTTTCACTTGATAAAATAAATCACAAACTTTGTCACGCATAAAATGATGCACAAAATAGAAACTTGTAACTTTTGGAATTATATGCACATATACTTGTTAAAAATATATTCTATCTATACAATGTAAATCGCACCTGTTCTGGTCACTCGTTTGACAGTTACGGAATACATCTAAAATCAAAGCAACATAAACATTATTGTCAAATAATGGCGGAAAGACTAATTTAAAACCAATATTTTAATATTTCTTTTATTTAGCCCTTTCTACAAATACTTTTTAAATTAATATTAAACATAACAAATGCATATATAAATATATTTTACATAAAATAAACTAACAAAAAACATAAAAAATAAACATCTAAATAAAAATACAAAATAAAATAATTTGAAACCAAGTAACCATTTATTAAAAAAGCTAATGAATGTGTTATGATGGAATGTGAAGTAGAAGAGTTGAAAGAAATTGTTTATAAATGCAAACACAAGAAAATAGATTTAATAGGAAACATATTAATTATTTATCAAAAATTTGATATTCTCTGACTAGCATAATTTATCCCTGGCATTTCTAATACATTTTACTTACTTCTAGTGACGTAGCTTTCGAAAATATCTCTCTTCCAATCTTTCCTAAATATTATACAAAAATAAAGAATGAGACAGTTCACTGACAGCTATGTAAAAAGTGAGAATAAAAATAGTATATTGCGTACCATGAACTAAACATTCGCGACCTAAAAAATCACTTACAGTTCGAGGTTAGTAAGCTATTTTGTACAATACCTGCATAAATATCAGAAAAAGAAAAGTAGATTTCAAAATTAACAGCTGTCATATTGATGTCAAAATAAACAGGACCTTGATCTATAATATTTACTTACTATTCACGGTGAATGGTAAGTAAATATTGTAGTCCTGATGTAACCATGGAAACAAACTGTGTAATAAAAGTTTCACTTACTGTGTTTAAATTTTGTCATGGGCCGTATTTATTTGGGATTTTTAAAGTAACCTGGCAGGTTACTTGGCACACTTTAAGTAACCTGGAACTAACCTTAAACTGAGCCTACTGCCCCAGCTATTTTAGCGGGTTGGTAGATTCAACCCGTTTACTATCTCTATCTAATCAACTTGTGTTCCTTGTTATTCGTGGCGGCATCGCGATTTGTAATAGTATAGAGAGGTTAGGAGTTATTTTTATGAAAAACCTAAGTCATTTTATAATAATATTTTGAAAAAATATACTAAACTATTATTTATGCAGATGATGGAAGAGCAATATGCATTATGTGCTTCTTGCAATATAAGTCACAGAGGATAATATTACGACTCCGAAATTCATTATTTTGATAGTGCTGATGACAAAATTATAAAAGAAAAACAGACCCTGACGTTATTTGCTTTTTGACTACATATAAAAAATATAAAGATGACTCAAAACATCCAATTAAAAGCGCAATTTAACACACAAACAAAACTAAGCAGATGTCGCTTCGAACATGCATTCAGATTTTAAATTTACCGCTAATATTTACAACTGACACTTGAGATACATCATTTATTTGGAAGTAACACGAGTTAGTTCTAGGTCAGTTCAGGGTTGGATCAAAATTTCCCAAACAAATACGGCATAGGTAACTTATAGTACAGGTATTGTAAAAATAATATTTGTGGTACTGGCAGCTTCGCCAGAGACAAAAATGAATAAGAATAACAGAATAAATTATTTTAGTCACAGAATATCGAAATGGTGATAATTAATATGAAAAATCATGACGATTGAGTTACGCAATGTTTTTGACATTTAAAAATAATAACTTATTATTTTTTTGCTAAATATTAAAACGAGTTAAAAATGGAATTAAGAAGAACCTGAGAGCCTACAATTTCACAAACATTTCTATGAAAACGTTACAAAAAACTTGCTATACAACCTTGTAGTGTACAAAATTGTCCATTGTATGAAAAAATATGCAGAAATATCTGAAGAAACGTTTCGATTTCATCTTTAATTCTGCTTTAAGTTAATCTTACGATATTTTAACTTTAAATGCAATATATAACAACAAAATGCAATGTTCGTTTTCTTATTACTAAACACATTACTTGTTCATATTTTTAAAATTACTGACAGAAAATGAGTGAAACATCACTCAAAAATATAAATAAAATAGATTTGTCAAACAATGGAATGAAAATTGTCAAAATAATTTAAATAAGAATAAAAATATTTAATAACAAATAAAATAATTCAATTAATTATAATTTTATATTTCTCAAAATAGTTTTAACTAAAATCTTGTTAATCCTGAATTTCGAAATTTGTCAAATTACTCTAAACCCTATTCCCAAAAAAGTTTAAATAAACTTTAATATAATTAATTCTTACAATTTAAACAGTAGTAGATAGAGAGAGAAATGTTTCAAATTCAAATTGTAGAAATTAAAGCCTTATTTACAAAAGAGAATTAATATATTGTTTCCAACCACTCACTTTTGAAATATGCCATAAAGAAAAATTTTTAACAAGGTTATTTTTTAAGTTTCCGCTATTTAAAAATAATAATTCTATTGGCTGGTACAGCTTGGTTTTTGTCTGTTTTATAAGCAGTGTATTTGGGTATTTTAAAACCATGCTCTTAAAACATATTGATTCCAGTGTGTTCTAATTTTGTATTTTAAATGTTTTAAATGACAAATTTGTATTTTTATCGGTAAATAATAATAATTTGGTGTTAAAATAAAAGTTCAATTAAGATCTTCGCGAATCTAATGCATAATTAACCAAAATAAATTATGAATTTCATTTGACAGGTTAATTAACATGATTATAATTATAAAGATTAATAATAAAAAAATACTTTCGTCAAATTGTAAATATTTGGAGTATATTCCAGTAACTTTGTTATTTAATTATTAACTAAGGAATGTAATGATAATAAAATTAAATCCATTTTATCAATTTGATAATAAAAATAGAAACAAGTAATGTAAACTAAAGGCAGTTCATAACTATCATTCACATACTACACAAATAAACTGACGACCCTTCCAACAAAACTGATCTGAAAATACAGACAGCGCGAACCAACAAGAACTGTGAAACCCGAAAAATATATTAAATATCATTCTATTTAAGAAATCAACGATTACATCGCTTTTCCGGCGGAATCGGAAGTAAAATTCAGGAGTCTTTCAAACTTTGTAATTTAAACTCTGGTTCTAAACTTGGATAGTAATTAAAATTAACTCTATTTTCTCAACCACCCTGTATATTTCTTAACATTAGATATCTTATGCAGGCAGATTCATAAAGCGGATTAGCGCTAACACCATTTTTATTTCGTTTATAACTCTGTTTTCAATGTCCGAAACAAGTTTATTTTAACTTGAGTTAAAAAGAGAGTTAATAAGCATCAAATTTAGTTTATTTCTTTAATCTGTTTTAATTTGAAACAGAGTTATAGATAATATTAAAAACGGTGTTGGCACTAATCCGTTTTATGAATCAGCCTGAATAAAATGCAAATAAATTACAAACAAAAAGCAATCCTCATTTGATGAAAAAGTTCGTGTTGGTTTCACTTATAATTTAATTTTAAATTATTCAGATCAGTTTTATGTAAAATTCTCCGTTACCCAGCCTAGTTACACTTACAAACACGTACTCTAAATGATCCGGCGATATATCAGTTATGGCCAGAACTTGTTGAACAGATCCATGAAACTGTCGTAGATCATGAAGGTGATGGCGACATCTAAACAGACTCGACTCAGTCTAGGCACGGTGCCTTTGTAGAAAGCTTTGGCGCCCTCGTGTTTCCAGATTTGAACTGCACAGTCTAATGTGTTCTTGTATTTGTGTGCTTCGAGTCCTTGCATGCGTGTTTTTACTACGTCGATTGGTGTATTACCTGAATGAATCAATGAAATAAATAAATAAAAAAATATTATACTTTGACATAGAGAAATAATCTATCTATTGTCACTACCCGCCCTCAGGGGTAACTTTAATGTACAGGGTGATCAAAAGGAATGGGCCTTTCAAGACTTTTTTGAATTTTTTATATATTAATCTACGTAATAAAATAATTATACCCAAATTTTTTATTTTTTTTTAAACTTGTATTAAGCATGATAAAAATATTTAAACTTTCGAAACAAATGAATATGACGTAGTTGCATCTTGTAGTATAAGTAAGCGTGGCATGGTTGTCATATAAAAAAATGAATTATTGATATTGATTTGATTATGTTTTATGAAATGTGACAGATTAAAGAGTTAACTCTTTAATAAGAGAATAAAGTTATTTTTAAAAATAAACAAGAGTTTCTTTAATAAATTCATTGAAACTTGAATAATCTTAGCTTAAAGAGAGACAGATAAGACAAAGATAAATAACACGTAACTTGTCGTTGTCAGTAGAATCCTCAGACAAAACATAACTAGATGGATAACAACGGCGTTTGTTGTGAGTCAGAAAGGGATAGAATAACTGATTGGTGAGGCGGGTGCGCGGCAAGGAGCTACTTGCATAGCATCAAAGTGTACTCGCTCCTTGCCGCAGCACCCGGCGGACCATCAAGTTATTCCATTCCTCTCTGCTTCACAACACTGCATTGACTTGAATACGGCATAATTCGTCTAGTATTATACGTCATTGGTAGAATCGTAGAATGCTGAATGCTTATTTCTTCTTCGTCTTCTTGAGCACCGACAAACGTTTCAGACAAAGCTCTGTGACTGGCTTAATGCAACTACGTCATTGCAATATGCCAGTGCGAACATTTTAAATTATTCAACTTTAACTTTCATATTTCAGCAATAAAGATATAATTTATGGTATGATTTTATATTGTATTAAATATGATGTACGGTCAAGAATTTACTTTAATAAATATATATTAAAAAGCTCTACCACTTGAATCCCCCATTGTTATAGTTGGCAATACAATTTCAGAGATATTTTTATTCCACAGTTGGCATAACGTGAGATAAAGGCGGAAATGCTATTTGACATTTCTAATAAATACAAATAGGTTATGTCAGGAGTCTGACAGCTAATAGAATTTTGACTTTTTAAGTAATAGAAATAAATGTAATAATAAATGTACTCAAATTTTAATTTTAAATGTCACTGTCAACAACAGGAAATGAATTTATGTATCAGGCTTACCAATTTTAAGTAGTTTTTTTATTGCCAACTGTAACAATTCCTTTTGATCACTCTGTATATTAGTACTTACCAAAGACACTAGCAGCGCCCGCGACGGCACCGAAAGCTCCCACTACAAGTTTAGGAACGGATTGTTTAGGATCTCCGGCTCTGTACTTATCCTTCAACGTTTCCATCACGTAGAAACGGATCGCCTGGTTCGAACCCTGTTTTATGATCGTTGCGCTCAGACCTCGATATACCTAGAAAGAGACATAGAAATTAAATAAATATATCGTTAATAATAAATTAATATACATACAAATAAAATACGGCTTCAAGAATTCATAAAAATATACAAAAAAAGTAACATAAAATACCTTCAAACAATATAAAATTATAATAATGGCCGTATTTGTTTGGGAACTTTGGATTCAACCCTGAACTGACCTAGAACTAACTCGTGTTACTTCCAAATAAATGATGTATCTCAAGTGTCAGTTGTAAACACTGGTGATAAATTTAAAATCTGAATGCATGTTCGAAGCGACATCTGCTTAGTTTTGTTTGTGTGTTAAATTGCGCTGTTAATAGACCATATTACTTTCTATAGCGCCTCTGTCGGCAAATTTATGAAATGAAAAAAGCGTGCCAGGGTGACACACTTTTTTTCTATTTTTTCCAATTATGTTGGCAATACTAATGTTTGTGACGCCATGTGACTCGAACGGTGATGCATATGCGCATGTGCGCATAAATTGTGACAGTTTTATAGCCGCCAGTTTGAAGTTGATATGAAATCTCTAATTTGAAATGTTGGTCTGTTTACTATTCTTGGGAAAGAAATGAAAAGATATTGCCTTATTAATTAATTAATTCAAATTACAATACGGGACGCAACAATTGTAACCAGGTATTTTTCAAACAAATTTCACACTTCGCAAAACAATCACAATAAAACGTAAATTTGAGGTTATCGGCCAGTGACAGATAACAGAAGAGCAAATTGACGCTTAAAATTTTCAAATTTTAATATTTATTTTAATATTAATGTATTGATTATTTATATATTATAAGGGCAGAATGCGATACTAAAAAATGAAATATAACTTGCATAAAAAAAATATCATTCATTTACGTTTAGATAAAATGATATTTTGCTTTAAAAATACAATTTTTTCCATAAGAATACATTGGTTTCATTTTAGCTGTACTTCCTAGCATATGATTGGTGCATTATGAGCATGCGTATTGAGATAGTAATATGGTCTATTGGATGTTTTAAGTCATCTTTCTATTTTTTATATGTAATCAAAAAGCAAATAACGTCAGAATCTGTTCATTTTTTTATAATTTTTTCAACAGCAGTATTAAAATAATTTATTTCGGAGTCTATATTGCAAGAAACACATACTGCATATTGCTCTTCCATCACCTGCATCAATAATAGTTTTGTATATTTTTTCAGAAAATTATTGTAAAATTACTTATGTTTTTCATAAAAAAGTATATATATTTCAAAAATGAACCGCGTTGTGGTTACAGTTTTACTGTTACCATATCACTACACTAAAAGTTTTACCACGGTGTTTGTGGGCAAATGTAATTGTAATCAGTATTAAATGTACGATTTTTATTTTATTGAGATATTCAACTCTTAAGAGATGACTTCAGATTACCATTGTTATCACTTGTATTCCTTTGTTTTTGTCTTTTATTTTAGATGTTTAGAAAATGAATGACAATCTTCAGGTAGAACATAAATCTTGTAGAAACAAGTTTTCTTTGATTGATATAAAAATAAAAAAATTTTACGTTTGTCAGATTGATTTATTTTGCATAGTTACTTGATAACTGCTACAATAGTTGTTTCATTAGGTCTGTTGCCAAATTTACATTTATTTTAAGTAGCTCACGTGGCTTTGCGAAGGGCCGTACAATTTTAATTTTTTTTGCTTTAGTATTAATTTTATTACTCAATATTAATCAAAGAATCGTTCATTCATTTTCTGAACACTTGTATAGTTTTGTACCATCCTTAATTGAATTTTTAGTTTTAGTTTCATTTATTGTTTTAACTTTTAGGTTCTTTTAAAAGTGTAGGTTTTCCTTTGTAAAAATTAGTTCTTTTAGTAATCTTTATTGTAAATATTAGTTTTATTATCAATAATTTTTATTTATTTATACTTTAGTTATTAGGTTAGTACCAAACTTTATTTTTGTCATACTTTCAATTTTCGCCACTACTATGATCGCATTTTTATTGAATTAAACTTGCTACTCACCCCCATAAAACCTTGCTGCTTTACAATCATTCCTACACCATGGAAAAATCCTTTAAATTGTGGTTTTGCACTTCTTTGATCATTTATAAACTTGACTTTGACAGTTTCCATGGGCGTCACTGCGAAAATCGCCTCCATCACACCGGCACCCAGACCACAAAGAAGTCGACCACCAGCTGATAGATTACCATTTTCATCGGCCATTTGGTTCTTTAGCGCTTCGAATGATCCGAATCTGATAAACAGAAATATCATTTTAATGTGGTAACTAAAGTCTAAGTACAAATAAAAACAACTGTTTGACGGGCAGATATCAAAATATGCCATTTAGTGTTTTTTTTTTTTTGACACACTCAAAAATAATGCCCAGTATTATATAAAGGACAGAATAAATTTACTTCCATGGTTAATTTAATTTAATCAACAAATGCGGTATAATTTTATTTATATTATGGTATATACTGGGTGGTGAATTGATTTATGTAATATAGGAAATACAACATTAATTTTTTCATATAGCGATATATCGTTCCCTATTGATTATAGAGCAAAATGCTTTAAATAAATCTTGTAGATAATTAAATTCGGCATCTACGCCACTAATTATATTTTATTTTATACCTTTCATAATAGATAAAAATAAAGTTTAACATTTTATAAAATTTGTGAAATTTAAACAAATGCAAAAACAATTTTCAATACTTTGACAGTTAATGCTTGTGTGAATTGTTAAAGTATTGAAAATTTGTCACCTACAATTGTATTCACAAATAAAATAAATAAATATTAAATAGATATGATTCTGCGTACATATTTTCTATTTTGTGTTTAAATATTTTCCTATTATAAAATTTAAGATACATTAAATACATAAAAACAAAGCATATTTAATGAACGTCGATGAAAAAAAAAAAACAAAAACAAATATGTAAATTAAGTACAAGGCGATTTTAAAAAGTGTTTCTTTAGTGTTAAGAAACAATTATCGGTTTTAAAAACAAAACCCTAGTGATTTATCAATACATATTAAATATTACAAATAATGTGACAAGAATTAATATTTGAAGTCACGATATAACCTCAAATCATGTGTGTAACTATTTTATGAATGTATTTGTTAATGAATAATTTACATGCAAATTTGAAGGTCTGTGCATGCAAAAAAAAATTGTGATAAAATTACTAACCTGACAGCAGATTTCGGTATAGATCCATACAGTAAAACACTAAGCCCTCGATACAGTCCAAAAAATCCATTAGTTTTAACAGTTTTCTTCACACAATCCACAATACCGGTGTATTTCTTAGTTGCACCTTTTTCATCCAATTGCAATTGTGTTTTCACATATTCCGTGGGGAATGTAATACAAATTTCGATTCCTCCAGTAATTCCTCCGGCTACAATACCTTTCACACCTTTATTTCCACCCCCGGCTGCGGACGCAGCCCCATTTCCAGCCAGCCAAGGTCGCGAACAAAACGGATTTTTGAAATTTGGCTGCATCTTGAGTTAGTACTTACTGTATGACTTCTAAAATCAAAATGAAATGTTAGAATAACCTTTCCAGTGGTGGAAAGGTCAAACAATATCAGAATTATCTTCAGTTTCTGTTGCACCAGAGAACTGTTATCTCCTGGTCACTTTTTTAACAAGATACTCGTGATAGTAGTCATTCTAATGAAATTCAATACAATGATTATTCAGCGTTTTTTTTTAGGTTAATATCCAGTAATAATACTTACGTGATTTCACATAAGATTACATAAATTAATGTTAATATGGTACAAAAAGCATTTTTTTAAATAATTTTGAAGGTAAACAGGTGTTAGAAAGTTGTGCAATCATAACATAACCTAAAAAGTAGACGTCAAACATTCACATAAATAATTAATACAATAGACAAGATTTTACAGGAAATTGTTGTATTTTTATCAGTTACATAACTACTAAAAACTTAAATAAGATTATAACTTGACTTACTTTAGGGATAATCACAACATCACGTGCAACTTTCTCTTTTTATTTATCAAAACTATTTTTATTCAGGATGGTTCGATGGGCGTCAACTTTTCATTTTGACCTTCAAAAAAACCAAGTTCATTTACATCATAAGTCAATTATATTTTAATTCAAAGTTATATACATTTTTAGATCTAAGTCATTATAGAAAATATCAACATTTATAATGAATCAGTTATATTATAGATGTTTTTATACAGCTGTTCCACGAAATATATTTTTCACTTTCATTCCTCCCCTGATTACTTTACATGAAAAAATTTCAAATAAAAGTTGTAGAGAATTAAATTTTACGTCTAAAATAATTCGCACAATTCACTTAACTTACTTCAATACTCGTAAATTTACAATTAAAAGTTGTCAAAAACTGATGTACCTCTTAAAAATCTCAAAAATCGTTTCACGACAAGAATCTTTCAAGTTTCATTTTTAAATATCTCTCAAATCGTCTTTAAGGCTGTAATTTTTGTAAAATCGTCTTTAATTGCCAATATTAAATACAGATTAAGACAACAAATTAATTTGCAGTTAAAATTTCATGATGCTCAAAATGTTTCCCGAATCGTCTTTGAGACAGTCATTTTCTTAACATGTCTTCCAAATAATTTTTAATATATTCGGCTTCTTTAAAAATCCTCCAGAAATATTTTGAAAGCAGTAGTTTTACATTAAACATTTTGAATTATTTATTATTATTTCATTCATATAAATTCTACCAATCAGATGTAGTCTCATTTTTCATTTTTTTGCATTTTAAATAAGTGAATAAAATGCACCCAGCTCTTTAATCGCAATTAAATTGCAGCTAGTTTTCTTGTGGCATATTTCGAGCTTCTTGAAGACATATACGAGTATGCTGAATGAATAGTTGCAGAAATAAGATACATACGTTTGTCTATATTGTATTTAATTAACATCTCATTTCTGGAGTAATGGCTCAGTGGTATCAAGTCGGCCTGTGGATCCAAAGAACCCTGGTTTGATCCCCAAAGCCGACAAAACATTTTCACCAATTTAAAATTACCCCTGTGGCTCCCCCACCATTAACATCTTTGGGGGGCTTGATTTAACGACTGGTAACCGCACTTCACCCGCATAAATATATCACTTACCGAGATCTGCTTCGGCAGAGTGCCAGGAAAGGCGTGATGATATATTTACTTATTTTTTTATTTAATAATATTTTGCAAATATAATGTATTTTTTTTTTGGAATTTATTTGACTGAAATAAAACAATGCAAAATTTATTTACTGTGAATTCAAGAAATAATCTTGACATCGTGCTAAATAGTTTAATATATTAAATTTGACATGTCTGCATGGCTTATTTGTAAAATTTTGCTTTTAAGAAAGTGATTTCGTACAAAATAATTTGAGACTATCAAAATACTACTTTCTAGCAAAATTTTATAAATTAGCTAGATATGTCAAATTTAATCGATTAAATTCGTAGCACTTGGGATATAATGGTTGTTTAATTATTGATTCTGTAATCAAAAGAATTTATTTTGTTATTTCTATTTTACTTCTAAGCATTTTTCTCTCGCATAAAAAGCAAAGAAATGCCATTTTACAATATTTTATTATAATAGTTATTTATGTATCAAGGGTGAAACAGGTCTTTCTGGTCAGAAAAAAAATAGCATACATAATAAAACACGAAAGTGTCTTTCTGGACTCAACGGAATAAAATACTCGGCCTGATGTCTCGTCAAGTAAAACATCACTTTCCTGACTTATTATGTAATATACTACAGAGTGAACAGAAGTAAGTGTTGCAGTTGGCAATAAAAAAAAAACTACTTGAAATTGTTAAGGTTGAAACATAAATTTATTTCCTGTTTTTGACAGTAACATTTGAAAATTTAAATCAATACAAAATAAAGTTTCCGTTACCCACATCCTTTTATTTCTTAATATTACTCACAGAGCAATAATCTAAAGTAGTTCTATCACTCAACCTATTTATATTTATTATAAAAATGGCATGTCAAATAATATTTCCGCCTTTACCTGACGTTGTGTCAACTGTGGAATAAAAAAAATCCCCAGAATTGTATTCCCAACTGAAATACTTACTTTTGATCACTCAATATAAACTTTATTTTAACAGTAACTAAAAAATAAATTAAATGATATATGTAGACTGAGTTATGTGCAGAACTTAATTCTCAAACTTTTATTTAAACCTTTTTCTTATAAAATAATCAAGATAGCAATAGTACAGAGTGATCAAAAGGAATTGTAACAGTTGGCAATAAAAAAACTACTTGAAATTGGTAAGCTTGATACATAAATTCATTTCCTGTTATTGACAGAGACATTTGAAAATTTAAATTTGAGTACATTTATTATTACATTTATTTCTAAAGTATTTCTATTACTTAAAAAGTCAAAATTCTATTAGCTGTCAGACTCCTGACACATAACCTATTTGTATTTATTAGAAATGTCAAATAGCATTTCCGCCTTTATCTGGCATTGTACCAACTGTGAAATAAAAAGATCACCGGAATTGTATTGCCAACTGTAACAATTCCTTTTTGATCACTCTGTAGCAAACAACTCATGGTGCAGATACCATGGAACACCCTGTATTAACCTACAATAATTACAGTACAAATTTAATCTTATTCTATAAATCTACAATATGTTCTTAAATTGTATATTTTTTAAACAACAGTAGATTCGTTTTAGTTACATATTTAATATTAATAGTATTTGTTTACAATCGGAAAAATTACTATAAATATTTCTTTGTTTCTCTCAAAACTTTCCAATATAAATTTCCAGAAAGTCTTTCTTCTGAAATAGCCTATTTTTCGTAAAATTCATTATATTACAACAATTTTACACGTGTTTCGTATATAGAATAATAGCAACGTAGTTTTTTCGAAAACTAAATAATAATGTGAAGGTAATACATACTAAATGTGATATTTTCATCACTATATTACAAGATGACGTCACAGTAAAATATGAAAATCTCCTTATTTTATAAATGGATCTCACACCTCTACTCTATAACTCGTTCATTATCTGTTAATGATCGATAAGTTAATGACAACTCTTATTTTTCATAAATATATGTGTAGATTATCACCATTTCAACATTTGTGACCAAAATAATTTATTCTGTTATTTCTATTTTACTTTTAAGCATTTTCCTCTCTTATAAAGGTCGTATTTATTTGGGCTTTTTAAAGTAACCCGGTAAGTTACTTTTGTTAAATTGGCACGCTTTAAGTAACCCAGAACTGATCTTGAACTGAGCCTACTGCCCCAGCTATTTCAGCGGGTTGGCAGGTTGAACCCGTTTGCTATCCCTTTCTAATCAACTTGTGTTCCTTGTTATCCGTGGCGTCATCGCGATTTCTAATCAAGGAGGGGATATGGCATGACGATACTGTAGCATTGTTTGAAGTGAGACTTGGGCAAGGGAAAGAGACAACAATAGTTTTTCTGCACCGTGCTTAGCCAAATCTCTTCTTCTTTCAAATATTTTGAATTTTTATGTAAGAAAAGTGACGTTTAGACGTTGTCAGGGAGCGTTGTTTTATGTAAACATAACCACGAAGTGTCAGTTGTGTTTCAATTTTTGTGTTGTATGGAATTGGACATATTTTTTTGTGGATAAAATGGTAACAAAGTGTTTATAATTTCAGTTTCCTTGTAAAAATGTATAATCTTTTAGAGAGAATGATTCTGTTCTGTCTATTTAAATTTCAAATCACTTTATGACACATGTCAATCAATAGCAGGCTAAGCACGGTACAGAAAATAATACTTCTGTCTCTGTCAATCTGCCGAGCCTCACAGAGTTGACTTGAATGCCATATCCCTTCCTTTCAACGTCCTTGTTTCTAATAGTATAGAGAGGTTACAAGCTATTTTTATGAAAAACATAAGTAATTTTATAATAATTTAAATATACAAAACTATTATTGATGCAGGTGATGGAAGATCAATATGCAGTATGTGTTTCTTGCAATATAGTAGTCACAGAGCATAATATTATGACAGATAATTTCGACTAAATTATTTTGATACTGCTGATGACAAAATTATAAAAAAATGGACAGACTCTAAAGTTTATTTGCAATTTGACTATATACAGGATGGTGAACGCAACTCTCGAACATAGGGATTTAACATGTAAAATCATAATTTTGTAATTTCTTGCTTCCCTAATTATTTTACGCAAAAATGCTTCAAATAATAGTTTTAGGGCATACAATTCTGCATCTAATACAATAAACAAAATTAACATTGCATGCTTCGTAACGCCACAAATTAGATCTGAAAATGACAAAAATAGCCTCAAAACTATCGATAGCCATGAAATTGAAACAAAATTAAACAAATGTTTGACATTCAATCTGTCAAAATAATTTCATTTTTTATTATGTCATTTATTTTAACAGATAAAACGATAAACATTTGTTTAATTTTGTTTTAGTTCCATGGCTATCAATAGTTTTCCGACTATTTTCGTTATTTTCAGATCATTGTGCAGTTAAGAAGTATGCAAAATGAATTTTGTTTATTGTATTAGATGCAGAATTTTATTCTCTAAAAATTTTATTTGAAGCTTTTTTGCTTAAAATAATTAGGGAAGCAGGAAATTATAAAATTGTGATTTTTACATGTTAAATCCCTATGTTCGAGGATCGCGGTCACCACCCTGTATAAAAAATATAAAGCTGACTTAAAACATCCAATTAAAAGCGCAATTTAACAAACAAACAAAACTAAGCAGATGTTGCTTCAAACATGCATTTAGATATTAAATTTACCGCTAATATTTACAACTGACACTTGAGATGCATCATTTATTTCGAAGTAACACGAGTTAGTTCTAGATCAGTTTAGGCTTGAACCCAAAGTTCCCAAACAAATACGGCCAAAGTAAACAAGTTTTTCAGGATGTTAAATTTAGTTGTGCCCCACCATTGCTATCTTGAGAACTGTAAGAGCTACAGGGTTAGTTAAATTAGCAAAGAAATGCCACTTTATTATAATAGTTATTTATGTATCAAGGATGAAAAGGCGTTTTCAGCACTTTGCGCCTCGTGCTAATAATCATGCTCAGACTCAAAAACGCTAATTTCGCCTGTGATACATATAATATTTTATGCACAACAAAACGACATTTAATTATATGTTCAAAATATAATAATATGTACTTAAATTATTTGTCAATATGACTTTCACAATAAACAAAAATTATCATTTTATTTATCTATAGGAATTATTTTTTAAGGCCCTAGTGCGAAAAACAAGTGTTTAAGCCCGCTTTTTAGGGCTAAAACACATTAAATCTCGTTGTGCATAGATTTATTAACATTTTTTTCGACAAGTGAATCTACAAATGAGATACAACTTTCTTATTTAAATTTTTTTGTTTGGACGGGAATTCTATTCTGGATAGGATGCGGGCACTCACGTGATTCTGTGATGTAAGAACAGCTGTTCCGAGAAAGATCACTGCACCACCTACAAAATAGTTCATTTTGTAGGTGGCGCAATGATCTTTCCCGGAACAGCTGTTCTTACGTCACAGTGTCACGTGAGTGCCCGCATCCTATTGAACGAATATAATGTTCAGTAAAATTAATAGAAAAAATCGCTTGTCAGTGCCAACAATTAGACACACCTCTGTGGTCTAATTGGTTAGGACGTTCGCGGCCCTAGTGGAAGGTTTGGGTTCAAATCCTGGCGGAGGCAAGTTGATTTTTTCAAATTTAATTAACGAATATAATGTTTAGTATCTTCACATTACAAATTTTTTGAGAAAAACGTTTATAAAATTGAAATTGATTTAATTCAAATTGTATAGGAGTCAGCGTGCTATGAAAGAAACAGATGAATATAACAATTTATTAAATTAATTAATTAATTTAATAAAATAAATAATGAATAATAATAATAAATTTATTTAATGAAATTCTTCACAAAATAGTTATATTGATATTTAATAATTATTCAAACAAATAAAAATATTATGATTTGTTCATTTGTTTCTCACATAGTATGCTGATTTCTATGCGATTTTTAATGTGAGAATATTTTGAACTTAGTTTTAGTTGAATTAAGAAAAAATACTGAATCGAATAAGTAAATAAAAAAAATAGGTTCCCATTTAAGATAAGAAAGTTGCATCCCATATTTTGAGAACCACCGACTGAAAAAAAAATTGTTAATAGTTTTATAATATATTTAGAAAATGGTATTTGTTTGCTAATTTAACCAACCATGTAGCTCTTATAGTTTTCGAAATAGCAGTGCTGCCACACTTAAATTGAACAGCCTGTATATAAAAAAATATATTTTTAACCACACTTTTTACGAAATTATCAGTGAGCTGTCACTATATTATTTTTATAATAACAGCTACGTATATTAATTAACAAAATGCATAAATATAACATAAAAATGTCAAGATAAATTATCCTACTCTCAGAAAACCGAAACTGTAATCATCTGTAAAATAACGATAAAAAATAAAACTTATGAGTAACTTATCGCTCATTAACTGATAATGATCCAGTTACAGAATACAAGGGTTATATTAGATTAAAGTGTTCAAAAATACACTTTCAGTTCCGTTGTACAGTACTTCATCATTCTTCGCAATTGTTAAAAACATTAAACTGAAAATTCTGAAAAATCGAACTAAAAAATTCCACTACTTCTACCAGCCCGGCGTCGTATTTGCTAAACGGCGCATACGACGCGTGTTTCTATCCTGATCACGGATTTTCTTCTCCATCTCAGCGTCTGTGAGTGTCTCAAGGAATGGGGCCCACTGGTCTGCCTCGCTGGGCGGCCGGAAAGGCACCTGAAATAGAAAGTGACCAATTAATTGTAGTATAGATAATAACTCTGACATCTAGTGTGAACGAATCGATTATATTATTTTAGAAAAATATGTTTATTGAAAACATATTTAATCAAGCTTTTATTTCAATCATTTTTTGAATAATTTAATTTGGTAATCGGTCACAGACAATTTTGTTATGCTGGATCTTAAAAATTAATAATATTTTTGAAACTTTGATTGTTTCTTGAAGTGTTATTTAGTGACTACAATGAAGGACTCCATTCTTTAGTTTAATTACTAGCGGTCAGCCTGGCTCCGTTAGGCCTTCACGTTAAGCTCCGCGGACACTGAAATAGGATTCACTTCTGTGAGACAATTGACACTATATAAATTGAATTATTGCCGATCTAAAACTTTTCAATTCTTGTTTTCTGATGATGACGTAACTGCCGAAATTATATAATAGATTTGTCAAATTTTGTGAAACAAATACCAAGTGTTTTATTTATCGTATTCAATTCTGTACGTCTGTCCCTCTAAAGACCTTTTAATTGATACCAAGCACAATAGGTTTCGAAGCTCTTGCACTAAAACAATTGACGATAAAAAAATCCAATTTTGTATGTGAGCCCTTTAAAAGACCTTTCATTTGATACCAAACACGATAGGTTTTGATGCACTCTCACTAAAACAATTGCCGTTTGAAAAAAAATTCAATTTTGGACTCGAGCCATTCAAATGACTTTTCATTTGATACTAAAGACGATAGACCTTAAAGCACTTTTTCTAAAACAATTGCTGATCGAAAAAATCCAATTCTGTACGCGAGCCCTTCAAAAAATGTTTCATTTGAAATCAAACACGATAGGTTTTGAAGCATTTTCAATAAAACAATAGGATGCGGGCACTCACGTAACACTGTGACGTTTTTGTGACGTAAAAACAGATGTTCTAGTAAAGATCACTGCGCCACCTACAAAATGATTTTCTTGTGGCGAGATTTGAAAATAACCGGTTCTTTTCAAATCTCGTGCCAAAAAAATAGTTCATTTTGTAGGTGGCGCAGTGATCTTTACTAGAACAGCTGTTTTTACGTCACAGTGACCGTATTTATTTGGGATTTTTAAAGTAACCTGCAGGTTACTTGGCACACTTTAAGTAATCTGGAACTAACCTTAAACTGACCCTATTGCCCCAGCTATTTTAGCGGGTTGGTAGATTCAACCCGTTTACTATCTCTATCTAATCAACTTGTGTTCCTTGTTATTCGTGGCGGCATCGCGATTTCTAATAGTATAGAGAGGTTAGGAGTTATTTTTATGAAAAACCTAAGTAATTTTATAATAATATTTTGAAAGAATATACTAAACTATTATTTATGCAGATGATGGAAGAGCAATATGCATTATGTGCTTCTTGCAATATAAGTCACGGAGGATAATATTACGACACATTATTGCGACTCCGAAATTATAAAAAAAATGGACAGACTCTGACGTTATTTGCTTTTTGACTACATATAAAAAATATAAAGATGACTCAAAACATCCAATTAAAAGCGCAATTTAACACACAAACAAAACTATGCAGATGTCGCTTCGAACATGCATTCAGATTTTAAATTTACCGCCAGTGTTTACAACTGACACTTGAGATGCATCATTTATTTGGAAGTAACACGAGTTAGTTCTAGGTCAGTTCAGGGTTGGATCAAAATTTCCCAAACAAATACGGCCAGTGTCACGTGAGTGCTGCATCCTATTGCCTATAGGATGCGGGCACTCACGTGATATTGTGACGTAAAAACAGCTGTCCCGTGAAAGATCACTGCGCCACCTACAAAAATGAACTATATTTTGGGACGAGATTTGAAAAGAATCGGGTTCTTTTCAAATCTCGTCCCAAAATATAGTTCATTTTTGTAGGTGGCGCAGTGATCTTTCACGGGACAGCTGTTTTTACGTCACAAAAACGTCACAATGTCACGTGAGTGCCCGCATCCTATTGAAAAACTCCAATTTTGCACGCGTGCCTTTTAAAAAACCTTTCAGTTGATACTTGATACTAAACACGATAGGTTTTGAAGCACTTTCACTAAAACAATTGACGATCGAAAATATTTCAATTTTGCACACGAGCCCTTCCAAAGACCTTCCGCCTTCACCTGCACCGTTGTACCGACTGTGAAATAAAAAGATCCCCAAATTTGTAATGCCAACTGAAACACATACTTTTGATCACTTTATATTATAGTTTTAGAATATATTTTCGACTTTTTTCCTATATTTTACTATAATTATTTACATGTTTTAATGCGCAAACGGTTCGTATTAATTTATTTTTTTTCAATTAGTTGCTTAGTTTAAATTTATAATTAAATTAATCAAATTAAAAAATCAACACTAGGTAGGTTTCAAAAAAATATATAAGTTTATTCACTATACGTATTTCGGTTGACTAGACCATCATCAGGTAATGATTACAGAAGAATAATTTTTTTTAAACCTACCTAGTGTTGATTTTTTAATTTTGTTATAAAAATGTTTCAACGAGAACCGACAGTGAAATCTATTGAATTTAATTAATTTAATACATAACCGAACATTTATTTCAGTTGTCGTTCATACTAGATGCACAAAAGATTTTACGTTTTAATACTAATTATATTTTAACAGTTCCACAAAAAATATATTTTAAACGTCTTTAATAACTAACATTTTAAAGATCATTTAAATGAAAAATATCGTATCAAATATTAAATAGCAACTCATTTGGCAGATTATCTCGATTCGATACTGTTCTTTTAAGATACATTTAAAATTTTAGTTTTGTTGATGCATTTGACGTAACACTTTAAACAAGAACTTTAAGTCTTTACGGATTGAAAACACGATATAAGTAATTAATTTGATCTTTGAGACTATACAGCAGAAAGTTTTTGAGGGAATGTACATTATTGTACAGACTGTACAAATTGTAAGAAAACTGTAAAAGATATAAACAAGGCTTTTATATAAACACAGGATACCTAACTTACGCGTATTAGTAAGGCAAGTGGTAGGGGTACATGCTGCCATTTGCAGGAAAGGCAAAACATGCAATAAAATAAATAAATATATCATCACGCCTTCTACCCATTACTGGGTGTGGCACTCTGCTAAAGCAGATCTTGGTAAGTGATATATTTTGCGCGTGAAGTGGGGTTACCAGTCGTTAAATCACGGCCCCCACAGATGTTAGTGGTGGAGGAGCCACAGGGATAGCTTTTTCAAATTATGACAATTGTTTGTCGCCTGTGGGAATCGAACCAGGGTTCTCAGGATCAGGGTTGAAAAAAACCCGAGTTTTTTCATAAAAACCCGACCCACTGGGTTTTTTGGGTTTTATTGGGTTTATTTGGGCATTATTGGATTTTTTGACATATTGACAAATACCCTTTTTAATTCAAATTATTTAATTTTAGATTAATTTTATATATAATGTTTAAAATGTATATTGTATACTACTAAACATTAAAACAAAATTTATTATTATTACTATTTCAAAAATATATTTATTTTATTGTGAATTAAAAACATAATACGCTCTATTATGTTATTGTCATACTTATTTAATTTAAAACTATATTTCAAATTTCGCAGTAAAAAGATTGGAAATTAATCAGTTTCTGTAATAATAATAATAATATAAGACAAATAATAGTTTGATATTGATATTTGTCAAAGTAATGCAATGTGATACTACGATGTGATGTAATAAATGATAATTTAAGTTAAACACGTTTTATTTTGTACAGAGATTACGTGTTATTACATTGTAAAATAAATAAAAAATATTTATGTTTCGAGATTTGACTCTATCTTAAAATACACCCTGAGTGAATTTTCAACAATTTAATCAAATGGGTTTTATTAAAAAAAAAAACCCAGGTAGGTTTTTTTGGGTGGGTAAAATATGAACAACCCTGCTCAGGATCCACAGGCCGATTTCATACCATGGAGCTAGCCACCCACATTAAAACATGCAATGCAGAGTGTAAAATCTCGTGAAATAATCATTTAATTTAAATAATTTAAAAAATGTTTCATTCATTTAATATTTTTTAGTAAATTTAAATATGTTTTTAAAACATGAGTGCTTATGATACATTTAAATATAGCGCTATTTTTGCCTGCCCTGCAAATGGCCGCCGTCAACATGCTTGCCTCACAGATTACAATCAAGTTAGCTATAGGATGCGGGCACTCACGTGACATTGTGACGTAAAAACAGCTGTCCCGTGAAAGATCACTGCGCCACCTACAAAAATGAACTATTTTTTGGGACGAGATTTGAAAAGAACCGGGTTCTTTTCAAATCTCGTCCCAAAAAATAGTTCATTTTTGTAGGTGGCGCAGTGATCTTTCACGGGACAGCTGTTTTTACGTCACAATGTCACGTGAATGTCCGCATCCTATTCAGTGGTCATATAAAATCATTGGTTCGCACTGACGCAATCAAGATATTGTTTAGAAGTACTAAGTGACATGTTAACAAACTTTAACTTTCAATTATAATTAATGCGATAGATATATTATTCCTTCTTTATCTTCTATCGTTATTGATGCCAAACAATTCATTTACTTTTATTTATTTAAACCGGGTTTTAAAAATTTGAATATTTTGGTGTTGCAAGTGGCTATTAAATAAATAAGAGTAAAATGAAGCGATACGACATTATAATGTCAAACATTTGATTCGATATTGTCAATTTATGTCAAAATTCAATTCAAGTTACGTTGATGCAAACGAACATTATAGATAAACCAACAGGACCTTTTCATCTAATGAAGATTGCTTTTTGTGTATAACATTTTTATGTTTATAACTCTACTCCTATACCATAAACGAAATAACAAAAATTATTGATGAAAACATGAAATATACAGCGTATGTCCTACATAAATATTGACATCGATAGTTGTTAACATCTAAACGGCTGAATCATGTAAGACATCGTTAATAATAAGCGACATCGATAACTTTTTTTAACTTTGGCAACATCGGTTTCGTTTTGACGTTTGTCAAATTTTTATTCATATAAATACAAATTTGACAAACGTTAAGACAAAACTGGTGATGCCAAAGCTTGTAAAATTTATCGACGTCGCTTATTATTAAAGATATGTTACATGATACAGCCGATAATCAGTTTTTTTGTAAATAAAAAATGTCCGGCAAAAAAATTTATATCCCTACATCTTATTTAAATAAATAAATATGGCATCACGCCTTTTACCCATTACTGGGGATGTCACTCTGTTGTAGCAGATCTCGGTAAGTAATATATTTATGCGCGTGAAGTGTTGTTACCAATTGTCAAATCACGGTCCTCAAAGATGTTAATGAAGAGGGAGCCACAAAGATAATTTTAATGTGGTGAAAATTGTTTGTCGACTGTGGTAATCGAACCGAGGTTCTCAAATCTACAGGCCGATTCGATACCACTGAGCCATCTACCCCATATATCTTATTTAATACAGATTAAGTCATTTTGATAGCGTAATTTTGTGATATTAATAAAAATAATTTGTAATTTTTCGCCTACTCTTTTATTACTACTAACTTAGGGCCAGTTTTTCAATCGCTGGTTTACTCTCGATTAATCATACATACATACATACATATCTTCACGCTATATCCCTTCAAATGGGGTAACACGAACCCTAAAATCACTCATAAGATATTCACTCATTACATTCATCAAATAATCAACCCTCGTCAAACATTCTCATCCAAACATACCACCCTCACTTTAACCACATTCATAGATCACTCCATATAAACTCATTCATTTATTACACATTTATCACACAATAAACCTTCAATCACATCTATCCAATCATTCTTACTAACTTATCATTCATCTTCTTTCTTCGACGTACATAACATACGCTTAATGCCTTGTGCACACGGGGAAACTTTTTAAAATGCTTCCTGAAATTTGTTTCCAAAGAAGAAGTACGAAATGTTTCCCGAAAGTTAACGGCGCCGATAAAACTCGAGAGGTTTTGAGGAAACTTTTTGACATGCATCTAACTTCTCATTTATTTTGACATTTGTATCGTGTGTTGTGAGGTTAGAATTGTAAAACACTTTATTACTAACTAAATTTTAGCGTTGATTAGATTTGTTTAGAAGTTTATACGTGCATTTAGTGTACTTTTTGTTAATATATTTTTCTAGTGAGGTAAAATACATACATAATAAAAACATAAATATTTAAATACAACCATTGTTTTATAATTTCAGAGGAAAAATGTCTGAAGAATTTTTATTATTAGCTGCAGCTGTTACCTGTGTTATTATAATAATATAAATAATTCCCCAAGTATCTAGGGACTTTTAAGAAAAAAATTACTAGTTTTGAAGAAACTTTTACATTTGCCGTGTGAACAGGCGTAGGCTGATATTACAAGTTTCCCAAATACTTCTTCTTCTTTGGAAACAAATTTCAGGAAGCATTTTAAAAAGTTTCCCCGTGTGCACTAGGCATTAAACATCTCAAATTACTCACGCTTACTCCTAACAACGAATCTAATAACGAATCTAACAACGAATCTACAAAGATTAGAAAAGATAAAAGCGATAGCCTGCACTTGTATATGAAAGAAAAGTCCACACAATGCAGTCACTGCAAGTAAAACAAAAAGATAAGAAAGGAAGGGAGTGTCGCTCTACGCTTGTTTTTGAAAGTGAATTCCACACAATTGAAGTTAAACACTCTAATGAAATTACTAAACAACAAAACTAAAATAAAAATCCTGCGCTTTTTAAAGCATCTGATTCATTCCGCAATTAATCTTCGCCAAACGTTCCTATCTTGACACACCACTTTAGCTTCATTCACATTCATAACTCCTTTCATACAAGCACGTTTGTTCCTCATACTCGGAATCTTTCACCCTCAATTTCACCAACATATACCTGTTGGCAGGTCTTGTATTTAAACTTTTGAACTAAAATTTTACCATTGTATTTCCTATGGTCCATAAAAAAGTACACACCCGGTATGTTGTATATTTATTAATTATAAATAATTCAATATAGGATAATGGCTCAGGGCCGGTTTATCAATCGACTGGTAAACTTCTTGTTAAACTTATCTGCTTGGTTACTATGTTTTTCTGCCTATCAATCGACTGTTAATATTTACCAGGAAGATAACTGTCATCTAACTGATAGTTAGTTACCAGCAACTTTGACTAGGGAATAAGTTACTGTTAAGGCTTAACAGAGAGAACTGTCAAATAAAGTAGTTGTAGAATTTTGGTAACAAAGTGTTCTTGATTATTCAAGTGATGGCTAAAATTGATGTGGATATTTTTTCTGATTCAAGTAGTGATGAAGAATTATTAGACTATATTAATATACTTCATAGGACACCATATATTATTGGACAACGGCCTAATCACTTAGAATATTGGGACGATACCGATTTTGTAAATAGATTTAGGTTAAGTAAAGAAACAATTCAAAATTTGGTCGAAATTATTGGTGATATTATACGTTTTCCTACGAACAGGTGAAAAATACAATTTTTAATGATTTGTTATTTTTAAAATAATTTTATATTTTTACATATAGAAATTCTGTTATCACTCCACTTTAACAAGTGTTAATATGTACTTGGTTGTACATCATTATATGTAACTGACATAGTATCTTCTACTGGTCTAAATACTACGTCTTTAAAATCACCACCACCAGTTTTATACAAATTTTGTTTTTGTAGAGCCCTTTTCTTTTTAATGTCTTTTTTCATACCTTCAAACTTAGTTTTTAAGCATTTTACCGTGCGTTTCTCCCATTCATTTGCCTTATCTTTCCACGTAGCAACATCAGTTTTTTTACACTCAATAATTTGAGCATGTTTTATTACTAAATTAATTAGCAATTCTATTTCACTTGGTGTAAAATTTGTAGATCTTTCCTTTTTTTGCGCCATTATATTCATTTGCCGCTAAACATAGAACTATAACCTCACAAATGTCACGTGTAAACGTCAAATATCAGAAATATTAATACCAACTGTCGTGGTAAAAACTTAAACTTCTTGTTAACTACCAGGAACCTATAAAATGTACGATAGACAGAATGTTCTTACCAGGAGGTTTACCAAGAGGATAATTTTATCTGCTTGGCAGGTAACAGTCACTTTTAACAGACGATTGATAAATCGGGCCTAAGTGGTATAAAGTCGGTCTGTAGATCCTAAGAACCCTGGTTCTTTGGGGGCCATGATTTAACGGCTGGTAGCTGCACTTCACGTGCATAAATATATCACTTATCGAGATCTGCTTTGGCATAGTGCCACACCCAGTATTGGGTAAAAGGTGTGATGATATATTTATTTATTTTAAATGTTTTGATATAAATTGTATTGACAGCAGACTACGTATCCAAGGTTTCAATAAAAAAACACTCAGGTAAAATATAAAACAGGCAGGTAAAATCTTTACCAGACTGTTTTGTACGTTACCAGACTATTAGTTTTGTTGAAGCCTTGAATACGTACTTTACTTGACTATTTTGGTAAAAATCTACTTTCCATACTAAAATTTGCCAGGAAAGTAGGAACTTACTTGTCGGTTTAAGAAAAAAATATTAATTTCCTTTTCTTGGACTTTCAATTTCTATAAAATATGATTTTCAACAAATTGAGATAATTTATCATGAACTAAATCGTATATTATTTGCACTCTTTAAATGAAACAAATTAAGTAACAACTTGTGATGTCACAATCCTGATTCAAAACTTTAAAAAATCTTCTCTTGTAATATAAAGAATTTTCAACTCGCGTTTTCACTGATCGTTATAGTTTCATCAATAGTGTATTCCGAAAATGAACCACACTAACCATGGTTAGTTTTTTCAGTAACCGGTTTCATTACGGAACACGGTTTTTGAAAATTGTGGTTAGTTTTTAATAAGCAAACTAACCGTGCTCGAGCGGCGGTTAGTTTGCTAACTTCACAGCTGTTGTTGACAAGTTTGAAACGTGTTTGGCGGCTTTTGCAGTGTTTGTGGATTTTTGTCTTATAAAACTATATTTTTATGATGACTGATAAATAAACATGTGATACAAAATGTATTTTTATTATTTAACAGTATATATTCATATTAGATGAATTTATTACTTGTTCTGAAGCTCGTATTTACTTTTTTCTTTGTGTTATTTTTATATCCCTATATTTAAGTTAAAGCAGGTGTGATGCAGAATACAATATTTTTATATTATAAACATTTTACCATATTAAATAAATTTCACATTTCGAAACTCATCAGTCAAGTGACAACTGTCATCGTGAAAGTGTTCCGTTATGACGTCATTCTAACCGTAAAGCCTCATTCACAACACGAAATTAGTAGTTAGTGTTAGTGGTTATGGTTAGTGGTTATAGTTAGTAGTTACAGATTAAAATACATCGTTCACAATGTCCCAAATTAATTATTTCGAATTTATGTATCTGCCGGTAATGTAGTGCACATTTTTGAAAATTATAGATATTACAAGAAATTATAATAGATGTCACAGTTGTCAACTTAAAGTTTTGACAAATAGTTACAGTTTTGTTTGTTTGAGTTCTGATATTTTGTCTGTAGTTCTGATTTGGTAGAACTGGTTTTCTTCTACTATTTTTCTTTAAAATTGGTTCTACAAGTGCTAACAACAAATCAAATTGAGCTATGGTCATTCTGGTGTAATTAAAGAACATGTCTTCATCATATGACCTCATTTCTTGAATCAAATTATCCCAGTTTCCCGGATTTGTTCGGTTTTGGTTGATTGGGCGAACCCACCATCTTCTATTTGTTTTTTTATTTCTTTTCATTTGCAAAATTAAAGTTGCAAGTAACAACTTTTTTATTGTGCTTCGATTCATTTTCGTTACATCAAATTCAAACTGAGAAAACCAACTGTCACTTTACTCCTCGTTTTTGATTGGCTGTGCCGTTAACCACTAACTAAAAGTTTGAAGTTTACAAACTTCTACGCTAACCACGATTAGCGTAGACCTGCGCTGGGCTAAGTTCTTTGTTGTGACCGCTACTAGAGGAATACTTATGTCAAACTTCTAACGCTAACCATAACTACTAACACTAACCACTAATTTCGTGTTGTGAATGGGGCTTAACCGTGGTAAAATTGAACCGCACCGTGGTTCATTTTCGGAATATATTACAAATAAAAATAAAAATAGGTACAGGAGCCTTCTAAAATGATTATTTCCAACGCTACCTCTATTAGCATATTTTATAAAGATATAAGAACAAAGTGACAATACACATCCTGTTGGTTAATCTGTATTATAGTAACAACTAATCAATTTCAATCGGTGATTAACAACGATTAATTATCCGATGTAATTAATACACATAAAATATTGTAGTATGAGAAATATACTTACTGGTATCCTCGACTGGGTTATGAAATTTTTGGAAAGAAAAAATATGACAATCATTTAATCAAATCAACGATTGGAGCACTTGTTTACCAAAAACAAAACTTAATACTAATCTGTTGATGATGGAAGTGTGAGAAAATAACGGGGTATGTTTACCTCGACGGTAGGGAGGGGCGCTTCACTGAATGCGTACGTGCGCTGATGCCACGACAGCTGCCCACGGATTGAATATGCGATCGCTGTGACGAATTCACCCCCTAAACCCAGCTCTGCGCACAGTTTCAATGCAAACTGTTCGGGGTTGTTCTCTTTCTCTGACATGTCCCATTCAACCTAAACAAAACATTTTATTATTACTATTTGTTTCACACTGGATACAAATCATTAATTGGACCGTTTATTTTGAAAGTGGTGTAAGTCCATTTTATCTTGTTTCTAGAAAATTAAAGGTTAGCATATTTATTAATAAAAAAATATAGGTTATTATATCAAGTCTAGCAATGATCCTACTGATTTATCAATATGTAATTTAATTATAAAAATTTGTTATAGGCAAATTTAACTAAAATAATGTATATTTACTTACACCACTTTCAAAATTAGCCAATTGTAAAAGTCGTTTAATTTCAATTTTAAAAAATCTAGTGTGGTCACCACACGACTTTCTTATACACAGCATATTTAATATTTAGAATATATGAATGTTATATAATATTATTAAACATGTAATTTAGTTTTTCACTAATTCAGCATTTATCTGTTTGAAACATATAAAATATCAAATTTGTTTACGTATAATTTTTTAGTATGGGATGGCTAGCTCAGTGGTATGAAGTCGGCCTGTGAATCCTGAGGTCCCTGGTTCGATTCCCACAGGCAACAAATTTTCATAATTTGAAAAAGCTATCCCTGTGGCTCCTCCACCACTAACATGTTTGGGGGCCGTGATTTGACGACTGGTAACCGCACTTCACGCGCAAAATATATCACTTACTGAGATCTGCTTCAGCAGAGTGCCACACCCAGTAATGGGTAGAAGGCGTGATGATATATTTATTTTATAATTTTTTAGTAATGTTGACTACTTTATGTCTAACTTTACTGATGAGGCATATACAGGATGTCCGTTTTTCGAGCCTAACCCTTGGTATCTCAAGAACCGTGAGATACGAAGTCGATTAAATTGAGGCAAAGTTGCCAAATTAATATGTATTTGTTTTCCCGACACAAGACATAGATAACTAGATAAAGCGAAAATTAAAATTTATGTTTTTTTGTTTTTATTGCTACTATGATTATTGAAATATATTATTAAATATAAAATTTAGTTTTTCTCAAAATCAGACGCATATACAGGAAAATTGCAAATAACATTTTATGTTCCAAATATTTTTGCTAACAACTTTTATTTGAAACTTTTTTCCATAACTGATTCCATTTTTGAAATAAATGGAATTTATTGTTTTGTGTGTCCAGTAAACTTCCTCTTCCGATTTTTTCAATGTCATTGAAAATCAACTCAGCTCTTCGTATTTTCATGAAACTTATAATTACCAAGTTTCGTTAACAAATCTTATCTCGTTCATGAGATATTGCACACTCGGACACACATCCATCCACACACACAGACGTCAATGATCAAAACGGATTAAGTGGACCTCAAAACACGTATTTCCGCGAAAATCTCGTCAAAGATTTTTTTCACGATTCCAATACTTCCTTATACTGTGTATAAGAATATAAAAAAAAACGTGAAAAAAATCACAAGGTGATATTACCCCTTAAATTAGTTCAGATAAATTATACAACATGTCTAAATGAACTATATTAAACAAACTAATGCACTTATTGGAGTGAATTACTTCAAAGTAAATTACAGTCAGTAATTCTAGTAGTGAAAATAAAATCAGCGAAGTAATCCAACGAAATAAATAAGTTATCTGGTTCAGCAAAAGTCGTAAGTTAGATCTGATCCATCTGGCAAATGGAGGCGTATTCCATTTGCCATTTGGATTAGATCTAACTTACATTTACTGAGCCAGTTCACTTATTTATTTCGCTGGATTACTTCGCTGACTTTATTTTCACTACTAGAATTACTGATTCTACTTTACTTTGAAGTAATCCACTCCAATTAGTGCATTAGTTTGCTTAGTTCAGTTCATTTTGTCACGTTGTCTAATTTATTTGAACTGATTTAAGTGAACCAAGTGGCAAATGGAATACAGCTGATATAACAAGAGAGTGAGAATAAATTGAAAATAATTTGACAGATCTTTCCGTAAAAATCTCGTTCACGATTTTTTTCACGATTCCAATACTTTCTTATACTGCGTATAAGAATGTACAAATCAAATGTCACTTAATAGTATATTACATAACAAGCATCGAAAGTGTAATGCCAATGGCACACTGGTCGAGGAGCAAAATGAGCATCGATGAGTTCCTCGATAACACAACAGAACGCACTCGTCAATCATGGTTTTCTGTTTCATCGATGACAAATACAAAGAATTTCTCTGACAAAAAAAAATCACGTTGGTAATAATATCAGTGAAATATTCCTATTCCGTCGGTCTTTAAATTGATATTTCCCTAGTTTATTGTTTTTGGAGGTTGTGTATCTAAAATACAGTTTTTTTATTAAAAGAAATATTTTGTGATGATATGAGTTCGAGTGAGGATGAAAGAGATGCAGCAGTTCTTGCTGGGTGTTACTTTCTTTTGGAAGAAGAAAATAGAAAAAAGCGTAGAAAAGTGTGACAACAAAAATTAAACACTAAATATAAATAGAAAATTAAACACTAATATAAAAAGAAAATATAGTAAATAAAACTAAAATACTGATAAAAATAAGCAAACACGAAAGATTAGCACAAAGCAAAAACAAAAACTGCTTTCTTTCGGTCAGAAAAAATCCGATTGAATCGGATTGAGCAATCCAAAAGTGAACGTACACGTTCTTTCGGTTTTCGATCACAGACCCCCACCACAATATTCTTGATTGCAATCTGATTCTCCGAATCGCTTCAAAACAGCGATCACGTCGATCGGATTGCTGTCACGTGGTTTATCGATTTGTCATTCGCTAATAATTTCGTGTTTTAATAGTTAAATAAATAATAGTTATTTTTATAACAAGTGCCGAAAAAGGCTCGTTACGTGCAAGTGCAGAATTTAACGCACGAGGCTTGCCGAGTGCGGAAATCTGCACGAGCATGTAACCTTTTTCGGCACGTGTTATAAACAACATTTTTCCTACAACTGTGCGATTTAGTAAATCACTAAAATATTATTAAAATTTGTAAAATTTATAAAATTTTAATCATATTACATGAGAACGATGTTTTACGGCGTTGCTATGGTTTGTTTGTTAATTGCTTGCACATTGTTCTACGTTATTTAAAAATATTTCACTAACGTCAAAATAATTTCTTCAAAATCATCTTGATTGGAATAGTACAGTGAGTGATTCTTCTTTATCATTAACACCTCCAAAGATAATTGAAGCTCCGGATCATACTATGTTGGATCTATTTTCGACAATGACAATCAACCTGCTGCTGGTACTTCTGAAGCTTCCGAAATTGTTACCAATAATATTACTGGTAATAATATGAACAGGTACGGAAGAAATCAATGTTTCTTTAGACACAAAAGTTTCCACTTTACATTATGTCAATATAAGCAACTGTAACAACTGTATTAATAATATACACAAACAATAAATATGAAGTATTTCACTTACTCTTTAAATAAAACCATTTATCGATATATTTTACTTTGTTCGGTTCTTTTTATTAATTGTCTACACATTAGATATACTGCAAATTAAGGTTACGTTTATAAACGTCAAAATATACTACTGCATATTTACTAGCGCTGGTTCACCGTATCTTCTTCTTCCATAAGCGTCTGTGGTCAAAATATGAATTCCGCACTCGGCGCGAAATTTAAATCGCTGTCAAAACAATATTCTTTTGACAGTTACGTAATGAAGCACTTTCCGCACTAGTGTTTCTTTGCTTACAGAAACGCACTTGGTCTGCATTCATCTACTTTCCATACGTAACCAAGGCAATTATAGTTACGTAATAACAAAGAAATCGCACAGTTGTAGGAAAAAATATAAACACGATGAAAAATACAAAGCAGGAGAATGTATATTAATTTATATTAATAATACGAAAGAGATAAATATTACCTGTTACTTCATAATACAATAAAATATTAATAGTATAAAACAATTAGAATATACTAGATTATATTTTTATAAATAACAAATTTTCTAAATTAATTTTGGTATTGAATTAAGGTTAAGATATAAATGTCAAATTTCTATGGATTGCAATCATACAAAACGTAGTTCTTTTGAATCAGGGTTTCAATCACTTGTGACGTCATACAATCGGATCTGCTCAATCAGATTGGATCGCTTACCGAAAGAAAACAGCTAAAATGACAACCCACGCTAACGTAAAATCAGACACAAAGATACGTGTGAAATGAGACAATAATCGTTTCATCGAGGCTAATCGATGGAAATAGCGGGCCTCTATTTTTCATCGATGACGGGTGCGTTCTATTGTGTTATCGAGGAACTCATCGATGCTCATTTTGCTCCTCGACCAGTGTGCCATTGGCATAAGATAACGTGCGAGTGTACAAACTGAAAAACTGAGGCGCGCAGCGCAGAGTGATTCAAGTACACGAGCACTGTTATCTCACTTTCGAGCGAGTTATATACACTATTTTTCAGACGAACACAAAATATTTCTAAAAAAATTTACAAAAGCAACTTTGACAGCTGATGCGTTTTTGTAGGTAAGCGTTGACGGTTGACGTTTGAGGTTAGGTATTGTGATACCAACTATACTAACCATAATGTAAAATTAAATATTGCAAAAATATTATTAAATAAGTAATTACTAATTTAAGAAAATCAGATTTATCTGTGCAAGTTTGTTAAACATGCTCACGCATAATTCGCGAAAAGTCGGCCACGAATTAAATAATAAACTCGGCGAAGTATCCTGCAAAAACTCTGCAAGAACTCTGCAAGTTTATGCGTCTTAATTAATACATGTATTCTCTTACCGCTCATCTAAATATTACGGACTTTTAGTAAGACGTTTTAAAATGACAAGAAAAAGGATACAAAAACGTCTTAATTAAAACATTTTTGACAGTGTAGCGAAATTTTATGTCTAAATTGAATTAATTTGGCAAATAATAATAATTACTTACGAATTAATACAAAAACTCTGCATATGAGTTTATTCTGGAAATAATTCACATCAACATACCGTGTTCACGATAGGATCCAGATTCACAATTCGAATAATTCGAAAATTCGGAATATTCACAAATTCGAAAGTTCAAATCTAAATTCGAAGGATGGCTAGCACAGTGGTATGAAGTCGGCCTGTGGATCCTGAGGTCCCTGGTTCGATTCCCACAGGCGACAAATTTTCATAATTTGAAAAAGCTATCCCTGTGGCTCCTCCACCACTAACATGTTTGGGGGCCGTGATTTGACGACTGGTAACCGCACTTCACGCGCAAAAATATATCACTTACCGAGATCTGCTTTAGCAGAGTGCCACACCCAGCATTGGGTAGAAGGCGTGATGATATATTGAATATTCGAAAAATCAACAACTCTATTCGTAAATAATTATTATTACTTATTATTATTTACCAAATTAAGTAAGACATTTTTGTATCCTTTTTATTGTTATTTTAAAACGTCTTACTAAAATTCCATAGTATTTAGATGGGCGGTAAAAGAGTAGATGTCTTAATTAAGACGCCTAAACTTGCAGAGTTTTTGTAGGATATTTCGCCGAGTTTATTATTTAATTCGTGGCCAACTTTTCACGAATTATGCGTGAGCGTGTTTGGAGATGACAGATGGCATTAATTTAGTGGCAAAAAATTCGAGAATTCGAAGCTACGAAAAATTCGAAAATACGTAAATACGAAGCTTCAAAAACTTCGATAGTTCGAACGTTCAGAAATTCAAACTTCGGTGGAAATCAATGACCCTATCAAAGAGGGACTTTTTTCCACCGAACAATTTTTTTTTTCTAGGAGGTGGGGGAGGGGCTTTAGGGATTAACCCTAAGATTAGATGCATCCCTTTAACGTAGACACTTTAAACTTTTTCGCGCTTGAAAATTCGTCTAAATTAGCTGAAAATCCATCAAGTTTCACAAATTTTAAATGTTTCGTTTTTTCTTTCTCAGCAGTCTATTAAACTTGAATTCCTGAAGCCTCATTTTATTTAAATTATTATTCTTTTGCATCCTAAATATTTCTATTATTCTAAATTATTTTGCTAAAAAAACTGGGTTGTGTTTTTCAGCCGGATCTGGAATTCAGTTTCCGGCTGGATTTTCATGCTGTCACTAATTTATTTGATTTTGGGGGAAACAAAAATATTGTTAAGATTAATTTGTATTAACTAACTTGATCAACAAGTGACGTATTTCCAACATGGATGTTCAACTTGATGATGACTCTCTGATCGCACTGATCCTCGATGATGACGACGGGCTCGCTGGGGAACGCCTCCAGCTGTTGACGAATCGCTTGCGCGATGGCAGGCACGAATGTAAGTGGGTTTAAATCCAAATCGTCGCAAAGAACCTCGGCAAACTGTTCCGGTGTTATTATGCTTTCTGTGAAGAGAGACAAATACTATTATCATTAAAATTAACGAGATTTATTAGCAGAATAATTTACTTAATATATGTTTATCCTGTGGATCCTGAGGTCCCTGGTTCGATTCCCACAGGCGACAAATTTTCATAATTTGAAAAAGCTATCCCTGTGGCTCCTCCACCACTAACATGTTTGGGGGCCGTGATTTGACGGCTGGTAACCGCACTTCACGCACATAAATATATCACTTACCGAGATCTGCTTTAGCAGAGTGCCACACCCAGTAATGGGTAGAAGGCGTGATGATATATTTATTTATATTTATTTATATAATATTATTAAACATGTAATTTAGTTTTTCACTAATTGAACATTTATCTGTTTGAAACATATCAAATATCAAATTTGTTTACGTATAATATTTTAGTAATGTTGATTACTTTATGTAAATTGAGGCAAAGTTGTCAAAGCAGTTGACCATTTTAATGATGTATTTGTTTTTCCGAAAAAAGACATAGATAACTAGATAAAGCGAAAATTAAAATTTATGTTTTTTGTTTCTATTGCTACTAGGATTATTGAAATATATTATTAAATATATAAATTAGTTTTTCTCAAAATTAAACGCATATACAGGAAAATTGCAAATAACATTTTATGACTGATTCCATTTTTGAAATAAATGGAATTTATTGTTTTGTGTGTCCAGTAAACTACCTCTTCCGGTTTTTCAATTTCATTCAAAATGAACTCAGCTCTTCGTATTTTCATGAAACTTATAATTACCAAGTTTCGTTAACAAATCTTATCTCGTTCATGAGATATTGCACACTCGGACACACATCCATCCACACACACAGACATCATTGAGAAAATGATCAAAACGGATTCAGTGGACCTCAAAACACGTATTTCCGCGAAAATCTCGTCAACGATTTTTTTCACGATTACAATACTTCCTTATACTGTGTATAAGAAAGTAAAAAAATAGGTTGAGGAGCCCATTTTGTGAATGTAAAGTGTAATTTGTAGTAATCATACCATTTTTGTTCCAGGTAAACGTATCTCGCAGTTTCTGTCCTTCAATTTCCATATCCAGTCTGATAGGAACTAGACACTCATTCTGTGTTGCGTTCGCAATGTTGGCATTAGCTTCCATGTCGTCGAAACAGAGTGGAAACGTTCGTATCTGAAACAAACACATTTTATTCTTCGTTACTATCTACCCAGAAACTCACCCAAAATCTTTTTAAAGAGTTGTTACATTTCAAAAAAATTATTAATAATTATTTTTCCTACAACTGTGCGATTTCTTTGTTATTACGTAACTATAATTGCCTTGGTTACGTATGGAAAGTAGATGAATGCAGACCAAGTGCGTTTCCGAAAGCAAAGAAACACTAGTGCGGAAAGTGCTTCATTACGTAATTGTCAAAAGAATATTGTTTTGACAGCGATTTAAAGTTCGCGCCGAGCGCGGAATTCATTTTTTGACCACAGACGCTTATGGAAGAAGAAGATACGGTGAACCAGCGCTAGTAAATATGCAGTAGTATATTTTGACGTTTATAAACGTAACCTTAATTTGCAGTATATCTAATCTGTAGACAATTAATAAAAAGAACCGAACAAAGTAAAATATATCGATAAATGATTTTATTTAAAGAGTAAGTGAAATACTTCATATTTATTGTTTGTGTATATTATTAATACAGTTGTTACAGTTGCTTATATTGACATAATGTAAAGTGGAAACTTTTTGTGTCTAAAGAAACATTGATTTCTTCCGTACCTGTTCATATTATTACCAGTAATATTATTGGTAACAATTTCGGAAGCTTCAGAAGTACCAGCAGCAGGTTGATTGTCATTGTCGAAAATAGATCCAACATAGTATGATCCGGAGCTTCAATTATCTTTGGAGGTGTTAATGATAAAGAAGAATCACTCACTGTACTATTCCAATCAAGAGGATTTTGAAGAAATTATTTTGACGTTAGTGAAATATTTTGAAATAACGTAGAACAATGTGCAAGCAATCAACAAACAACCCATAGCAACGCCGTAAAACATCGTTCTCATGTAATATGATTACAATTTTATAAATTTTATAAATTTTCATAATATTTTAGTGATTTACTAAATCGCACAGTTGTAGGAAAAATGTTGTTTATAACACGTGCCGAAAAAGGTTACGTGCTCGTGCAGATTTCCGTTAAAATTCTGCACTTGCACATAACAAGCCTTTTTTCGGCACTTGTTATAAAAATAACTATTTAATACCTGTATTGTAATAAATTTAAAGAATTTAAGTCATATGAATGACTTTGAAGTTTGATAAATTTAAAGTTTATGAGAGAAAAATTCGGGAGACGCTCGGGCTCGAACCGAGGACCTTCAGCTTGCTGGGCTGATGCTTTGACCACTAAGCCACGGCTCCCCTGAACGAATAGGCGTCAACCGAATTTATCTGTCATAGTGTCTAACACAGCATCGATCCCAAGACTCCTATGACTCATAGGAATTGACAACGGGTTTCGTCTGTAGCGACACAATATGATTTTTAAGGAAATCATATCACGAATTAAATTTCAAGAGTTTTCAATCATATAAATGTCTTTGAATTTGATAAATTTAAAGTTTATGACAGTTCAGGGGAGCCGTGGCTTAGTGGTTAAAGCATCAGCCCGGCAAGCTGAAGGTCCTCGGTTCGAGTCCGGGCGTCTCCCGAATTTTTCTGTCATAAACTTTAAATTTACCTGTATTGTAAGTTACTCATTAATGATAACATTTAAAGTGGAACTTTTATTGCACAGTTGGTTTCCATGGTTACTTATCATCCACCGTGGACAGTAAGTAAATACAGAGTGATCAAAAGGAATTGTTACAGTTGGCACAACGCCAGAGGTAAAAGCGGAAATGCTATTTGACATTTCTAATAAATACAAATAGGTTATGTTAGGAGTCTGACAGCTAATAGAATTTTGACTTTAAAATAACAGAAATACTTTAGAAATAAATGTAACAATAAATGTAGTCAAATTTAAATTTAAATAAATAAATATATCATCACGCCTTCTACCCATTACTGGGTGTGGCACTCTGCCGCAGCAGATCTCGGTAAGTGATATATTTATGTGCGTGAAGTGCGGTTACCAGTCGTCAAATCATGGCCCCTAAAGATGTTAGTGGTGGAGGAGCCAAAGGGGTAGTTTTTGAAAATATGAAAATTGTTTGTCGCCTGTGGGAATCGAACCAGGGTTCTCAGGATCCACAGGCCAACTTCATACCACTGAGCTAGCCACTCCATTAAAATTTAAATTTTCAAATGTCACCGTCAACAACAAGAAATGAATTTATGTATCAAGCTCAGTGTTGCCAGGTGCAAAGTTGCTATTTTTGGTAGATTAGATTGGAAAAAATCGGTAGATTTCGGTAGAATTCGTTCAGTTGAATTTTCATTAGATTTCGGTAAAATAAATATCTTAATCTGATAAAATAAACACATTAACTCTTATTTTAATCATATTACAAAAAGGACGAAATTAAATTTGTTTATTCAGAGCTGCAACTTAAAACATTATTGTAAAATAATTAATGTTGCTTTAATAAGGTAGGTATAAACAAATATAATGGTTCATTTTGCATATTCCGCTCTACTTCCTTTTATTAGCCAACCGGAAAAATCCGGAAAACTATCTCATTCTTTTTTATAATAGGATGCGGGCACTCACATGACACTGTGACGTTTTTGTGACGTAAAAACAGCTGTTCTAGTAAAAATCACTCCGCCAACTACAAAATGAACTATTTTTTTGGGACGAGATTTGAAAAGAACCGGTATTTTCAAATCTCGTCCCAAAAAATAGTTCATTTTGTAAGTGGCGCAGTGATCTTTTACTAGAATAGCAGTTTTTACGTCACAATGTCACGTGAGTGCCCGCATCCTATTTTGCGAATATTTTCTTTTCTTACGAATTTTTCTTCTTTCATCATCAGTATCGTAGCTAGAACTATCACTGGTATCGCAATCAAAATCTTTAATTCCATTCATTTTAACGGTTTCCATATTGCGTTATTGTTAATTTGTTACAAACACTATACGTTTACATTAGTTGTAGGTTACGATATGGTTTGTGATTCTCTAATTGTTGTTGTTACATTTCACATGACTTTGGCTTGATATTTTACAAGAGACAAATACAGATAGGAAACATGTCTAGAAACTAAAGATATTGTGCCTATATTTATTATTTTTAATTCTAATTTTCGGTAGAAAATTCGGTAGTTTAGTAGATTACATGAATTTTCGGTAGAACTACCGAAAAATAGGTCAACCTGGCAACACTAATCAAGCGTACTAATTTCAAGTATTTTTTGTTATTGCCAACTGTAACAATTCCTTTTGATCACTCTATTTTTCTTTTCCTTCTATTTGTGTAGGTACATATTGTAAAAATAGTTTCTTAACCTCAAATTGTAAGTGATTTTTTAGATTGCGAATGTTTAGGAAAGTTACAGCAAAATGTTATTTTGACATAATAAATGTAACAGATAAAAATAAAACAAATTAAATGTTCATATAAGAGAAGAAAAAAAAACTAAATTAAAAAAATTAAAATTAATTATTTAGTATTTTGAATAGAAAACCTGTGTTTTGTATTAGAATTTAGAATGCACTGAATTGAGAAAATCGACTCTATTCCAGCTGAAGAAGCTGTACCACTTCTCATAATATGTATTTCTGTGTCTGTTATACACTAGTTTATTTTATTTATTGTGCAAGATTTCTGATACAATAAGTTTAAATTATGTAGTAATTTTCAATTGAAAATCAAAATGAAATATTTTACTAATTTATTTTCAAAAAGATATATTGTATTAGGGTTGTTGATTTTCCGAATTTTCGAATTGTGAATGTGGATCCTAACGTGAACACGGCATGTTGATATGAATTATTTTCAGAATAAACTCATGTGCAGAGTTTTGTATTAATTCATAAGTAATTATTATTATTTGCCAAATTAATTCAATTTAGACTTAAAATTTCGCTACACTGTCAAAAACGTTTTAAATAAGACGTTTTTGAATCATTTTTATTCTCATTTTAAAACGTTTTACTAAAAACCGGAGCATTTAGATGGGCGGTAAGAGAATAGATGTCTTAATTAAGACGCATAAACTTGCAGAGTTTTTGTAGGAGACTTCGCCGAGTTTATTATTTAATTCGTGGCCGACTTTTCGCGAATTATGCGTGAGCGTGTTTGGAAATGACAGATGGCCTTAATTCAGAGACACAAATTTCGAGAATTCGAAGCTTTGAAAAATTTGAAAATTCGTAAATTCGAAGCTTCAAAAAATTCGAAGCTTCGAAGTTTTTCTGACGAAGTTCAAAACATTCGAATGTTCGAACGTTCACAAATTTGAACTTCGGTGGAAATCAACGACCCTATATTTTATAAGGTATAGTAATTTAAATTATACTACAAATCTTTAAATTTATGTTTATTATGTTTTTCTTATGTTTCATAAACTTTATTTAATTCAATAAATAATTAAATAATTAAATGAACGTACTAGAAATATATTTAGTTTATGATTTAAAAAAAGTATAATCATTGTAATAAAATAAAAATAATCTAGTGTGCTGCATATATCTATCCTTGTCTAATTAGTTATCAGTGTTGCCAGGTCTACCGATTTTTCGGTCAGGCAGCGGAAAGTTATATAGGTAACCATGGGACTGTGTTTATAGTTAGACTTCCACCTAAGGAATGGCGCTAATAGTCTTTATGTGAAGACATCCATTTTAGATAACTACAATATCGGTAATCATTGGATACTAGATTGTTCTTGTAGTTGTCATTTGTATGTATTTCAAATTTTTTAATCTGTCAAATATCCAATTAATTTTTATTTGTGAAATAATTTCATATAAATAATGCCATCAACTAATATGAATTGTTGTGTAAAAAACTGCACTGCTACTGGTAAGTAAATGATCATATAATAAATAATATTTGGATGAAGAAGTCATAATATATTTTCAAGTTCACAAGAGTTGGATAAAACTGCGATTGAAACAGTTCAAATTATAAATAAATTGTATACAGGAGAATATTTTAATAAATATTTATATTTTAATAATGAATTATTATTTTATATAGTTTAAATAAATATAAAATAATAATCAAAATAACAAGTTGCCTAAATATGCATATCGGGTTGCCTATATACATGACTTTAGTTAGACTTCCACTACTCAGATGGCGCAAAATACAGTCCCAGTGCGTAACATGGCAGTTTTTTATCTATAGTAGTATATTATGATCTGTGTTTTCGGTAGATTTTTCGAAAATTCATGTAATCTATTAAACTGCCAAATTTTCTACCGAAAATTAAAAATAATAAATATATCTTTGGTTGGTACTGATCCATCTACTGATAACAAAAACTAGATATGTTCCTTTTCTCAGCAATGTACAACATAAATAGTTTACGACAAAACCGACTGGCACGCGTTTTTTTTTGTATCTGGCTCTTGTAAAATGTCAAGCCAGTCATGTTAAATGTAACAACTACAATCAGAGAATCACAAATCATATCATAACCTACAACTAATGTAAACGTGTAGTGTTTGTAACAAATTAACAATAACGCAATACGGAAACCGTGAAAATGAATGGAATTAAAGATTTTTGATAGCGATACCAACGATAGTTCTAGCTACGATACTGATGATGAAAGAAAAAAAATAGTAAGTAAAGAAAATATTCGCAATATTATAAAAAAGAATTAGAGAATTTTGGAATTTTACCAGTTGGCTAATAAAAGGAAGTCGAGCGGAATATGCAAAATGAACCATTAAATCTGTTTATATCTATCTTTTAAAGCAAAATTAATTATTTTACAATAATGTTTTAAGTTGCAGCTCCGAAAAAAACAATTTTAATTCCGTCCTTTTTGTAATATAATTCAAATAAGATTTAACGTGTTTATTTTATAAGATTAAGATATTTATTTTACCAAAATCTACTGAAAATTCAACTGAACGAATTCTACAGAAATCTACCGATTTTTTTCGATCTAATCTACCGAAAATAGCAACTGTGCATCTGACAACACTGTTAGTTATGAACCACATACAAGAGTGCAGCACTGGCGCGCAATTTTCGTAACCTAGGAGATAGACATCTAAATAATAAGTAAATCTGTGATATCAATCGTAAAAAAGAATTAAAATCATGAATGCTCCTACATACTTAATTTGGCTAACAAAATAGATTTCAGAAAGATGCACTTGGCACATTTTAAAATTAGAATAATTAAATTTATTTAAAATAACTTAATTCAAAAATATTTTGCTTCAACAATCATATTGAAAAAGTCTCCCAAAAACAGTCAACAATCATTAAAATTCTTCCAAAACCTTTTTAAACCAATCACCATCACAAGAAATCATTGAAAACATTTCAAAAGATTTAAGAACATATCAGAAAATCGGTCAAAACAATAACCAGACTCGGGATGATTTTTCTCAATTTTTCACAGTTGATAAATCACTATATTTTCTGTAACAAACCTTTTTAGAAGCAACTCTATTCCGATTAATCGGTGTAGCTTGAGGAACAGCATCTAGGTGACTGGAGTTGGGTAAAGATGGTACCCACGGCACGGCCTTCTTACTTTTTCCTTCTCTGGGAACGGGTGGATCGGACGTATGTACAGAGACTGCTTTGTATCTGTAAATACTCGTATTACACGTAAGTAAAATATAAAAAATACTGTATTATTATTTGTACTTACTTTTCATCATTCCCTTCGATAATATCTTCAACTTCTGATGCTCGAAGAAGTGAAACACTGCTCGCCAAAACATGCTGACTTAAACCTAATTCAACTAATTTTTTGCGTTCTTCGTTAGTGATTGAACGCCTGAACATGCCAGGATACTTTTTATACAAAGATCCTCGGAATAACCGAAGATAATTGCCCACCTACACAAGATTTATTTACAAGTCATGTTTATAGGTTATGTTTAATTTTTGTCTTACCTCTGACCCAACACAGAAATATTCTCCATTTTCTTCTAATTGAAAACTTATGGGTTTATCACCAAATGTTCGTACAGCCATTTTAATTTATATTTGTTGCAAAATGTATATTCAAATTATAAACAAGTTTTGACAAATATGACGCCGACGGAAATATAGCAGTAACACCAACGTTGAAATTTTAAATTCCAAATCAATAGAACTAAACCAGAGTATCTCAAACTTTAACGCATGAAATATTTTAAGATAATTTTTATAGTGTATTCCGAAAATGAACCACACTAACCATGGTTAGTTTTTTCAGTAACCGGTTTCATTACGGAAAACGGTTTTTGAAATTTGTGGTTAATTTTTAATAACCAAACTAACCGTGCTCGAGCGGCGGTTAGTTTGGTAACTTCACAGCTGTTGTTGACAAGTTTGAAACGTGTTTGGCTGCTTTTGCAGTGTTTGTGGATTTTTGTCTTATAAAACTATATTTTTATGATGACTGATAAATAAATATGTGATACAAAATGTATTTTTATTATTTAACACTATATATTCATATTACATGAATTTATTACTTGTTCTGAAGCTCATATTCATTTTTTCTTTGTGTTATTTTTATATTCCTATATTTAAGAAAGCAAATGTGATGCAGAATACAATATTTTTATAATATAAACATTTTTCCATATTAAGGTGAAACATACGGGCTGAAGTTCGTCAACCAACAATTTGTTATCGTGTATGTAAGGTTTCTTGCGGTCCTGACAAAAATGTAGATTTGACCAATCACAAAAAATCTGTATAGAATAGTGGAAGGAGTATTGGAACGCGTTTAAAAACTATACAAACTTGAAGATTTTCAAGAACATTATTTAAAATCACAGGAAATATTTCTATATGATGTCAACACAATAAAAACTAAAATTTAATAAAATACAGTATTTTATTTGATATTATAATATAAAAATAAAAACATTTTTATTTCAGTTATACATAAGCATATATAATAGTATATTATTTTATAAGGAACTAAAGTGATACTTTTTGTGCACTCGTCCATTAACTACAGATGAAGCACAAAAAGTCACTTTCACTGCACATAAAGTATACCATTTTTTCTTCAAATGCCGGAATATTTACCCATTCTATCATATAATTTCTCTGACTCACGTGAGCGGCAGAAAATGTCTTTCTGCTCAAGAAATTCTTTGCTTTCAAAGAGCGTAAGAAAAAGTATTTGACAGAAAAATCAAACTGTAACTGTTTCTATGGATTCTGTGACATATTCCTGATCGACATACTTCTTTCTTTTCGTGAATCAACTATTTCTGGAGCAAGTTCTTTTACATAAAATGTCTTTAATATTGGAAGCATCCATTTAACACTCTTCATCCATTTTTATTGTCTCTATTTCTATACCCAGAGGTGTACAAATAATAAAATCACATTCCTCTCGTCCTGTTATGAACAACTGGCCTTGTATTTGGTAATAATAATTGTGATTCGTCTTTAATTTTAACTTATCACTATCTAAAACAGAACAGAAGTTTTTTATTTTAACAGCAGCCTCTTTTGATGACAAATGTCGAGCTGTATATGGACATTTCACTTCAATTATCTTATTTTCATCAACTAAACCATCTGGCGAAGCAGCTAAATATCCTGCATTAGGTTCTAAATTTACAAATAAACCACATGGTGTTACTGTAACTCCAGTTACCTGCTCACAAACTTGTATGGCCACAGATTCTCTAGTTTTACCCCAATCAGTTGCTGCAGTTGTAATATTTCGAACGTAAAGCATTCTTTCTACAAGTGGTCCAGCTGGAAGTTTACACACTTCACCAAAGTTTGAAGTGATTAATCTATGCTTCCTTTCCTCCATCCATAACATGTTTTCAGATTGTCCACGCATTTTTATTTCCAACTCATTGCGCTTGTTGATATCTACACTTAACATTGCTATTAATTTATAGTAAAATTAGGTAAAAAATACTTGCAATATAAAAATATAAATAAAACGAAAGTAGACTCCATTTATGGAATGTATAGTTTATTCCTGGGCAACATTTCGATAGTTCTGATGTATTTACTTTGTCAGCCTAATCTTATTAAGGCAGTGTCCGCTTCAAAACTGTTAAATAAAACTTTAATATTAATAAATAAACACTTATAAATACAATTCTACTTACCTTACATACATTTGACGTTTGAGGTTAAAACTATATCCAAAAACTTCATTATTCTTTATTATTTTGTAAAACTTGATTATTTTGCAAACAACATATAATATATTCATTATTATTATCATTAATACTCAATCTTAAAACATTTTTACATATCTGGTAGCCAAATTTAATTTAGACTGAAAGTTCGATACTTGAATGTACATCATACGTCATCAAAAATCCGAATCACACAACGAAAACTCATGATTCAAGAACACCAACAATAAATCTATGCAAATTTGAATTTCAACAATTAATTTCTTACGAATGTCATTATATAGATAAATATAAAGCAGTGTATTACTTTCTTATAACATTGTAGTTCATGAATAAATACTATTTAAGAGCAAATAAATCATGAAAATATATGAAAAAAATTATATAAATGAAGCAGCCAAATTCACAATTTTGAGTCAGATTTTCTCAAAATTGGGCCCTACGTTTTCAATAAAAAAAATATGTATATTTAAAATTAAGATAGTCTATAACACAAAAAAAAATCAGCCAAATTAAACACAACACTTTTGAGAAAAAAAAGAAAAACTCTGTTTTTCATGGTATTTTGGCCTATTTTATTTTTTTGCTAAAAATTGTCGAGTTTAATTTGGCTGAAAATTTCATCAGGCTTAGTCTGTCGTATTTATAATTTACTGTATTTTTTATATTGATATCGTAGGGCCCATTTTTGAATAAATTCAAATTAAATTTGGTGTGATATATAATTTATTTTCTTTTATTATATGAAAGATATGTCAAATTAGTAATATTATTATAAAACTTTGAACCTTAGACTACAAGAATATGTACAATAAATAATATATTTCATATATAATAAAAAAGATATTTTATTTCAAATAGATCGAGGCAGATCGTCATTTCACCACTGTTCTGTTGTTATCTTCAGCCCGTATGGTTCACCTTAAATCAATTTCACATTTCGAAATTCTATCAAGGGACAACTGTCATCGTGAAAGTGTTCCGTTTTATACACAAAATGACGTCATTCTAACCGTAACCGTGGTAAAATTGAACCGCACCGTGGTTCATTTTCGATTTAGTCTACACTTTTGAAAATTTCAACAGTATTACAAATTTCTTGTATTTTGTAGTTTGACGTTTGATACATATTTGTTCTTATTAACTTCATAAAAATGCCATTAGGGGCAACCTTAAATATTATATTTGTGTCTATTAAATCACTACTCGCCCAATAAAGATGAACGCTGCACCCTTTGATCAAATAGAGATTGTCTTTGTTTGCATATTATTGTGCAAAATATAAGACAACCTACTATAATGACATTTACTTATCAGTGAACCTAAAACTTTTTCAGATATTTGAAGCTCATCGCAAGGGAGTATAAATGATACAAATGTATAAAAATAGCAAAGATTGAGATAAGGTTTGGTTAGGTTAGAAAGAATTATTTTTTATTTCCTGATAATAGTAGATTACATCATGCTTGAGGTTTGAAGCTAGAAAATATTTTTCAAATAACAGTTTTGAATCACAGGTTTATTTAGTAATTTTTAGGGAGTTTTGAAATTCACAAAAATTTACCAACCTAAAATTACATTTTAAAAAATTGGTCAGTGATATTGCATTTTTACTAGAAACAGTATAACATTTATGACCGGAATTATGAAATTTTAAACTTGTATTCATCGTTAACTACAGTTTAAATTTTGACAGCAATGTTCATTTCTCATAGAATAAGTGATTCACTGTTGTCCTAAAATAAATTTAAGAAATAAATGTGTTTGATAATACCAGCTCATAAATTAATAGTTTTTTGTTCATAACTAATTTTAAAGTAATATAAAACAGTGACGTTATTTAAGTTCAACGTTTGATAATACTTCCATGGAAAAATAACGTTTGAGAAACACTGACTCTAGTTTATTAGTAGAGGGCAGCACGTGTTTCCGTATATTTATTGAATTTAAAGAGACCCATGCCTACCTGTACATCTTTCTCTGTTTCTCAGTTTTCGTTAGTTCACCGACTTTGAGGTTCGCTTCAGGGTCGGTTAAGTGTATAATAATATAAATCTGTTTATTTATTCAATACGATCATAGTTTTCTGTAACTATTACAATTTAATGAGTTAATTTTTAATGTACTTGTTACTAGAATTTTAAACTTATTTCAAGATAATTCCCACGCGAGTGATAAATTACAAAACGTGGCATGCTAAGTCTTCATAAACCAGTTTTGGAGTGTGTGTGCATAATTATACCATTCCAAACAAGAAGGCATGAAGTTTTTTCTTTCTACAAAAGTCTACATTATGTCGCTTATTAATTTACAATGGCGTCGGTAAGTTTTATCTCAAATCTCAAGTATTTATCTTATCTATCTAATCCGTAGGCGGACTTTGGCCTAGGCTAAAGAGGCAATAGCCTAGGGCCCGGATTTTTAGTTTAAATAATAGAAATATATATTTGATTCCCTTATAATGTATATGTATATATACAGGGTGGTGACCGCGACTCTCGAACATGGGTATTTAACATGTAAAATTATAATTTTATAACTGCCTGCTTCCCTAATTATTTTAAGCAAGACAGCTCAGTGGTATGAAGTCGGCCTGTGGATCCTGAGAACCCTGGTTCGATTCCCATAGACGACAAACAATTTTCATAATTTTAAAAGCTACCCCTGTGGCTCCTCCACCACTAACATCTTTGAAGGCTGTGATTTGACGACTGGTAACCGCACTTCGCGCGCAAAATATATCATTTACTGAGATCTGCTTCGGCCACACCCAGTAATGGATAGAAGGCGTGATGTATAATTATTTTATTTTAGCTGCAAATAAAAGTTTTAGGACATAAAATTCTGCATCTAATCCAATTAACAAAATTAATTTTGCATGCTTCTTAACGCACAAATTAGATCTGAAAATAATGAAAATAGCCTCAAAACTATTGACAGCCATGGAATTGAAACAAAATTAAACAAATGTTTGACGTTTCATTTGTCAAAATAATTTCTTTGTTTATTATATCATTTATTTTGACAGATAAATCGTCAAACATTTGTTAATTTTGTTTCAATTTCATGGCTATCGATAATTTCGTTATTTTCAGATTTAATTTGTGGCGTTACGAAGCATGTAAAATTAATGTTGTTTATTGGGTTAGATGCAGAAATTTATGTCCCAAAACTCTATTTCAAGCTTCTTGCTTAAAATAATTAGCTAAGCAGGAAATTACAAAATTATGATTGTACATGTTTAAATCCCTATGTTCAAAAGTCGCGGTCGCCAGCCTGTATATATATGTATATATATATATATATATATATATATATATATATATATATATATATATATATATATATATATATATATATATATTTTATATATATATATATATTTTATATATATATATATATATATATATATATATATATATATATATTTTATATATATATATATATATATTTTATATATATATATATATATATATATATATATATATATTTTATATATATATATATATTTTATATATATATATATATATATATATATATATATATATATTTTATATATATATATATATATATTTTATATATATATATATATATATATATATTTTATATATATATATATATATATATATATATTTTATATATATATATATATATATATATATATTTTATATATATATATATATATATATATATATATATATTTTATATATATATATATATATTTTATATATATATATATATATATTTTATATATATATATATATATATATATATATATATATATATATATATTTTATATATATATATATATATTATATATATATATATATATATATTTTATATATATATATATATATTATATATATATATATATATATATTTTATATATATATATATATATATTATATATATATATATATATATATATATATATATATATATATATATATATATATATATATATATATATATATATATATAAAGGGCCCAAAATAAATATTTTGGCTAGGGCCCGAAATATTTTAAATCCGCTTCTGGTCTAATCTACATATAACATTGTTTCAGGGGTAACTGATTCTCGACTGTAATTGCGTAATGACGACACTTTCACCACGAGAGAGGGCTGATCCTGTATGTGATGTCCTCGTGCGCAGAGCCAACAAGAACATCTGTTAGTTCGTGGATAATTCATGAACGATTTTTACTTCGTTGTTACCTCAAATTAATTATTTCAGGTTACAAGGTTGTAAATCGCTAACTATTCTACAATTTTACTATTTCTGCAAAAAAAATATTCTATATTTAATACATATTTTCCTCGAATTTTTTGGTTGGATTGAAGTTATTTTGTCGCTGTTGTCAGCTTCAATTTTTTATTCTGCCATTTTTATGCTAAACTTTTTCAATTTTTTTGCTCAACTCTTGGTAATTTCACGGGTACTTGAGCAGTTTCGCCACACACGGTGATTCTAGGGGTAAACTACCCTACTTAATGACATATTGAATCTAGTTTCGTGATAGATTGTGTGCATTTTTAGACATACGATTACATGAACTAGAAATGTTTAAATAACTCTCTTTGAAATATTGCCTTTGTTATTTTGAGATGACGATTGATAACTATGCATAAACAATATATTAAACTTTTACTCAATTTTATTGAACGTGAAACATGGGATCTGCAATTTCCATAGTAGCTAAATGACAGCAATATATAAGAGCGTTCCATTTAAAATAGAACTTATGTTGTCAAATAAATTTACCTGTTGTCATTTAGTTATCACGGAAATTGCAAATGCCATGTTTCACGTTACATTAAAAAAAAAATGCAAAATCTAAGATTTAAAAAATTTTCTTCTACTCATTACAAATATTCTCTATTTTGTAATGAATTTGACTGCAATAACAGTAATTTGTAATATGGAATTAAAACCGTATAGAAGTCACTTCAATGTCATCAAATAATTGTTTGAAGAATTGATTTTAGTTAAGAAAAAGTTTCATAGATGGCGCTAGTAACACAAATTTTATTCATATATTCGTAATTTCAAAATTCTAACTATATTTGGTCATAATTGTCTAAATATGAACTGATTAATATTAGAAATAACACCTCAAAATTTAATTGAAAACTGAACAAAATTGTCGGTAGCGTCTACCGTTAACTACCACTTATTTTTATTATATTATTCAAATGTTTATTTACTCAAACAAACAATATATGACGTCACTTCTGTACGGGATTAATTCAAGCATATGCAATTTGTATTGTAAGTTGAAAATATGTTTCTTATATTTACTGTAATAGAGTTAACAGCAGAATTAACCTAATTACAGTAAATCTAATAAAAAAAAGTGCGTTAAATTTTTGTAATATTCTTTACAAAACATCAAACGCGATATTCCACCAGGAACACTCTTCTTTCTACACACTCGCTGAACACAGAGTTGTACATCGAACAAAAAACGTATCTTGCAAACATCTTCTTTCTACAATTTCTAAACACCTGAATGTGTCACTGAGTTGACCTTTTTATCATATTCACTCTTAACGATTTGACCTCCTGGTAAACATACTGTCGGTGTTCGCACATTTCTTCGTATACGGTTAACTCGTCAACTCGTCTTGTCCTACGTACAACACTGTTACATTGTTGCAGTTAACCAAAAAAAGCACTACGTAAAAATATAAAACTTATGAAAGAATCATAGTTTCAAAAATCTCTAAAACTACGACTGGAATTTCCTTGCGTTGCGATATCATTTGACTAATTAAATATTTGTCAGATAACTTGTACAATGTATGATGTGATTGCAATGCTATATATATCTTTTACTTATTTGACAAATGTTATCTATTACATAATCTAAACAAACCTTCAATGACCAGTTACACCCTCAAAAGTTAAATTTTAAATTTGTTATATGTCATAATTTATATAGCTATAAAACATTTGACTTGTTTGTTTTGATTTAAACAAAGTTTAAAATATAATTGTTGATGATGCAACTGGCTATAAAACGATAATATATCTGTAATGTAATAATTTTATTACGAATTGAAAATTGTTGTTCATATATTTTAAATATTCTGTTATATTTGTATATGAATAAATAAATTTATACCAGAAAATGATTAAAATAAAATGTTTTAACCTTAGATCTTATCATTTCCGATACTAACATCTACAAACTATTAAAAAAATGACCCAACCACCTCCTACCAAACTAAAATCAACAACTTCGTTACACATACATATCTGACCAGCTAAATAATTTAAAATTCCAAATTCCTGACAACCACAACCTCTTACCTCTCATTAGATTTCACTTTACACGCAGAGACGCCGAGTTACCAGCAGTGTTGCCAGAATATTATCTTGGTAATAAAAGTTGGACGACTATTTGCAGCGAGGCAGACGTATTTTTATTTATTTTATGAACAACAAAAGTGCGATATGCATATAAATAAAAATTATTTTCGCAAATGTAGTTCTTATAAGCAAAAGTCACTCATCATGTTTATTTACAAAATTCGTTATATTCTTTAGTACAAAACAATTACACAAAAATATAGAGTTCGATAAACCAACGGAAAACCGTGGCTGGAATGCGTTTTAACTCCGCCCATTCGGGTATATAACGAATGGTGTGTCTCTACTTTGACGCGAAAGTGAAATATACAGTCTCAGTGAAAACGCGTGGGCGCGTCACCATGTAGGATATGCGTATTTATTCAAATTTATTAATGATACATATATTTATTATTAATCCATCATAACTATATATTTTTTAACTTAGTATTGTTATAAATGGAAAGAATTACATATCGTCTCGCCATTTTTATAAATACAATTTTTGACACTGAATGTACCGTCGATAGTAGCGACCTCCGAAGACACTCCTCTCTTCTTTGGTTTGTTGAGCTCTATTTTATTGTAAGTGTAATTATTGAAAATTAAGTAGGTGTATGATTTTTTTAATCTATCTTTTAAAAACATAATAGATTTAGAAAAGGCGTAATACGTAATAACTACTTTGAAAACGTATTAGATCTATTACAATTGTAATAGACTGGCAACACTGGTTACCAGATGCAAAGTTGCTCTTTTCGCTAGATTAGATCGGAAAAATTCGGTAGAATTCGTTCAGTTGAATTTTCGTTAGATTTCGGTGAAATAAATATCTTAATCTTATAAAATAAACACATTAACTCTTATTTTAATCATATTACAAAAAAGACGAAATTAAATTTGTTTATTCAGAGCTGCAACTTAAAAACATTATAGTAAAATAATTAATTTTGTTTTAATAACGTAGGTATAAACAGATTTAACGGTTCATTTTGCATATTCCGCTCGACTTCCTTTTATTTGCCAACCGGAAAATCCGGAAAACTCTCTCATTCTTTTTTATAATATTGCGAATATTTTCTTTTACTAATTTTACTTCTTTCATCATCAGTATCGTAGCTAGAACTATCACTGGTATCGCTATCAAAATCTTCAATTCCATTCATTTTAACGGTTTCACTATTGCGTTATTGTTAAGTTGTTACAAACACTACACGTTTACATTAGTTGTAGGTTTTGATATGATTTGTGATTCTCTGATTGTTGTTGTTACATTTAACATGACTTTGGCTTGATATTTTACAAGAGACAGATACAGATACATTGCTGTGATAGGAAACATGTCTTGAAACTAAAGATATTGTGCCTATATTTATTATTTTTAATTCTAAATTTCGGTAGAAAATTCGGTAGTTTAGTAAATTACCGAATTTTCAGTAGATCAACCGAAAAATCGGTAGACCTAGCAACACTGTTTACACTAACAATTCCCTAAACTTAATTAAAGAAATCATAACACAACACAGAACTGGGACCTTCTATTGACAAGTACTTGTTCCTATAACGATAATTTAAAATTTTTTCTATGAAAATCCTAAAAAAAAAAGAATTTAATACGAACTACGCTTTTACGGATGAAAATCGCTCTGAACTATTGCAACTTATGATAAATGAATTGTCCGCAGTAAATAATTTGTAATACACATACTCCGGCAGTAATTTTTTAACTCAAACATTTCACTATTAATTTCATACATTAATAAATTATCGTAGCAGTGGTCAATAAGGGATTTAAATTTAGATTTTAATTCGTAAGTTAAATCATGTTCCCGCGCTCTGTTTCGATTGATGCGCTATCTACATCATACGTATTAGTTTATTTAGGCGCAATTTTGAAGACAGTTTTTAATTCGTTTCATTATTAGCGACAAACTTTGTGTTTCAGTTCGTCTCATTTATATCTTAGAGATTATTATTTTCGTTTTACATTTCTGTCCGTTTTACCACCATATAATATAAAACACGCGACGTTATTTCTCTTTACTAGACTGTTTTTTCAAAATTTTTGACATTTAATTTTTCCTAAACAGTTTTTGGACGATAACTTAAAAACTAGAAGGCGTACGCACTTGGGGTTTTCACCGTTGGATTCCGTAGGTAAAAATACATATGTATGTAAATTTTCAGTACAATAGTCGTACGAGAAAGAGTTTTAGAGCAAATTGTTTAAAAATCATAAAAAACCCTTGGAAACATAATTTAAAATTTCCAAAAACTAAAAACGCTTCAAATGACCTAAAATTTTGCTAATAAGTCAATTCGGACCCGGGAAATTCAACTCCGTTGCGCGCGACTTCCTATCACATTTAGTTTTTGAGATAGAGCCTCCGGAAGTATTGAATTTTCAAAAAAGAATTATACCTTTGTTTTTCGACTTTTCAGAAGCCATATCTCAAAAACTAAGCGTGATACGAAGATGCGCTCAACGGCATTGGATTTCTCATGCTTTAATTGCCTTGTATACAAATTTTCAGCGATTTTTAAATTGATTCAATTTTTTTTACATTTAATTTTTCCTAAACAGTATTGGACGATAACTTAAAAACTAGAAGGCGTAAGCACTTGGATTCAGCAGGTCAAAATATATATGTATGTAAATTTTCAGTACAATAGTCGTACGAGAAAGAGTTCTAGCAAATTGTTTAAAAATCATAAAAACAGTCTATTCTCTGTTTTTTAACCAGGAGGAGTAATTTAAATTTTAACCGCTAAAACTGACACTTCTGATTGGCTAGTGCTTCGTCCAGTTTACACTGTACATAGATTTTACATTTGATTTATTAAGCCCCTGGCACATATAGCGTTAAGACTCCGAGTCTGCCATTTGACTGCCAAAAATAGAAACGCCTCTATTTTCAGCAGTCACGACTGCCGAAAACCAACTTCATTATGATGCTGGTTTTTTCGCTATCTTCCTTTGTTGTTTGACATATGAATTATTATTGTTTGATATTTTGTACATTTTTATAGTTAAATTCATTTACTTTATACATAGTTAGATACTTTTAAGTTTTCATACTTCATTTATAGTTCATGTCAATTTTTTTTAATTTAATTTTTTGTTTTATTAATCCTAGTTTATAGTTTTTATATTTTTTAATAGTTTATAAATATTTTAAATAATACATTTAAGTTTTTATATTTCATTTATAGTTCATATAATTTTTTTTTAATTTAATTTTTTGTTTTATATTTCGTAGTTTATAGTTTTTACATTTCTTAATAGTCGATAAATATTTTAAATAATACAAATTAACAAATAACACGTTAAAATTAACAAATATTTATTCTGACTGTCAGAAATACCGACTCTATATGTGTCACCCGTTTTGGACGTGACTCTCAGTTTTTCAGCAGTTTATAGCAGACTCGGAGTTTTGACGCTATATGTGCCAGGGGCTTTAGAGCTGTCATAAGTTTTGAGGTTATCTGTTTTCTTGTTGTTTTTTTTGCATTTCTGTGAAGGTGAAACATTCGGCCTGAAGTTCGTTAATCAACAATTTGTTATAGCGTAAGTAGGGTTTCTTGTGCTCCTAACAAGAATGAGGATCGGTACAGAAAAGTGAAAAAAGTATTGGCGCGCGTTTAAAAACTATACAAACTTGAAGATTTTCAAGGAAATTATTTTAAATCACAGGAAATATTTCTATTTGATGTCAACACAATAAAAACTAAAATTTAATAAAATATAGTATTTTATTTGATATTATAATATAAAAATAACATTTTACTTACATTTTTATTTCAGTTATACATAATCATATATAATCATATATAATACATATATAATAGCACTGAACTTTATAGTCGTTGAATTCAGAAAAAAAAATACTGAATCGAACAAGCAAATAAAAAAAATAGTTTCCCTTTTAAAATAAGTAAGTTGCAACCCGTATTTTGAGAGCCTCTGATCAAAACTAATTTTTGTTAATAGTTTTGTAATACAACTTGCTAAATGATATTTGTCTGATAAATTAATAAACCTTGTAGCTCTTATAGTTCACGGTTCGTGTTACCCCATTTGATGGGATATATATATATATATATATATATATATATATATATACACGAGTATTAATAAATGAAATATCAGAAATAGATATGATCAAGAGATGAATAATTTTATAAGGGACTTTAATACTAAAATAAGTTAATTGTTTTCTTCCAAGTTCATTATTGTTTATTAATATAGTGAGTACAAGGTATATTAGTTCATAATACCCTAGAGCATTAAGAGTGACGTTACTTTGGTTACTGACATTTCTTCTATTCATTGTTGCCAGATAATACATTTATTATTTAGGTTATTAACAAAATACTAATGAGACATAAAGAATTGTATGCATCATGGGCATTACTGGATATGTATACTCCTCGAACATAAACATTTTTATAATACTCGAGGTATATAAATAACTATTTTCTATCATCAATATTGAAAACATGTCATTTTTAATTACTTTTTAGTCTATAGTAGTTTTAAAAGCTAAACTGTTACAACGAAATACAATTTAAAACCGGGTACAGATTTAATGTAAACATGCCAACACATGTAATTCATTTAATTACATTCTTTGATGACGTAATTCAATCCTTTGAACATATTTACTTATATCTGTTTTCATTCGGTTGTGCACATATCTTTGGCATAGTACAATGCACCTAGTATTTTTTACAAATACATATTAAATAAATTGATAACATTTAGTACTTGTAAATGTGATTTAAGCTCCACGTCCCAAATCACTTTGAATTGTGAAATAATTCATTTTAAAAATGAAGTGGAATTGTGAATTGTCACAAAAAAATAATTGTTTGATTTGTGAATTGTGATTTAATACTTTTGTTTGTGAATTACATTGTAAAGAGTTACGGTAAGAGGTCCGCAGCAGTGTTTTCATTAAAACTCAAAACATTTCCCAAACTAAAATGAGTATCATTTGTAAGCAAGAAATCAATTTCCATGAACCAAAATGTCACAAACATAATAAATTACAATAAAATCAAACAATATACAAAATTAATGGGATGGCTAGCACAGTGGTATGAAGTCGGCCTGTGAATCCTGAGGTCCCTGGTTCGATTCCTACAGGCGACAAATTTTCATAATTTGAAAAAGCTATCCCTGCGGCTCCTCCACCACTAACATGTTTGGGGGCCGTGATTTGACGACTGGTAACCGCACTTCACGCGCAAAATATATCACTTACCAAGATCTGCTTCAGCAGAGTGCCACACCCAGCAATGGGTCGAAGGCGTGATGATATATATTTTATTTATTTATAATTAATTTTCAACATCTTAAACTAAATTTAACATTGAATATTCCTTAGACACAAACTATATAACAGTATTACTAGCAATTATTTTTTTACAAAAAAACTAATTCAACACATAAATATATTATCATGATTATTATCTTATAGGTAGTTTGACCTATGAAATAAAAGTTAATTATTATTTAAAACAAACTGTTTATGAATAAAACGAATTTTTCAATGGCTGTCATTCCAAGATGTGTGTATCTTTTGACTTCTAATTTTATCTGTGTATTAACAGTATATTAGTATATGTCTCATTAAAATTTCATTTAATTCTCTTCCATATTACAGGAGAAATAAAACTGCAAAATCAAAAATCAAAAGAAAAAATTAGATTCGAGTGAGACAGGGCTCGTATATATATATATATATATATATATATATATATATATATATATGTAATACTAGTGTACTTATGTATAAATAAAAATGTACATAGTTGATAAAGTAATATGTAATATATTATTACAACAACAAAAAACAAAAATAAACAGTACAGCACAATAAAAAAACTGCATTAACCGCAAACTCAAAGTACTTCAATGTTTCGAAATATTGAAGTACTTTTCGTAATTTTAGTAATATTGACGTACTTAATTATTTGAAAAGTACTTCAATATTTTTTACATTTACTATCCAAAAATGTAACTCTTAAGTACAAGCTGACTTGAAAATTTCAAGTATTAAGTAACACAGAAGTAAATATAGTTCAGTGTAAGTATTAAGTACTAGAAGATACGAGAAATTGGTACCTAAGTACCAAAGTAGAAACTTTACAACAAAATAAAAAATATCTGGTGTGGTCACCACACGACTTTCTTATACACAGAATATTTAACATTTAGAATATAGTAATGTTATAAAATATTATTAAACGTGTAATTTAGTTTTTCACTAATTCAGCATTTATCTGTTTGAAACATATCAAATATCAAATTTGTTTACGTATAATTTTTTACTAATATTGACTACTTTATGTCTAACTTTACGGGACAGTCGTCAACAGCCTAATATTTATCCTACATAATATACCTCAACCTAATATTCAGTGAATCATTCAACTCACCTAAAGCCCCTGGCACATATAGCGTCAAGACTCGGAGTCTGCTACAAACTGCTGAAAAACTGAGAGTCACGTCCAAAACGGGTGTCACATATAGAGTCGGTGTTTCTGGCAGTCAGAAATAAATATTTGTTAATTTTAACGTGTTATTTGTTAATTTGTATTATTTAAAATATTTATCGACTATTAAGAAATATAAAAACTATAAACTACGAAATATAAAACAAAAAAATAAATAAAATAAAAATTACATGAACTATAAATGAAATATAAAAACTTAAATGTATTATTTAAAATGTTTGTCGATTATTAAGAAATATAAAAACTATAAACTAGGATATATAAAACAAAAAAATAAATTAAAAAAAATGACTTGAATTATAAATGAAATATGAAAACTTAAAAGTATCTAACTATGTATAAAGTAAATGAATTTAACTATAAAAATGTACAAAATATCAAACAATAATAATTCATACGTCAAACAACAAAGGAAGATAGCGAAAAAACCAGCATCATAATGAAGTTGGTTTTCGGCAGTCGTGACTGCTGAAAATAGAGGCGTTTCTATTTTTGGCAGTCAAATGGTAGACTCGGAGTTTTGACGCTATATGTGCCAGGGGCTTAATACTCAATCGACCTAATATTCAGCAGCTGAAAGCACAATCATAGCGAGAGACATCTATCGATTGGTTTTAACATAAAAAGTAGCTTTACAGGTTACTACTATATGACCATGTCGGTAACAACTATATGTTGTAGATACTAGCCACTAGATAACACTACCACTATGTGTATAATTTACTTTAGAAAATCATATTTTACATTTATGCATATTTTATAACAAATATACTTAATTTAGACAAATTTTAATTTTAACATGCAGCCATAATTAACAATAAATAGTTTGTAACATATTTTTATTTTAATAAATAAACAAAATTTTAAATTTTCTATAATTTTCGTTAAATATTCTTCATTTTTATAGTAAAATTTAAATATTTAATTAATTAATGAATCTTTAGATGAAATGATAAATGTATAAAGTGCAAAAAATAATATGTAAACTAATTTTTATGGATACTTTTTATATATTCTATAATTTATTATGGATATTATGATTATTTTATTTTTTTGTTTTTTTTTTGTTTTTTTTTTTTTTATGGGATGGCTAGCTCAGTGGTATGAAGTCGGCCTGTGGATCCTGAGGTCCCTGGTTCGATTCCCACAGGCGACAAATTTTCATAATTTGAAAAAGCTATCCCTGTGGCTCCTCCACCACTAACATGTTTGGGGGCCGTGATTTGACGACTGGTAACCGCACTTCACGCGCAAAATATATCACTTACCGAGATCTGCTTTAGCAGAGTGCCACACCCAGTAATGGGTAGAAGGCGTGATGATATATATTTTTTTTTTTTATTTATTTTATTTTTATTAAAGCAGGTTTGATTATTGATAACAACAATGTTGACTTAATTAAATAAATTGATAATTAGTAATTTGGTTTTCAGAGTACCGAATTACCGATGTAGTTTTTATTAGGTTGTTTTTATTATTATGAATTTTTCGATTTTTAAACTGGTTTAATAAAAACAATCGCATTTTCATTCATTTATATCAACAGTAATAATAATATTAAACAAATTACGTAAACTATAAACATAGGTTATGGGATGGCTAGCTCAGTGGTATAAAGTCGGCCTGTGAATCCTGAGAACCCTGGTTCGATTCCCACAGGCGATAAACAATTTTCATAATTTCAAAAGCTACCCCTGTGGCTCCTCCACCACTAACATTTATGGGGGCCGTGATTTAACGACTGGTAACCGCACTTCACGCGCAAAATATATCACTTACCGAGATCTGCTTCGGCAGAGTGCCACACCCAGTAATGGGTAAAAGGCATGTTTTTTTTCTTCTCAAATCTATGTAATTTTTGATTGTAAATCAGCCATGAAAAAATGATGATAAAATCAAAGTGGAGCCTCGCGTCGCTGTCTAATTAGATAAAACTATTTTGGGCTATTCGTATTGACAAAGATAAAGATGTTTTTGTCAGTAAATCATTGTAATAAATCTATTTTCTTGTTCAATAAACAATGGAACAATGTAATAACAAAATTAGAAATTAATTTTGTCAAGTGTTTTCAGCTGATAAAGTATTCAAAGTGGACGCAATTTAATGCCGATTTATAATCTCGTTTAATCAAACATAAGCTTTTGGAAAATTTTTCAAGGGTATTCCTTTATTTTTTTATAATTTTAAGCTTAGACTGTTTGCTTTAAAAACAAATTCATGAGAATATTGTAACAAACATTTCCATACATATGTATATTAGCTACTAAAGTCCGTAAATGCATATGTCTTGTAGTGTTTGAGATATCGTTAAAAACTGTTTTACACAGTATGTCCCAAAAATAACGAAACTCTTTAGATATGGAATAAAACACGCATTGTATTATGTTTGAAACTGAATATTTATTCAAAATAGGTTTCATTTGAATCAATATACTTTTTAGAACGATCAACTAGAGCATGTATAGATTTGTTTAACAGCTGTGTGACGGCTGCTTGAATGGCTGGAATATCATCATAAACCGCTCCTTTCATGGCAATTTTCAGTTTTGGGAAAAGATAATAGACACATGGTGATAGATCAGGCGAATACGGAGGGTGCTCGATGACACAAATATGTTCATGTGGAACAAAACGTGAACAAACCTTTCTTTTACCCAAATCTTCAGTTAGAATTCTAACAGTAAAATTAGAAATACATTTTTGAAAAAGCAATGAGCGTTCGCCGGGATTTGAACCCAGAACCTTTCATTCGCATGTGGACTGCTCTAACCAATTGAGCTACAAACACTCGGCGAATACTCATGCTTTTTCGTGCAATCTTTAGTTGAAGAAATGTAAAGTGACATGGGTTGCGTCAATTCGTTACAAGTCAACAACCTAGTATGCGTTGGGTGAATTCCCTGGGTGAAATTATTTGTTTATTGACAAATTCTTATAATAACAGTAAAATTCGCATCGACAGCAATGATTCCACGCACTTTTTCGACTAATTCAGCACGAGTTCCGGCTTTTGGACGTCCAGATCTTTCAACATCATTTAAATTTTGCAAACCACTTATAAACTTGTGAACGAGATAAACAATCATCACCATAAACTTTTTTCATCAATTCGTATGTCTCAGCAAATTTGTTTCCAAGTTTCCATTGTATTTTTACAATATAAACACAAAAACTACTGTCATTAAAATGCGCGTACATTTTTAGACTGTCACCTGATTGCATCAAGTTGTGTGCGTTCGAAAACAATGTGTATGTTTAATAGATTGCGTTACGTGTTCTATGATTTCAATTAAAAGTTTCGTTATTTTTGGGACATACTGTGTATGAGCAAATTTAGATGAATATCTCACTCACCTTAGTAATAAGTAAGGCTCGGATTTTAGGAAAATTTTGTATTTTTCACCCTTTTTACTTATTTCAAGACAATGTGCTTATTTGTGCATAGTTGTTGAATTTCTTGTCATATTTTGCTACTTTGTTAATACTGGCAGGTAATTCATTGTAGGTAATAAAATTAACACTTTTAGTGTATTCCGAAAATGAACCGGTTAGATTTTTCAATAACCGGTTTACGGAACACGGTTTGTGGTTAGTTTTTAATAACCAAACTAACCGTGCTCGAGCGGCAGTTAGTTTGGTTACTTCACAGCTGTTGTTGACAAGTTTGAAACGTGTTTGGCGGTTTTTGCAGTGTTTGTGGATTTTTGTCTTATAAAACTATATTTTTATGATGACTGATAAATAAACATGTGATACAAAATGTATTTTTATTATTTAACAGTATATATTCATATTAGATGAATTTATTATTCGTTCTGAAGCTCATATTTACTTTTTTCTTTGTGTTATTTTTTTATCCCTATATTTAAGTTAAAGCAGGTGTGATGCAGAATACAATATTTTTATATTATAAACATTTTTCCATGTTAAATAAATGTCACATTTCAAAACTCATCTGTCAAGTGACAACTGTCATCGTGAAAGTGTTCCGTTATGACGTCATTCTAACTGTAACCGTGGTAAAATTGAACCGCACCGTGGTTCATTTTCGGAATATACTATTTCTAAAATAGGCTGGCAAGTGCATCTTAACAGCCTTCAGTTACGGTTTTCGCCGAATTTTGTAGCTGCTGGCTGGAATTTTTAATCTTTTCATTTCGGTATATACTCGCATTATTGTATCGGGAATTACACCCACTAAACCGATAATTACACGGTGGGCAGTACACGGCTCGACACGGCTTTAATTTATTTTCAATATTTTAAACAAATACATAATACATAATATAGAGTAGGTGGCTCTGTGCCATCAAGTCGGCCTGTGAATTCTGAGAACCTTGGTTCGATTCCCACAACCGACAAACAATTTTCATCACATTACAATTTCCCCCCTGTGGCTCCTCCACCACTAACATCTTTGGGGGCCGTGATTTGACGACTGGTAACCGTACTTCACGCGCAAAAATATATCACTTACCGAGATCTGCATCGGCAGAGTGTCACACCCGGTAATGGGTAGAAGGCGTGATGATATATTTATTTATTTATTTATTTATTATTATTTTATGCAAGAAAGCTTGAAATAAAAGTTTTAGGACATAAATTTCTGCATCTAACCCAATAAATATATATATATATATATATATATATATATATATATATATATATATATATATATATATATATAAAACCGTACTTCACGCGCATAAATATATCATTTACCGAGATCTGCTCCGGTAGAATGCCACACCCACTTTTGGGTAAAAGGCGTGATGATATATTTATTTTTATTTTAATATATCATTTACCGAGATCTGCTATGGCAGAGTGTCACACCCAGTAATGGATAGAAGGCGTGATGATTTATTTATATTTAGTTTATTTTACAAATCAGATTATAAATGATGAAATGTATTTTCGTGAAACACCTCGATGTATTGACAATAGCTCTAGCTGCCTGTATATTTTTTTAAATATAAAAATTGCTGCAAATTTACTTACAAGTTAAAGAAGTACAAGAGCTCATCTTTATATCTCGTTTTTGAAATATCTGATGAGGTGAAAATTGGGAAAAAATCTACTTTTTCAGGATTTACTATCGTTTTTCACTTAATCTAGACCAATCTAATTTCAATTAATATTATTAACAAGAAAGTGAATTTTTTAAATATAATAAATAAAATAAAAACGTTCTTTAATGTTCAGTTATGCATTACACCCTTTCCCTCCACCCTCCCTTAAAAATAAATCCGTGACACCTCCCACCACCCCTTAAATCAAAAGTCTGGATCCGCCACTGTATATTAGTGGAAGAATGTATATTGTTCAATCATTCCTAGATGGTAACATACAAATTAAATTCAAGAAAAAGAAAAATAGTTATTTTTATAACAAGTGCCGAAAAAGGCTCGTTACGTGCAAGTGCAGAATTTAACGCACGAGGCTTGCCGAGTGCAGAAATCTGCACGAGCATGTAACCTTTTTCGGCACGTGTTATAAACAACATTTTTCCTACAACTGTGCGATTTAGTAAATCACTAAAGTGTTATTAAAATTTATAAAATTTATAAAATTTTAATCATATTACATGAGAACGATGTTTTACGGCGTTGCTATGGGTTGTTTGTTGATTGCTTGCACATTGTTCTACGTTATTTAAAAATATTTCACTAACGTCAAAATAATTTCTTCAAAATCATCTTGATTGGAATAGTACAGTGAGTGATTCTTCTTTATCATTAACACCTCCAAAGATAATTGAAGCTCCGGATCATACTATGTTGGATCTATTTTCGACAATGACAATCAACCTGCTGCTGGTACTTCTGAAGCTTCCGAAATTGTTACCAATAATATTACTGGTAATAATATGAACAGGTACGGAAGAAATCAATGTTTCTTTAGACACAAAAGTTTCCACTTTACATTATGTCAATATAAGCAACTGTAACAACTGTATTAATAATATACACAAACAATAAATATGAAGTATTTCACTTACTCTTTAAATAAAACCATTTATCGATATATTTTACTTTGTTCGGTTCTTTTTATTAATTGTCTACAGATTAGATATACTGCAAATTAAGTTTATGTTTATAAACGTCAAAATATACTACTGCATATTTACTAGCGCTGGTTCACCGTATCTTCTTCTTCCATAAGCGTCTGTGGTCAAAATATGAATTCCGCGCTCGGCGCGAAATTTAAATCGTTGTCAAAACAATATTCTTTTGACAGTTACGTAATGAAGCACTTTCCGCACTAGTGTTTCTTTGCTTTCGGAAGCGTACTTGGTCTGCATTCATCTACTTTCCATACGTAACCGAGGCAATTATAGTTACGTAATAACAAAGAAATCGCACAGTTGTAGGAAAAAAAACTTAAACCTGCATAATATTGATTGTAAATTAAGTAATGAAGAAAAAAATGACCTTCAACTAACTAGGATAAAATCAATGTGGTACATCGTGTCACTATCTAATCAGATCACTATTTTGGGCTATTCGTATTAACAAAGATAAAGATGTTTTTACCAATTAATCAATATATTACATCTATGTACTTGTCTAATAAACAATGAAACAAAATGATAAGAAAATTCTAATTTAATTTCGTTAAATGTTTTGAGTAAATAAAGTACTTATTATATATATAATCAGTCAAAGATCAATAATTAACCGTTTATTCCATTTAAATATATTTCTCGTATGACATTTTAATATATACAAAATTATATGTTCTTTTATTTATGACTACTAACTTGATACTTAATAAACATTAATCAAAATACATAATAGTACTCAATATAATTATCTCGTTTAATTAAAACTGAACGATTTCATTTTTGAAAATTTCTCCAAGGTTACTCGTTGAGGTTTTGTTTTTATTTTAGCATATTATCAGACAATTTGATCTAAAATTTCGTAAGAATAATATTATTGAAAATGTACATACATATGTACACGTACTACTGAATCCAATGATAAATAAATAAATATATCATCACGCCTTCTACCCATTACTGGGTGTGGCACTCTGCCGAAGGAGATCTCAGTAAGTGATATATTTTTGCGGTTACCAGTCATCAAATCACGGCCCCCAAAGATGTTAGTGATGGAGGAGCCACAGGGATAGCTTTTATTGAAATTATGAAAATTGTCGCATGTGGGAATCGAACTAGAGTTCTCAGGATCCACAGGCCGACTTCATACCACTGAGCTAGTCACTCCATCCAATGGTAAAGTGTACAAATGCATATGTCTTCTAATTACACTTCCTTTAGTCACAACCAGAGCTGGGCAAGCTACTTAAAAAAAGGAGCTACGCTACAGCTATAAGCTACATTTTGTAAAATATAGCTAAGCTACAGCTAAAAGCTGTTAAATTTTAAAGCTACTGTTTTCAATTATTGTGAATTTTGTTATAATGACTGTTAATTTACTATTATGTAAAAAATAAATAAATAAATATATCATCACGCCTTCTACCCATTACTGGGTGTGGCACTCTGCCGAAGAAGATCTCGGTAATTTATATATTTTGCGCGTAAAATGCGGTTACCAATCGTCAAATCATGGCCCCCAAAAATGTTAATGGTGGGAGAGCCACAGGGGTAGTTTTGAAATGGTGAAATTTGTTTCTCGCCTGTGGGAATCGAACCAGGGTTCTCAGGATCCACAGGCCGACTTATGTACATAAATATAAAAAATCGTAAATGGAAAAATGTACTGTTAATTTTTGATGTTATAATTCTTATTTATATCGGAATAAATTAACAGTCACATTAACAGAAGACTCCTAAACAGTCAATGTTTAGTTCATCTAATATGTCATACAAAAGTATGGTTAAAAACGAGTGAAAAATTAAATATGTTAATAGATTTTAAACTATATAATAACTTGTTATCCTACAATTATAGAAAACAATAAAGAAGGTACAATTCGAATACAGTGGTATGAAGTCGGCCTGTGGATCCTGAGGTCCCTGGTTCGATTCCCACAGGTGACAAATTTTCATAATTTGAAAAAGCTATCCCTGTGGTTCCTCCACCACTAACATGTTTGGGGGCCGTGATTTGACGACTGGTAACCGCACTTCACGCGCAAAATATATCACTTACCGAGATCTGCTTTAGCAGAGTGCCACACCCAGCAATGGGTAGAAGGCGTGATGATATATTTATTTATATTTTTTATTTAATTCGAATACAAAACAAACATAAATAGATATTTCTTAATGAACAGTGAAGCAAAAAAGAGTAGGTTTGGGCTACAAAAAGTAGCTTTAAAAGTAGCTTCAGTTGTTATAACAATATTTTTAAGCTAATAGAAAAAACATAGTTCGCTACAAGCTACAGCTATATTTTTGAGCATTTAGCTAAGCTACAGCTATAGCTAAAGTAAACGTAGCTAAGCTAGTAGCTAAGCTACAAAAGTAGCTAGCTACTGTCCAGCTCTGGTCACAACCAATCAAAATCACAGAATTTGCATGTAGTAACGGGTGTGTATCCCGAATATACTTTTTTTTAATGTGATATACTCATAAGTAGCTTTTTTAAAATATACTTTATCTAGTTAATAAGCTCTGGTTGGAGAAATATTATTTATAAATACACCTCTAGTTTCGGCTCGTGTTCGTTGTATACGAGGGCAGGGTGAAAAGTCCCTGAAAAATAAAACATATGGCGCCACAATCGCAAATCTCATGTGACATCTTTAACTAGAACGCATTAACATTTTCAGACTGATATGTCATTCAGTTCTGTTTTGAGACCCATCGAAAGCAAGCAACCTTGAAGATTTTTGAAAACATGGAAAAAAGTGAATTTCGCGTCTTGATTAAACATTATTTCTTGCGTGGAAAAAACATTACGCAAACCAAAGCATCCTCACCATCGATTGGAACGATTCACAAGTGGTTTACTGATTTTCGTTGTGGTAGTATGACCACAAAGGACGCCGAACGTTCTGGTCGTCCAATTGAGGTTACAACGCCAGAAATCGTCGATAAAATCCATTGGATGATATTGGACGATACGGAATATTTTACATAAATTTTTGGATATGAGAAAGCTATCTGCCAGATGGGTACCGCATTGTGGACAACGCACCGGCGCACAGGTTCGCAGCCGCAATGGCAAAATTGCATGAATTGCGCTACGAATTGGTTCGTCATCCACCATATTCTCCAGATTTGGCCCCCTGCGATTTTTATCTATTTCCAAACTTGATGAAATGGCTCGGCGGAAAGAGATTTGGCTCCAACTATGAGGTCATCGCTGAGACAAACGCCTATTTTGAAGGATTGCCAAAATGGTATTATTTGGAAGGGATCGAAAAATTAGAAAAACGTTGGACGACGCGTATCGACCTACAAGCAGATTATGTTGAGAAATAAAATCTGTTTTCACCAAATAAATAATTTCTTGTTTCATTTTTCTGGGACTTTTCACCCTGCCCTCGTATATCTCGATTTACACTCAAATACATTTTGTCTGAGGCTATTTTTGATTTGAATAAATTTGGACATTTATAATAAAAGATAATATACCCCTAGAGTTAAAGCTTTTGTGTTTCATCAGATTATAAATGTCCAAATGCATTTTTGTGAAACTCTTAGATATATCGATAATAAACCAAGCTACTGGTAAATTGTTGAAAATTTGCTTAAACTTTAATAAAAGTACGAGACATTCAATGTTGTTGAGAGTGCATCTTTAAATCTCCTAAATTTTTGATATATCTGATGAGGTAAAATAAAAACAAGATATATAAATAAAACAGTATTAGGTAATCCTGAATTCTGGATTAGCTAATCTGATTCTAATTTTATTTTCAAAAACCAAGTGGTAATTGGTCTGAAAAAAAATATAGTTAGATGGCGTTCGCCTAATTTTGACCAATGAAGAAATTTTATCACCAAGTGGAATGAATTACGTCTTTATAAACGTTTCCAATTTAAATATAAATAATCGCGCGCGTGTGACATTGATTTTCAAGTGTTTAAGATAAAAATATTTTATCTGATCCAAGATGAATACTATATAAAGGAACAGATTTGACTGGACTGACAAAAAATGAAGTCTATAATCTTCTTCGTAGCTGTACTTGCCCTGGCACAGGTTCGTATCCATTTGTTTCAACTTTTTATAATGATTTATTTGTAATATTTTGTGAGTTTAGGGGCAAGAAATGTTCTCGTACCGTCATGGGCCGCCCCCTATAGGTCCACCAGATGCACGTGCCGTAAAAGCAATTATGAGATTCATTACCCAACCACAGGATCATTTCGATCCAACCAATCAAAACACTTGGCAAATGGTAAGTTGTTATGAACACATTGATATTTTAAAAACAAGACATAAATTAAAATAAATAAATATATCATCACGCCTTCTACCCATTACTGGGTGTGGCACTCTGCTAAAGCAGATCTCGGTAAGTGATATATGTTGCGCGTGAAGTGCGGTTACAAGTCGTCAAATCACGGCCCCCAAACATGTTAGTGGTGGAGGAGCCACAGGGATAGCTTTTTCAAATTATGAAAATTTGTCGCCTGTGGGAATCGAACCAGGGACCTCAGGATCCACAGGCCGACTTCATACCACTGAGCTAGCCATCCCATAAAAAACAAGACATACCACCCTATTACTCTGTTACTTGGACGATAAGTTAATGGCGACTCTTATATTTCATAAATACTCTATAGATTACCACCATTTGTACAATGTGTAACTAGAATCATTTATTCTGTTATTTCTATTTTACTTTTATGCATTTTGCTCTGGTACAAAACTGTAAAACTGTAAAATACGGGTATCAGCAGTATATAAACCACGGACTTATGACGTCTCGATTTTAGATGTGTTCCGGGTCTGTCAAACGAGTGGTTGTCACATCAACATTATATGTTCTTTTCATTGGATAGAAAGAATGTATTTTTAATAAGTATGTGTGCGATATAATTCCAAAAGTGATAAGTTTTTATTCTGTGCAACATTTTATGCGTGACAAAGTGTGTGATTTATTTTATCAAGTGAAACGTAATTTGAAGATTGTGTCGCGAGTGCATACTTTTATAATTTTATAGTGTTTACATATTTAATAGATAGAAAATAAATATTTAAAAATAATTTTATTCGTTTACTACTATAATATGCAGTAGTTTTACTTTTATTGGCATTTAAACAGTTCAGTTTAAGTTAACATTTTCAAACGCAACTACTTTTGCTAAAAAATTTAATATTTCACTGTAGTATTTAATATTTTTCATTTATAATTGTTATTATGTTTTCGATTGTAGCAGAGATTCCAAAGAATCGATATGACGAATGTTTAGATACTATCTGAATTGAATCAAAAGAGAAAAGGACTCTTTGGTTCTGACGCCCAACACAGTTCAAAGATTTAAAGTATCGTGACTTGAATTTATTCATATTGACGCCGGCACCACAGTGCAACGTCTTGGGTCTTGTAATATTCTGATTATAACAATATTTTGATTACAATAATCTATTGATGCAACAAAACATTGGTTACAACAACGTATTTTAATATGTAGTTTACAACAAAATAATCCCGATTCGCACTGTTACAGTAAAATATTAAAGTAAAAAGTTTGGCGGATTCAATCTTGACCACTATCTTGGTTCACAAGTCGTTTAATCTTGGGTTTTCCCCTAATTTCGGCTACTGATGATGAGAACTTAGTTCTCGAAATATGTATTTAGATTTTTTTTATATTAGTTAAGACTTAGGGGTTAATTTTGTTTTTAGCCAAATATTAATAATTTTACCGAAAATAGTTGCTATTCAAATTGATTACGACAATATTTTATATTGTGTACCTTTTTTATATTGATACAAAATATATTTCAGAGCCAAAGAGTCCTTTTCTCTTTTGATTCAATTCAGATAGTATGTTAAACATTCGTCATATCGATTCTTTGGAATTTCTGCTACAATCGAAAACATAATAACAATTATAAATGAAAAATATTAAATACTACAGTAAAATATTAACATTTTTAGCAAAAGTAGTTGCGTTCGAAAATGTTAACCTAAACTGAACTGTTCAAACTTGAATAAAAGTAAAACTACTGAATATTATAATAATTACTTGGCTTTACACTATGAAGTAAACATATAAAATTGTTTTTAAATATTTATTTTCTATCTATTAAATATATAAACAGTATAAAATTGTAAAAGTATGCACTCGCGACACAATCTTCAAATTACGTTTCACTTGATAAAATAAATCACACACTTTGTCATGCATAAAATGATGCACAGAATAGAAACTTGTCACTTTTGGAATTATATGTACATATATTTGTTAAAAATATATTCTCTCTACACAGTCTAAACCACACATTTAATACTGATGTGAGAGTCACTCGTCCAACAGTTACGAAACACATCTAAAATCGTGACGTCACACGCCCGTGGTCTATAGATAATTGCGACTCGGAAATAAATTATTTTGTTACTGCTAATGATAAAATTATAAAAAAATAAACAGACTCTGACGTTATTTGCTTTTTGACTACATAAACAATATAAAGATGGCTTAAAACATCCAATTAAAAGCGCAATTTAACAACTCTCAAAACTATGCAGATTTTAAATTTACCGCCAATGTTTACAACTGACACTTGAGATTGCAACATTTATTTGGAAGTAACACGAGTTAGTTCTAGGTCCGTTTAAGGTTGAACCCAAAGTTCCCAAACAAATACGGCCCTAAAAGTTTAGTTTATATTTGCTGGTTAATCTTAAATAATAATTATTACAGAAATATGCTGAAAATAATCAACATTTTAAAGCGGGTGGACCAATGTTCGTGTTTCTTGATGGCGAGTGGGCCATGGGTAGTGCAGGATTTATTCAAGGTGGACAGATATACCAGATGGCTCAATCTCATAACGCTACCATGTATGAACTTGAACACAGATACTACGGGGAGACTCAACCGACCAAGTAATGTTTCCAACATTGTTTTATATAAGATTTCACATTAATTTCTTGTTTATAATTTGCAGGAATCAGAATGCCGAGAATCTGAAATATCTGACAGTCGAGCAGGCTCTAGAAGATTTTGCTCAAACTATTATTAAGATCAAACAAGACAATGCAGCACTTGCTGATAGCAAAGTCGTCGTGTTTGGTGGGTCTTATTCTGCTGTGTTGGCTCAATGGATGAGACAGCAGTATCCTCATTTGGTGCACGCTGCTGCCAGTTCCAGTGCACCCATTCTGGCTAAAGTTGATGCTCATGGTAAGTTAAATTCACCTTTAAATCATTACCTGTTAATGACTAGTTTTATTTTTCATGATTTATTTATACAAATTATTATAAAAACTTGATGACATAAATGATAATCATTTATATATTATTTCCGACACTTTTATTAGAATTATTTGCTCAAAAGCTTTCATTTGATAGCAAAATTTTCAATAATTTTTGAAAAACCAATTAACAAACAGTTAGTATGTAGTATGTGTTACATAACAAGCATTGAAAGTGTAAAATGTTGTGCGAGGGTACAAAAACACGAGCACAATTATCACACTTTCGAGCAAGTTATGTGCACTAGTTTTCAGACAACCACAAAATATTTCTAAAAACAGTTTATACAAGAGCAATGTTGTTACACTTTGACAGCTGATGCGTTTTTGTAGGTAAGCGTTGACGTTTGATGTTTGAGGTTAGGTATTGTGATTGACAACTCTAGCGCTCGAATACGCCAACTAGCGGTAAAAAATTAACTTCTCGTGGTGGGACTGTTTCATTTATTGTGCATGTCTCTACGGCAAAAATACGTGTTTCTATAACGTTAAAATTTAAATCTTCTATGAAAAACCTAAAAAACGAAAATCTAATACGAACTGTTGCTTTTAAGGATGCAAATCGCTCTGAACTATTGCAACTTATGATAAAAGAATCATCCTCAGTTAATAATTTGTAATACATGTTCCGGCAGCAATTTTTTCACTCAAACATTACACTGCTAATTTCATACATTAATAAATTATCGTAGCAGTGGTCAATAAGTAATTTAAATTAAGATTTTAATTCGTCAGTTAAATCATGTTGTTGTAGTTTTGTATGCCGACCTGTAGAACATAAATGTAATTCGAAACCTTCAGAACATGCAATTGATATATTTTTATATTAAGTAAATATTCGATATATAGAATAGAATAGAGTTTATTTCTCAATAGGATTACAAAAAGTAATATAAAGCACGTCACATAAAAAGTACAAAAATTAATTTTCTAAATATTCATTTACATTATAATAGCACTTATCAATAAGAAAGTTTTTCAATTTTTTTTTAAAAAGGTACATCGATTTACAATTTTTAATTTCTATTGGTAATTTGTTATAAACAATACTACCTATATAGTATGGATTGTTCTCAAACAGTTTTGTTCTATGTTGTCTTAATGCAAAGTCACTATTGTTTCTAGTGTTATATTCATGTATTTGTTTATGCTGTCTGTAATTATTATCGTTCTTATTGTATGTAAAAGTGAATACAGCCAATTCATATATATACATACTTGGCACGGTAAGAAATTTGTTTTTTATGAAGAGATTTTTACATGAAGTATTCCATTTCAAATTGAACATATTGCGTACAGCACGCTTCTGTAGCTGGAGAACCCTGATCGCGTGAGTCGATTTACCCCAAAAAATTATACTATATCTTATGAGAGAACAGAAACTTGCTTTATAAAAAGTTTTTACAACATTTGCACTAGTTATTTCACTAAGTCGTCGTATAGCAAAACAAAGTGGTGATAATTTGTTACATAAAACATTAACTTCCAAATCCCATTGTAGATTATCTTTGATATTTACACCTAATAATTTACAATACTCCACTTGTTGTACAGATTTGTTATTATATTTTACTAATAAACTTTTATTATGCATAGCTAACTTAAAATTCATACAAACTGTTTTTTGCTGGTTAACAGATAAATTTAGATTGTTACATTTTATAAGTTTAAATTTTTGATAGTTGAATACGTACCCCCATATTTAGTATGTATTTTGTAACCACAAATCATTTATCGATGCGAAAATAATATTATTCAAGCAATGAGTAAATGATCATGAGAAAAATAATCTGTTTTTATTTTCTAATAGTACGCGAGTTATTCAGAATTAAAATATATATATATATATATATATATATATAATTTTCCTACGAATGTGTAGACATGTAAGAATTTAAACAAATGCACAATACTTAATTTCATCGTCAAAATTGGGGAAACGAGCTCTACATTAACATATGTATTCATGTAAACAAACCATTTACCCTACCAAAGCTAGGCGAACGCAGCGCCTCTATAGTTGATTCGAGTTGTCCAACTGTACTAGCCGTAATGTCAAAATATTAAATAATGCTAAAATCTTAGTAAATAAGTAATTATGAATGTTTAAAAATAAGACATATGTGCGAATGTGTTGAAAAATCTGCCAAAACTTCGATTTAAATAATAATACAAACTCTTTTCATTTATTTTATTATTTTCTTTCATCGTAACTCCATCTGCTGTCAATCAGTGGAACTTGACCTGATATGTTAGAAGTGTGCGTTATACTAACATATCAGTGTATACTATGTTCAACTTTCCGTAGTAGTTTATGATGTTGTTATGGTTACTTTCGTCTGAAAATGTTATTTTTATACTCGCAGCATTCAAAATAATGTTTGCATAACCTTGGAAATCGATGGAAAAATTACAAAGACAAAATGACAATTACGATGTAACTGAGGGAAAAAAACATTTTTCCTATTATTTTCTTATTTTATTCAAGTAAAATATTTAAATTAAATTAGGATCCATTTTAGTAATTACATATAATAAGTAACAAAAATAAAAATAAAAAACAAAGTTTGTAGATAAAGATATTCTCGTATGAAACAAACACCTTCTTTTACGACAATTTGTATCACCCCGAATTATTTTACACAAAAACTTTTAAATGAACGTTTTAAAGTAAAAATCCCTACATCCGAATCAATAACGAGATCTGCTTTGGCAGAATATCACACCCAGTAATGGGTAAAAGGAGAGATGATATATATATATATATATATCAATGATTGCACTGATTGCACTGAAAATTATTTACTTTTCTCACGATCGTAATAATGAATAATTAAATTGTGTTTTGTATTTTTCTAGAATGGTTCGATGTTGTTCAAGAGAACTTGGGCGTTGCATGCGCTTCAGTGATCACGAGAGGTGTTGAAGAAATTCAACGTCTTTTCTCGGTGGGCCAAGTAGCAAAAGTCATGAAAGATCTCAAGTAAAACAAACACACATCATCGTGTTTAACAAATGTGTCTTATTTAATTATTTCTTGTTTCTAGTCGGTGTTGGTTGCTGGATGTTACAGATAAGGTGCAGGTTCAACAGTTCTTCTACCTCTTCGCTATGAACCTTGGCGGTAAACTTCAATATGGCAATGCATCAACTGTTCCTAAAATCTGCAGTGTTTTGCAAAATTCTACTTTGTCGACGGATTACGACAGACTGACAGCATTTTTAAAGAATCCAACTCCTTGCAAACCTTCGTCTGTGAATATGAGCAGCGAGGCTCTAAGCAGAGCAGACGGTAAGTTTCAAACATTTTTCAAACTCTCAAACAAAACATATCCCATCAAAATGATAGTTCCCATTATAGTCATTTAATTTGTGTTATTTTTCGTTTGATACAAGTTTTGGAAATTAGTGGGTGGGGGGGGGGGGGTGAGAGGTGTTGTAACTTACGGCCAGATTTGGGCTGTAGGAAGAAGGATAAATATCAAAAGGCTCTAGCCGGGTAAGATGGTCAAATCTGCCCCCAAAGGAAATCACATGGGGATATGATTTCCATCTTATTTACACGAAAGTAGAATTTTCTGACCAATTTTCAGCTCCCCACCCCCCTTCCCCCCGATAGGAGGAGTCAAAAATGAGTTTTTTAATAACTTAATTTTTTTTTTTTTGTATTGGTACTATGTATATGACAACAAGACAAACCTACGAAGTATAATCCACTCTTTCTGTTAAAAATTGTTTTGGGATTTTTGGCGCTATATTTGAATTGTGAGACATATTTAAAGTAGGTAAACATTGATTAAAGTAGTTAAACATTATGTTAATATAAAGGTGAGGCTATGAAAAAAATCACAAAAATTCCTCGTTAAAAGAGGATTAGTTGGTATTTTTTTCAAATTGATTGAAAAAAATCACAAAATAATAATAATAATTTAGATGAAGGTAAATCAAAATATTTATTGAAATTATTGTCGAGGTCGTGAACCTGATAAACTTCCTATAATTAGTGCTTTGTGTATAAACAATGTTAGTTATTCGGCGAACACGCAATTAGTTGCAAGTGACCAGTGACAAGTTGCAGACGAGACAAAAGTTATTCCTCCGGGTTTAGAAACTGAAAATCCAAGGTATGTAAATAATAATAATAATCTAAATTATTGAGATTTGTGATTTTTTTCAATCAATTTCCATTGTCATATGGAATGGAAATCAGAGTTTTAGAACCCAAAATACGGTTTTTAATTTTTTTCGGTTGGTCGCACCAACTGGAAAAATCTGAAAGAAATACCAACTAATCCTCTTTTAAAGAGGAATTTTTGTGATTTTTTTCATAGCCTCACCTTTATATTAACATAATGTTTAACTACTTTAATCAATGTTTACCTACTTTAAATATGTCTCACAATTCAAATATAGCGCCAAAAATCCCAAAACAATTTTTAACAGAAAGAGTGGATTATACTTCGTAGGTTTGTCTTGTTGTCAATAGTAGCGTTCGATTTGCAAACAATCTCACCTCAGTTCATTTCAACTGAGTTGAGATTGTCTGAAATGAGATGATATTTTTCCGATGACAAATCGAACGGGTTTTGACAGGTCTGAACTGAGTCGGTTACGTGACGAACGTTGTAGTATCATTTCGCGGACAACACATGATTTGCTTGATGTTTTTGTTGGCAGTTAGCTGTGAGACATGATTTATAATAACATGTACAATTTAAAAAAAATATTAAATAACTTCCAAATATTCAAACTACAAACAAAACATAACGAATTCTACCCCCACTCTAACTGAGTAGAAAATCATGTGTTGTCCGCGAAATGACACTACCACGTTCGTCACGTAACCGACTCAGTTCCCCCTATCGGGGTGGAGGGGGGTGGGAGGCTGAAAATTGGTCAGAAAATTCTACTTTCGTGTAAATAAGATGGAAATCATATCCCCATGTGATTTCCTTTGGGGGCAGATTTGACCATCTTACCCGGCTATAGCCCTTTCTGTTCAAGTTTTTCATTAATTATTTATAAACGTCAATCTATTTTATAAATTAAATAAAATAATAAATCAAATCCAAGCTGCTATTAAACAACAAAAAAATTTGTTAGAAAATAATATTTCTCATGAAAAACAAAATTAAAATAGTATATTAAAGAACTAGTTTCATGCGGCAATTTGGTCACGCACGAATCCAAACGAGCCACTCTGCGGAGAGTTTTACAAAGGACGAGTGCTTTAACAGGCCGCATAAAACACTTTGACTTGTCAAAAATATAAGTTGGTGTTTTTTTATCATTCGTGTTGGCAGCGCTTCTCATAACACAGACAATTGAAACATCATATTTTTTGTCAATTAATCAATATTTTTTCTATATTGTGAAAGTTTTGAATTTTATTTGATTCTAGTATATTCTGTTCGTAATATTTCAACACCGACAATTTATAATTTTGAAGTTATGTGTCATTCATCTGTCAGATTTAAGAGCATTCATACCACTCCCACAAAATAAAAAGTACCAAAAACAGTGCGCTTGTAGATCTCCTTAGCAACGTGTTTACAGTGCGTTATAGAGCTATAGACTTGATTATACAGTTTCATTATTAGTCAATTAACGGTTATAGGCAAATAAAATTAAAATCGCTGCGCCACCTAGAACACTTCGCGAACTACTGTACACTTGTCACAAATCCCACAAAATTTACAGCACATTTGAATCAACGTATCAGGTCATCATCAAACGGCTGGTCAGTTCAGCTTTAACCATAGATGCGTTTCGTCTTTTAAGGACTCATCAGTATGGTGCGATCAACTATCCAACTAGACCAACTAGGGACTAGTGAACTGTGATACTTTTTCAAGCTGAACTGACTGATGTTAAAAAGTATGTAAGCCGGTATGCATGACATGAGAGCTACGGACATGGCCAACTTCATTGAATTGCGCTACGCTCATTATGGCCGTTTCATTTCATCATTTTGCCATATAAAAATTTGTCGTGAGTTTTTTACAGTTTTGGTACGTCAAGTAGTGCCATCTAGTGCTTTTTATTTCAATTAAAGGAGAGTGACAACGCTGTCAAGTTCCAAAAACAACCTGAAAATATTTTTAAACTGAAGTTTATGGGTTAAACAAAATACATTTAATAGTATTGGGTGTTTTATTTATACAATCACTGTTATTAAATATTATGACTAGTATTCTGAACTTTCGACTAAAGTGACTAGCTAGTCTAGACTAAGTGAATTTCATTTGGCAACGTAGCATTATCTGTCACTGCAGGTAAATAATGCCGCCATATTGTCTACCCATTTAAAGTTTTTGAAGTGTTTATAGATCAAAAGAAGGAAGTATTATTGAATTATTGGTGCCAACGGTTAGTATTTTACTGTAAAGATCGTATGATAATAAATATACGAAGACTAGGCTTGTTTTTAGGATTTTTTAAATAAATGCATGCGACAGTATTTAATTACGACATATCTCGTTAGAGGCGCTGGTTGACGTACCCGCTCTGTAAATTTGAAACCAGGAGGGCTATTCTGTGCACAAGTCACCAGTCACCAGTCACCAGTTACAGTGACATTTTGAAACGCATTCTAGCGGTGAACTATGTGTAGGGTCACTCGGGGTAATTTTAAGACACGTAAAAATTGAGGTAAAAGTGAGACATATTTATTATTCTGTTGAATATTTTAAATTTAGCGCGCTCATATCACAGAAAGGATATTTCAATGTTAAATCTTAGGTTGGTAAAATTAGACAAGGTTGCATGGCCGAAAATACCCTAGAAAAAATTACTAAACTTTTGACACAAATTCTAACCTGAAAAATTAATATTCGTCGTTCCATAATTTCGTCTCTGGACGCAAACAACCAAACAGTCATACAAAGTGTTATATACTGTATAAAACTTCAATTCAATGACATTGCAACTGACATAAGGTATATAAGTTATTTTATTAATTAATAAAGATATTTAATAAAATATAAAAGGGGTAAAAATGAGACATAAATTGGGGCAAATATAATACATAATGTGGGGTAAATATGAGACAAAAATAACAATAAATAAAAGACAAAATTTAAATATACGCAAACTAGAACCTCTAGAAATAAATCGGCGAAAAAATACTGCTGATCCTTTTTTAATTTACGAATTTTACGATATATTAGAACAAGTTAGTAATGAGTTGGGGATTAAGAATGATCCTACTAAATTTTGGAATTTAGATGAAACCGGAATTTGTCTTGATCCGATAAAAATTAGAGGTGTAGTTGGCAGAGGACAAAAAGCTCTCTTGTGTAAAGTTTATGGCAAGAAAAAAGTATATAAATATGGATGTATTGTACAAAAAGTTTTCGGAAAATCTGAATTTGAAGTAGTTTTTTTGAGAAACACGGGTCCAAGTAAACAACAGTTTGTAGTTAAGGAATCTGATGTTTCTACCATTGTAAAAGATGATATTGTAAAGATATTACCAGTCCCGAAATGCTCAAAATCAGGGGACCAGATTAAATATATATTTGAAGAGAAAATTGATGTAGATGAATTATAAATTTATAATTCATCTACATAAATTTTCTCTTATATTTTGTACTTTGAAGAAATGTATATTTTTTGTTAATAAAAGTACCATATGCTGTAATTTTTTCAGTAAAAAAATATATTACATGAATGAGACACTACCTAGTATGTCTTTAATTTGCCCCAAACCGAGTAAATATCAAAATAACACACGTTTTTAGTTATGTCTTACTTTTTCCCAAGCCCGTCTTATTTTTGCCCCACAACACGGGGAAAAATGAGACACGATTTTATTGTTGTAGTTTGTTTATTTTTAAGAAATCATAAAAAATTCATTCGAAAACAGCATTATCTGCTCAAATTACCCCTATTAAACCATTTAAGTCCTACAAAATTGCGATAATTAAATCTTAATTTAACATATTTTAAAATTTGTCTCATATTTACCCCGAGTGACCCTACTAGTAGTAGTGACGTCATATCAAGTCACTTCGCAGACACCACCTCCGGAGGTGGTGTCTAGAGCTAGTCACTAGTGACTTGTGTATCACGTGATCGCACATGTTGAGTTTTGACAAACATATTTATATTGGCGGGCTTTGTTTAAATGTACTTAATTTTCGATTATAGCTAAATGTGAATATAAGCATTGATTACTAACATAAATTACATTTAAGGCAGAGATATCGAAGTGCCCAATAAATTTATTTGTCTAAAAACAAAAAAATAGCATATGCAAAATTGACAGTTCATATAATTTAATAGTTTGATGCCCGGTTTCACCAACAAGAGTTAAATTTTAATCATTGTTTAAATAAATAAAAGCAAATCAAAATTACATGTCAAATGGAATAATTGACATTGCTGTCATATATTCGATTTACTTTTATTTATTTAAACAACGATTAAAATTTAATTTTTGTTGGTGAAACCGAGCGTCAATGCGATATTTTTTGTTAATTAGACAGACAATTTTATTAGGAGTACCTAGATATCTCAGTCCTAAATTAGTATATTGAGTGGAGAAATTATTTTAAATTATTTCGGCTGGTACTATGGCGTTTATGCATGTAATATTGGTTGTAATAGAATAACTTGAGAACGAGAACAAAATTCATGCGGATCGTTTATTTAGAAGAAATGTAACAGATGATCAAGATACATTTTCAGTGAGCGATGTTGAATTTATGTCCAATTATTAACAGGCGGTTTTGGATCTCTTTAACGGCTAGTTTTTCAATCGCCTATTTACTGTCGATTAATGTTAATCATGATTAAATAATAATGGTAACCATAGTTTCCATTATTATTTAATCATGATTAACATTAATCGGTGATTGAAAAACTGGCACTAACGCTCGGTTTCATCAACAAAAGTTAAATTTCAATCGTTGTACATGTAATTTTGATTTGCTTTTATTTATTTTAACAATGATTAAAATTTCACTTTTGTTGGTGAAACCGAGCATAAGAATATAATTTCGCGTATTAATTAAAAACAAAAGACATTGTACAGCTTTTTATTTATATATATATATATATATATATTTTTTTTTAATAAAAACATAGAACTTATAATAAAAATATATAACTTATAATAAAAATATACAACTTATAATATAAATATACAACTTATAATAAAAATATACAAATTTGTAATTATTTAAAGGTATTGTCGTAACGCTAGGGCAATTCGCTGCAATATGTTATTGGTTTCAATCCTGTTATCCATGGATTGATTATTTAATTGAATAAGTGTTTCAAAATTCTTATTCAATTTTGTCATTTCACTTAAGAGCCCGTCGATTTTAATATTTGTTTCATTATGTAGCTGCCGCTGCAACACTTGATCGGCCTTCTTTAGAGGAAAACTTAATTATTATTCTGTCACGATAATATTACAATTTTTACGTAATACCACTGAGTAAAGAATATTATTTATAATTATAGTCATTCAGTGGGAATACTTTCTGCGAGGCATTAAAATTGGCTTCGTCTTCTTCCTTATCATCTATAAGTACATCCGGTATCTATAAAGTTAATAAATTATTAATAAAAAAAATAACAAAACATTTATTATAAATTACATTCGTCTTCTTGTCTGTCCCCTCTAAAAATTCAGCATTTTGCACCCAACTAGAAGCAGATGCTTTTCTTTTTGCTGATATTTCTTGGAGTCCAGAAGGGCCAGCAACATCCAATAATATATTACTTTCTTTTCTTGCTCCCTCGCTTTCTAAAGAAATATTTTCAGGATCATCAATTCCGAAAATATATTATTCGGACAATATTGATAACACGATCATCCGAATCAGATATTTTTATTTCTGTCATTGAACTGCCTCCAGTTTTTGTCCCGACTTGCCTTCATGGCAGACACTTTTCTCTATACTTTAATTTTTATATATCCAAGTCTGCTTATAAAAGTTAAAATTATAGATTACATATTTTGCGTATTACATTTCCTCACTCTTTGCCATTGTTGAATAGTTTTCTGTTTTCCACTTGTACCATTTAATTGCTGGCTCAAAATCAACAGATTTTTAAAAATTTGACGTCCTTCTGTAGATTGTAATCGGCCCAGTGCAAAATCAAGATGATCCTCCATGAAGGACACTAAAATTTCTTTCTTATCTCTGGATATTTTTTGTTTGTTTTCGTCTTACATTTGGCTGAAAATAAATAAAAGATTTAACATTATGCACATTCCATTAATAAAACTTTTACTTACCACGCTTCAATCACCAGTAAAAAGTGATAAGGCTTTATTACAAGTATTACTGATTTTTCTGTTCGATATACCAGGTTATTACTCAGAAACAGCTTGCAATGAACAAAGAAATAAAATGGCATCCAACAAGTTGTCATATTTGAAAATAAAATGAAACTTCATTGTCACCAATATAACCCTAAAAGAACTATAACCTAGTGAAACAAAAATTACTATAATGTCACTAGGCTGAGTCACGATATGCGGATTGCATACAGTTTATTGACGTCATCAATGTTGTCACTATCACCATGGTGACTTGTGCACAGAATAGGTGTCCAGGCATTTTAATGACATTTGAAACGGCCATAATAAGCGTAGCGCAATTCAATGAAGCTGGCCATGCTACGGAACAACCCATGGTGCCATCTACCGGCAGAAAACGAAAACTGCTTGACAGCAATTGAAATAAAATAAAGACTGTATCCAGGATAGATTTTTTACGTTTTAAAACTACGAAACTTAAATCGCACTTTAATATTATAAAACAAAATAACTCTCTCTTTTATATTTCATTTATTTACGCGATTGCTATTAAATCTACTGAATTTAGATTAAAAATTAAAATATCAAAATTTTCTAAGCCTGAAATGGTTAAGTGCTTTTTCTGTATTTGTTAAATGTACAACAGTAAGTGTTTCCGGTCTCTCCAAACCTTTTCGATTGATTATTTAATAAATTTATTTTAGTATCTACTGTTTCTGTCTCTTCTACTGTATTTGCACCGTGACTTTTCTCTATTTCGACATTATTACGCGTAGCGTTTTAATGTTCACTTTGTGCGAAATTTTGCATCTCATTGGATTTTTCATTCTCAAAATTCTGTCACTATTTTGCATTTGTTTATCGTGTTTTCTTTGCCTTTAGCAAATTCATAGGTATTGCATTTCGTTTGAGATGTACCGTGAAAAATTTTATTTGGCAACAGTTCTATTTACATATTACTTGATTAACTACTACTATTTTTTTTTTTTTTTTGCAAGTAATAAATAAATAATTATTTTATTTATTTATTACTTGCAAAAAAAAAATTGTTATTTGTTTCATTAGGACTAAAAATACCAGTATTTGTATGAAGTAATAAAGGTTATTATTATTATATTATTTATCACCATGACAATTGTAGTAAAAATGTTATTTTTGGTCCTAAGTAACGTAAATATTCCTGAAATAATATTCTTTTACTATTGAAAAAGTTGAAATAATAATGTAATCAGTTTTTTGTGAAATTCCCTATTTTTAATCGCATAATCCATACTGCATGCTTATCTATTAATTTGGCAACACTAATGCCCGTACTTATAGTCGAATCTCAACCTTGTACTTGAGAATTACTTGACTGAGATGAAATGAAGTCGCTATGGATACTTCGTTGGTAATGTGTTCTATAGTTAAAACTTCGCGAATTCTCGGCGAAGGTCGAGAATACAGAGATGATTTAAGGGAATTTTAGATTTTACTATTGTCGTCCCGTTTTTTTGATAGAACAAATGACAGATTTATTGCGGTACTTTCTATAAGTGTCAAGTAATATTGAAGGTGCACAACAATTTGAAATTTAACTAAGTATATTTATATAATTTATTATGTATCTAATTTGGTTTTTCATTATTTACTAATCATTGCAGAATGGAAAATAAGATAGTTCCATATTATGTTTTAAACCTTGCATATTTAGTTTATTTAAAAATGCTGATTTAAGAACTGTGTTCGGAACATTAAACCAAGTCGATTATTTTCTACATTTATTAAAGGAATATTCTCTTCGGGAAAATTATCCCCTTCCATAAATTCTCTTTGGCTAATACTTATATTGTAAAGAACGGCAGTAGCACAAATAATTGCTATAGATGTTTCTAATTTTGTTGTTAGACCCCGGTTTAAACAGGCAAACCACGGTTATGAATTTTTATTAAATTATGTATTATTAAGGGTAAAATAATCTGTAAAACTGTGTTCTTTGTAAATCTATATCTATTGCGAAATAAATTTTCGCCATAAATTTCTAATGGATTTTCCATATTACGAATGTGGCGTTTTGGTCTTCTTTCTTGATTAACACCTTCCACAATGTCCATAAATTCGAAAAACTCTAAATTATCTTCCCTGTCAGGATCCATTATTTCTTTAAAAATTCAAACTGTCAAAAATTGGCAGAATTAAATACTTAAGCACATCTCAAGGTTGCTCTGATGCTGTCTCGAGTAAAATCGTTGTCAAGTCTGCGCGAAGTCTAACTTCATAACTGAGTAGGGACTATAATAGCTGATTCAATACTTGAGTACTACTCAAATTTGAGATTAAGCGAAGTTTTGACTATAAGTACGGGCATAAGTTTTGTCTCAAATTTTACTTTTTGTGTTTCTTTCTTTGACTATAGATGAAAAGATTGATTGTTGAATTAAAATGTTTGTTAGTAAAATTTGGAATAAATAGTACAACGGCGTTCCATACAGATTGGTGTGTTATAAATTTTATAATATACATACATACATACATAACTTCACGCCATATCCCAACAAATGGGGTAGCACGAACCCTAAAATCACTCATAAAACATTCACTCAACACACCCATCAAACAACCAATCATCGTCAAACACTCTCATCCAAACACACCACCCTCACTTCAACCACCCTCAAAGATCACCCCATATAAACTCATTCATTTATACACTCGAAACTACTATCACACAACAAACCTTCAATCACATCACTCCCCCTCACCTACCACTCACTTTCCTTCTTCAACGCACACAACGCATGCATAAAAAAATCTCAAATTACTCACGTTCATTCCCAACAACGAAAAAAAATAACGAAACTAACAACGAATCTACAAGATTAGAAAAGATGAAAGCGATAGTCTGCACTTATATATGAAAGAAAAGACCACACAATGCAGTAACTGAAAATGAAACAAAAATATAAGAAAGGGAGGGAGCGTATTTTATAATATAAATATAAATTAAATCAATTATTCTGTGAATAAGTTTTCTATTAAAGAAAATTAGTACTTTTATCTCCATTTTCAAAAAACTAAAAGACGCCGCACTTTGCCCCCGACCCCTCTCACCTATTTCAATATTAAAATGTCCTGACGCAGTGAAACTTTCCAATATATAATAAAATAGTTGTTTTTTAATAAAAGTCAAAATACTTGAATCAAAACAATTATTGTTTCTAATAATTTTTCCTCTTTAAAATAATAATAAAAATGATTGTTATTTGAAGCACGAGCGTGGTCTTATCAAACCTGCACTCAACTTGGGTACTTCACGACATCCTGGACTAGCACGTCACTGTGGGGGCGTACAATTCCTGTCGACTTCTTCCACTTGACGTGCCGGAATGGCTTTGGACCAGAGTAAGTGTATTTATTCTCAGCAATGTTACAAGAGAGTGAGAATAAATTGAAAATAATTTGACAGATCTTTGGAAAACTTGTTGTCAGGCAATAGTCACGAAAGCCCGTAGGGCCTGAGTGACTATTGTCAAATGCCAACAAGTTTCAGAAAGATACTGGAAAATTATTTTCTAATTTATCCAACTCTCGACTTATATTTAATTAGATTATTTTTTGACTTAGCTGTTGAGGTCGATTCATCCAACTTAACAGATTTTGAACTGGGTTCATATCGATTGATTACTTATTAATGTATTCTTGGAAGTTACTTCCAAAATTTGTTGGTGTATTTCTGTATCTGAAATACAACTAAATCGATTTTTTCCACACATTCATTTGTCACAAACAAAACAGCACCTACAGAGATTATTATTTTAAATCACATATTATTTGTCAACAAAAACAAAAGCTACAGAGATTATTCTCAGTATAATAATGACAGGATTGACTTACAATGAAGCATTTCATTGGTTTTGAGAAACGTCAAAAAATTATTATTATAACTTGTAATCCATATACTAAAAGGGTAAGAGGTATATATATTTGTATATTTGTATATTTGTATAGATTCACCACGGTCAATTGCTCACCTCTACAGCCTAGACGGTTTGTCCGATTAATTTGAAACTTTTTTTATTTGATAGAGGCCAACTTGAAATGTGACCTTTTTATAAATTCATAATTTTATTACGCATGATGTGCGAGAAAACTTGAAAAAACCTGCGTTTTTGGGGCAAAATCAACTAAGAGTGTGGTGGCTTTGAAATTTTTAAGAAGAAGATCTAACGTCACTTTGACGTTTGTCAGTGGACATGTCGCATTTTTAATTATAAATTACGTAAATATGAAATATCTGTGAGTAGTTTTGAAATATTTTACACATATTGGGGAAATGAGGGGACGTTTTTATTATAATTACACATTTCAAATATGTATATTTAAAAAGTAAATTTTTGACAGTTCACTGTGAAGTTGGTTTAAACGTTAAATTGACAAGTTATATAAAGTATACAGGTAAACCAAAACAAAATTGTCCTCGGTAAAAATATATAGTAAAACTAAGCAAATATTGTTCACGGCAATGTACATTAAATACAATTTTATTATTATTTATTTAAATTTATTATCAAAATTCGAAATTTATCGTATATGGTATAATACGAAAGTTTAGGTCACGCATATAGAAATGAGATTTTTTCAATCAGTAATAGTTTTAGTGAAAGTGCTTCAAAACCTGTCGTGTTTGGTATCAAATAAAAGGTCCTTTGAAGGGCTCGCATACATAATTCAATTTTTTTCGATGGGCAATTGTTTTAGTTAAAGTGATTCAAAAGATATCGTGTTTAGCATCAAATGAAAGGTCTTTTGAAGGGCTCGCGTACAAAATTAAATATTATTCGATCGGCAATTGTTTTAGTAAGAGTACATCAAAACTTATAGTGTTTGGTATCAAATGAAAGGTTTTTTGAAGGGCTCGCGTATAAAATTAAATATTATTCGATCGGCAATTGTTTTAGTACGAGTGCATCAAAACCTATCGTGTTTGGTATCAACTGAAAGTTCTTTTAAAGGGCTCGCGTACAAAATTAAATATTATTCAATCGGCAATTGTTTTAGTAAGAGTGCTTCAAAACATATCGTGTTTGGTATCAAATGAAAGGTCTTTTGAAGGGCTCCCGTACAAAATTAAATATTATTCGATCGGCAATTGTTTTAGTAAAAATGCACCAAAACCTATCGTGTTTGGTATCAAATGAAAGGTCTATTTAAGGGCTCGCGTAGAAAATTAAATATTATTCGATCGGCAATTGTTTTAGTAAAAATGCATCAAAACCTATTGTGTTTGGTATCAAATGAAAGGTCTATTAAAGGGCTCGCGCAGAAAATTAAATATTATTCGATCGGCAATTGTTTTAGTAAAAATGCATCAAAACCTATCGTGTTTGGTATCAAATGAAAGGTCTATTGAAAGGCTCGCGTAGAAAATTAAATATTATTCGATCGGCAATTGTTTTAGTAAAAATGCATCAAAACCTATCGTGTTTGGTATCAAATGAAAGGTCTATTGAAGGGCTTGCGTAGAAAATTAAATATTATTCGATCGGCAATTATTTCAGTAAAAACGCATCAAAACCTATCGTGTTTGGTATCAAATGAAAGGTCTATAGAAGGGCTCGCGTAGAAAATTAAATATTATTCGATCGGCAATTGTTTTCGTAAAAATGCGTCAAAACCTATTATGTTTGGTATCAAATGAAAGGTCGCTTAAAGAGTTCGTGTGCTGAATTGGACTTTTTTTTATTATCAATTTTGTAGTGCCAGAGCTTCGTAACCTATCGTGCTTGGTTTCAATTAAATGTATTTTAAAGGACAGACATGCAAAATTGAGAACTTTTACTTCGGAAATAATTTGATTTATATAGTATCAATTGTCTTGCAGAAGTGAATCCTATTTCAGTGTTCGCGGAGCGTAGCGTGAAGACCTGGCGAAGCCAGGCTGACCGCTAGTCCATATACTAAAAGGGTAAGAGGTATATGAGTATAGATTCAACACGGTCAATTGCTCACCTCTACAGCCTAGACGGTTTGTCCGATTAATTTGAAACTTTTTTTATTTGGTAGAGGTCAATCATGGGGGGTGCCTTTTGTTAGTTTCAGATTTTTCGTGCACATGATGTGCGAGAAAACTTGAAAAAACCTGCGTTTTTGGGGAAAAATCAACTAAGAGTGTGGTGGCTTTGAAATTTTTAAGAAGAAGATCAAACGTCACTTTGACGTTTGTCAGTGGACATGTCGCATTTTTAATTATAAATTACGTAAATATGAAATATCTGTGAGTAGTTTTGAAATATTTTACACATATTGGGCAAATGAGGGGACGTTTTTATTATAATTACACATTTCAAATATGTATATTTAAAAAGTAAATTTTCAACAGTTCACTATGAAGTTGGTTTAAACGTCAAATTGACAAGTAATATAAAGTATACAGGTAAACCAAACCAAAATTGTACTCGGTAAAAATATATAGTAAAACTAAGCAAATATTGTTCACGGCAATGTACATTAAATACAATTTTATTATTATTTATTTAAATTTATTATCAAAATTCGAAATTTATAGTATAATACGAAAGTTTTGAAGGTCACGCATGTAGAAATAAGAGTTTTTCAATCAGTAATTGTTTTAGTGACAGTGCTTCAAAACCTATCGTGTTTGGTATCAAATAAAAGGTCCTTTGAAGGGCTCGCATGCAGAATTCAATTTTTTTCCGATGGGCAATTGTTTTAGTTAAAGTACTTCAAAACATATCGTGTTTAGCATCAAATTGTTTGGTATCAAATGAAAGGACTATTGAAGGGCTCGCGTAGAAAATTAAATATTATTCGATCGGCAATTGTTTTAGTAAAAATGCATCAAAACCTAATAATTTGATTTATATAGTGTCAATTGTCTTACAGAAGTGAATCCTATTTCAGTGTCCGCGGAGCATAGCGTGAAGGCCTGGCAAAGCCAGGCCGATCGCTAGTATAGTACTAAAGACGTTATAACAACTGACTGACTTGATCAAAAAATATAACTAGATGAATGACATAGAGTGCTTTTAAAAACTAATGTAGGTTTAAAATATTTCGGGCCTTGGGCAAAATATTTATTTTTGGCCCTTTAAAAATATGACCGCGACAATCATAATTTTGTAATTTTCTGGTTCCCTAATTATTTTAAGCAAGACAGCTTCAAATAGAAGTTTTAGGACATAAAATTCTGTATCTAATCCAATAAACAAAATTATTATTACATGCTTCGTAACAGCACAAATTAGATCTGAAAATAACGAAATTATCGATAGTCATGAAATTGAAACAAAATTAACAAATGTTGGACGATTTATCTGTCAAAATAAATGACATAATAGACAACGGGCGTGTGACGTCACGATTTTAGATGTGGTCCGTAACTGTCAAACGAGTGACTCTCACATCAGTATTAAATGTACGATTTAGACTGTATAGATAGAATATATTTTTAACAAATATATGTGCATATAATTCCAAAAATGTCAAGTTTCTATTTTGTGCATCATTTTATGCATGACAAAGTGTGTGATTTATTTTATCAAGTGAAACGTAATTTGAAGATTGTGTCGCGAGTGCATACTTTTACAATTTTATACTCTTTATATATTTAATATATAGAAAATTACTTTTATTGAAGTTTGAACAGTTCATTTTAGGTTACATTTTCCAAATCAACTAATTTTGTTAGAATTTTTAACATTTTACTGTAGTTTTTAATTTTTTTTCATTTATAAGAATTGTGTTTTTGATGGTAGTGGAATTTTCAAAAAATCGATAAAACGAATGTCTATGATACTATCTGAATTGAATTAAAAGAGAAAAGGAAGGTAGGTCGAAGTTTTTTGCTAGATATGTTGAATATTACAATATAAAAAATAGAAACAGGAATTCAAAACATTTATATGTAGTTTTCTTTAGGTTTTGACGGTTACTGTCATAAATGCGAATCATGTTATATTAAAACACGTTGTTGTAACCAATGTTTTGTTGTAATCAAACAAATCGACGTTCTTTCCCTTCTTGCTCTAGGTCTTGTAATATTGTGATTATGACAATATTTTATATTACCTTTTTATATTGTTATTGCTATTTCAGAGCCAAAGAGTCCTTTTCCCTTTTGATTCATTTCTGATTATAACTTAAACATTCGTTTTGTCGATTCTTTCTAATTTCTACGACAATCGAAAACACAACAACAATTATTAATGAAAAAAATTAAATATTACATTCAAATATTAAAAATTTTAACGAAATTAGTTGATTTGGAAAATGTAACCTAAAATGAACTGTTCAAACTTCAATAAAAGTAACACTATTGTATATTATAGTAATTACATGGCTTTACACTATGAAGTAAACATATAAAATTGTTTTTAAACATTTATTTTCTATATATTAAATATATAAACAGTATAAAATTGTAAAAGTATGCACTCGCGACACAATCTTCAAATTACGTTTCACTTGATAAAATAAATCACACACTTTGTCATGCATAAAATGATGCACAAAATAGAAACTTGTCAGTTTTGGAATTATATGCACATATACTTGTTAAAAATATATTCTATCTATACAGTCTAAATCGTACATTTAATACTGATGTGAGAGTCACTCGTTTGACAGTTACGGACCACATCTAAAATCGTGACGTCACACGCCCGTGGTCTATAAATAAAGAAATTATTTTGACAGATTAAACGTCAAACATTTGTTTAATTTTGTTTCAATTCCAAGAATAAGTTTCGAGGCTATTTGCGTTACTTTCAGATCTAATTTGTGCCGTTACGGAGCATGCAAAATTAATTTTGTTTATTGAATTAGATGCAGAATTTTACGTCCTAAAACTTTTATTTGAAGCTGTCTTGTTTAAAATAATTAGAGAAGCAGGAAATTATAAAATTATGATTTTACATGTTAAATAAATTCGAGAGTCGCAGTCACCACTATGTACATATATATATATATATATATATATATATATATATATATATATATATATATATATATATATATATATATATATATATATATATATATATATATACTCTACCGAAACAGATCTCGGTAAGTGATATATTTATGCGCATGAGGTGCGGTTACCAGCCGTCAAATCACGACCTCCAAAGATGTTAGTAGTGGAGGAGTCACAGGGGTAATTTTAAATTGGTGAAAATGTTTGTCGGCTGTGGGGATCGAACCAGCGTTCTTAGGACTTTATACCACTGAGCTATCACCCCATCGATAGGAAATATAGCTATTATTCAATATTTTTATATAAGATTTGTATTTTTAAATTTTTTTTTATATTATCAATATTATAGCAGTTTTTACTATCTTATACACAGAGTATAAGGAAGTATTGGAATCGTGAAAAAAATCATCGACGAGATTTTCGCGGAAATACGTGTTTTGAGGTCCACTGAATCCGTTTTGATGGATGGATGTGTGTCCGAGTGTGCAATATCTCATCAACGAGATCAGATTTGTTAACGAAACTTGGTAATTATAAGTTTCATGAAAATATGAACAGCTGAGTTGATTTTGAATGACATTGAAAAACCGGAGAGGAAGTTTTCTGGACACACAAAACAATAAATTCCATTTATTTAAAAAAAATGAAATCAGTTACGAAAAAAAGTTTCAAATAAAAGATGTTAGCATATTTGAAACATAAAATGTTATTTGCAATTTTCCTGTATATGCGACTAATTTTGAGAAAAACTAATTTTTATATTTAATAATATATTTGAATAATCATAGTAGCATTAGAAACAAAAAACAAATTTTAATTTTCGCTTTATCTAGTTATCTATGTCTTTTTTCGGAAAAACAAATACATCTTTAAAATGGTCAACTAATTTGACAAATTTGCCTCAATTTAATCGACTTCGTATCTCACGGTTCTTGAGATACCAAGGGTTAGGCTCGAAAAACGGGCATCCTGTATATGCCTCATCAGTAAAGTTAGACATAAAATAGTCAACAGTACTGAAAAATTATACGTAAACAAATTTGATATTTGATATGTTTCAAACAGATAAATGCCGAATTGCTGAAAAACTAAATTACATGTTTAATAATATTATATATTCTAAATATTACATATGTCGTGTGGTGCCCACACCAGATTTTTTTTTAATGATTTTATTAACTTTTATATGGAATGGGTAGCACAGTGGTAGCCTGTGCATCCCGAGAACCCTGGTAGACAAATATTTTTACCACATTAAATACTACTCCTGTGGCTCTCCCACCACTAACATCTTTGGGGGCTGTGATTTTACGGCTGGTAACCGCACTTGACGCGCAAACAAGTATATGACTTACCAGCAGAGTGCTACTACACCCAGTAATGGGTAGAAGGCATGATGATACATTTATATTAAGTTTGTTATTACGTCCAAAGAAAACTCGACGCGCTTACTGAATATTGTGACTTTCACCACCTAACAGTGAATGCGGACAAAACTAAAATTATACATTTCCACCTAGGAAGAACTCCTAAGCGAAGAATCAAACATATGTGCCAAAATAAAGAAATAGAGTTCACAAATAAATATACTTACTTGGGAGTTACTTTTGCAGCCTCCGGTTTATTTAATCAAAATACCATGGAAAAATTAAGTACAGGGCGAAAAACTACAGGTGCTATTAAAAACACTATGTTGAAGGGTAAACTATTTTGCTGGCAAACAAATATGAAATTGTACGACACCGTCTTTTTACCATCTCTCCTATATGGAGCTGAAGTGTGGGGTCTGTTTCAACATGAAAGCATCGAAAAAGGATAAAAACTATTTTTGGGTGGAAAAAAACAACTCCCAATTACATAATACGTCGTGAGACAGGACTGAATAAGCTTGAAATACACATTGTCAAAAAAACACTGCGCTTTTGGCTAAAAATTCTATTAATGCCTGATAACCGTTATGTCAAACTTTGTTATAATAGATTACTAGCACTAGATGAAAATCCTACGAAACTAACCATTAAAAGACAAGATAAATATAATTGGTCAAGTAAGCTTCAATCTGTTCTTACAGAAACTAATTTTGTAAAAGTTTGGAAAAGCCAAAGCTGTGTGCTCCTAAAATCTGAAATTGACAACATTGAGAAAGCATATAGTGAATTACTATATGAAAAGGATACTAATAGAATAATTAACTCATCCTACAATCCAAATTATAAAACTTACATAACTAGCCAACAATATCTGTCTTTAGACATCCCTTTCAAACCCTTAAAACTGTTTGGACAACTAAGGACAGCCAGCTTCAAGTGTTTTTCAATTTATCAAGATGATCTTTGGCATAACTTTAAAGAAGATGAAATTTGCAGCTTATGCAATCTCCTCGAAGAAAACAATATTTTGCATTTTCTGTTTCAGTGTCCACTGTACTCTCCGATTAGAACTCACCACATAGACAAATATATTTCTTGCAATAACGCTTCTAGTTCCATCAACAGTCTACTATCGGAACCATCAAAAGAAAAAATCTGGGATATAGCTAACTATTTCAAATCAGCCTTGAAAATTCGTGCTTTTATTTTAAATGAATAGCCCTATGTACACTATGTAATATAAATAATCTAATCACTTTGTATTGTCAATCCACTTTGTATAGATTATTTCTTTAACAAATAAATTATATTATTATTATTATTATATTAAGTTTGTTATTATTTTGTTTTCAGATTCACAGCTGAATTTACTGGTGCTGGTGTGGCGGCAACTAATGCGAGATATGGAGGACTGAATCCCAATGTCACTCGTGTTGTCTCCGTGCACGGCAGTGTCGATCCATGGCGCGGGCTTGGTTTGAAAAGTGATGAGTCATCTGAAGACGCTCCAGTCTATGTTGTAGATGGTAAATCATTCACACACATTTCTTATTTAATTTGTGTGCTTATTTATTTTTTTATTTTTTAGGATTTGCTCATTGTCCTGACATGGGTAAGATGAGTGCAAATGATCCTCCTAGTTTGTACAAGGCCAAACTAGCCGTCCGACGTCATATTGCAGCTTGGCTTCAACAGCCTTAAAACTATTTTACATTTCAAGACATACAGTTAAATTTAACGTGTTTGTTCATTTTATTTTTACGTAATAAACTCACATATTTTAATTATTTTTTGTCTATTTTAAATACGTTATAATGTAAACAATGAACAATAATATATTTACTAAAATAAAATAAATCTGTTTAGTTTTTGACGTTCCTAAAAAAATCAATGAATAGACCATTTTAAAAATTCATTGCGCATGTGCAAACGTTAGACGGAGATAAAAAAAGTTAGTGCCGTATACTCATCTTTGTTTATGTTTTGACAAGTGACAGTTCGATTATTTTTGTTGGTTAGGATTTGTTTCTTCATTGAAAAGTAATTAATAATAGTAATTATGACGGGTACTATTCGCGAAAAAACTCAACTATATGTCGTCGCGCACTCTAATTGGGAAAACAAACCAGATACCGCCATTGCTTTGTATGTATTCGACGTGTTGTTTGGTGTTTTAGTTTCGTTTTTATTATAAAGTTTGGACTTTTTATTCGTTTTGAGTATGGAAATATCATTGCCCCATTATGTTTATTGTATCGTGCAAGTAATTTTGAGCTGTTGTAAATAAAATTTTAAACATAACAGCCAAAACTCTGAAAGATAAATCAGTTTTTAACTTTACGAAAATTAATAATGTTCTTTCTTTTATATTTTTATTGTGCAACTTCCATGTTGAAGATGCTATTTGCATGCAGTTTTCTATTTTCACAAATGTTTAATATTTATTCGCGTATATGCATACATGTTTTTATCTGATTGGAATAAACAGTGAATTAAAGTCTCTTTCATATCACATATCCCTAAATTAATTTGACATTATCACATCTGATGGCGGATATTTTGTCAGGCACTGACTCCAGTGATATTTAGGAACATGATGGCTGTGAGGAAATATCTGTTTCTACAATTCTTTGTGCCGTGCTTGTTTCTGTCACTAAATCCAATTTTAAGTTTGGTACTGTTCTGCAAATATATGAAAATTACTAACATCGAACAATTTTCTAACTCTATATTCGGTATTTACTTGTTAATATTCCGCTTTATTGTTCTATCATCTCTGCTTGAACTTTTCTTTTGATTCGGAAAACTACCTACTGATCATTTTTTGGTTGGAACAGCATCAGGTTTTAATTTTTTCTTCATCAGCTTTGAACGATACCCTTTTAAAAATATATGTAATAATAATAACAATAACAAACAATTAATTATACATGTTCACAATTACATACCCGGTGATACAAAATCTGTAGGACTGAAATGTTCAGAACATACATTCATGTACTTACTTACTGGTTTTCCTATTTTTAATGCATGAACCCATGCATGTCGGATTTTTAAGTCTTTGGGAAAATAATGCAAAGATATTTTTTCGCTAATATAATTGTTACATTGAGGAACTGAGCAAAATCTCTTAGATTTGCTCATTTTTCTGTTCAAATCTCCTATCTCTTGCAATGTAAACAACGCTTTGTTTTCCCAATTAGGGACCTTTCAAATTTTGCCACCAGATGTCAGCCACTATGTATTTTTTCGCCAATATGCTGTGTACAGGGTTGTAATAATAATTAAAAAAAAACAAGAAACATTTCATTTCACTCTTTTCCTCAAAATGTGAACAGAAGAAAAGAATGATATTAACATAATTTATAAATAACTGATGAATATACTTCATTTATTTTGATGCTACAATAAGTTTTCATTTTCACTATAAACATTTCACTTACTTTGTACTTAAATTCATTTTGAAATATCTCATTCGCCGCCATCTGGCGTTTAGATATAGTATATTCCGAAAATGAACCACGGTGCGGTTCAATTTTACCACGGTTACGGTTAGAATGACGTCATAACGGAACTCTTTCACGATGACAGTTGTCACTTGACAGATGAGTTTAGAAATGTGAAATTTATTTAATATGGAAAAATGTTTATATTATAAAAATATTGTATTCTGCATCACACTTGTTTTAACTTAAATATAGAGATAAAAAAATAACACAAAGAAAAAAGTAAATACGAGCTTCAGAATAAATAATAAATTCATCTAATATGAATATATACTGTTAAATAATAAAACTACATTTTGTATCACATGTTTATTTATCAGCCATCATAAAAATATAGTTTTATAAGACAAAAATCCACAAACACTGCAAAAGCCGCCAAACACGTTTCAAACTTGTCAACAACAGCTGTGAAGTAACCAAACTAACCGCCGCTCGAGCACGGTTAGTTTGGTTATTAAAAACTAACCACAATTTTCAAAAACCGTGTTCCGTAATGAAACCGGTTACTGAAAAAACTAACCGGTTCATTTTCGGAATACACTATTAAAAAAATAAAAAAACCTAGGGGTCGCGGACATTTTTAAAATGGTCTATTGTTTGATTCATTATCTCGTTTGTGCGTTTTAACACATCTCTTTATTATAATTAAATAAAAAAATAAAAACAAGCGCAGGGCGACGCTCTCTTCCTTTCTTATCTTTTCGTATAATTTTCAGTGACTGCATTGTGTGAACTTTTCTTTCATATACAAGTGCAGGCTATCACTTTCATCTTTTCTAATCTTTGTAGATTCGTTATTAGCGAGTAAGCGTGAGTAATTTGAGATGTTTTATGCATATGTTATGTACATCGAAGAAAGAAGATGAATGATAAGTGAATAGGAATAATGTGATTGAAGGTTTGTTGTGTGATAAATGATTTCGAGTGTAATAAATGAATGAGTTTATATGGAGTGATCTATGAATGTGGTTAAAGTGAGGATGGTGTGTTTGGATGATAATGTTTAACGAAGGCTGAGTATTTGATGAGTATAATGAGTGATTTTAGGGTTCGTGCTACCCTATTTGATGGAATATAGCGTGAAGATATGTATGTAAAAATAACTGTAACCTAACCAAACCTCATCTCGGTCTTAACTATTTTGATACATTATTGACATTTATACTTCTTTGCGATGAGCTTCAAATAATAAAAAAGTTTTAGAATCACTGATGAATAAAAATCATTATAGTGGTGGGGGAAATTTAAAGAAGAGGTCGGTACGAGCCAATAATTTATTTAAAATATTATTATTAAGGTGAAACATGCGGCCTGAAGTTCGTTAATCAACAATTTGTTATAGCGTAAGTAGGGTTTCTTGTGGTCCTAACAAGAATGTGCATCGGTACAGAATAGTGAAAAAAGTATTGGCGCGCGTTTAAAAACTATACAAACTTGAAAATTTTCAAGAAAATTATTTTAAATCACAAGAAATATTTCTATATGACGACAACACAAAAACTAAAATTTAATCAAATATAGTATTTTATTTGATATTATAATAAAAAAAATTAAAAATTTACTTACAATTTTATTTCAATTATACATAATCATATATAAAGTATATTATTTTATAAGGAGTTAAAGTGATACGTTTTGTGCACTCGTCCATCAACTACAAATGCGACACAAAACGTCAATTTCACTCCACATAAAATATGCTATTTTTTCTTCAAACGCCGGAATATTTACCCATTATGTCATATAATTTCTCTGCCACTCGTGAGCGGCAGGAAAACATTTTCTGCCGCAGGTGAACTAAAGAAATTCCTTGATTTTAACGAGCGTCAGGAAGAGTATTTGACAGAAAAATCAAACTTTAACTGTTTCTATAGATTCTGATATAGTATAGCTTTTTATATACAATTTTTCGCTTTCACCATTATGCCAGTTTATGCCACTTATATATCAATATATTCTAGAGTCATGACGAATTAGAAGTGTCATTTAATGAATGATTTATATGCGTAAAAATATTTACCAATGTCTATAAATGCACCAGAAAACCGTATTTTCCGTGCCACTGAATTAATCAGGTTATTTGAACTCTTTTAAAATTTCTTACTTTCCGTGTTTCTGTGGCATATTTCTGATCGACATGCTTCTTTCTTTTCGTGAATCAACTATTTCTGGAGCAAGTTCTTGTACATAATATTTCTTTACTATTGGAAACACCCATTGAACAAACTCCTCATCAATTTTTATTGTCTGTACTTCTATAAACTGAGGTGTCCAAATAATAAAATCTCATTCCTTTCGTCCAGTTATGAATTTTATTTTGATGAAATTTTTTAGGTTAAAAATGAATTACTTTCTATAACCGTATAATTAGATACTTTTATGTAGAAAATATCGTTTATTGAAAGATAAATAATACAGTGTTAGTGTGCTTTGATAAAAAAAGAATAATAATAATAATAAAATATATAATAGTTTGACATGTATAAAAATATTAGAATAAAAATATTGTGGTATATATAAGAAGTGGCCTTTCATTGACATTATATAATTTATATTCATCAGGTTATGGGCCCAGGAGCACGCAATAATTAAGAAAGTTGTTTATAAATAAATATAATAAGAAAAGATAAATAATGTCAATACTTCAAAATTTACCACAATTAACACCAGAAAATTTTCAGAATTGGAAATTTAGAATAAAAATATTATTAGAAGAAAGAGGTGTTTCAGAAGTTATAAATAAATGTTTTGAAGAAATTACGGATGAATTGTTGAAAAAGCAATTTAAAGAAAAAGATGCCAAATCAAAATCTGTTATAGTCCAATGTGTTACAGATAAACATATAGATTATTTGAAAGATGCAAAAACAGCAAAAGAAATGATGGAGACGTTGCAAAACATTTTTGAAAGGAAAAGTGTATTTAATAAATTACATTTAAAAAGAAAATTATTGTCATTGAAATGTGGAGTTAACGAAAAGTTAGAGGATCATTTTTTAAAATTTGATACAATAATAAGAGAATTAGAAATAGCTGGTATGAAAATGGATGAATCAGACAAAGTATGTCATTTATTAATTACTATAAATGAAATTTATGAACAAGTTATAACTGCTCTGGAAACTATGAATACTGACTTAACGGTAGAATTTGTAAAGTCTAGATTATTAGATGCAGAATTGAAAGCAACAAATACAAATAGTGTCAATAAAGCAACCGACAATGAGACAACATTTAAAGCATTTTCCATTATATGTTATAAATGTGGTCAAAAAGGACACAAAGCCATGGACTGTCCAAAGAAAGAAAAGTTTCCAAATTTCAGGGGAAGAGGTCATTTTAATCGAGCAAATTTTAATAGAGGTCTCAATCGAGGAAATTTTAACAGAAGAAACAACTACCATAACGAAAGAGCAAATAATGTTGAAAATAATGAGATTAATTTCATTGCATTTAATTGTAATTCTATTAAAAAGAATATATTTATTTTGGATTCTGGTTGTACAGAACATATGGTTTGTGAAGATATTGAAAAATATATGACTAAAGTGGAAGAATTAAAAAATGAAGTATGTATAAGAATTGCAAATGGTAAAAATCTTATTGCAACTAAAAGAGGAATAATAAAGGGAATATGCCAAGGAAGAAAAATTAATATTGAAGCATTAATAGTATCAGGATTGAGTAACAATTTATTATCTGCTAATAAACTAGTTAAAAATAAACACAAAATATCAATAAGCAAAAAGGGTGCAAAAATTGAAGGAAATGGTTATGAAATACATTGTGAAGAGGAAAATAGCTTATATACAATAAAATTACAGTTTGAAGAGTTAGCACACGGATTAACTGCAGATGCAAATATTTGGCATAGAAGGCTTGGTCATTTGAATAGGCATGGATTGAAACTATTAGGATTACCATGTAGTAAGGAAATATGCGATGCATGTAAAGAAGGAAAAGCTGTAAGACTTCCATTTCAAAGAAATGAAAAAAGAACAAAGCAAATTGGAGAACTCATTCATACAGATATAAGTGGACCGGTAAACCCAACAACAATGAATGGAGAAAAATATTTTCAAGTATTGGTGGATGATTATTCTCATTTTACAGTAGTAAGAATGTTAAAGAATAAAAATGAAGCAGAAGATAATATAATTAATTTCATAAAATTAATAAAAACACAACATGGACAAAGAACAAAAATAATTAGATGTGACAATGGAGGGGAATTTTCTTCAATAAAATTTAAAGAATTCTGTAAATCAAAAGGAATTGAAATTCAATATTCAGTGCCTTACTCGCCACAACAGAATGGAACAGCCGAACGCATGAATAGGACATTAATGGAGAAAACAAGAACAAAACTTATAGAAACGGGACTTCCCAAATATCTTTGGAATGAAGCAATGTTTTGTTCAGTTTATGAAATTAATAGATCTCCAACAAAAGCACTGTTAAAAGGAAAAATACCGGCAGATTATTGGTACAAAAATCAAAAAAGAGATTTATTAAAACTTAAAGTTTTTGGTTGTAAAGCTTGGGCATTAAAACTTCCAAGAGAAGATAAATTATCATCAAGAGCAAAATCTTTAAGAATGATTGGATATGGAAATGAAGGATACAGATTATGGGATCCAATTGAGAATAAAATAATTTTGTCAAGAAATGTTACGTTTGACGAAAATAATTTTAAATTTTCACATATAGAAAAAGACAAGATACAGGAAACAGAAAACTCAAATATTGAAACAAGAAATGAGGTGGAAGAAGTTAGAAATCTTAAAAACTTCGATGATGAAGAGTCTATTGAACAAGAAAACAACCAAGAAGCAGAAAATGAGTTTAAAGAGAGTACACAAACAAGAGTAGGAAGAAATACAAGGAAACCTCAATATTTAAATGAATTTGAACTTTATACTGCATTTTGTTTAATAGCAGAGACACCTGCAACTTACACTCAAGCATTAGAAATGGGAGAAGAATGAAAAAAAGCAATTGATAATGAACTTCAAGCACATGAAAAAATGAATACGTGGACACTTGTGAAGTTAATTAAAGGTAAACCTGTTATAGATACAAGATGGATTTTTAGAGAAAAGGAAGATGGAACAAAGAAGGCCAGATTAGTAGCGAAAGGATTTCAAATTAAGGAGGAGAATCCATATAATAATCAGTATTCACCTGTAGCAAGAATGAGTACTGTGAGAATGTTTTTAGCAGAAGCGATATCACAAAATTGGCCAATAAGACAGTTGGATGTACCCACAGCCTTTCTAAATGGTAATTTGAAATCTGATGTTTATATAAATATTCCTGAAGGATTACCTAAAGTAAATGGTCATGTAATGAAATTAAATAGAGGTTTGTATGGCTTAAGAGAGGCTCCAAAATGTTGGAATAATCGATTTAATGAATTTGCCCACAAACACAAATTTCGAAGATCAAACCATGACTTTTGTTTATATATCCATCAAACAGCGTGGTTACTTATTTATGTTGATGATATCTTAATAAGTGGAAATGAAAAATTAATTAACATTGAATAATAATTTAAGTTATTTTTATGTGAGCGATTTTAACTTTCATAAATTTTAAAAGTTAAAATCGAGGAGGAGTGTTAGTGTGCTTTGATAAAAAAAGAATAATAATAATAATAAAATATATAATAGTTTGACATGTATAAAAATATTAGAATAAAAATATTGTGGTATATATAAGAAGTGGCCTTTCATTGACATTATATAATTTATATTCATCATACAGTTCAATATTCCACATAATCCTGTTCCACTACTATGCTCTCCTAAAACTGAGAAAATATTTTATCATAAAAAAGTACCCATGACTTTCAATATTATAATATAACACGAAAAACAAAACTAAACATATTTCAAACCACAAATTCTGAAATATTCATTACATGTACATAGTGTAACATTTTAAAATATATCATGAATCATGACAGCTGTCAAAACGCCAGATCATTTTTGCACTGAGTGTACACCAAAACCTTCAATAGATTAAAATGAGAATTTTGGAAAGTAGCTTGAACAAATTTAAATTTCTAAAAAATATTTCATATATTTAATCTCATCCAAATGAACAAACAAGTAGTACTACATAATCTCTAAACATTCAGCTTTTTGTTATGTGTATGAACAAGAATATTTAATCTTTATAATACAAATAAATTAAAATTGAAGTGTAGGGGAGCATGGTATCAAAATTTTAGATCTAATTTTCTCAAAAATGCTAGGAACGATTTTATTTTAAAAATTCTGTATATTTAAGAACATGGTCCTCTATTACTCAGAAATTTTTTATCTTATTTGAATTTACAGTTTTGGAGAAAAAACAAAAAATACACAAAAAAGTCCTGTTTTGAGCCATTTTTCGCATATTTTATTTTTTTTCACCAGAACTGTAAATTCAAATTGGATAAAAATTTTCTGAGTTATAGAGGACCACATTCTTAACAATACAGAATTTTTTAAATAAAATCGTTCCTAGCATTTTTGAGAAATAAATTCAAATTTTGAGTGTAATTTCTTTCAATATTTGTTCACAACATTAATGGTATCTAGTTTATTACCATACTTTGAAGTTTTGGCTTCAATCGTTCTGATACTAGTTTCAGAACGCATGGTTCACCTTAACGAACTTCAGGCCGACTATTTCACCTTAATCTAAAAAATGCTTACCTAAATAATAAAGGTTCAACTGGCCATTATTGTTTACAAAACTTTACATTATATTTATTTATTGTATAAATTTGGTTTATAATATGTGGAATCTCAAAATGGAGATCCGTTTTATTAAGCCGTTTATTGTATGAACCAGTTAGGAGCAGAAGGGTTGAAAAAATATATACTCCACAATGTTTGGATTGCTATGACATAGTCCCGAAACGTCGTCAACTGTAATAATTTTGTAAAAATTTTATTTGAAAAAAGCCAAGCAATGCAAACATTGTGGAGTATATATTTTTTCAACCCTTCTGCTCCTAACTGGTTCAAATTTGGTTTATGTTACTCACTTTGTTATTAAATAATCTTTTATTCAATCACTTTTCACAAATTGTATCCTAATAAGCACTTAAACTGTACTAAAACTACTAGGTATATAAAAACTAACACGTAATAATGAACAGTATATTATATTAAACAATTTAAACTAATTAAATTTAACAAAAATTGCCAAACAAACACGAACTCCCTATACAACGCAAGCTAAAACAGCAACAGATTGGAACAAATATGGCGGTCAATGCTATACCCAATGAAAATGAATGGCATCACTCTTTTTGAATGCACTCTACTGGAGTTGTCAATATTTGTGAAAGAGTAAAGAGATAAATTAATAATAAAAGATCACGTTAAAAATATATTTCTCATAAAAACACAATAATTCTTCCCCAAATTTCATAATTTTCGTACCGTGTTTCGATAATCAGTTATTTTAGATTTGGCAACACTGAGCGTAACTCTTATTCTGTGCGCTTGGCAACAGTGCAATAGTGGACCTGCAACTTGTTGATTTAAAATTTGTTTGTTACAAAATGTTTATCTTATCTAAATTATGTGTTCTGTGCCTCAGTACTTGTAAAAAATATGAGCCTGTGTTAAGCAAAAAGAGTGAGATATTACTTCAAAAGAAACTAAAATACTGTTTTCCTGAAATTGTAAGTAAACATAACCTTGAAGTATTATACTCGTATTTGTGCTAAAAATTTATGAAAACTTTTAATTTATAGATTGACTCTCATTCGGCAATCCCGAAATATGTATGCAGTAATTGTATGAACAAATTAGAATGTTTTTACAAATTCAAACAAATTTGTTTACAAAACGACACATATTTGAAGAACTATTTCCAAACTTTAAAATCTGCTGGTGAATCGTACCAATATTTATCAATAAAACTTACTGATATAAAATACCAAAATAAACTACAGACAGTGAATATCGAGCAGACAATGTCAACTGTAGGAAGTGATGAGAGGCTGCAAACTGGAGAAAAGGAAAATAATGCAATTTATATTAAAGAAGTTGTCAAAAATGAAGCACAGTGTGTTGGGTTAAATATTGAAGAATCACGTTTATTATGTGAGATAGAAAATGACATCGAAATAAAAGAAGAACTTCTTATTTCTAAAGAAAACGCTGATATTGAATTTTATAACAAATATGTTAAAAGTATAAAGTGCGAATCAATCCCAAGTGACTCTCATGTTTCTGTTTCGGAAATTGAAGATATTGAACATGAAACTTCCAAATACTCTAATAGTAATAGTAAAACTAATAAATTGACTAATTCAACAGAAAAAAATATGGCTAGGAAAATTACAAAATTTCAATGCGCTATTTGTAGTAAAGAATATTTACATAAAATATCATTGACGTACCATTTAAAAGTTCATTTTGATATTAGAGATTATATATGTACAATATGTGGAAAAAAGTTTATTCTAGAGTGGCATTTGGTTCAGCATGAAAATAGTCACCTGGGTATAAAAAACTATGAATGTTCTACATGTAAAAAAAAGTTTATTGCAAAAGGTAATTTGGTTCAGCATGAAAAAAGTCACCTGGGTATAACAAACTATGAATGTTCTATATGTAAAAAAAAGTTTATGGCAAAACGTCATTTGGTTCAGCATGAAGAAATTCACCTGGGTATAAAAAACTACGAATGTGCAATATGTAAAAAAAAGTTTATGCAAAAATCTCATTTGAATAGACATGAAAACATTCACACGGGTATCAAAAAATACGAATGTTTAATATGTAAAAAAAAGTTTACGCAAAAAAGTAGTTTGGTTACGCATCAAAAAATGCACACAGGTATAAAATACTAATGTTCTTGTATAAAAATAAGTAATGTTATAATTAAGCAGATTTAAAAAAAAAATTGTTAACGAATATAACTAATGTATGACATTTTATGTTAATTTGTATATAATAATTGTTAAAATATTTGTATATTTTAATCCATTCATATTTATAACATTTTATCATTACTTGACGTGTTTAGATAGGGATGTACCATCTAGTACCCTTGTACTAGAACCAGTACAATAAATTTCTAGTATTCTAGTAGCTCTAGGATTCCTAGTAAAATCGTAATCCAAGTGGACAAATGTATCCTAGCTTTACCTCATTCAGAGCTGTTGAAATAACGTTCTCTCAATTATCTTAATTAAAAATAACAAGAAACATACTGAAAATGCAAATTATATGTGATTTATTAAGTATTAAAAAATGTGTGTGTATTTTCTTTTATCCTTAATTATATTAAAAGGTACTTTATAATATTAAGGTGAACCATGCGTTCTGAAACTAGTATCAGAACGATGATTTGCCTTGATCTCTTTGAAACGAAATATTATTCTTATTATGAATGAAACTTATTAAGTATTGTATATAATATTGAAGCCAAAACTTCAAAGTATGGTAATAAACTAGATACCATTAATGTTGTGTTCAAATATTGAAAGGAATTACACTCAAAATTTGAATTTATTTCTCAAAAATGCTAGGAACGATTTTATTAAAAAAATTTTGTATTGTTAAGAATGTGGTCCTCTATAACTCAGAAAATTTTTATCCAATTTGAATTTACAGTTCTGGTGAAAAAAAATAAAATATGCGAAAAATGGCTCAAAACAGGACTTTTTGGTGTATTTTTTGTTTTTTCTCCAAAACTGTAAATTCAAATAGGATAAAATTTTTCTGAGTAATAGAGAACCATGTTCTTAAATATAGAGAATTTTTTAAATAAAATCGTTCCTAGCATTTTTGAGAAAATTAGATCTAAAATTTTGATACCATGCTCCCCTACACTTCAATTTTAATTTATTTGTATTATAAAGATTAAATATTCTTGTTCATACACATAACAAAAAGCTGAATGTTTAGAGATTATGTAGTACTACTTGTTTGTTCATTTGGATGAAATTAAATATATGAAATATTTTTTAGAAATTTGCAAAATTCTCATTTTAATCTATTGAAGAAGGCTTTGGTGTACACTCAGTGCAAAAATGATCTGGCGTTTTGACAGCTGTCATGATTCATGATATATTTTAAAATGTTACACTATGTACATGAAATGAATATTTCAGAATTTGTGGTTTGAAATATGTTTAGTTTTTGTTTTTCGTGTTATATTATAATATTCAAAGTCATGGGTACTTTTTTATGATAAAATATTTTCTCAGTTTTAGGAGAGCATAGTAGTGGAACAGGATTATGTGGAATATTGAACTGTATTATTTATCTTTCAATAAACGATATTTTCAACATAAAAGTATCTAATTATACGGTTATAGAAAGTAATTCATTTTTAACCTCAAAAATTTCATCAAAATAAAATTCATAACTGGACGAAAGGAATGAGATTTTATTATTTGGACACCTCAGTTTATAGAAGTACAGACAATAAAAATTGATGAGGAGTTTGTTCAATGGGTGTTTCCAATAGTAAAGAAATATTATGTGCAAGAACTTGCTCCAGAAATAGTTGATTCACGAAAAGAAAGAAGCATGTCGATCAGAAATATGCCACAGAAACACGGAAAGTAAGAAATTTTAAAAGAGTTCAAATAACCTGATTAATTCAGTGGGACGGAAAATACGGTTTTCTGGTGCATTTATAGACATTGGGAAATATTTTTATGCATATAAATCATTCATAAAATGACACTTCTAATTCGTCATTACTCTAGAATATATTGATATATAAGTGGCATAAACTGGCATAATGGTGAAAGCGAAAAATTGTATATAAAAAGCAATAATATATCAGAATCTATAGAAACAGTTAAAGTTGGATTTTTCTGTCAAATACTCTTCCTGACGCTCGTTAAAATCAAGGAATTTCTTTAGTTTACCTGCGGCAGAAAATGTTTTCCTGCCGCTCACGAGTGGCAGAGAAATTATATGACATAATGGGTAAATACTTTATATATGATTATGTATAATTGAAATAAAATTGTAAGTAAATTTTTAATTTTTTTTATTATATATCAAATACTAAATTTTATTAAATTTTAGTTTTTGTGTTGTCGTCATATAGAAATATTTGTTGTGATTTAAAATAATTTTCTTGAAAATCTTCACATTTGTATAGTTTTTAAACGCGCGCCAATACCTTTTCCACTATTCTGTACCGATCCACATTATTGTTAGGACCACAAGAAACCCTACTTACGCTATAACAAATTGTTGGTTAACGAACTTCAGGCCGAATGTTTCACCTTAAATAATTGTTTTTATAATCTAAATAGAATAAACAACCTTCCATTATGTATTTGTTTATAATAAATAAGTTATTTAGAGATAAAAAATATTTATTTATTATCTCAAACAAGTTACATATGTAAATACAACAAAATATAATCAGGAACATATTTACAGAAAATTATAAAGCAGCAAATGTAAAAACGAATAAACCAAACTTTTATTTTACAACTACTATTGAAAAGATGCCACCAAACGATTAGCTTCGATCTCAATCACGTCATTTTCAATACGTTGCAAACAGTAGCGAAATTTTAAGTAATGCAATCCCTCCAAAACCAGAAAGAGATTCTTTACTGAACTCAGAAGAAGGAACTACAGAAAGACGACATTTTTGTATTTATTCCAATAAATCTCATTTTTATATCAGATTAACTATTAGAATTTGATTATACTGTATATAAAATTAATGTGCAAGATTTCTAATATAATAAGTTTGAATTATTTCATTATTTGCAATTTAAAATCAAAATGAAATATTTTGCTAATTTATTTTCAAAAAGTTATATTTTATAAAGAATAGTTATTTAAATTATACTAGAAATCTTTAAATTTATGTTTATTATGTTTACCTCAGGTTTTATGAACTTTATTTAATTAAATAAATGTACTAAAATATATTTAGTTTATGATTTAAAAAAAGTATAATAAAAATAATCTAGTGTGCTGCATATATCTATCCTTGTCTAATTAGTTATGGACCACATACAAGAGTGCAGCACTGGCGCGCATTTATCGTAACCTAGGAGATAGACATCTGAATAATAAGTAAATCTGTGGTGTCACATGCAAGTGGGTGAAAATAAATTATTTTTGAAGTACACGTATGTTTATTTTGCCCAATTATTACAAATTATTAATTTATATCATGATTTGGCCGGATTCTTTACACGATCCAGCCGGAACCGGAATTCCGGCCAAGTGGCCGGATTCAGTATTATGACCGGATTTTCGTGCTATCATTATATCAGATCATTATATTTTTATAACTATGTGATTTTTTTCATGCTTAACCAAATTATATTTTCTCATAAACTTTTTTTTACATATTGAACATTCGGAGCTTTTTATACCTGTGTGAATTAGTTCATGTCTAACCAAAGTAGATTTTCGCATAAACTTTTTTTTACATATTGAACATTTGTATTTTTTTATACCTGTGTGAATTAGTTCATGCCGATTCAAAGTAGACATTTGAATAAACTTTTTTCCACATATTGTACATTTATAATCTCTAACACCTAAATGAACTTTTAAATGGTATTTCAATGCTATTTTATTTGAATATTTTCTACCACAAATAGCGCATTGAAATTTTTCAATTTTCCTCTTCTTATTTTGTGGTGTAGGTTTAGTCAATTTAAAATCTTCATGAACAATATCTTCAATTTCCGAAACAGAAACATCAGAGGCACTTGGAATTGAATCACACTTTATGACGCTTTTAACATATTCATTATAAAATTTAATATCAGCGTTGTCTGCAGAAATAAGAAACTCTTCTTTTATTCCAATGTTATTTTCTGTCTCACATAATAAATGTGATTCTTCAATATCTAATTCATCAACACACTGTGCTTCATTTTTAACATTTTCTTTAATGTAAATTCCATTATATTCATTTTCTCCAGTTCGCAGCTCCTCATCACTTCCCACAGTTGACATTGTCTGCTCGATATTCACTGTCTGTGGTTTATTCTGATATTTTATATCAGTAAGTTTTACTGATAAATATTGATACGATTCCCCAGCAGATGTTAAAGTTTGGAAATAGTTCTTCAAATAAGTGTCGTTTTGTAAACAAATTTGTTTGAATTTGTAAAACCATTCTAGTTTGTTCATACAATTGCTGCAAACATATTTCGGGATTGCCGAATGAGAGTCAATCTAGAAATTAAAACAGTTTGCATAAATTTGTAGCAAAAATAATAAGGTTATGTTTACTTACAATTTCAGGTAAACAATATTTTAGTTTCTTTTGAATTAATAGTTCTCCAGTCTTTTCGCGTAATACAGGTTCATTTTTGTTATAAGTACTGAGGCACAGAATACATAACTTAGATAAGAAAAACATTTTATAACAAATAAATAAAATCAAGAAGCAGAAGCACTGTTCCACTGTTGCCAATTGTAAAATAAAAAAATATATATTTTTCTCATTGTTCCTAACTATAGAGGCACTGCGTACGCTTACTTTGGTAGAATATAGCTCGACAAATAAAAGTAAAACCATGATTGGAATGCGATTGACTCCATCCATTCTGATATATAAAGCCCCTGGCACATATAGCGTCAAGACTCCGAGTCTACCATTTGACTGCCAAAAATAGAAACGCCTCTATTTTCAGCAGTCACGACTGCCGAAAACCAACTTCATTATGATGCTGGTTTTTTCGCTATCTTCCTTTGTTGTTTGACGTATGAATTATTATTGTTTATGTTCTTGTTTGATTTTTGTACATTTTTATAGTTAAATTCATTTACTTTATATATAGTTAGATACTTTTAAGTTTTCATATTCCATTTATAGTTCATGTCATTTTTTTTAATTTAATTTTTTGTTTTATTAATCCTAGTTTATAGTTTTTATATTTCTTAATAGTCTATAAATATTTTAAATAATACATTTAAGTTTTTATATTTCATTTATAGTTCATATAATTTTTTTTGTAATTAAATTTTTTGTTTTATATTTCGTAGTTTATAGTTTTTATATTTCTTAATAGTCGATAAATATTTTAAATAATACAAATTAACAAATAACACGTTAAAATTAACAAATATTTAATTCTGACTGTCAGAAACACCGACTCTATATGTGTCACCCGTTTTGGACGTGACTCTCAGTTTTTCAGCATTTTGTAGCAGACTCCGAGTTTTGACGCTATATGTGCTAGGGGCTTAACGAACAGCGTGGCTCTACTTTGGAGAAAAAGTGACATATACAGTCCCAATAAAAACACTTTGCTTCCGCACCATGTACTATGCATTTATGCAAATTTATTCATTATACATATATTTATTATTAATCTATTATAATTATTATTCTTTTAATATGCTAATATATGAATAGAAAGAGTTTAATACCATCTTATTACTTAATAAAAACAAATAAAGCACCATTTTTGTAAATACAACTTTTGATACTAAAGCCCCTGACACATATATCGTCAAAACTCCGAGTCTACCATTTGACTGCCAAAAATAGAAACGCCTCAGCAGTCACGACTGCCGAAAACCAACTTCATTGCGATGCTGGTTTTTTCGCTATCTTCCTTTGTTGTTTAACGTATGAATTATTATTGTTTATGATTTTGTTTGATATTTTGTACATTTTTATAGTTAAATTCAGTTACTTTATACATAGTTAGATACTTATACGTTTTCATATTTCATTTATAGTTATGTCAATTTTTGTTCATTAAATTTTTTGTTTTATATATTCTTGTTTATAGTTTTTATATTTCTTAATAGTCGATAAATATTTTAAATAATACATATTAACAAATAACACGTTAAAATTAACAAATATTTATTTCTGACTGTCAGAAACACCGACTTTATATGTGTCACCCGTTTTGGACGTGACTCTCAGTTTTTCAGCAGTTTGTAGCAGACTCCGAGTCTTGACGCTATATGTGTCAGGGGCTTAATATTTCTAGAGATGTTTTACTTTTAGCATGACAACCCCTGAGATGAGTATCTTCGAAGGTCGCTACTATTGGTGGTATATTTAGTGTCAAAAGTTGTTTTTACATAAATGGTGCTTTATTTGAATTTATTAAGTAATAAGATGGTATGAAACTCTTCCCATTCATATATAAGCATATTAAAAGAGTAATAATTATAATAGAATAATAATAAATATATGTATAATTAATAAATTTGCATAAACGCATAGTACATGGTGCGGAAGCAAAGTGTTTTTATTGGGACTGTATATGTCACTTTTGCTCCAAAGTAGAGCCACGCTATTCGTTATATATTAGAATGGATGAAGTCAATCGCATTCCAATTACAGTTTTACTTTTACTTGTCGACCTATATTCTAGCAAAGCTAACCGTATAGTTGGGAACAATGAGAAAAATATATATTTTTTATTTTACAATTGGCAACAGTGGAATAGTGCATCTGCTTCTTGATTTTAGATTTATTTGTTATAACATGTTTTTCTTATCTAAGTTATGTATTCTTTGCCTCAGTAAAAATGAACCTGTATTACGCGAAAAAACTGACGAACTATTAATTCAAAAGAAACTAAAATATTGTTTACCTGAAATTGTAAGTAAACATAACCTTATTATTTTTTCTACAAATTTATGCAAACTGTTTTAATTTCTAGATTGACTCTCATTCGGCAATCCCGAAATATGTTTGCAGCAATTGTATGAACAAACTAGAATGGTTTTACAAATTCAAACAAATTTGTTTACAAAACGACACATATTTGAAGAATTATTTCCAAACTTTAACATCTGCTGGTGAATCGTACCAATGTTTATCAGTAAAACTTACTGATATAAAATATCAGAATAAACCACAGACAGTAAATATCTACCAGACAATGTCAACTGTAGCACGTGATGATCTGCGAACTGGAGAAAATGAAGATAATGGAATTTATATTAAAGAAGAAGTTGACAAAAATAAAGCACAGTGTGTTAATGGATTAGATATTGAAGAATCACATTTATTATGTGAGACAGAAAATAACATAGGAATAAAAGAAGAATTTCTTTTATCTGAAGACAACGCTGATATTGAATTTTATCATGAATATGTTAGAAACATGATAAAGTGTGAATCTGATATTTCTGTTTCGGCAATTGAAGATTTTAAATTAACCAAACCTGCAGAACAAAATAAGATAAGGAAAATTAAAAAATTTCAATGTGCTATTTGTGGTAGAAAATATTCACGTGAAATGTTATTGAGGTTTCATTTAAAAGATCATTCAGGCATTAGAGATTATAAATGTACTATATGTGGAAAAAACTTTATTCAAAAATTTCATTTGGTTCAGCATGAAAAAATTCATACAGGTATAAAAAACTACAAATGTTCAATATGTAAAAAAATGTTTAGGCGCAAATCTCATTTGGTTCTGCATGAAAAAATTCACACAGGTTTAAAAAACTACGAATGTTCAATATGTAAAAAAATGTTTAGGCGCAAATCTCATTTGGTTCTGCATGAAAAAATTCACACAGGTTTAAAAAATTACGAATGTTTGATATGTAAAAAAAAGTTTACACAAAAATGTATTTTGGTTCAGCATGAAAAAATTCACACGGGTGTAAAAAACTACGAATGTTCGATATGTAAAAAACAGTTTACGCAAAAAGGTAGTTTGGTTCTGCATGAAACAGTTCACACAGGTATAAAAAACTACGAATGTTCGATATGTAAAAAACAGTTTACGCAAAAAGGTAGTTTGGTTCAACATGAAACAGTTCACACAGGTATAAAAAACTACGAATGTTCGATATGTAAAAAAAAGTTTACGCAAAAAGGTAATTTGGTTCGGCATGAAAAAATTCATCAGGTTTAAAAAACTTCGATTTTTCGATATGTAAAAAAAAAATTAAGTATAAAGGTAGTTTGGTTCGGCATGAAAAAATTCACATAGTTATAAAAAACTAATGTTCTGATATAGTGATGGCACGAAAATCCGGCCGCTGAGCCAGAATTCCGGTTCCGGCTGGATGTAAAGAATCCTGCCGAATTATGATATAAATAAATAATTTGTAATGATAGAGCAAAATAAATATACAAGTACTTCAAAATATTTTTTTATCACTCACTTTTTCACCTAAAAAAAATGCAATTACAATGTTTACGTTACCATGCGTCTGTTTTTGACACAAAACAGACAACAAAATTTTGCTACCAAGTTACTCTCGTGTTGCCCTAGTGAACTAAAGAATTTTGTCGGTAATGTAGAACACTTTAATGTAAAGTATTGACAATTCCACATAGAGTTATAGAATAAAATAGAGGGAGTCTGAAGTACGAATGTAGGCAAACGAATTGATGGCATGGAACGGAAGGGGGATGTAGCTGGCGGCCATCTTGAAATGAACCAGTTAAAATATGTAATGCTGGTAAATGTTAATTTTGTTATTGTTTTTATTACACATGTTATAAAAGTAACAATAATATATAAAAAAAAACATATGTACATAACTATTACTATATTATAATATTAATAGCTGGAAATGCTTCTACCGTGAATCCATCAATTGAACTATACCACTTAGAAATGGTCTTGGGGTGAGGAAGACAAGAATTAAATGCAGTTCGCACATATTTGTAAGCAGCTGGTGAATAATAGTGCAGTGTTACTGCAAATTTTCGCAACTCTGCACTATACTGACAAGTTGCCGCTTCAAAATGTCTGCATTCGGGCTGCCAATATTCTTTAAAACTTGTAATTGTTCTTTCTGCAACAAATTTTGGTTTTTTAAACTTTTTAAAACGTTTGATAATGTCGCTATTCTTTTTAAATTTCTTCGCTTTGTTTGCTGTAGCAGGTTAACTTTATTTCTGTAATGATTTTTTAAATGTAAGTAACGAAGCCTTAGCAGGTGATATATTACGATGCATTCTGCGTGTTGGCGAAAAAGATGTAGTTCGTGACATCATTCTAAGCACAGATGACTTTTGTCGTGGAATAGGTAATAATGTGCTACTTGTACTTGGAATTTCATTAACAGAAACATCATCTGCTGAGGTAGTCTCACTTTTAAGGTGAAACATACGGGCTGAAGTTCGTTAACCAACAATTTGTTATCGTGTTAGTAGGGTTTCTTGTGGTCTTGACAAAAATGTAGACCTGTCCAATCACAGAAAACCGTGAAAGGATCTATTCAAAATAGTGGCCAGAATATTGGCGCGCGTTACAAACATTACAAATATAAAGACTTTCTAGAAACGTATTCCAAATAAAAATAAATGTAATTATGTAATATGAAATGGCAATACAATATAATATAACATTTTAATTTAAATGATGCTACTTTTGTTTTTCAACTCTACATATATAATAGATCGTATTTATTTGGGATTTTTAAAGTAACCTGCAGGTTACTTGGCACACTTTAAGTAACCTGGAACTAACCTTAAACTGACCCTACTGCCCCAGCTATTTTAGCGGGTTGGTAGATTCAACCCGTTTACTATCTCTTTCTAATCAACTTGTGTTCCTTGTTATTCGTGGCGGCATCGCGATTTGTAATAGTATAGAGAGGTTAGAAGCTATTTTTATGAAAAACGTAAGTAATTTTATAATAATATTTTGAAAAAATATACTAAACTATTATTTATGCAGATGATGGAAGAGCAATATGCATTATGTGTTTCTTGCAATATAAATCACAGAAGATAATATTACTACACATAATTGCGACTCCGAAATTCATTATTTTGATACTGCTGATGACAAAATTATAAAAAAAACAGACCCTGACGTTATTTGCTTTTTGACTACATATAAAAAATATAAAGATGACTCAAAACATCCAATTAAAAGCGCAATTGAACACACAAACAAAACTAAGCAGATGTCGCTTCGAACATGCATTCAGATTTTAAATTTACCGCTAATATTTACAACTGACACTTGAGATGCATCATTTATTTGGAAGTAACACGAGTTAGTTCTAGGTCAGTTCAGAGTTGGATCAAAATTTCCCAAACAAATACGGCCAATATATAAATTATTTACAGATCAGTTAATTATGTAATCACAGAAAAAAAGGAAAACACAGTTAGAGTTGCTGGTGGTGACAGAGATGTGCCATCTTCTCATTACAGAACATGCGTGTCAGACCTATGTTAGGGCAAACATAAACAAATTTGTTACTAGTTGACATCCATTTGTTTAGGTATTAGACACCGTCAAATACAAATGTACTTACCTTACATACATTTGACGTTTGAGGTTAAAACCATATTAAAAAACTTTATTATTTTGTAAAACTTGATTATTTTGCAAACACCATAATATATTTATTATTATTATCATTTACAGTCAATCTTAAAACATTTTTACATATCTCGTAGCCAAATTTAATTTAGACTAAAACTTCGATACTTGAGTGTACATTATACGTCATCAAAAATCCGATTCACACAACGAAAACTACTGATTCACGAACACCAATAATAAATCTATGGCAAATTTGAATTTCAACAATTAATTTCTTATAAATGTTATTATATTATAAAAAAAGTAGTGTATTACTTTCATATTACATTGTAGTTCATGAATAAATACTATTCAAGAGCAAATAAATTATGAAAATATATGAAAAAATTGAGATAAACAAAGCGGACCAAATTCACAATTTTGAGTCCGATTTTCTCAAAATTGGGCCCGTTTTTAATAAAAAAAATATGTATATTTAAAATTAATATATTCTATAACACAAAAAAAAATCAGACAAATTAAACACAACACTTTTGAGAAAAAAAAAGAAAAACTCTGTTTTTCATGGTATTTTTGCTTATTTTATTTTTTTGCTAAATATTGTCGTGTTTAATTTGGCTGAAAATTTCATCAGGCTTAGTCTGTCGTATTTATAATTTACTGTATTTTTTATATTGATATCGTAGGGCCCATTTTTTAATAAATTCAAATTAAATTTGGTGTAATGAATAATTTATTTTCTTTTATTATATGAAAGATATTTTAAATTAGTAATATTATTATAAAACTTTGAACCTTTGACTACAAGAATATGTACAATAAATAATATGTTTCATTTATAATAAAAAAGATATTTTATTTCAAATAGATCAAGACAGATCATCGTTCCACCATTGTTCTGTTGTTATCTTCAGCCCGTATGGTTCACCTTCAGCCAATCACAGAGCTTTGTCTGACACGTTTGTCGGTGCTCAATTTTACTGAGAGGAAGACGAAGAAGAAATAAGCATTCAGCATTCTACGATTCTACCAATGACGTATAATACTAGACGAATTATACCGTATTCAAGTCAATGCAAACGCCGTTGTTATCCGTCTAGTTATATTTTGTCTGAGGATTCTACTGACAACGACAAACGTTACGTAAAGTTACGTGTTATTTATGTCTGTCTTATCTGTCTCTCTTTAAGCTAAGATGCAACTACGTCATATTCGTTTGTTTCGAAAGTTTAAATATTTTTATCATGCTTAATACAAGTTTAAAAAAAATAAAAATTTTGGGTATAATAATTTTATTACGTAGATTAATATATAAAAAATTCAAAAAAGTCTTGAAAGGCCCATTGTTCGTCCAGGTTGGAGCTGTTGCTAGACATTGTTTTTAGTGATTTTATTGGTTAAATATTGTTGTTTAGTAACAAAATATGATACGAGGAGTAAGTTTAAACATTTATTTATCGTTTGCAATAGTCATTTGCACTCCGAGGATATTTTAAATTACCCAGGTTAATTGAAATTTATTTATATACTTGTAAAGTTGAGGGTAAGTTGTTTGTTTAAAACAATTGCAAATTAATATGGTGTCATGAAAAATTTTATATATTTCTAGATAATATTTAAACTTCTAAAAAAATATTGAACACATATTGATGAATATTTACATTTTATGGTATTTACTATCATAAACATACACTTGATGTACATATATACAATAATACATTCGAATATTAAAAAAATCTGGTGTGGTCACCACGCATATTTAATATTTAGAATATATTAATGTTATATAATATTATTAAACATTCAGCATTTATCTGTTTGAAACATATAAAATATCAAATTTGTTTACGTATATTTTTTTTAGTAATGTTGACTACTTTATGTCTGACTTTACTGATGAGGCATATACAGGATGTCCGTTTTTCGAGCCTACCAAATTGATCAAAACGGATTCAGTGGACCTCAAAACACGTATTTCCTCGAAAATCTCGTCAACAATTTTTTCATGATTCCAATACTTCCTTATACTGTGTATAAGAAAGTAAAAACCGATAATTATATTACATACTAGTAGCATCATAGCATTGGAAATGATAATTTTATTTCTGTTCGTTCAGATCCGAGCGCAGGTGCTAGCAGCAGCTTCGACCATTCTGGACAAGTTTGAATTTTATTCTGTGAGCTTCAAGAACATTGGACGCCATTTTATAGTTTGTAGTGAGTGAAGTGCGTATTTTAAACATCGTATATTGTCAGTAAAGTGCGCGTTTTAAAGCTGGTGTTTGATGTGAAAAATAGTGGTGTTGTGAAAGTGTGTGAAAGTCAATATGGTGAATGTGTAGTGAGTGAAAAGTGTCCTACATCTGAGGAAGGCGGTTCCAGTTTGCTGACAGCTCAAAGTTAATCTTCTAACGGTGGGTATTGCATTTAGAAAATATTTTTGATAATTTTTGTGCTTGATTATTTTGTATTTAGTGTGTACTAATTTATTTTTGTTATTTGTTACAGGTTCGGGAGAACTACAGAAGGCTAAGGTCAGGATAAAATACATGTGCCTTTTTTACTCTATCTTTTTCATTTAATTAATTAATGCCTGCTCTATTAATTTGCTATTTTGCTTGATTAAATTCTTTCTTCTTGTAGTTGAAATGTGATTCTCCACCTGTTATTTTTGCAGCAATTCTAGTAAGTACATGCATTTATAGTGTATTCCGAAAATGAACCACACTAACCATGGTTAGTTTTTTCAGTAACCGGTTTCATTACGGAACACGGTTTTTTAAATTTGTGGTTAGTTTTTAATAACCAAACTAACCGTGCTCGAGCGGCGGTTAGTTTGGTTACTTCACAGCTGTTGTTGACAAGTTTGAAACGTGTTTGGCGGCTTTTGCAGTGTTTGTGGATTTTTGTCTTATAAAACTATATTTTTATGATGACTGATAAATAAACATGTGATACAAAATGTATTTTTATTATTGAACAGTATATATTCATATTAGATGAAATTATTACTTGTTCTGAAGCTCGTATTTACTTTTTCTTCGTGTTATTTTTATATCCCTATATTTAAGTTAAAGCAGGGGTGATGCAGAATACAATATTTGTATAATAGAAACATTTTTCCATATTAAATAAATTTCACATTTCGAAACTCATCTGTCAAGTGACAACTGTCATCGTGAAAGTGTTTTACATACAAAATGACGTCATCTAACCGTAACCGTGGTAAAAATGAACCGCGCCGTGGTTCATTTTCGGAATAGACTATTAGCAGACCTTTGCGTTCACTGAACAGCTGACCGAACGGTCACTGTTTTGCTAAATACAAACAATACTGAACTTTCTTTCTTTTCAAATCTCGCCCCAACAAAATAGTTCATTTTATAGGTGGCGCAGTGATCTTTCGCGAAACAGCTGTTCTTACGTCACAGAATCACGTGAGTGCCCGCATCCTATTGATTCATAATTTTTTTTTAAGTTGGCTTTCCTGTTTAGTTGGCAAGCCTCGTCTTTGCCAACATGACGTCTCTTGATTCATTTTTTAGGTTAATATTTTCCAATTTGGTATTATTGTAAGTAACCGTTTTTATAAATAAGGATGAAATAAAGATTAACAACGACAGGTTATCAAACTGAACTTATATTTTATTTGACATATTTGAATCTAACATAAATAAAGATGAAATAAAATTTGACAGTGGTAGGTACTCAAATTACAATTACATTTTAATTGTCATATTTGAATTTCACAATTGGGTATACCAACATAAAACTTAAAATATGTAAGTATCACTAAATAAACAATGTTATAATATTGGTAAAAAAACATAAAAAAACGTAAATTTTTCGAATTGCTTTTACAGATCTCCGGTTAAGAATTATTTTATTACAACATATTGAATGAAATATATTATAACTGACAAGTCGAAAAATCTGAATACTACAAAAAATAAAAGAAAAACTTTTGCGTTAAAAAGAATTGATTAAATTCGTTTCAATTTAATTACTTTTTGAATGCCCAAAAATAGTAGATGAAGTTAATGCAATTAGTTATTTTCCAGCTAATTTGATTCTATACTAGTATTTATTTTTTTTTGTATATAAAAGTAATATTTTTAACGAAAAATCGTATAGAAAATTACACATGTTTTAACTAATTTAAAAATCGTAGAAAAAATCAAAATAATAAAAAAGTAAATATATATTACATTTTTATTGGTTTAATTTGATATTTTTCAATAGCTTTATTTTTTCTTGAAAAATTTTGATACATTTCAAAACAATTTTTTATTTTCAACTTCAAAAATTCAATCTAATATCAATATCATATAAAAAAATTAAGTGTACACCTCGCAATGAAAGCATATTTATTTCACTTACTTTAAATATTAATTTACATCCAAAATAATAGTTATTTATTATACAAGTGTTTTATATACTAATAAAACACAAGTGTAATACAAAATTTTATCCACAACTCATTAGTAGCGTTCGATTTGCAAACAATCTCACCTCAGTTCATTTCAACTGAGTTGAGATTGTCTGAAATGAGATGATATTTTTTCGATGACAAATCGAACGGGGTTTGACAGGTCTGAACTGAGTCGGTTACGTGACGAACGTTGTAGTATCATTTCGCGGACAACACATGATTTGCTTGATGTTTTTGTTGGCAGTTAGCTGTGAGACATGATTTATAATAACATGTACAATTTAAAAAAAATATTAAATAACTTCCAAATATTCAAACTACAAACAAAACATAACGAATTCTACCCCTACTCTAACTGAGTAGAAAATCTCAGTACGCACCAGTGAAATAGGTAGTGCAGCATCGGCAAGGGGGGAAGTGAGTGTCTCACTTGATCTCAGTTATGTCAGTGCAAATAGAACTGCACAAAAAAGCTGTCAAACTGAGGTGAGGTGAGATTAACTGAGATTTGGTGCAAATCGAACGCTACTATAATTACAGGTACCGAAAAAGATGGGTCGTAACGTTTAACGTTTATTCGGTTATATATATGTTACGAAGTCCCGCTATGACGACAATTGAGTATAGCTGTCACAAAAAATCATAGCCGTATCCACAGCCACATCCCGCTATGAATTAAAATAGACCCCCTGATTTGTTTAATTTCTAATAATAATATTTGATTGAAGACGTAACAATTTTAGTGAGATGTTTAAGTTTTTGAATGTTCAATTTGTTCATATTTGCCTTTAAATTGAATCAACAATAGAATGAGTGTTTTACAAATATTAATTTGCTGCAAAGAGAAAAATATAGATAGAACTGTAATAATTTTAACATTATTGTATGCTGTTGGTACCTCTATAAATACTGACATATTTAATGGAAATACTCCATATACAGTGGTATCAATTTTAGTGTGCAAAGTTTCTAATAAAAAAGTATTTTTCTAAGAGAAAGAAACAAACATTTATTAATTATGTATATAGTTTTATTATAAGTGGTGCAATAATTTATATCGAAACAAATTTATCAAACATATTGTAGATTAAGGGGGTAGTACACTCTGGAAATTAAAAAAAATTGATTTTTTTTTTGCTTAAAAAATACTTTGGAATGTCTACTTTGGCATAGACTTGACCGCAAGTAACATCGTTCCGAAGTTATAGGCCGATTAGTTACCGGCGAAACGGCGCGTCTTTTTAGTTCAGATTACTGCCGCGTCGTATACCAGATGGCTCTGGCATCGTATAGGCTTGATTGTGAGGGTTTGCCTTCTCATTTCGAACAGTCTATGACCACTTGTCAAAACAAAATCACGTTTGTCGTGCGAACCAGCGCATTTTGTCGACAAAAATGCCTAATAAACGGCTTCGACAAAGGCAGAAAGGGTCGAAGTTGAAACGCGATTATCTCGAAACGATATTTTCAAAATTGGCGGGAGCTTTATCTCAGAAACGGCTCATTTGATTTAAACGGCGATTGGATTTTCGAATTTAGAACCTTTTTTTCTAGTCTTGTACGTAGCCGATTTTCAAAAGAATCAAAAATGGATTTTTGGTGAAAGCTTTTATCTCCATTTTTAGGGTAAAAAAACGGACTTTTTTTCAAAACGTCGCCAAATTTTTATTTTTCAACCAAATCAAAAAAGGCTACGTACGGGACTGGGTCATCTATCAGAGAATAACCAAAAAATAATTCGTTGCTCTAGCTCCAATGGTGCGACCGCCAGACTTCCCGCCCCGCGACAACTCTGACGAGAGGTCTCCTGCAGAACCTGGTGCAGCAGCTACAGGAGTCATCCGATCTCGACAAAAAAAAATCTCCATCAAAGAGGACATTCCAATGAATAAAACCATGCATTTCCTTTTTTCAATTGATCGTTGTTTACCCTTAAAAAAAATTCGTGAAAATGACCTATTTTTCATGCCGCCAGAGTGTACTACCCCCTTAAATGAGATTTAATTTCGTCATTTATTAAACAATGACAACTCTACAAATAACAAAATTTGTTGATGGTTTTAGAGGTATATTGACTATTAAATGACAGAAACAGAAACATAATGTATAACTAATTCATTGATGCAATTGCTTTTCCATTTAATCTGTTCTATAAAATTATTGCATTTTACTTACCATGAATGACATTTCAGTATCAAGATAAAGTATATTTAATTGCCCTAAAGTGATCATAATTTCTTTTGCCTGCAAATAAACTCATTGTTAATATTACTCTCTACGTATTGAAACAAATGTAGCCAGTTGGTTCACTGAAATCAGTTCAGATAAATTAAACAGCACGATTAAATAAACTGAAGTAAACAAACTACTGCATTTATTGGTGTGAATTACTTCAAAATAAATTGGAATCAGTAATTGTAGTACTAGACATAAAGTCAGTGAAGTACTCCAGCGAAATAAATAAGTATCTGAATCAATAAATGTAAGTTAGATCTGATCCAAATGCTCGATGAAATACACCTTATTTTGTGTAGTGAAATTGATAAAAATAAGTTGGCATAGAAACGACTAACTTCAAATAATTATACCATTGCTGGGTTGCAAGAAAAAAATAGTGAGCTCTTTAAAACAAAAGACAAAATGTCTATTGCGATGTGGAATTGAGTCTTAATAAATAAGAAAAAATAGGAAAAAATTTTCCATCACTTGTCTCGTAATTCCACAGAGGTTTTACAGCACGTTTGCATCAACTTCTCAGGTCATCAACAAACGGCTGGTCAGTTCAGCTTTAACCATAGACGCGCGTTTCGTCCTTCCGGACTCATCAGTATGGTGCGATCATATATCCAACTAGATCAACTAGGAACTAGAGGATTGTGATACCGACTTAGCTGAACCGACAAAATCGCAAACTGCCAGCCGTTTGTTGATGACCTGAGAAGTTGATGCAAACGTGCTGTTAAAACCTCTGTGGAATTACGAGACAAGTGATGGAAAATTTTTTCCTATTTTTTCTTATTTATTAAGACTCAATTCCACATCGCAATAGACATTTTGTCTTTTGTTTTATTTCAATAGCTGTCAAGCAGTTTGCGATTTTGTCGGTAGATGGCACCACGAGTGGCTCCATAGCTCTCATGTCATGTTACCGTTGTAGATAGGTTAACATCAGTCAGTTCAGCTAAGTCGGTATCACAATCCACTAGTCCCTAGTTGATCTAGTTGGATATATGATCGCACCATACTGATGAGTCCGGAAGGACGAAACGCGCGTCTATGGTTAAAGCTGAACTGACCGGCCGTTTGTTGATGACCTGAGAAGTTGATGCAAACGTGCTGTAAAAACCTCTATGGAATTACGAGACAAGTGATGGAAATTTTTTTCCTATTTTTTCTTATTTATTTAGTGAGCTCTTTAGTTAAAGAATTGTTTATATAGCAACAGTATCAATGGTGATTTTCTGAAATTTATTGAATCGTTAGTTTGTTAATGAACCGATAAAACTTTCATGCAATCCAACACAAGAATTTTATATAAACACTGGATATACTGAAAACGTTATAGAGATCGACTGACGTCATCAAAAAATATAACTAGATTAATGACATGGGATGCTGCTACGTTTACATGTAACCAATTTTAAATTGAATGGGGGATTCAAGTGGTAGAGCTTTATAATATATATTTATTAAAATGAATTCTTGACCGTACATCATATTTAATACAATATAAAATCATACCATAAATGATATCTTTATTGCTGAAATATGAAAGTTAAAATTGAATAATTCGAAACGGTCATTTAAATTTCGCACTGCCATATTGCAATTACGTAGTTGCTTTAAGCCAATCACAGAGCTTTGTCTGAAACGTTTGTCGGTGCTCAATTTTACTGAGAGGAAGACGAAGAAGAAATAAGCATTCAGCATTCTACGATTCTACCAATGACGTATAATACTAGACGAATTATGCCGTATTAAAGTCAATGCAGTGTGGTGAAGCAGAGAGGAATGGAATAACTTGATGGTCCGCCGGGTGCGCGGCAAGGAGCAAGTACACTTTGATGTTATGCAAGTTGCTCCTGGCCGCGCACCCGCCTCACCAACCAGTTATTCTATCCCTTTTTGCTTCACATCAAACGCCGTTGTTATCCGTCTAGTTATGTTTTGTCTGAGGATTCTACTACAACGACACACGTTACGTGAAATTACGTGTTCGTTATCTCTGTCTTATCTATCTCTCTTTAAGCTAAGATGCAACTACGTCATATTCGTTTGTTTCGAAAGTTTAAATATTTATATCATGCTTAATACATGTTTAAAAAAAAAAATTGGGTATAATAATTTTATTACGTAGATTAATATATAAAAAATTCAAAAAAATCTTGAAAGGCCCATTGCGCGTTGCTTTTAATTTAATTTTTCTTTAACTTCGCAGATATTTTCGATACTTTTGAATACAATTTTAATTAGTAATTAAACAATAATTTTTGAAACATTCCTAACAACATACCTACCTCAAACTCCATTTCCTGTGCATAATAGAACATGGACGCCATATGTAAATTTAAATAAATAAACAAAGTAATGCTTAACATTATAGGAAGTTCTTTAAATCCACCCACATAGATAGCCATTATTACATACACGTTTTGCACAATATTGGCCAGAATATTGACTGTAGTCATGGTAGAAAATCCTTTGTGAAATAACTGACTCATTTCAACTAATAATCCGTACATTTCATGTATTTTATGCAAAATGAACTTTGTACTTGAATTTCTGTACGTATTATGTAACATTATATTATTACCTAAAATAAATAATTGATTATTAGCACATGTGACGTCACTAACCAAATTAAACTTCGCTCAATCATATACAGCATTCGCTTATGTTATATACTTATAACAATTTCACATTAATCATACAAGATAAAAAAAGAAGTTTGAAAATAATTAAATGAATATATCATCACGCCTTTTACCCATTACTGGGTGTGATCTCGGTAAGTGATATATTTATGCACGTTACCAGCCGTCAAATCACGGACACCAAAGATGTTAGTGGCGGAGGAGCCACAGGGGTAATTATAATTTGGTGAAAATATTTGTCGACTGTGGGGATCGAACCAGTGGCGTACCTAGATACCAAAGAGAACCCTAGAATCATTAAGGGGTTATACTACCCAGCAAATTTTTTTTTCATTTATTTTTTATTGGCTTAAACTATTTGAAAATGATATTCAAAAACTATTTTAGGAGACAAGCTATGAAAAACAATTTTTATAGCTTCGAATCATCGGCAAAGCTTTCAGAAAGACCTTACGTCGCTTAGAAAAGAGGCTGAAGGGCGAAATGCATGCTTGGAAGGGCAGTATGGTGCTGGAATAGCAGAGTAAAGGTAAAAAAAAGTAGCATGCTTAGATTTTGAATATTTCAGATATAGTAAACGCGTTTTTTTCGAAACTATGTTTTTCAAATTGGCGTGCAGCGTAGCTCGCTCAATTTTAATTGGATTTACTTAAAATTTTAACTGTAGCTTCTTACCTAGAAGTACACACGGTTTTTAAAAATGATAGATAACATTTGCAATAAAAAATTTAAGTTAGATTTTTTGCCAAATAATGAGAAAAAAAAATGAAAATTGATGCCAATTTGTGAATTGTCTAAAAATATTTATAATCTTGGGTTCCTCCAAAGAAAAACTTAAGTCCCTGACACATATAGCGTCAAGAATCGGAGTCTGCTACAAACTGCTGAAAAACTGAGAGTCACGTCCAAAACGGGTGACACATATAGAGTCAGTGTTTCTGACAGTCAGAAATAAAGACAAAGATGGTCGCACGAATGACAAAGCAAGAACTATGAAAGTTATTATTTCGATCAGTAAAATACATTAATTTTAATACAAAAAAAATATTATAGCATTTTATATTTATTTATTTGTTGTTACAGTTGATAATAATTGCTTTGGTGCATTTTTCTCATTTTTCTTATGAACTGTCAACAGGATGTATCGATAATACAGTTACGTTTCGTACCGACTGGCCGCTTGTGGTTCTAACCTTGTTGTCATAACTTCTGCTGTGTAAAATCTTACACTGCTATTGGTTGGCATGAAACATTCACTTCCAAAAATGTTGTTATGTTACTGAATTTTATAAACTAGTTAAATAGTTTTATTTAATATACTCAATGTTATTATTAATTGTACGATATTTGCAGCGAAATATTAATTCTGTTAATAACCTATACCATACAAAAATGTATGGGATGGCTAGCACAGTGGTATGAAGTCGGCCTGTGGATCCTGAGGTCCCTGGTTCGATTCCCACAGGCGATAAATTTTCATAATTTGTAAAAGCTATCCCTGTGGCTTCTCCACCACTAACATGTTTGGGGGCCGTGATTTGACGACTGGTAACCGCACTTCACGCGCAAAATATATCACTTACCGAGATCTGCTTTAGCAGAGTGCCACACTCAGTAATGGGTAGAAGGCGTGATGATATATATTTATTTATATTATACAAAAATGTAATAATTATTTTTATAAACTTTTTAGGTTACCTATACTTTTGGATGAGACTGTCATGACAGAACCACCTTAATACATGTATAATAAAGTCGAAAAATTTCATTTTAATCTATTGATTAGTAATCGAGAAAAAAATTCCCAAAAAAAGGTTCACATTTCAGTGCGTCTGGATAATATAAACCCTTAAAAAAAACATTCACTCCTCATACTATCAAATAATCAGTCCTCGTCAAACATTTTCATCCTAGCACACCGCGTTCCTTTCAATTACATTCATAGTTCATTTGTCAGCCAACAAATTTAACAATGAAAATAAAATCAAATAAGGAATTAAAGATACTCCAAAACTTACCATGAGATCTAGTAACTTGTTTTAAATCGTTTAGAATCGAACGCATCATTTGAAATCTTTGATGGGCTCCTATAAATCCTGCAGTTGCTATACTTAAAGCTACTGTTCTCATAACGCATGCATAACCAATGGAGAGTATATCATAATATTTAACAGTTTCATCAAAAATTAGCAAACATGTAAATAGTACATTTAAAAGTCCAAGTTCCGACAAAAAAATATAAAATATTTTTTTAGTTGTTATCTTCTTATTTAGCTTACCAAATTCTTTATCTAAATCACAAGCTTGTTTTACTGTACAGAGAATATATTTGTACTTTAATATACACACTATAGTTGTTAATAAAGCTGTTAAAATATTAAAAATATGTAAAAATATTACTCCATATGATGATATAATATCGGATTTGTCAAGTGTACTGAATTTTAAATACGCACAGAAGAATACGACCGAAAGAATTGCTAAAAAGTAAAACATACACTTTAAATAATACTATATTACATAACAAGCATCGAAAGTGTAGGATAACATGCGAGTGTACAATTTTAAAAACGAGGGGAACGAGCACAGTTATCACACTTTCGAGCGAGTTATGTACACTATTTTTCAGACGACCACAAAATAATTCTAAGAAAAGTTTACAAGAGCGATGTTGTTACTCTTTGACAGAGGATGCGTTTTTGAAGGTAAACGTTGACGTTTGAGGTTAGGTACCAACTGTACTAACCGCCATGGGCGTCCACAGACATTTTTCCAGGGGGAGGCGAGTCAGAAAAAACTCTCAGATATACACAAATTTCTAAAATATTTTTTTTTACATAACATAAATACAAACACACATAACAAATGGATAAAAAAATATTTCAATTTGTGAAATAAATTACTAGTCTTTGTCGTCTGGGTTTGAATTGAAGAGGTAGGACAATTTTCGAATAACTATTCCGTAAATTGACACCATTTCTTCAATAAATTCCGATTTAGCAGTTTTACAGTTTTTATTTTCTAATGTTTTTAGGACATGAAATATGAAATTAATTTTGTATGCTTTGTATCGGCACAAATTAGATCTGAACATTACTAAAATTTTCTCAAAACTATCGATAGCTATGAAATTGACACAAAATTAAACAAATGTTTGTCGTGCAATCTGTCAAAACTGTCAGAATAAATTCCTTATTTATTATTTCATTTGTTTTGACAAATAAAACGTCAAACATATGTTTAATTTTGTTTCAATTTCATGCCTATCGATAGTTTTGAGGCAATTTTCGTCATTTTCAAATCTAATTTGTGTCGTTACAAAGTATGCAAAATTAATTTTGTTTATTGGTTCAGATGCACTTTTATTTCAAGCTTTTTTGCTTCAAATATTTAAGGAAGCAGGAAATTAAAAAAATATAGTTTTACATGTTAAAGTCCTATTTTCGAGAGTCTTGGTCACCACCCTAGTTAATATCCAAGGGGGGGCGCGCGCCCCCCTTGCCTCCCCCTGCGGACGCCCATGCTAACCGCAGTATAAAAATATTAAATAATGCTAAAATATTTGTAAAAAGTAATTATTAATTTAAAAAAATAAGATTTATCTGTGCAAATATGTTGAAAAATCAGCCAAAACTTCGATTTAAATAATAATACAAATTCTTTCCATTTATTTTATAATTTTCTTTTATCGTAACGCCATCTGTTGTGAAACAGTGGAACTTCACCTGATATGTTAGAAGTGTGCGTTATACTAACATATCAGTTTATGTTATGTTCAACTTTCCGTAGTATTTATGATGTTGTTATGGTTACTTTCATAAGTGGTCATCTGAATAGTATTTAAGGGGGAACCGCACCCTGGAGAGTAAAAAAATAAGCGATTTTCACGATTTTTTTTCTGGTATTAAAAAGGAAGCAATTTTTTACATAAAAATATCGATCCGTTATTCCGTGGCACGGGTACACACGGGTCGCCTTCTCAAAACTGCTCCTCGCTGGCTGCATGCACCGGGAAGTCTTGAAACATCGCAGAACATTCCGATTTGAAAAACCCAAAACTATATGAAATTATCTATGGTGCAGCATAGCGATTTTTTGAAATTCAAAATATTACAAAAATAGCAGCAATTTCAAAAAAAGTTTCATTTTTTTCTAAAAAAATTCGTCATTCAAATGTTCATAAAAAATCGAAAAATTGAAATATCAAAAAAATCCAATGCTTCACCATAGAGAATACATTTTTACGTGTTGGACACAAAAAAAAGAGCGCAATCGGTTGGATAGATCCCGAGTGTTTCTGCAGCCAGATAAAAATACATGGTTTCGTGAAAAACGCGTTTAAAGTTTCAAGTTCAGTTTACCGTGTGATTATATATGATAAAATTTCTCGATATATCTTTGCAACGAAGTTATATATCGAAAAATCGTTTTACAACGACATTGTAGAGGTCCAAAGGATCGCAAAAATGCAAAAAAAAATAGATTTTTTTGAAAGTTCCAGGGTGCGGTTCCCCCTTAAATAGCATATTGTAACACAAGTGTGGCAAGGTTTTTATTGCGAATTTTGCAATTGCCGTTGCCATACGGATGTTACTTTTGTGTGTCACACATAAATGTTGACATAGGTAACTAACATGTAAAATCAATTTTTTGTTAATAAAAAGTGTGTAAAAATTATGGGATCAAATTTTATATCACAAAACTGATAATTTCCCTACATCTTATTTAATACAGATTATTGCATTTTGATAGCGTAATTTAATGATATTAATTACAATTTACTGACATAAAATGCTTGTAATTTGTTTTAAACATTTTAATCTGTCACTGTCTTCATGAATATTTTAATTTGTCTAACAGTTTTTGACTTGAATATTTGTTTCGTACTGCACTCCCCCTCCCGCACCCATAATACATTTTACAGAGTGATCAAAATGAATTGTTTCAGTTCGCAATACAAAAATCTACTTGAAATTGGTGAGCCTGATACACAAATTCATTTCCTGTTGTTAAAATTAAACTTTATAGTGTATTCCGAAAATGAACCGGTTAGTTTTTTCAGTAACCGGTTTCATTACGGAACACGGTTTTTGAAAATTGTGGTTAGTTTTTAATAACCAAACTAACCGTGCTCGAGCGGCGGTTAGTTTGGTTACTTCATAGCTGTTGTTGACAAGTTTGAAATGTGTTTAGCGGCTTTTGCAGTGTTTGTGGATTTTTGTCTTATAAAACTATATTTTTATGATGACTGATAAATAAACATGTGATACAAAATGTATTTTTATTATTTAACAGTATATATTCATATTAGATGAATTTATTATTTGTTCTGAAGCTCGTATTTACTTTTTTCTTTGTGTTATTTTTTATCCCTATATTTAAGTTAAAGCAGGTGTGATGCAGAATACAATATTTTTATAATATAAACATTTTTCCATATTAAATAAATTTCACATTTCTAAACTCATCTGTCAAGTAACAACTGTCATCGTGAAAGTGTTCCGTTATGACGTCATTCTAACCGTAACCGTGGTAACATTGAACCGCACCGTGGTTCATTTTCGGAATATACTATTAGTATACTTAGTTCTTATTAGTTTTTAGTTATATTTTTCTTAAATATCCATAAATAAAATTGTTGCTTCTCTCACCCTCTGTTTTATTACTTAACACAGCAGTAAACTAACAGGCAACTTCATAAAACGGACTAGCGCAAATACCATTTTTTATTTTAGTTTTTAACCCTCTTTATAATGAATGAAACAAGTTTATTTTAATTTAGGTTAAAAAGAGTTTCAATTAGCATCAAAGTTAATACATTTCATGAATCTGTTTTAATTTGAAACAGAGTTATAGATAATATTAAAAACGGCGTTAGCGCTATTTCGCTTTGTGAATCTGCCTGTATAGTATTTCTATTACTCAAAAAGTCAAAATCCTATTAGCTGTCAGATTCTTGACATAACCTATATGTATTTATTATGTCAAATAAATAAATGGCTCAGTGGTATCAAGTCGGCCTGTGGATCCTAAGAACTCTGGTTCGATCCCCACTACCGACAAAACATTTTCACCAATTTAAAATTACCCATGTGGCTCCTCGTCCACTAACGTCTATGGGGGCCGTGATTTGACGGTTGATAACCGCACTTCACGCGCATAAATATATCACTTTCCGAGATCTGCTTCGGCAGAGTGCCACGCCCAGTAATGGGTAAAAGGCGTGATGATATATTTATTTATATTTATTTTATGTCAAATAGTATTTCCGCCTTTATCTCACGTTGTGCCAACTGTGGAATAAACAGATCTCCGGAATTGTATTGCCAACTGAAACAATTCCTTTTGATCACTTTTAGTATATTCCGAAAATGAACCACGGTGCGGTTCAATTTTACCACGGTTACGGTTAGAATGACGTCATAACGGAACACTTTCACGATGACAGTTGTCACTTGACAGATGAGTTTCGAAATGTGAAATTTATTTAATATGGTAAAATGTTTCTAATATAAAAATATTGTATTCTGCATCACATCTGCTTTAACTTAAATATAGGGATATCAAAATAACACAAAGAAAAAATAAAGATGAGCTTCAGGACAAATAATAAATTCATCTAATATGAATATATACTGTTCAATAATAAAAATACATTTTGTATCACATGTTTATTTATCAGTCATCATAAAAATATAGTTTTATAAGACAAAAATCCACAAACACTGCAAAAGCAGCAAAACACGTTTCAAACTTGTCAACAACAGCTGTGAGGTAACCAAACTAACCGCCGCTCGAGCACGGTTAGTTTGGTTATTAAAAACTAACCACAATTTTAAAAAACCGTGTTCCGTAATGGAACCGGTTATTGAAAAAACTAACCGGTTCATTTTCGGAATACACTATTAGTCATAATATTCATGCGGATCTTGATTTTTAAAATATTCATGATGAAAAATATTTAAAACAAATTGCAACCACTCTACGTCAGTAGCAATAAAAGAGTAGGCGAAAAATTAAGAATTATTTTTATTAATTTCATTAAATTACGCTATCAGAATGTTAACTGCCTAAGCCAACATTTACTTCGGACGTGAATTTTTATTTCCAAAAATCAAATTTTGAATGGATGTCTGACATCTGTCAGGTACAGTTATATTTCACATTAATTAAAAAAAAATTGGTCAACAATGGTTTTCTTGGAAATAATAGCTGTAGTCCATTTGCCACTTGGTTCACTTAAATCAGTTCAGATAAATTTGACACATGGCAAAATGAACTGAATTAAGCAAACTGATGCACTTATTGGGGTGAATTACTTCAAAGTATACTAGAATCTGTAATTCTAGTACTGGAAATAAAGTGAGCGAAGTAATGCAACGAAATAAATAAATGATTTGGTTCAGTAAATGTAAGTTAGATCTGATCCAAATGGCAAATGGAATACGCCTAAAATCAAAAACAGTGTCATGCCGCACTTAGTGTTACAAAGAGATATTTTCCACACTCATGTTGTATATTGCTTTGTTCACCTTTCAACACGACCGTAGAAAACAAATGTTTGAATACGTACCAATATAAACACTCGTAGGAAAAATTAATTCTTTTCCTTTTCTAACTTCAATTATTATATCATTGCTAGATTTTTTAATTTTATACCAATAATAACCATTTATAATATATATAAAAAAGAAATCATTGTGTAAATGAGCAAAAGTGGCAGGAGAATATTTGATTAACTTTAATATTTTGTGTTTCATGATAAGTTATTATGAAATTTATTAAAATTTCATTAATTTACCTGCTTATTTTAAAACTATACCTTGTCAAATATGTTAGAGTTATGAAGGGATATGTTCAGCATTGATTTATATCAATATCAAACAAAAGTAATTATTTTTTCCATTTGCCTGCGCGTATCTTATCTGTAATAAAAATTGATTAATACTCATTAATTTATGTAGATAGTTGCTGTGTATGAATAATAAATAAGATGTAATTAGTTAATATGAGACTATTGAATAAATGTTATATTATATAATTAGATTTATTGATTTGTCGACATGCCGCCAATATGAAATTTGATTTGTGGTATTTCCCGCCAAAAGTGAAATTTTAAACTTAGTTTAAATAAATCAAACAATTTGAATGTTTCAGATATTTTTAAAACTTCTATTTCTAATATTTTTTCTTTAAAATAACCGTAGAGTCAATAGTAATATACATGGGCGTCCACAGACATTTGTCAAGGGGAGGGGCGAGTCGCAAAAAACTCTCAAATATACATAAATTTCTAAAATATTTTTTTTTACATAACATAAATACAAATACATATAACAAATGGATAAAAAAATATTTAAATTTGTGAAATAAATTACTAGTCTTTGTCGTCTGGGTTTGAATTGAAGAGGTAGGACAATTTTCGAATAACTCTTCCATAAATTGACACCATTTCTTCAATAAATTCCGATTTAGCAGTTTTACAGTTTTTATTTTCTAATATTTTGTGTCTGTGTATACTTAAACTTAGATTACTCAATCGTTACGATAGGGAACATGTCGCTAGCTGGCCATAAGAATACTGCGGGAAATTCAGTTTCAGCTTGAATTTATTATCTTTAAACTTATAATTTAATTTTTATTTAATTTATATATATATATATATATATATATATATATATATATATATATACATAAACAGTGTGGTGGCCACGACTCTCGAACATCGGACTTTAATATGTAAAATCACATTGTTTTAAATTTCCTGCTTCCTAATTATTTAAAAGCAAAAAGCTTCAAATAAAATTTTTAGGGCATAAAATATTAAATTAATTTTGCATGCTTTGTATCGGCACATATTAGATCTGAAAATGTTAAAATTGCCTCAAAACTATCGATAGCTATGAAATTGACTCAAAATTAAACATATGTTTGTCGTTAAATCTTTCAAAACTGTCAGAATAAATTCCTTATTTATTATTTCATTTATTTTGACAAATAAAACGTCAAACATATGTTTAATTTTGTTTCAATTTCATGCCTATCGATAGTTTTGAGACAATTTTCGTCATTTTAAAATCTAATTTGTGTCGTTACAAAGAATGCAAAATTAATTGTGTTAATTTTCGAGAGTCTTGGTCACCACCCTAGTTAATATCCAGGGGGGGGCGCCCCCTTGCCTCCCCCTGCGGACGCCTATGGTAATATATATTTTGCCTTCATCTTAATCATCTCATAATATTTGTATGTAGGAACTGGTTAAAAATAATTATTCTGTTTATATTAATAATATTTTATTGAAGACATAACAACAATTTTAGTGCAAAATGTTTAAGCTTTTATACATTATTTTTGTTCATATTTGCCGCTATATTGAATTAACAACAAAATGATTGTTTTACAAATACTAATTTGCTGAAAATAAATAAAAAATTAGAAATACAGGGTGGTCCATTTAAAGTGTTATCAGGAAATATATCTCGGAAACTATAAATTTTACGCAAAAATGACCTAGACGAAAAACAATCGTACAAAAGGGGGCCATAATAACGAAATATTGGTATTGTCCTAGATGGCGCTGTTGTCGCTAAATCATGGTCAACTCAATTTTTTTAAATAAAAACCTCTATTTTTTATTAAAGAATCAGATTCCTCGTTAAAAAAAGAAGACTTTATTTAGTTCACTTTTTCGTCAGCATGATAGATGACGCTGTAATCGCGAAAAATGATGTTGCTTTCGGACGTTCCTGTATTAGAGCTTATGCGCGCGGCTGTGTGTGTGTGTATTATTTGAGTTTGTTAGTTTTTGTTTGTGTGCGTGCAAGCGCATCCACTAACACGCACATCTAAAATCACAAATAGTCTCATTACATTCAATTGCCATTTTTATAAAATATGGTTCATCTGATTGTTTACATTCTGTCTAAAATCATATGGTGTAAATTTAAATTGCATTTTATTTTAGATTTTAATTAAATCGACAGCTAATGCAGCTAACGCGCCGCTTATTTTGGTATAGAGTGATTACGTCATTCGTACGGTAAGTTGTTGGTTCGATCCCAGACTTTAGAAATTAATATTTCTTTTTTAGATTTAATACAATTACATGATTTACTTAACTTTCTTTACAAACTAATATAATAATGACTTATAACAGTCACTTACAACAATGACTTTGACCTACTTAATTCACTTAATTCACTTAATTTATTTTCTCACATGCCTTTGACTTTTTACCAAACACTAATACAATAATGACTTATAAGTAACAACTTCAATGACTTACTTAATTTATTATCTAATTAAATAGACTACAGTTTTAACTTACTTCACTATTTATTTACTCTCTATGACATTACATGACATTAATATGACATTATATGACATTACATGACAATATATGACATGACATTATATGATATGACATGACATCATATGACATAATATTGAGAATTGAATCAATTTTAACAAGCTTATGCCACTAAACTGCAACGAATTTAGCCATTTTTAATATATATATATATCCTTAACATTGAGCTAATAATTAACAATGTAATAAATTTGACTAATTTTAAACAATAAATTAGAACGATTTTAGCCGTTCCTTAACCTTGACATACTTCTAAATATTGACCAATTAATCAATTTAAACTATTTTAGCCATTTTATTATATTCTTGACCTAATTATTGACAATTTAATCAATTTCTACATGTTTTAGAAAATACTGTTTATTATTGTTGTTTGTTAACTACTGTTATTCTTGCAATTTTCTTGTTTCTTATTTCAAGACAAGATTTTTTTACACACTGCCAAACTCTAAAAATATGGTCGTACCGTTTTCCTAAACAACTTACAAATATAGTTGTACAGTTTTCTACAAACTTGCGAACAAATACATTAGAAAGATTTTAGACATTTTCTTCATTTACTTTGACAATTTAATCAATTTCTACAAGTTTTAGAAACTAAATTACCACGATTTTAGACATATCATCATTTACTTTGACAATTTAAACCAATTTTACTAGTTTTAGAAAATAAATTACCACGATTTTTGACATTTTCATCATTTACTTTGACAATTTAAGCCAATATTACTAGTTTTCGAAAATAAATTACCACGATTTTAGACATTTTCATCATTTACTTGTCCTTGGCCTAATTATTCACAATATAATCAATTTTTTACTAGTTTTAGAAAATAAGTTACCACGATCTTAGCCATTATCTTATTTTTTTTATTAATTAGTAGGAAAATTTGAAGTACTGGAATGTATTATTTATCTCTCAATAAACGATATATTCAACATAAAAGTTTTTAATTGTACGGTTATAGAAAGTAATTAATTTCTAACCTCAAACATTTTATCAAATAAAATTCTTAACAGGATGAAAGGAATATGATTTCATTATTTGGACAACTCAGAATATAGAAGTAGAAACAATAAAAATTGATGAGGAGTTAGTTCAATGGATGCTTCCAATATTAAAAAAAATTGCTCCAGAAAGAATTGATTCACGAAAAGAAAGAAGTATATCGATCAGGAATATGCCACAGAAACGTAGAAAATAAGAGATTTTAAATGTTCAAACCACCTGATTAATTCCGTGGGGCACAAAATAAGGGTTTCTGGTAACATTTATGGACAATGGTTAATATTTTTTATGCATATAAATGAAACCTCTAATTTGTCATGACTGTAGAATATATTGATAAATAAGTGGCATAAACTGGCATAAATGGTGATAGCGAAAAGTTGTATATAAAAAGCTATACCATATCAGAATCTATAGAAACAGTTATATGTAGTTTGATTTTTCTGTCAAATACTTTTTCTGGTTCTCGTTAAAATCAAGGAATTTCTTTAGTTTACCTCCGGTAGAAAATGTCTCCCTGCTGCTCACGAGTGTCAGAGAAATTACATGACATAATGGGTAAATATTCCGGTGTTTGAAGAAAAAAATAGCATATATTATGTAAAGTAAAAATGATGTGCCTCATTATTTGTAGTTGACTGACGAGCGCACAAAAAGTGTCACTTTAGGTCCTTATAAAATAATATACTATTATATATGATTATGTATAATTGAAATAAAATTGTGAGTAATTTTTTTTTATTTTTATATTATAATATCAAATAAAATACTATATTTTATTAAATTTTAGTTTTTATTATGTTGACATCATATAGAAATATTTCTTCCGGTTTAAAATATTTTTTTTGAAAATCTTCACATTTATATAGCTTTTAAACACGCGCCAATACCCCTTCCACTATTCTATACCGATCCACATTTTTGAAAGGACCACAAGAAATCCTATTTACACGATAACAAATTGTTGGTTAACGAACTTCAGCCCATATGTTTCACCTTAATTTGAGTTTTACTTATGATTGTTGCCATGGTTACAGTTACCATTATATTCATCGGCTAGGCAGTGTTGCCAGCCGTAGCGGCATTTTAATGTTTGAGGGACAATACAATAATTTTAATTTTCTTAAAATATTATATTTTATTTTTTATTGTGTCATCCTTTCATATACATTGATTTGAAATACGTTTATTAAAAAATATTCATGTTTGCATTGTTAAAAACGCGCGCCAATACCTCTACCACCATTTTGAATTGACCCTTTTTCGGTTTTGTGTGATTGGTCACAACTACATTTTTGTCGAAATTACAAGAAACCCTAGTTATATGATAACAAATTGTTTGTTACCGAATTTTAGGTCGAATGTTTCACCTTGATAGTAGCGTCTTCTGTTAAAAAATATTAATATAATACTGACTATTTTCGAATAGCGGCGTAGTGGCCGCGTAGCCGGGTAGCGACAGTTTTTCGAACTATGTGAGATATTTTACTAAAATCTGTTGGCAACACTGTTTGAGTTGTCACCTTCATACTTTTATGTATTTGGGTTACAAAACGTTTTCTTATCTGAATTATGTTACTTGTGCCTCAGTTCTTATAAAAAGAATAAAACTGTATTAATCGAAAAGAGTGAAGAAATATTAATTCAAAAGAAACTAAATTATTGTTTACCTGAAATTGTAAGTAAACATAATGCCTAGTTTATAGATTACATAGCACAGGAAGAGAAATTTAAAATAATGTAAATGCATACAACCAATTGTAGATTGCACAGCATGAAATACATTGCACAGAATAGCACAGGAATTAACCAAATTTTATTTCTTGTTCCATTCCTGTTAGTCCGTCGCTATTCGTGTATTTCCGTTAGTGTTTAGGTCGCGTGATGCACTGCTGCATTCCAATATTTATTATTTATTTATTTATTTTATATCGTTATCTTTTCAAACAACAACTGCACGTACAAAGAAACGCATCGTTACTGTGATATGAACTGAGTTAGAGTAAAATAGTGTAAAAATTTACGTTATTCTGTACCATTCCTATGTAATCTATAAATGTACTTGTCAAACTTCTATTCCAAAGTCATTCGTATTTCTATTCTATGCAATCTATAAACCAGGCATCAGTTTGAACCATTTTTAACAATGTTCATTAAAAATTTATGCTAACTGTTATAAATTATAAATTGACTCTCATTCGGCAATCCCGAAATATGTTTGCAGCAATCGTATGAACAAATTAGAATGTTTTTACAAATTCAAATAAATTTGTTTACAAAACAACACTCATTTGAAAAATTATTACCAAACTTTAACATCTACTACTGGAGAATCTTACAAACATTTATTAGTAAAACTTACTGATATGAAATATCAAAATAAACTAATCGAGTAGACAATGTTAACTGTAGGAAATGATGAGGAGCTGCGAACTGGAGAAAAGGAAGAAAATGGAATTTATATTAAAGAATAAGTTGTCGTAAATGAAACACAGTGTGTTGATGAATTAGATATTGGCCGTATTTATTTGGGATTTTTAAAGTAACCTGCAGGTTACTTGGCACACTTTAAGTAACCTGGAACTAACCTTAAACTGACCCTACTGCCCCAGCTATTTTAGCGGGTTGGTAGATTCAACCCGTTTACTATCTCTAGCTAATCAACTTGTGTTCCTTGTTATTCGTGGCGGCATCGCGATTTGTAATAGTATAGAGAGGTTAGGAGTTATTTTTATGAAAAACGTAAGTAATTTTATAATAATATTTTGAAAAAATATACTAAACTATTATTTATGCAGATGATGGAAGAGCAATATGCATTATGTGCTTCTTGCAATATAAGTCACAGAGGATAATATTACGACACATTATTACGACTCCGAAATTCATTATTTTGATAGTGCTGATGACAAAATTATAAAAAAAACCGACCCTGACGTTATTTGCTTTTTGACTACATATAAAAAATATAAAGATGACTCAAAACATCCAATTAAAAGCGCAATTTAACACACAAACAAAACTAAGCAGATGTCGCTTCGAACATGCATTCAGATTTTAAATTTACCGCTAATATTTACAACTGACACTTGAGATGCATCATTTATTTGGAAGTAACACGAGTTAGTTCTAGGTCAGTTCAGGGTTGGATCAAAATTTCCCAAACAAATACGGCCATTGAAGAATCAAGTTTGTTATGAGACAGAAAATAATATCGGAATAAAAGAAGAATTTCGTACATCTGAACACAACGGTGATATTGAATTTTATCATGAATATGTTAAGAGCATAAAGTGTGAATCAATTTCAAGTGACTCTGATGTTTATGCATCGAGAATTGAAGATATTGCACGTGAAGATTCCAAATACTCAAATAGTAATAGTAAAACTAATAAATTGATTAAGTCTACACAAAATAATGTAACAGAAAAAAATATAATTCAGAAAATTTACAAATTTCAATGTGCTATTTGTAGTAAAGAATTTCTACATAAAATATTATTGAAGTATCATTTAAAAGCTCATGCAGGTATTAAAGATTATAAATGTTCAATATGTAAAAAAAATTCATAGAGATATAAAAAACTAATGTTCTTATCTATTAAAGTTAAAGAAAATTCGGATGCCGCCTGAATTCAAACCAGGGACAGTCTAATTGCTAGTCAGACGTTTTTTTTTTGTAATAATTGTCTTTATTTATTTTCCTTTGTACATATGTTTACAATTAAGGCACTACCATGCTCGCAGTTCCAGAGCGGCAGCCGATCGCACAGTACGCAAACGGAATCACAATCCCCCAGCGATTTGCGGATTCGTTTGCGTATCTGCGCTGCGTGCTGCTACCTGGCGTCGAGCATTTAGTGGCCTTGACATTGTTTTTAATTTATATATTTTATTACAGTTGTTCCTGACCATGTGGCCTTATCAACTAAATAATGATAATAATGCTTAACGCTTACAAAAATGAACGTGTGCGTGTAAGATGCATGATCGTGTTGTGTGATTTTGTAGGCAAAAATATACAAAAAACCTACTTTAAATAATGTACTTATAACTAACTTACAGCTAAATGAGTGACATTATGATAGTTTACAGTGATGTTATAATATTTACATTTTTTGTGACTTGATGTAGTGATTTAATGGTTTTTTGCTAATGAGCTAATACTATATGTGTGATTTTTAATGATATTTACAGTGCGGCTATGGTTTTTATTACAATTTTTAATATGAAAATATGTAGTGATAATAATGAGTTTGCGCAACTGAGCGTAATACTATATGGGTGATAATAATGATATTTACAATGCGGTTATGGCGTTACATTTAGTTACTTGATTGATGAGTGGTTAGTTATGGTTGTTAGTGTGAGATGCTATACGTCATTGTCGCGTTGGAGGAACACAGGAAGTGTTTGATAGGGTAATGCTAGTCAGACGTGATAACCGCTACACCACGACACCGCTGGCAAGTTGAAGGCGACAACCGAACTTTCTTTGACTTAGTGTGTGTCGCCTTCAACTTGCCAGCGGTGCCGTGGTGTAGCGGTTATCACGTCTGACTACCAATTAGACTGTCCCTGGTTCGAATCCAGGCGGCATTTGAATTTTCTTTAACTTTAATAGATTATCAGTCTCTATACTATAATTGGAATGATATAAGTCACTGTTACTTCTTTCATTGTTAATGTTCTTATATAAAAATAAATAATTTAATGATTTAGCTGATTTAAGAAAAAAATGTATAAGAATATAACTGATATATGATATTTATGTCAATTTGTATGGATATATATTATAATAAATGTCAAAGTATTTCTATAGCTTAATTCATGAATATTTTTAACATTTTATAATTGCTTAGCGCCTTAAGTCAGGGATGTTCCATCTAGTACAATTAGATCTAGTACTTACAAACAATTTCTAGTACGATTACTAGTATAATTTAATGTTTAATTATGTGTATCATATTTGATACTGATGGAAGTAACACCTAGCTAACTGACTTGAAACGCCAATCAATTAGGATTTTCAAACTGTAACATTATTTACAATGTCAACTTTTATATTAACACCTTACCAGCCAATTTTATGCATTCGCCAGTCCAGAATTTTTAAAGATATACCATCTAATTTTCAGAATTCGCCAATCAATGATTATTCAGAATTTTAGATACAATAATATTAACACCTTACCAGTCAATTTTCAGCATTAGCCAGTGAAGGATTTTACAAGATTTCAGCGTGAATCTATTTCAACTATCGAGATAACAGTAGTACGACGGTATATTTGAAACTTATATTAAATAATATTTGATCATTTTTAAATGTCGGAATTCATCGTTTTCCAAGAAGATATTTAAAGCAATAAAACATACATACCAGACGAAATTTTTCTGCATGCAGCCTTAAACTAATACTAATTATAATCAGAAACAAAAAAAGAAAAGAAGACATTACATAGAACATGTCAGACAGGAAACCTAAAAGTGATATCAATATCAAATCGTGTGGTACCTTCAAGACTACGATGATATTCAACATTGAAATTAAAACATATAAAAAATATGATGGAACACGTCAAAGAAGAAATCTTTTAATAATTGGTTTACAAATTTAATCGAACTTGACGTGTTTTCTTGCTTGGACAAAAAAAAATTATAACCATAGCTGTATTTCATTTGCCACTTGGTTCACTTAAATCAGTTCAGATAAATTAGGCAACAGGCCTAAATGAAATGAATTAAGTAAACTGTTGCACTTATTAGGGTGAATTACTTCAAAATAAATGAGAATCAGTATTTCTAGTACTGGAAATAAAGTTTGCGAAGAAATCTAGCGAAATGAATAAATGATCTGGTTCAGTAAATGTAAGTTAGATCTGATCCAAATGGCAAATGGAATACGCCATACATTACAAGAGATATAATTTTCTAATAATTGCAGATAACTCAAATGGCAAAAAACAGTACTTCCGAAATTATTTCCAGATATGGGGTTCACCCAGTAAGTAAAGTCCACGTTTAATAGTGTACAATGTAGGATATTAAACGTAAAGATATTGTAGAATCATTTTAGCTCTGATAAAAATATCAATCTGATAAAAAATTGCCAAATAATAACGTACATAAAGAGACTATAAAGTATAGAAAATGTTTACAGCTTACAAAACAACAAACCAAAAATTGTAGTAAGATACGTTGAGCAAGAAAAATAAGAAATGACCTTCTAGTAATTAAATATATTTTTATAAATCCAATCAATCTTAACGAAACTCAACAAATAGTAGTAAATTAAAAATTGTTTCCCAATTTCATAAAGGAAGTAGAGTTTAATAATTATCTAGCCAACCAGGATTTAAACATAAGTAGAAATAAAAAAAATAGGAACGTTTGGCGAAGATTAATTGCGGAATGAATCTGATGATTTCAGAAAAGTGCAGGGTTTTAGATTTTAGTTTCGTTGTTTAGTAATTTCATTAGAGTGTTTATCTGTAATTGTGTGAAATTCACTTTCAAAAACAAGCGCAGGGACGACACTCCCTTCGTTTCTTATCTTTTTTATTCTTTTCTGATCTTACATTGAGTGTTTAACTGCAATTGTGTGGAATTCACTTCCAAAAACAAGCGTAGAGCGACACTCCCATCCTTTTTTATCTTTTAATTCGTTTCAGTTATTACGTAGTGTTTAACTGCAATTGTGTGAAATTCACTTTCAAAAACAAGCGCAGGGCGACGCTCCCTCCCTTTCTTATCTTTTTGTTTCATTTTCAGTTACTGAATTGTGTGGTCTTTTCTTTCATATATAAGTGCAGACTATCGCTTTCATCTTTTCTAATCTTGTAGATTCGTTGTTAGTTTCGTTATTAGATTCGTTGTTAGGAGTAAACGTGAGTAATTTGAGATTTTTTATGCATACGTTATGTACTTTGAAGAAAGAAAATGAATGATGTGATTGAAGGTTTGTTGTGTGATAATAATTTCGAGTGTATAAATGAATGAGTTTATATGGCGTGATCTATGAAAGTGGTTGAAGTGAGGGTGGTATGTTTGGATGAAAATGTTTGACGATGACTGGTTGTTTGATGGGTGTGATGAGTGAATGTTTTATGAGTGATTTTAGGGTTCGTGCTACCCCATTTGTTGGGATATAGCGTGAAGAAATGTATGTATGTATGTAAAAAAAATATAACCTATTTATAAAAAAAAATGTACATAGAGACGACACATGATCTAAAACAACTACAACTCAAAGAAAGTACATAGAGGCAACATAATTTTAAAAACAACGACAAAATATTTGTTGAAATGAATAAAAAAACACTCCAGAAAAACAAAAAAAATTATATAATCAGAAGAAACAAACTCAACACGAAGGATTTAAAGATACATAGATGTATAAGTCTAAAGGCAACATAAATTACAAAACAAGTATAAAATATTAATATTGAAATTAAAGACAAAACACTTCAAAACAGAGTTAGTGTCATCAACCAGGTATAATTTGACGATCAGTAAGATATAAAATAAATACAGGTTTATCAGACAAAAAAAAAAAACGGTAACTAATCGTCATTAAAATATGTAACTAAAATTATCAATATTACAAAAATGAAACATCTCAAAATTAATAAGAAAGAATCAAACATCTCGAAATACAAATAAGAAACAAACACCTCAAATGAAAGAACACGAAATAATATTTTTATAACAGCAGATTACTTTAACACAACTCGCAAAATCAATGAATTAATGGTTCAATTTAAATGTGTCCCGATGTTCAACAAAAAAATAAAGAAAAACTCTATGGACATTGATTTTCAAACGAAAGAAAATATACATCGAAAGAGAAGATCAAGACGGAATATTTTAATACATCTAATATTAACTTCAAAATAAACTAACAAAACTAAGAAACAGAATGAAGAAATAAAGCTAATCCCCATAATCATCAACAACATAAGATTTAAAATTTGTAAATATAACAAAAAAATTAAAAGCGTCATTTATTCAATACTGAAATGTAAAAAAAGTTCTGATTCTCGAACATTACCAAAAAACGAACTTAATTATTGATTCAATTTTATAGAAAGAATAAAGCCTCATTTCCACCTCTTAACATAGTCTTCGTTTGAGTTTTTCGACATAACCTTGAGAGTTTGTCATATGTGAATACAGCTGAGCGTTTCCAGCTACTGTTTTAGTCTTAGTCTTCGACTTTGTCACTGCGCATAAACACAAAGTTTGCAAACTTCATACTTTCGACATAATCTTTCGTCGCTGTTCTGTAGAGATGGATAGCTGCGGTATTGCTGTCTCATGCTGCAATAGACAGTCAATTCTATATTTTATTTCTCATTCTCATCTGTCATTTTTTGTGGAAAAGTATTAAAATAAATATGAACAGCAGAACAACGAAAATATTTTATTTACGTAAAACATTTTTTCGAAATTTAAATTACTGTATTTGATATATTCTGGCAGGTTCACTACAATAATGCCTCAATTTTTTAAAATTATTTTGGAATTGTATAAATTAATTAAATTAGTGCTTCATTTTCATAGTAATTACTGTTCCTCGTTAATAATTTTATATAATTTTTAAAGTATTTCAAATAGTTTTAGACAATTATTTTCTCATTTAAGTGAACAAACCTTCACTGGAATATTGAATGAAGGTTATGTTTATGTTAGGAGCTGGAAATGGCTGGAATGTTTCCGACATAAACAGAAACAAAAAAACAAAAACAAAGACTAAAAGAGAGACTATGTTAAGAGGTCGACACGTAGCTTAAGACGTACAAACACGTGAACTATCTACAAACATTTTTATCACCTAGATAATCATGTTAAACCTTGATCATGTAGGATTTTATTTAGTTTTAAACTTATAAACTCGCAGAAAAAAAATTACAAGAAAAAAAAAGGAACATTATGCGTATCATATTTGATACTGGTAGTACACCTAGCTAACTGACTTGAAACGCCAATCAGGTAGGATTTTCAAACTGTAACATTATTTACAATGTCAACTTTTATATGTAGAAATAAACGCTTTGTAAATTGAAAATAGTGCAATATTATCCTAAAATTAAAAGGGACAATTAGAATGTTCTGTAGGATATGCCAAGCAAAAAAAAACAACAAAATAATTCAAGAATAATTTTTATTACCAAAAAGAATTATTATAATTATCAAAGGGAATGATTTTTATCGGCCAAACATTTATATACTACAGTATAAACAAAGATTTAACAGTCTTAGAAATATACCACAATGCACATGTTTCGACACACCGAAGCATATTGCTACAGACAATCCAATTATCTGCGCTCAATATGTCTATCATTTAATCCAGTGGTTTTCAAACTTTTCGGAGCGATGACCCCCTTGGAGACAAAAATCACAAATATATTCTTTCGCGACCCCTTTACTTTTTATGTGATCAAAACTGCAGTTTGTAAAAGGCTGATTTAATAATGTACATTACAAACATAAAAAAACTATTTCAGAAATTAGTAAAGGGAAATTTTCTCATTAAGGTGGTTCTACCATGACTGTCTCATAAAAATATAGATAACTGAAAAAGTTAATAAAAACAAGTATTTATTTATATGAATCGTAAATAAAACAACAAATTTGCATACTAAAGAAATTCATGATAACATATTTAAATATCATTAAAATCTGTCGTAGATGCTTCCATGATAGTACCACCTTAAGTATTAATTTAAAATAACATAACACTAGATATGAAATTGATGATTTCATCTTTCGATTCCACATATATTTCTGCATAGATATGCATATTTTAATCCTCAAAATATATTTTTTTTAATCGCCGGAGTCATGATCGCAAAAAATCGGGTAATGAAAATTTTTTATATATAAATCAGATTGAGAAATCGAATGCCGTTGAGCGCATCTTCATATCTTTTTTAGTTTTCGAGAAACGGCGATTTTTGGCTTTTAAAAGTCTCAAATTTAAAGGTCTATATTTCGAAAACTAAAAGAGATATTGAAATACGATAATAAAAATCTGTAAAACCCAGTGAATTCCTCGCGTGAAAGTACATATATAAATAAAATTTGCATACCAATGTAGAAACTCATGGAAAATAACATATTTAAATTACATTAAAATCTGTCCTAAATGCACCCATGATAGTACCGACTTAAGTATTAATTTAAAATAACATAACACTAGATATGAAATTGAGGATACCATCTTTCGATTCCACATATATTTCTACATAGATAAGCATATTTTGATCTTCAAAATAAAATAAATAAATAAAATAAATATATCATGACGCCTTCTACCCATTACTGGGTGTGGCACTCTGCCGAAGCAGATCTCGGTAAGTGATATATTTTGCACGTGAAGTGCGGTTACCAGTCGTCAAATCACGGCCCCCAAATATGTTAGTGGTGGAGGAGCCACATAGCTTTTGAAATTATGAAAATTGTTTGTCGCCTGTGGGAATCCAACCAGGGTTCTCAGGATCCACAGGCCAAGTTCATATATTTTATAATCGCCGGAGTCATGATTGCAAAAAAATTCGGTTAATGAAAATGCGAATTTTTTGGTTGAGCCAGTTTAAAAATCGAAAAAAAATAAAGTATGGTTCTATATAAATCAGACTACGAGAAATTGAATGCCGTTAAGCGCATCTTTGTATCTTTTTTTAGTTTTCGAGTTATAGCGATTTATATTTTTTTAAATCTCAATTTAAAGGCCCATATCTCGAAAATTAAAAGAGTTATTGAAACGCGGCTTGAACGAGTGTATTTTGTCGTGCTCTAATTAACTTATACTAAAATTTTGAAAATTACGAAAATTTTACTATTTTTTCAAAATTTTCTTTTGCCCATATTTTAAAAAGTTGAAGGGATAATGAAAATCTGTAAAAAAACAGTGAATTCCTCTCGTGAAAGTACGCATGTATGTATTTCAGAATTCTTGCTCCATCGACACAATTTTTAGAGCAAAAAAACTAAAAATGGCCTAAATTCATAAAAATCTTAAGGGGTATTCCTTCGAAAATAATTAAAAAACAGCGTTTTTACGTTTTTTTGCAATAAAAACTTTAGCTGTGCGAATTTTTGTCTGAAATTTTGCATACTTACGTACTTTTACCAGAGGACTTCATTGGTGTTCACAGATTTTCATTTTCTTTTAAATTTTTTAAATATTGAGAAAAGAAAATTTTTGAAAAAATTGTAAACTTTTCAAAATTTTTAAAATTTCGGTATAAGATAAGTAGAACACGAGAAATACACTTGTTCAAACCGCATTTCAATAACTCTTTTGGTTTTCGAGATATGTGCCTTCAAAGTTAAGATTTTTAAAAAGCCAATAATCGGTGTAACTCGAAAACTAAAAAAGATATGAAGATGCGCTCAACGGCACTCGATTTCTCGTAGTCTGATTTATATAGAACCATATTTAAAAAATCAAGTTTTAAACTGGTTAAACCAAAAAATTTAAATATTCAGATATTTTTGCGATCATGACTACGCCGATTAAAAAAAATATATTGTGGATAAAAAAATACATAATTATGTAGAAATATATGAGGAATTACATGGTGAAATTCCCAATTTCATATCTAGTTTCATATTATTTAAAATTAACCGTAAACAGAAACAAACGTGAAAATTAACATCTAAATAAATAAATATATCATCACGCCTTCTACCCATTACTGGGTGTGGCACTCTGCTGAAGCAGATCTCGGTAAGTGATATATTTATGCGCGTGAAGTGCGGTTACCAGTCGTCAAATCACGGCCCCCAAACATGTTAGTGGTGGAAGAGCCACAGGGATAGCTTTTTCAAATTATGAAAATTTTGTCGCCTATGGGAATCGAACCAGGGACCTCAGGATCCAGAGGCCGACTTCATACCACTGTGCTAGCCATCCCATAAAAACATGTATTTTAAAATTTGTTTATAACATCCGACGACCCCCCGAGGGGTCGCCACCCACACTTTCAAAACCACTGATCAAATCTATCAAAGTTCAAAAAAATATATTAATATTTCATACTGCGATATAATCCATTCCGCGATAGAATTTTATTTAAACTGGTTGTTACAAAAAAATACTCATATGACAAATAAATAAATAACTTCTCCACCTGCAGACGAAATTGAAAAACGAAAGGCAGACATAGGATTTAAGCAAAAAACTCTAAATATAGAACAAAAAAGCCACATATTTAGTTCCTTGAAAAAAATGTTATCAACAGCAAATAAGATAGTAAACAAAAATATTGTTGTTTGTGATAATTCTACATGAGATTGCAAGATTCCGAATTCAAAAGCATTATTTTTTATTTAGTTTTTTACATCTATACATTGTGACTTTTACTAATCAAAATCCAAAATGGTCATGATAAGAAACTACCAATTTTAACAATGATATCACACCTAGCCAACTAACAAACGCAAATCAGGTAGGATTTTGTAAATAACTCAGTTTTCAATGAACGTAAACAAAATGAAGTTATTTTTGAAAATTAATAGGATTTATGTTATAAAAACACATAGAATAGCCAACCAACTCAGTAGATGTCAATTGGGCTGGAATAATTAGTAACTAATATTGCCAAATATTAATAATAATACAACGTCCAACAGACAAAAAAGTACATAAAGGCTGCAAAGGACATGTAGGAAGAACAAACCTCGGCATCCGACAGGTACAGGAGGAGGTAATTACATATACATAACTAATATTGTTTATCTTTCAGTATGTAAGCAACCACATGAAGAATGAAAATAAATGTGGCGTGCTACTGTGTATCAAATCAGGTACATAACGTTAATCGTTAATTAAATATTACAAATGAAAAGAATTCTTGTCGAAAATAGTCAACAGCAACTGCGTTGTCCAAAGTTAAAAAAATTAACTGAAAGTTTTTTTGACAATATATGTTTGGACTGATATTATGATTGACTGTACTGATAATCTAATGAGTCCGAAACCAATAATTGTTATTCATGGGTTGTCTGTATGAATAATAATAAAAAAATATAAGAATTGCATTCCACTGTGTAACAAACGTAATAAAATTACACACTGTTTCCTCATTAGAAAAAAGGAACAGTTTCAAAAGTGACTAAAAAATTATGGTCATGATACGAAACTATCAATTGTAACCAACTATCTGAAAGACGCGAATTAGACAGGATTTTAGCGTATTGCGACAGATTAAGAATTTTATTTAGTTTTAAATTTACGAACTCGAAGAATCTAAATATAGAACAAAAAACAAAACAAAACAGCAAATAAGATAGTAAACAAAAATGTTGTTTGTGATAATTCTACATAAGATTGCAAGATTCCGAATTCAAAAGCATTCTTTTTTATTTAGTTTTTTAAATCTATACATTGTGACTTTTACTAATCAAAATCCATCAGCACAGCTAATGGTCATGATAAGGAACTAACAATTTTAATAATATCACACCTAGTCAACTAACAGACGCGAATCAGGTAGGATTTTGTAAATAATTCAATTTTCAATGAACGTAAACAAAATGAAAAATTCTTTTTGAAAATAAATAGGATTTATGTTATAAAAACACATAGAATATCCAACCAACTTAGAAGAATTCGATCGGGCAGGATTTAATAATTAGTAACTAATATTGTTAAATATTAATAATAATACAACGTCCAACAGACACAAAAGTGTATAAAAGCTGAAAAGGACATGTAGGACGAACAAACTTCAGCATCCGACGGGTACAGGAGGAGGTGATAACATATACATAACTAATGTTGTTTGTCTTTCAGTACGTAAGCAACCACATGAAGAATGAAAATTAATGTTGGCTCCTACTGTGTATCAAATCAGGTACATAACATGCAGTGTAAATCAAATTAATTTTGTAACAAATTTTATAATCATCAACTAGATAATAAAGTTAAATCTTGATCATATAGGATTTATTTAGTTTCAAATTTATAAACTCCTACAAAAAATTTAAGTTGAAAACATTTTTAACCATATTTGATACTGATAGAAGTAACACCTAGCCAACTGACTTGAAACGCCAATCAGGTAGGATTTCCAAGCTGTGACAATAATTCCAATGCCTGAAAACAGTAAAGGCTGTGTAACTGCGATAAACAAACACGAATAACTCACAGATTTCCAGCTCACAACAACACATTTTACAGAAGACTGAAAGGATACCGAATTCGAAGGTTAAAAACAAGACTTATACAATTTAAATTTTTCGGTTGCCATCTAGTGAGTAAAACGGAATAGCTTTACAGTTTGACGTTTTTCACGTGAGCCAAACGTTAAACGTCAAACAAATAATGGGATCTGATGGTAGAAGGGTTGAGTGGGGAAAGCAGTTGTTCGACTCGGCATAGTGTCACCTCGCTCTTTCTACAAATTTGTTGTTTCACACAAAATTGTGTGGTAGGGGGTCTGCTGCATGTGACGTCAAAATTGTAAGTCCCCATCAGCTAGAATTTTTAAACTGACATATTACAATGTCTGAAAAAAAAGCAAATGCTGTGTGTACAACTGAGATAAGCAATGCCTGAAAACAGTAAAAGCTGCGTAACTGCGATAAACAAACACAAATAACTCACCGATTTTCAGCATACAACGAAGAAGTGTTTAGTTATTAAATTTATCTTTGTTGTTTGTAAAACACATTTTACAGAAGACTGCAAGATACCGAATTCGAAAGCAAAAACGTGTATCAGAAACCACAAAATTAAGTTCATCTCAGTTATTGAATTCAACATAGAAATGGAAAGGATTGTCTGAACAAAATCCTTCAAGTCGAAATAGACAATAAATGATGGGCAGGAAACGATGAAGACGACATGCATTTAACTCCAGAAATAAAGATTTACTGACCGAATTCAATGTTGGAATTGAAGCAAAAATGTAACAAATATCAAAAGCAGATGTCCAATTTACAAAGTGAACCAACTAAAAAATTTGAAACTCTCAATAATAAAATTTTATAATAGAATGCTTTTGTTTAACACACAACCCTGAAAAGAAGAACGATAATTCTCAAGAAGGGATGTCTCCCATTAATTATTAACAAACAATTATAAATAACAAAATTAATCCACTATCATTTATTCAATTAGATATTGGAATTAAAGGTATTGTATTGCATTAACTTTATAAAACAATCCCGAACAAAATAAATATCAATATTGAAAAAATGAAATCGCACATTGAGTACTGACAAAACACAAACGAAAAGTAAGAAACCAATGAAAATAAAACTTTCTAAAATTGAATTCAAAGTCAAAATTGAAGCGGTTGTATTGCATTTGCTCTTAGCAACCGTTTGAGTTATACATTAAATAATATTTAATCATAATACTAAAAAATTTAGTTATATACTTTTAAATGGTTGAAATTGTTTTAAACAGAAAAAATAAGCCATTTCACAGCTATATCTTTGAATATAATGAGAAATACGCAGAGCACAAAATAGTAGAGAGAATATTAATCGTAAATAATAATATTATTAATGTCACGTTTAATATCTAATGTTAAAATTTGTTTCATAATTTCACCTACTTACAACGACTAAAATAGACAATGAAACAACCACAAATGATAATAATTAAGGTAAAATAATTATTTTTCCCAACGGAGCCGGACTCTGAAAGTAATTATTACCTAATATTAAAATATATCATTTAATTAATAATTTCTAATTTCTTTCATATCATAATCATTGCAAAATTTTAGGAGGTAGAGGTGATGAAGGAAGAGGAGAAAGAAGAGTTACATTTATCAACGCAGACTTGATACCACCGAGTCACCAACTCCATAAAACCATTATAAAATATTAATATTGCAATTAAAGATAAAACACTTCAAAATAGAGTCAGTCATCACCAACCAGGAATAATTTGACGATCAGTAAGATATAAAATAAATACAGCTTTATCAGAAAAAAAAAAAAAAAAAAACTGTAACTAATCGTCATTAAAATATGTAACTAAAATTATCAATATTACAAAGATGAAACATCTCAAAATTAATAAGAAAGAATCAAACATCTCGAAATACAAATAAGAAACAAACACCTCAAAATGAAAGAACACGAAACAATATTTTTATAACAGCAAATTACTTGAACACAACTCGCAAAATCAATGAATCAATGATTCAATATAATTGTATCCATTGTGACAAAAAAATTAAAAAACTATGGGCATTGACTTTCAAATGAAAGAAAATATACATCGAAAGAGAAGATCAAGACGGAATATTTTAATACATCTAATCTTAAATTCAAACAAACTAACAAAACTAAGAAACAAAATAAAGAAATAAAGCTAATGAATGATAAATGGAGATGATTCTGCAACATAATTTATCGGAATTATATGAAGATGTTCTTGGGAATGTTCTTCAACATGATTCTAACATAACGGTGCAAAACCTCAATGTGCACTTATATTTAAATCAAGTTTTTAAGGACAGGTAAAACTAGACCTAAAAGATCTTCTAACACGTTTATCGTATTATTATTTTTGAGGACAATTAAAATCTGTGATGTACATAACCGAAACGTGGCATGTAGTGTTTTACTTAATTTATTTTTGTAAATAGTAATATCGTTGAAGGATTTTTGGCACATAATATGCACTTTTAAATGTACCCGATAGATGGTGCAGATGCAATGATAAAATATGTGGTTGTAGAAGAAACCACGGTAGATAAACGAAAATGAGGAAATCAATTTAATTGAAATTTTGGAGTCTTCAAAACTATGATCAGATAGGAATTGAACAACGAAGACATTTAACTCAACATGAATAAATAACTGTTCACATACAAATAAAAACAGAAATTAACAGAAAATAATAAGAACTGATAGTTCGTCTTCCACAACTTAGAGACCTTAATAACTCCCAATAAAAATACAACACACATTAATAGAAAATAATATCCTATTACTAAGTCCCTCAGTTTCAATGTTAGACCACATCAATCAAATGTTGTACAGGGCCACGAATGAATAGACATGATTCTGCAACATAATTTACCAGAATTATTTAAAGAGGTTCTTCAACACGCATGATTTTAACATGACGGTGCACAACCTCAATGTGCACTTATATTTAAATAACGTATATGAGGTCAGGTGGATTCTTTAATAATTTAATTTGTCAACGCCGACTTGATACCACTGAGCCACCAAAATCATAAAACAATTATAAAATATTAATATGGCAATTAAAGATAAAACACTTCAAAATAAAGTCAGTCATCATCAACCAGACATAATTTGACGATCAGTAAAATATAAAATAACTATAGCTTTATCAGTTTATATGTAACTGAAATTATCAATATTACAAAGATGAAACACCTCAAAATTAATAAGAACGAATCAAACATCTCGAAATACTTGAATAAGAAACAAACACCTCAAAATGAAAGAATACGAAACAATATTTTTATAACAGCAGATTACTTTAACACAACTCGCAAAGACAAATAATTAATGGTTCAATATAATTGTGTCCCGATGTTCAACAAAATAATAAACTAAAAACTCTATGGACATTGATTTTCAAATGAAAGAAAATATACATCGAAAGAGAATATTTTAATATATCTAATCTTAAGTTCAAACAAACTAACAAAACTAAAAAACAGAATGAGGAAATAAATCTACTCCCCATTATCATCAACAACATAGAATTTAAAATTAGTAAATATAACAAAAAAATTAAAAGCGTCATTTATTCAATGAAATGTGAAAAAAGTTCTGATTCTCTAATAGTACAAAAAAACGTACTTAACTGATTACTCAATTTTATAGAAAGAATAACACGTACAAACTCGTGAACTATCTACAAACATTTTTATCACCTAGATAATCAAGTTAAACCTTGATCATGTAGGATTTTATTTAGATTCAAACTTACAAACACCCAGAAAAAAATGACAAGAAAAAAAAATGGAACATTATAAATAAATAAATAAATATATCATCACGCCTTCTTCCCATTACTGGGTGTGGCACTCTGCTGAAGCAGATCTCGGTAAGTGATATATTTTGCGCGTGATGACCTTAAACATGTTAGTGGTGGAGGAGCCACAGAGATAGCTTTTTCAAATTATGAAAATTTGTCGCCTGTGGGAATCGAACCAGGGACCTCAGTATCCACAGGCTGACTTCATACCACTGAGGTAGCCATTATGTGTATCATATTTGATACTGATAGAAGTAACACCTAGCTAATTGACTTGAAACGCCAATCAGGTAGGATTTTTCAAACTGTAACATTATTTACAATATCAACTTTTATATGTAGAATCAATAAACGTTTTGTAAATTGAAAATAGTGCAATATTATCCTAAAATTAAAACGGACAATTAGATTGTTCTGTAGGATATGCCAAGCAAAAAAAAAAAAAGAATTGTAACATCAAAGTAGAACAAAGTAATTTAAGAATGATTTTTATTACCAGAAGAAATTGACATATTTTAGTTCGTTTTGAGACATCACCTACCCTTTTAATGTATCGTCCATCACGATAGAATTTTAAAAACACTTTAGATATTAGGAGACAAAAATAACCATTCGACACTCGCGCTAATTTAAAAGAAGTATCGCATGTTGGTATTAATCTAGGGCTTCAGTGATTATTTAACAACATTTAAGAACATAGACAACGGGTCGAAAAGTATCGTACGTTGATACACGAGTATATAGTTACGTTACAACTTTAGTGACTCAGTAAATAATATATCGTATGAACCAGACGTGCTACAATACAAGGCAGATGATTTCTATTAATAATTTTACGTTTGATAATAAATACTAACTAATTGTGCATTTTATTTTATATTTTAAAAACAACATGAAAAACGTTATGTTTATTGGTTATAATATTTGTACGAAGGAGAAATTTTACTGAAAATCATAAATAAATAAAATAAATATATCATCACGCCTTCTACCCATTACTGGATGTGGCACTCTGCTGAAGCAGATCTCGGTAAGTGATATATTTTGCGCGTGAAATGCGGTTACCAGTCGTCAAATCACGGCCCCCAAACATGTTAGTGGTGGAGGAGCCACAGGGATAGCTTTTTCAAATTATGAAAATTTGTCGCCTGTGGGAATCGAACCAGGGACCTCAGGATCCACAGGCCGACTTCATACCACTGAGCTAGCCATCCCAAATCATATGATTCGAATTTACACTCTAAACAAAATACATTTTTATCTGTTCAATACTATCAAACTTAAAACTGATCATGACAAACAAATTCTAAAATAGTGAACGTGTCTCTGAAATTTATGAAGTTCATTAATTAAATCATTACCAAATTATTCGTAGATCTTCAGAAAACTGTTGCAAACGACGGACTTACGAAACAAAAAATAAAAACAAATTCTGACCGTAATTAAAGTACATAAACATTGCAATAGATCACTCGCACAAATTTAATTCGTTCAGTTGCATATTCTCAGTCTCCACCCGTATTTTTCTGATTGAGAATACCAATGAATATTATCGAGACAATTATTTATAAATGTTTTACTAATAGCCATTACTGAACCTCCGACAAAAATGACAAATTAATTTGCATGACATCCAAAACTATTGCGTAAAATTCAACGAATTAAAACACATTTTTGAAGATGAACCTTTCCAAAAGATCTGCAAAATTAAGCAAGAAAATAAAAAAAATATGGTACAGAAGCAGTTAAGATGCCGATTCAGAGCAAATGAAGATAAAAAATACAATAATATTCAGTCCATCTTTCAACCCATGAAATCAAGTTACGAATTTCGAAATTTGCCCATCCAAAATACTTTAAAACGACAAACGCATACGATTTAAGCGAGATCAAGGCCAAGATGAAACATATCAATCAAAGGGCCACTTAGGCCCATAAAACAGAAGGGTAATAAATTAAATATTACAGCATATTTTTAAATATTGAATATACTAATGGCATAACAATAGGAAATTGAATACACGGGTTCAGGAAATATTTTTTGTTATAAATTGACAAGGCCTCGAGTAAAATGAAAAAAAAAAATCGTCCGGTAGTCAACGTGTTGATGTTATTTTACCACATCGGATGAATGGACATGATTCTGCATCATAATTTATCGGAATTATTTGAAGATGTTTTTGGGAATGTTCTTCAACAAGTATGATTCTAACATGATGGTGCACAACCTCAATGTGCACTAATATTTAAATCACGTTCTTGAGGTCATATGGATTGGTCATGGTGGTTCTCTATTATGACCTAGAAGATGACCTTAATCAGTTAGATTTATTTTTGAAGACATTTAAAATCTATGGTGTAAATAATAATATAATATAATAATGTATTTATTTAATAGCTTGGCTAATACATAACATTGAACAAAATTTAAACTCAAATATATAACAAAAAATCTTATAAAATATACAAAAGAAAAAAACATAATTATAACGATAACCAAAACTAGAATGTAGTATTTCATTAAACAGATTTTACTTAATTTCTTTTTGTAAATAGTAATATTGTTGAATGATTTTTAGAACATAATAAAATGTAATAGCACTTTTAAATGTGCAGATAGACGGTGCAAATGCAATGATAAAAGGTGTGATTGTAAGACATAATTGGAAGGAGTTGACAAAAAAAATTATTTGAACAAGCAGGATATTTAACTCAACATAAACAAATAAATGTTCATATATAACAAGAAAATACTGAAAAGAAAACAATAATCCTTCAATTTCGGTTTTACAGAATTTTATGACGAACTAAAAATGTATCAAATTTTCGAGATTCACCTATCCATCGATCTCTAAAACGAAAGTCAGATATAGGATTTAAGCAAAAAAATCTAAATATAAAACAAACAAAAAAATCATATTTAGTTCCTTGAAAAAAATGTTGAAAGAGTGAATAAAAATTACACCATTTATGATAAGCATTTTGAAGTAGATAGTACGAAATCGAATTCAAAAGAATTAGAAATTCATTGAACTCAAGGTAACTAAAAACCCATTTCTCCGTCATCGCAGTTTATAAACTGCATTCCATACTTGATGACATACTTCAAATGACTCAATCTTGACTACCACTAGCTTGGTGAACAAGTTGTGTAATCTTCATTATTCCCTTCCATTCTACAGACGATGAAAAATAGATAACTTTATGAAAGAGGATAAAAACTTTTGTAGTGATCACATAGACAATCAAGTTAATCGTTGATCATGTAGGATTTTATTAAAACAATTATAAAGGGTGTAAAACAGTTTTAAGAAGTATATGACAGCTGGCATCGTTGAAGTTTATGATCGTTTATGAACTGTCAGACATAATTTTCGATTCGTTGACTCTTGTTTTATTTAATTAAAAAAAAAATAGTTTGACCCGAATAATATTCTTCCATTTATATTTTTTATGTTTTGATATGCACTGTCGACCTGAAGATGGCCAGAACCTTGGCCGAAACGTTATCCGTTCTTTAGTAGAGATTTTTTAAAAACTTAAGCCCTTGACAATTAATTACTCTAACTTAAAAAAAAGTATGAATAGTTAAAGTTCAAATAAACACCAAGCAAATTATAATAAATTTGATAAAAATAAAAACATGTGACAAATACATAAATCCGTCATGACAATAAATTTTGAAATTGTTTTGTAAAAATAATGAATTGTTCACAACTTTTATAATAATCACCTAGATAATCAAGTTAAATCTTGATCATGTAGGATTTTATTTGGTTTCAAATGAACTCCGAGAAGAAATTTTGAAAACATTAGTAACCATATTTTACACAGATAGAAGTAACACCTAGCCAACTGACTTGAAACGCCAATCAGGTAGGATTTATGCCTGAAAACAGTAACGGCTGTGTAGCGGCGATAAACAAACACGAATAACTCACAGATTTCCAGCATACAACACATTTTACAGAAGACTGAAAAGATACCGAATTCGAAGGTTATACATTTATCAACGCCGACTTGGTACCGCTGAGCCACCAACCTCATAATTCGCAGAAAAAACATGAAGAAAAAAAAATAGAACATATGTGTATCGTATTTTATACTGATAGAAACAACATCTAGCTAACTGACTTGAAACGCCAATCAGGTAGGATTTTCAAACTGTAACATTATTTACAATGTCAACTTTAATATTAACACCTTACCAGCCAATTTTGAGCATTCACCAGTCAAGGATTTTTAAAGATATACCATCTAATTTTCAGAATTCGCCAATCAATGATTATTCAGAATTTTAGATACAATAATATTAACACCAAGATCGTACGTAATTCAACCTGAAAACGGTAGAGCACTCCGAAGAAATTCTTGGTTTTTGAGAAAGACTGACTGAAGAAACCAATGTGGAGACAATACCTTCAACAAACGCAGACGACATACAAGGAAGAAAGGTAGAAATTGATACTCAAGATAAAAACAGAAACGTCTCCCAACACAATTGAGGCTAATATAGATACGTTAATACGCACAAGACATGGAAGAGCGATTCATAAATTGAATTTATAAATTTTTAAATATGTATATTACTAATAAAAAATTATATTTGTTTAGAAATAGGGGGATGTCAGAGGTTGGTAGAATTGAAGGCGTGGCCAGCTCACTTCACGTTTTTTGATGATGCAGTTGATTACATATTCAATGGAGCAATCATATAAAACATATTTGTAATAGTCTACTCGTTTTATTAGTGCCCGTTTTACGCATGTTTCCTAAAAACTCCCAGAAAAAAAAAGACAAGAAAAAAACTGGAACAATATGTGTATCATATTTGATACTTATAGAAGTAACACCTAACTAACTGACTTTGAAATGCCAATTAGGTAGGATTTTGAAACTGTAACATTATGTACAATGTCAACTTTTATGTAGAAACAATACACGCTTCACAAATTAAAAATAGTGCAAATATTAACTTAAAATTAAACGGGAGAATTAGAATGTTCTATACGATACGCCAAGCAAAAAAAATTAATTGCAATACTGAATAATAAAAACAAAATAATTTAAGAAAAATTTTTATTACCAAAAAGAATTATTTTAATTACCAAAGAGAATGACTTTTATCGGCCAAAACTTTTATATACTATAGTATAAACACAGATTTAACAATCTCTAATCTATCAAAATAAATAAATATATCATCACGCCTTCTACCCATTACTGGGTATGGCACTCTGCTGAAGCAGATCTCGGTAAGTGATATATTTTGCGCGTGAAGTGCGGTTACCAGTCGTCAAATAACGGCCCCCAAAGATGTTAGTGGTGGAGGAGCCACAGGGGTAGCTTTTGAAATTATGAAAATTGTTTGTCGCTTGTGGGAATCGAACCATGGTTCTCAGGATCCACAGGCCGACTTCATACAGCTGAGCTAGCCACCCCATCAAAGTTCAAAAAAATATTAATATTTCATCCTGCGATATGCTCCATTCCATGATAGAATTTTATTTATACGTTTGTTACAAAAAATACTCATATGACAAATAAATTCACATTTCAAATAACTCTTCCACATGCAGAAGAAATTGATATATTTTAGTTAGATTAAAGCCCGGCTTGCACATACAATCCAGATTAGAAGCCGACATTGAATTGAACCCCGATTTTAAATGTATGTCTTTAATAATTCAACGTAATTCGCGGATGAACAAATCGGTATAAACCGTTTATTTTCTGGTATGTAATTGTATGTACCACGATAAGAGGTAGAAGTTTTTTTGACAATATATGTTTGGATTGATATTACGATTGACTGTACTGATAATCTAATGTGTCAGAAACCATTAACTGTTATTCATGGGTTGTCTGTATGAATAAAAATAAAAAATATAAGAATTATATTCCACTGTGTAACAAACTTCATAAAATTACACACTGTTTCCTTATTAGAAAAAGGGAACATTTTCAAAAGTGGCTAATAAATTATGTGAAACTGAAGTAGTCAACAAAAAATTCACTAAATGCGATCAACATTTTGCCGCAAATTTCAAAATTCCAAAATATCATATTCCAAGTCAACTCTTTGAAATAATTTTAGTAATGAAATCACACCTAGTCAACTAACAAAAAGACGCGAATTAGGTAGGATTTTGCACATAAGACAACAATGAACATAATAGAAATACAAGTAAGTTCGATTACATCAAGAACAAAGTATTTTATATTTAGTGAGAATTAATACAAATGCTAAATGTTGCGTACCGAAAAGACATACCTCACGAAGATAACACACTGATTTCATGATACGAAACTACCAAATTTAGTAATGATATCACATCAATAGAACTAACTAGATATGGTTTTAGCGTATTGCGGCAGATTAAGAATTTTCAGAATTCGCCAATCAATGATTATTCAGAATTTTAGATACAATAATATTAACACCTTACCAGTCAATTTTCAGCATTAGCCAGTGAAGGATTTTACAAGATTTCAGCATGAATCTATTTCAACTATCGAGATAACAGTAATCACAGAAGTACGACGGTACATTTGAAACTTATATTAAATAATATTTGATCATTTTAAAATGTCGGAATTCATCGTTTTCCAAGAAGATATTTAAAGCAATAAAACCTACATACCAGACCAAATTTTTCTTCACCTAGCCTTCAACCAATACTAATTATAATCAGGAAAATAAAAGAAGCCATCACATAGAATATGTCAGACAGGAAACCTAACAGTGATATCAATATAAAATCGTATAATATCTTCAAGACTACGAGGAAATTCAACATTGAAATTAAAACATTCACAAGATATTTGTTATTTATTGAAAACATTAGATAACGAACCATTTACAACAAGCAGTACAAAACATATTTGAGTCATTGCATTGCATTCTTGAAGATCTATTAAAAATTGGACATTCTAAGATACAGGTGAATGAATACAAATATGTAATTTAAAGAAAACGCAGATCCAGGAAAAAACATACAATTCAAAATAAAATAAAACAAGTCAAAGAAAATATCTTATGATAATTGCATTACAAATTTAATCGAACTTGACGTGTTTTCTTGTTTGCGCAAAAAAAAAAGATAACTATAGTTGTATTCCATTTGCCACTTGGTTCACTTAAATCAGTTCAGATAAATTAGGCAACATGCCTAAATGAAATTAATTAAGTAAACTGTTGTACTTATTGGGATGAATTACTTAATTAATCACTAATTCTAGTACTGGAAATAAAGTTAGCGAATTAACCCAGCGAAATAAATAAGTGATCTGGTACAGTAAATGTAAGTTAGATCTGATCCAAATGGCAAATGGAATATGCCTATACAACACAAGAGATATAATTTTCTAATAATTACAGATAACTCAAGTGGCGAAAACAGTACTTCTGAAATAGTTTTCAGATATGGGTTTCATCCAGTAAGTAGAGGCCACGTATAATAGTCTACAACATAGGATATAAAACCTGAAGATATACAATCATTTTAGCTTTGATAAAAATATCAGTCTGATAAAAAATTGCAAAATAATAAAGTACATAAAGCGGTGAACGAGGGGGACTCAGAGCCAACATGGCGGTTAGATGTGTGTAGACGAGAATAAAGAGCTGTGTTTTAATACGAGTTTATTTAATTATAGACAATCCTACAATATACTTAACAGACGATTATAATCATCCATAAAAGTATAGAAAATGTTAACAGCTTACAAAATAAAAAAAAAAACAAAAACTAAACATTATAGTAACAAGAAAAATAAGAAATGACCTTCTAGTAATTAAATATATTTTTAAAAATCCAATCAATCTTAACGCAACTCGTACAAATTATAGTAAATTAAAAATTGTTTCCAGACATAGATTTCACCTAGGAAGTTTAATAATTATCTAGCCAACTAGGATTTAAACATAAGTAGAAATAAAAAATATATAACCCATTTATCCAAAAAAATGTACACAGAGACGACACAATATCTGTAACAACTCACAGAAAGTACATAGAGGGAACATAATTTTAAAAACAACACTCCAGAAAAACAAAAAAAAATTATATAATCAGAAGAAACAAATTCAACACAAAGGATTTAACGATACATAGATGTATAAGTCTAAAAGCAACATAAATTACAAAACAAATATAAAATATTAATATTGAAAGTGAAGACGAAACTCTTCAAAATAGAATTAGTAATCAGTAAGATTTAAAATAAATACAGATTTATCAGACGAGAAAACGGTAACTAATCTTCAATAAAATATGTAACTAAAATTGTCAATATTATATACAAAAATGAAACACCTCAAAATAAGTGAACAAGAAACAAACACCTCGAAATGCATGAATAAAAAACAAACACCTCAAAACAAAAGAATACGAAACATTATTTTTATAACAACAGATTTCTTTAACACAACTCGCAAAATCAATAAAAAATAAAAAGAACTCTATGGACATTGATTTTCAAATGAAAGAAAATATACATCGAAAGAGAAGATCAAGACGGAATATTTTAATACATCTAATCTTAAATTCAAACAAACTAACAAAACTTAGAAACAGAATGAAGAAATAAAGCTAATCCCCATCTTCATCAACAACATTAGATTTAAAATTAGTAAATATAACAAACAAATGAGAAGTGTCATTTATTCAATACTAAAATATGGAAAAAGATCTGATTCTCAACCATTTACAAAAAGAAAAAAACGTACTTAATTGATGATTCAATATTATAGAAAGAATAACACGTACAAACTCGTGAACTATCTACAAACATTTTTATCATCAAATGTTAAACCTTGATCATGTAGGATGTTATTTAGTTTCAAACTTATAAACTCCCAGAAAAAAATTACAAGAAAAACCAAAACTGGAACATTATGTGTATCATATTTTATATTGATAGAAGTAACACCTAGCTAACTGACATGAATCGCCAATCAGGTAAAATTTTCAAACTAACAGATTCTTCTCACAACAAAGTGTTTAGTTATTAAATTTAACGCCAAAACGTGTAATCAAAAATCTTAATACTGAAATATAAATTTAGTGAAGACTTCAAGATTTATTTATAGTTTAAATCTAAACTTTTTGAATTTTACTAATCAAAATTCATCAACACATCTAATCGTCATGATAGGAAACTCAATTCTAGTAATGATCTTTTCCTACCACATTATCTTTAATGTGAAAAAGAAGCAACAAAAACAATTAATTATGATCAATTTCAGAAAGATCACACCTAGCCAATTAACAAAAATACGCGAATCAGGTAGGATTTTGTAAATACCGTATTTTTAGGACTATAAGACACACCTTTTAAAAAGAAAAATGGACTCAAATGTTAGGTAACATTAAAATATGTTTTCAATAAATCGTTTCTAAATTCAATTAAAAATTTTATGCGGGAAGAGTGGAATAAATGGATGGCGAAGCCAAATCATGATGTCACCTTAACAGGACGTATGAAACTACCAACAATTTCAGAACTTTGTACCTGGGTGAAAAATTCATGGGAAGCTGTGAAAGAAGAGACGATTATAAAGTCATTTAACCAATACAGCCGTATATGGTTCAGAAGATGACGCAGTTTTTGAAAGGAGTGACGAAAGTAATACGAACGGTGACATTAACGAGACGAATGATAATACCGAGAGTGAGGAGGAACTGAATATTGCTAGTACGAGTTATGTTAACAATAAATAAAAATTATCATCCGAAACTAACATTAATATATTTTTCTAAAAATCATCTTATAAATTTGAGATGCGTCTTATGGTCCGAAAAATACGGTAATACAATGAGCATAATAGAAATAAGAAACAATTTATTATCAATTTCAGAAAGATCACAACTAGCCAATTAACAAAAATACGCGAATCACGTAGGATTTTGTAAATAATGCAATGAACATTAAAGAAATAAAAGTAAGTTTGATTTACATGGTATGGTCTGTTTTGAAAGTATAAAATGAAAAATAAATGTTGTGTGCCCAGTTGTGACCATCAAAATAAAATGATGCACCGGTTTCCGTATACAAATAAATAACAATATAAAAAATTGCAGAAATTAATTCGATATGAACAATTAATGACGTTCACACCTGAAAGAGTGAATAACAATTTCACCATATGTGATAAGAAGATACAGAAGATTGTGTACACCTGGCTTTATCACCCTATGTTCCTGATTATGAAAGTTAGATGATATGAAGGCACAAAATTCACACGGTTTCATACTTGCATTTTATATAAATGTCAAAAAATAAATACTTTTATAGTAATTAATTTAAAAATTAATAAACCATTTTTTTTATTACACGTTGCTGTACTGTTTTTAACCATATGTCATTAATTTATAAAATGGTAGATCGCGGTACATTTTCAAGAAAAAAAGTCGGTCGCCACCTCTGACCTAGATAATCAAGTTACACCTTGATCATGTAGGATTTTAATTAATTTCAAATTATTGAACTCTCAGAAAGAAAGAAATAAAAAACAGACTACTTACTCATAGATTTCCACAAGAAATTTAAAGCAACATAAAAAGTAGATCAAAAGATAAAATATGAGAAATTATATAAAATGTTGCCACAAGAGTAAATCAAATTAATTTTTAATAAGGTTTACAATGAGCACCTAAATAACCAAGTTAAATCTTGATCATGTAGGATTTATTTAGTTTCAAATTAATAACCCCCAGAAAAAATTTAACTTGAAAAAAATAGTAACCATATTTTATACTGATAGAAGTAACACCTAGCTAAGTGACTTGAAATGCCAATCAGGTAGGATTTTCAAACTGTAACATTATTTACAATGTCAACTTTTATATGTAGAAACAATAAACGACTAAAAATTAAATTTTACTTTCAATAATATTAACACCTTACCAGCCAATTTTAAGCATTCACCAGTCAAGGATTTTACAAGATTTCAGCGTGAATATATTTCAACTATCGAGATGACAGAAATCACAGAAGTACGACAGTACATTTGGAACTTGTATTAAATAATATTTGAACATACAGTACCAACATGTTACCATTTTTGAAACAATTGTGAAAAATAAAACGCTGAACCATTTTAATTAGTATTAAAAAATATTTGACAACACGAGTACCACCAAATAACAAAAAAATAATTAAAAAAACTGTAACATTATTTACAATGTCAACTTTTATGTAAAAACAATAAACGCTTTATAAATTGAAAATAGTACAATATTATCCTAAAATTAAAAGGAAGAATTAGAATGTTCTGTAGGATACGCCAAGCAAAAAAATGAATTGTAACATCAAGCAATAAGAACAAAATAATTTAAGAATGATTTTTATTACCAAAAATAATTATTTTAATTACCATAGAGAATCATTTTTATCAGCCAAAACTTTGTACAGAAGCATACAGACAAAAAAATATTAATATTTCATCCTGCGATATGCTCCATTCCACGATAAAATTTTATTTATACTGATTGTTACAAAAATAATAATAGTCATATACACATGCAGAAGAAATTGATATATTTTACTTGTTTTTGAGACAAAACCTACGCCTTTAATGTATCGTCCATCACGATAGAATTTTAAAACCACCTTAGATATTAAGAGACAAAGATAACCATGCGCATTTGTTGGTGAGTTGCGGTCGCCATTTTCCCGAGCTTGAAACGAAATTTGATACAAATGCGTTTCTCTTTCAAATCGCTCATCACACTATCGCAGAACACAAGAAACAGTAGCACAGATATCACCACACTGATATGATAAAAGAACGCAAAATGTTGTGAAAACGAAAGGAAGAGTTTTGGCAATATACTAGTGCTGAAATCTAGTAGCAAATCGGTGTACTACAGTAGTTACAAGAGTTGCACACAGAGTTCGGGAACTTTTGGGTAACACCTCGTAAAGCGTGATGACTTCAAAGAGTGCATGATTACGTTGCAACTTTAGTGACTCAGTAAATAATATATCGTATGAACCGGACGTGCTACAATACAAGGCAGATGATTTGTAATAATAATTTTACATTTAATAATAAATACTAACTAATTGTGCATTTTATTTTATATTTTAAAAACCAATACAGTTCAGAGACATGAAAAACGTTATGTTTATTGGTTATAATACTATTTGTTCGAAGGAGAAATTTTACTGCAAATCATATTGATTCAACTTAACACACTCTAAACTAGTTAAACTTTTATCTGTACAATACTATCAAATTTAAAACTGATCATGATAAACAAATTCTGAAATAGTGGACGTGTCTCTAAAATTTATGTAATTCATTAATTAAATCTTTACCAAATTACTCACTCGTAACCTTCAGAAAACTGTTGCAAACAACGGAGTTACGAAAGAAAAAATAAAAACAAATTCTGACCGTAATTAAAGTACATAAACATTGTAATAGATCACTCGCACAAATTTAATTCGTTCAGTTGCATATTGTCAGTCCCACCTTTATTTTTCGGTATGAGAATACCAATGAATATTATCGAAACAATTATTTATAAATGTATTACTAATAGTCATTACTGAACCTCCGACAAAAATGACAAATTAATTTGCATGACATCCAAAACTATTGCGTAAAATTCAACGAATTAAATCACATTTTTGAAGATGAACCCTTCCAAAAGATCTGCAAAATTAAGCAAGAAAATAAAAAAAATATGGTACAGAAGTAGTTAAGATGCCGATTCAGAGCAAATGAAGATAAAAAATACAATAATATTCAGGCCATCTTTCAACCCACGAAAACAAGTTACGAATTTCGACATTTGCCCATCCAAAATTCTTTAAAACGACAAACGCATACGATTTAAGCGAGATCAAGGCCAAAATGAAACATATCAATCAAAGGACCAATTCGAAGTTTAAAGACATTTATTAACGACGACCTCATAATTCACAGAAAAAACATGAAGAAAAAAAAATAGAACATATGTGTATCGTATTTTATACTGATAGAAATAACACCTAGCCAACTGACTTGAAACGCCAATCAGGTAGTGAAAATAATTACAATGCCTGAAAACAGTAAAGGTAGTGTAACTGCGATAAACAAACATGAAGAACTCACAGATTTCCAGCATACAACAAAGAAGTGTTTGGTTATTAAATTTATCTTTGTTGTTTGTGAAACACATATTACAGAAGACTGCAAGATATCGAATTCGAAGGCAAAAACGTGTATCTGAAACAACAAAATTAAGTTTATCAGCAAACAATGAAGACGACAAGCATTTAACTCAAAAAATTAAGATTTACTGACTAAATTCGATGTTGGAGTTAAAGAAAAAATGTAACAAATATCAAAAGCAGTTGTCCCAATTTACAATATGAACCAACAAAAAAATTTGAAACCAATTACCCTCAATAATTAAATTTTATATTTGTTTAACACACAATCCTGACAAGAAGAACGATAATCCTCAAGAATGGTTGTTTTCCCTCATTTATTAACATTAACGAAAAATACTAAATTAAGTTAAATTATATGTTGGAATGAAAAAAGATATAATACATTTGGATTATAATAAAAATCCGAAAAAATGTAACAAATACTAAAAGCAGGTGTTCCAACACCAGTTATTGCTGAAATGAACAAAAATTAAATTGTAAATAATTGAGTTACGCGCAATTATTGAATTTTGTATTGGAAAAAAAAAATAGAACATATGTGTATCTTATTTTATACTGATAGAAATAACACCTAGTTAACTGACTTGAAACGCCAATCAGGTAGGATTTTCAAACTGTAACATTATTTACAATGTCAACTTTAATATTAACACCTTACCAGCCAATTTTAAGCATTCACCAGTCAAGGATTTTTAAAGATATACCATCTAATTTTCAGAATTCGTCAATCAATGATTATTCAGAATTTTAGATACAATAATATTAACACCTTATCAGACAATTTTCAGTGAAGGATTTTACAAGATTTCAGCGTGAATCTATTTCAACTATCAAGATAACAGTAATCACAGAAGTACTACGGTACATTTGAAACTTATATTAAATAATATTTGATCATATTAAAATGTCGGAATCCATCGTTTTCCAAGAAGATATTTAAAGCAATAAAACATACATACCAGACGAAATTTTTCTTCACCTAGCCTTCAACCAATACTAATTATAAAAGAAGAAGACATTACGTAGAACATGTCAGACAGGAAACCTAACAGTGATATCAATATCAACTCGTATGATACCTTCAAGACTACGAGGAAATTCAACATTGAAATTAAAACATTCACAAGATATTTGTCCATTCCGTCCCGAGACACCGAAGTGAATAGACGTGTTTCTATCAGTGACAGAAGTATCATCTAATAGTGTTTACGTAAGTCATTAATAAGTTGAAAGTGCTTAATCAAATATTAATAAATTTAATCATAAGAATACTACATTAGTGTACAAAACTAAAATATTGTGAAAACAAGCATGCCAGAATCAAGTGGCGGAGTTTATTTCGCGACCACCAGTTATGTGAATGTGATAACAACTACTACAGTTACTTCATTTACGCAACCTGGACCAAGTATAATACAATCAATTGTCTCTGCCATACAAACTCCTACTATATTCCAAAACAAACATGGATTAATTTCACCAAACAATGTAACTGCAATGGATGAAGAACCAACATGCTCCTGGCAGACGACAAAAAATCGCAAATCAACAAGGAGATCGAGAGAAACCGACAACAATAAAACTCAATAAACGACAAAAAGAAGCAATGCAGGTACCAATAATCCAATTGAAACCTCATATATATATAATGCATTGTCTGAAGAACAAACCCAAAATCAAAACTCTCAAGAGACACAAACCAACGACCACAAACCACCTCCTGTGTACGTGCAAAACGTAACAAATTATCTAACCATGCTGGTAAGTCTTGAAACTGTCCTAAATTCAACAGAGTTTATCTGCAAAACATTATCGCAAAACCAAGTGAAGATTAATACAAAGTCAGTGGATGCATACCGCAAACTAATCCATTTCTTGAAACAAAACCAAGTCGCCTACCATACATATCAACCCAGACAGGAGAGAGCTTATAGAGTGGTATTAAAAAACTTACATCCTTCAAAACCTACCAATGAAATAAAAGAAGCACTAGAATTAAAAGGTTTCAACATACGTAGTTGGCAAACTAAAGAACCACTACCACTATATTTCATCGACCAAGAACCAAATCTAAATAATAAAGACATATATAAAGAAATATATCTACTGGAAACAAAAATCACTAGTGAACCACCAAGAAAAAAGACAGACATCCCACAATGCATGCGATGTCAAGAGTACGGTCACACAAGAACGTATTTTACGAAACCATTTTACTGCGTGAAATGCGCAGAAAATCACCCAACAAATCAATGCGGAAAAGCTACCAATAATCCTGCAAAATGTGTACTGTGTAATGGCCCCCATCCTGCCAACTATAAAGGCTGTACTGTCTACCGCGAAATTCAAAAATCAAGACAGAACTCTACAAGTCATAATAAAACAAAAAATATAACACCCACCGAACATCACAAAAGCACATACAGAGAGGTACAAAGCACAATTAATTTTGCCCATATAACAAAAAACCAAGGCAATACTTCAACATCAATACCCACTAATGAAAATGACATCACTCTATCAAATTTCCTAAGTAAATTCGAAACATTGATAAATCAGCTAATGAATCAAAATAGCATGATTATAAATATGCTATCCATGCTAGTAAAAGATAAGTTTCCCAATGGATAACACGATAAGAATAGCTCTATGGAATACCAATGGCCTGACCCAACATAATCAGGAAATCGAGTCATTCCTCAAAACACAAAAAATTTATATCCTTCTAGTGTCGGAGACTCACTTCACGGAAAGAAATTACTTCGATATCTACAAATATAAAACATATTTTACAAACCATCCAAACGGCACTGCTCACGGGGGAACTGCCGTAATAATTTCGGAAAAAATTAAACACTTTGAAATCAATAAACATGAATACTTACAAGCAATAAATATTAAAATAAAAGAAAAAAATGGATATCTGGTAGTAGCCGCAGTGTACTGTCCACCAAGGCATTTAATAAGAAAGGATCAATTTTCGTTCACTAGGACAACGATTCATAGCTGGAGGCGATTATAACGCGAAACATCCACGATGGGGCTCAAGATTAACTAATCCTAAAGGAAGGCAATTACAACTCGCAATGATCACTAACAACTACGAACAACTAAGTACAGGAAAACCCACATATTGGCCAGCAGACCCAAATAAAATCCCAGATGTCCTTGACTTTTTTGTTAAAAAAGGACTATCTTCAAATTATACAAAAGCTGACGAATGCTATGATTTGTCATCCGACCATTCACCAATAATTACTACACTGAGCTCAACAATAATCGAAAAACATAAAAGACCCTCTCTAACAAATAAGAAAACCAACTGGGATCAATTCAATAAATACTTAAACGACAACATAAATCTCCAAATACCTCTAAAGACTAACTATGACATTGATAATGCAGTTCAACAACTAACTCAAAATATTCTACTATACTATAAAACAATACGATGATAACATTAGTAACTACCCAAAATTTATAAGAGACAAAATTACTGAAAAAAGAAGGGCCAGGAAAAAGTGGCAACTTAGTAGGCACCCAGATGACAAAAAGCACCTGAATAACTTAAGCAAAGAATTAAAAGCACAATTACACCAAATGAAAAACGAAACTTTTCAAGATTACATCAACAATCTGTCAGCAAATGCTGGAAGCGACTATTCATTATGGAAGGCGACAAAACAATTTAAAAGACCTAAGCAGCAAATTCCTCCTATTAGAAAACCCAATGGTACTTGGGCAAGATCAGATGAAGATAAAGCAGCAGTATTTGCGGAACATCTAGAAAACATCTTTCAGCCACATCCAGCACAAGGATCAATAGCTGAAGAAACAGAAATAAATGATTACCTTAATGCTCCACTACAATTATCACTACCGATAAAACATATTTCAGTAGGAGAAATAAAAGAAGAAATGAATCCCTAAATAATAAAAAGGCCCCTGGCCACAATCACATAACAGCAACAGTTCTCAAACGACTACCAAAGAAACCCATAGTTGCCATCACTCAGATCTTCAATGCAATACTCAGAACTCAATATTTTCCCACCGAATGGAAGTTTTCACAGATAATACTCATACATAAACCTGGAAAACCAACACACGAACTAACATCTTATAGGCCCATATCTCTTCTCCCAATATTATCTAAAATAATCGAAAAACTAATACAAAAACGTATAAATCCCATAATTGAAGATGATATAATCCCCGTTCATCAGTTTGGATTTCGAAGTCGACACTCCACAATAGAGCAGATACATAGGATAGTTAGCGAAATAGACATAGAAGAGGGGAAATACTGCTCAGCAGCCTTTTTGGATGTTAGTCAAGCTTTTGATAGAGTATGGTATCAGGGTCTGCTATATAAAATTAAATATAATTTACCGCATCAGTACTACTTACTACTAAAATCCTATTTAACGAACAGAAACTTCCAAGTTAAACACGAAGATAGTTATTCGCAAAAATACCTTATAAACGCGGGTGTACCACAGGGAAGTGTCCTTGGCCCACTGTTATATCAGATATACACTGCCGATCTACCCCAAGACCAAAATATAATTAATGCAACGTACGCGGATGACACCGCATTACTCGCTACAGATGAAAATCCAGTAGAAGCATCAAGAATCCTACAAAAAGCACTTGATACATTACATAAATGGGCAAAAAGATGGCGCATCAAAATAAACGAATCAAAATCAGTGCATATAATATTTACTAAAAAGCGATCGTCTTGCCCAGAAGTAACTTTCAATAATCAGACTCTACCAAGGAAAACAGAGGTTACTTACTTAGGAATGCACCTCGATAGAAGTCCTAAACTATAAAAAACATATCCTTGCCAAAAGAAAACAACTAGATATCAAAACAAAAAAAATTAACTGGTTAATTGGACGAAACTCTCAATTATCACTAATCAACAAAACTCTGATATACAAAATAATACTTGTACCCATTTGGACCTATGGTATTCAACTATGGGGATGCTCGAAAAAATCAAATATTAACCTAGTACAACGCTATCAAAATAAAACATTACGAACCATCGCTAACGCTCCATGGTACGTATCCAATGAAACACTACACTCAGACTTACATATAAAATATGTAAACGAGCAAATCAAGACCCACTCAGCAAAATATGAAAAACGATTGAACCACCACCCGAACGAATTAGCATTGAACCTTCTGAACAACGGTGAAGAGGTACGACGACTCAAAAGGAAAAAGCCGCTAGATCTAATTTAATTATACATAAATGTAAATAATTGAAATGTCATACTTATTATATATATATATATATATATATATATATATATATATATATATATATATATATTAAGAAGGATCACTAAAGGGTGAGACCTTCCCGCATGTTTTATATAATTGTAACATAATTGCTGGTTGGCCTAATTGGCCAGTTGTAAATTATAATTTATAGAAATAAAAAAAAAAAAAAAAGATATTTGTTATTTATTGAAAACATTAGATAACGAACCATTTACAACAAGCAGTACAAAACATAATTGAGTCATTGCATTGTATTCTTGAAGATCTATTAAAAATTGGACATTCTAAGATACAGGTGAATGAATACAAATATATAATTTAAAGAAAACGCAGATCCAGGGAAAAACATACAACACAAAATAAAATAAAACCAGTCAAAGGAAATATCTTATGATAATTGGATTACAAATTTAATCGAACTTGACGTGTTTTCTTGCTTGCGCAAAAAAAAAATGATAACTATAGTTGTATTCCATTTGCCACTTGGTTCACTTAAATCAGTTCGGATAAATTAGGCAACATGCCTAAATGAAATTAATTAAGGAAACTGTTGTACTTATTGGGGTGAATTACATCAAAATAAATTAGAATCAGTAATTCTAGTACTAGAAACAAAGTTAGCGAATTAACCCAGCGAAATAAATAAGTGACCTGGTATAGTAAATGTAAATTAGATCTGATCCAAATGGCAAAAGGAATATGCCTATACAACACAAGAGATATAATTTTCTAATAATTACAGATAACTCAAGTGGCAAAAACAGTACTTCTGAAATAGTTTCCAGATATGGGTTTCAACCAGTAAGTAGAGGCCACGTATAATAGTCTACAACATAGGATATAAAACCTGAAGATATACAATCATTTTAGCTCTGATAAAAATATCAGTCTAATAAAATATTGCAAAATAATAAAGTACATAAAGCGACTATATATGTAGTGTTTGAGTTGGCATCACTGTATCGCCTAGCGGTGAACGAGAAGGACTCAGAGCCAACATGGCGGATAGATGTGTGTAGACGAGAATAAAGAGCTGTGTTTTAATAGTTTATTTAATTATAGACAATTGTACAATATACTTAACACAGACGATTATAATCATCCATAAAAGTATAGAAAATATTAACAGCTTACAAAATAAAAAAAAAAAACAAAAACTAAACATTATAGTAACAAGAAAAATAAGAAATGACCTTCTTAGTAATTAAATATATTTTTAAAAATCCAATCAATCTTAACGCAACTCGTACAAATTATAGTAAATTAAAAATTGTTTCCAGACATAGATTTCACCTAGGAAGTTTAATAATTATCTAGCCAACTAGGATTTAAACATAAGTAGAAATAAAGAAATATATAACCTATTTATCCACAAAAATTTACATAGAGACGACACAATATCTGTAACAATTACAACTCAAAGAAAGTACATAGAGGCAACATAATTTTAAAAACAACGACAAAATATTTGTTGAAATGAAAGAAACACTCCAGAAAAACAAAAAAAAATTATATAATCAGAAGAAACAAATTCAACACAAAGGATTTAAAGATACATAGATGTATAAGTCTAAAAGCAACATAAATTACAAAACAAATATAAAATATTAATATTGAAAGTGAAGAATATTTTAATACATCTAATCTTAAATTCAAACATACTAACAAAACTTAGAAACAGAATGAAGAAATAAAGCTAATCCCCATCTTCATCAACAACATTAGATTTAAAATTAGTAAATATAACAAACAAATGAGAAGTGTCATTTATTCAATACTAAAATATGGAAAAAGATCAGATTCTCAAACATTTACAAAAAGAAAAAACGTAGTTAATTGATGATTAAATATTATAGAAAGAATAACACGTACAAACTCGTGAACTATCTACAAACATTTTTTCATCAAATGTTAAACCTTGATCATGTAGGTTTTTATTTAGTTTCAAAATTATAAACTCCCAGAAAAAAATGACAAGAAAAACCAAAACTGGAACATTAAGTGTATCATATTTTATATTGATAGAAGTAACACCTAGCTAACTGACATGAATCGCCAATCAGGTAAAATGTTCAAACTAACAGATTCTTTTCACAACAAAGCTTTTAGTTATTAAATTTAACGCCAAAACGTGTAATCAAAAATCTTAATACTGAAATACAAATTTAGTGAAGACTTCAAGATTTATTTATAGTTTAAATCTAAACTTTTCGAATTTTACTAATCAAAATTCATCAACGCATCTAATCGTCATGATAAGAAACTCAATTCTAGTAATGATACTTTTCCAACCACATTTTCTTTAATGTGAAAAAGAAGCAACAAAAACAATTAATTATCAATTTCAGAAAGATCACACCTAGCCAATTAACAAAAATACGCGAATCAGGTAGGATTTTGTAAATAATACAATGAACATAAAAGAAATAAAAGTAAGTTTGATTTACATGGTATGGTCTGTTTTGAGAGTATAAAATGAAAAATAAATGTTGTGTACCCAGTTGTGACCATCAAAATAAAACAATGCACCGGTTTCCGTATACAAATAAATAACAATATAAAAAAATTGCAGAAATTAATTCGATATGAACAATTAATGACGTTCACACCTGAAAGAGTGAATAAAAATTTCACCATATGTGATAAGAAGATACAGAAGATTGTGTACACCTGGCTTTATCACCCTATGGTCCTGATTATGAAAGTTAGATGATATGAAGGCACAAACTTCACACGGTTTCATACTTGCATTTTATATAAATGTCAAAAAATAAATACTTTTGTAGTAATTAATTTAAAAATTAATAAACAAATTTTTTTATTACACGTTGCTGGACTTTTTTTTAACCATATGTCATTAATTTAGAAAATGATAGATCGCGGTACATTTTCAAGAAAAAAAGTCGATCGCCACCTCTGACCTAGATAATCAAGTTACACCTTGATCATGTAGGATTTTAATTAATTTCAAATTATTGAACTTGCAGAAAGAAAAAATAAAAAATACACTACTTACTTATAGATTTCCACAAGAAATTTAAAGTAACATAAAAAGTAGATCAAAAGATAAAATATGAGAAATTATTTAAAATGTTACCACAAGAGTAAATTAAATTAATTTTTGATAAGGTTTATAATGATCGCCTACATAATCAAGTGTAATCTTGATCATATAGGATTTGATTTAGTTTCAAATTAATGAAATCCCAGAAAAAATTTAACTTGAAAAAATTAGTAACCATATTTTATACTGTTATAAATAACACCTAGCTAATTGACTTGAAACGCCAATCAGGTAGGATTTCCAAGCTGTGAAAATATGTAATTACAATGCCTGAAAACAGTAAAGGCTGTGTAACTGCGATAAACAAACACAAATAACTCACAGATTTCCAGCTCACAACAACACATTTTACAGAAGACTGAAAGGATACCGAATTCAAAGGTTAAAAACAAGTATTACAAACAAAATTAAATTCATCTCAGTTATTGAATTCAACATAAAAATGAAAAGGATTGTCTGAAAAAAATCCCTCAAGTCGAAATAGACAATAAGTGACGAGCAGCAAACGATGACGCAAAAATATAACAAATATCAAAAGCAGTTGTCCCAATTTACAAAGTGAACCAACAAAAAAACTTAGAAACTCACAGAAATTAAATTTCATACTAGAATGCATTTGTTTAACACAGAACCCTGAATACGAGACAACAATTCTCAAGAAGAGATGTTTCCCATTAATTATTAACAAACAATTATGAATAACAAAATCAATCCACTATCAATTATTCAATTTTATATTGAAATTAATAGTATTGTATCGCATTTATTTTACAAAACAATTCCGAAAAAAATAAATATCAATGGTGAAAAAATGAAATCGCACATTGAGTACTGACAAAACACAAACAAAAAGTAAGAAACCAATGAAAAGAAAACTTTCCAAAATTGAAGCGGATGTATTGCATTTGCTCTTAGCAACACCTCAAGAAGATAACGAAACATTACCAACAAAAAGAATTTAACCAAAAATGAACAGAAAAGAACCGTTTGAGTTATACATTAAATAATATTTGATCATAATATTATAAAAATTAGTTATACACTTTTAAATGGTTGAATTTGTTTTAAACAGAAAATATAACCCATTTCACAGCTATATCTTTGAAGATATTGAGAAATACGCAGAGCACAAAATAGTAGAGAGAATATTGATGGTAAATAATAATATTAATGTCATGTTTAATATCTAATGTTAAAATTTGTTTCATAATTTCACCTACTCGCAACGACTAAAATAGACAATGAAACAACCACGAATGATAATAATTAGGATAAAATAATTATTTTTCTTAACTAATATTGTTGAGAAAATGAGAGTTTGTCGAACTCATATCTCCCGCGCCTGCGTGCGCAACACGGAGAAAAAGACAGTTAGAGTATTTGACGATAGGTGTGTTTGTAAAACGGATGTGAGCGGTGCATGAGCAATATAGATATGTAGTGGATATAGTAGAGAGAGCATCGTTTCTTTTGTACAGTGAAAAATAAATATTCTTTATCGTGTTTCATCAACGTATAACATTTACTAATTAAAACAGAAAACCATTCCTACTCATCCTGAACATTTCAACAAATATTTATTTCTTTTCCATACAGCACCTAGACTAACAGAGCCGGAGTCTAAAAGTAATTATTACTTAATATTCAAATATACCATATACCATAATAATTTCTAATTTCTTTCATATCATAATATTTGCTAAATTGTAGGAGGCAGAGGTAGTGAAAGGAAGAGGAGATAGAAGTGTTACATTTTTCAATGCAGACTTGATACCACTGAGCCACCAACCCCATAAAACCATTATATAATATTAATATTGCAATTGAAGATGAAACACTTCAAAATAGAGTCAGTCATCATCAACCAGACATAATTTGACAATCAGTAAGATATAAAATAAATATAGCTTTATCAGACGGAAAAAAAATAAAACTATCAATATTACAAAGATGAAACACCTCAAAACACATGACAAAGAAACAAACACCTCGATATACATGAATAAGAAACAATCATCACAAAATGAAAGAATACGAAACAATATTTTTATAACAGCAGATTACTTTAACACAATTCGCAAAATCAATGAATCAATGATTCAATATAATTGTGTCCCGATGTTCAACAAAAAAAAAAATTAAAATCTCTATGGACATTGATTTTCAAATGAAAGAAAATATACATCGAAAGAGAACATCAAGACGGAATATTTTAATACATCTAATCTTAAATTCAAACAAACTAACAAAACTACGAAACAGGATGAATAAATAAAGCTAATCCCCATCATCATCAAAAACATATAATTTAAAATGACTAAACATAACAAAAAAAAAATTAAAAGCGACTTTTATGCAATGAAATGTGAAAAAAGTTCTGATTCTCTAACATTACAAAAAAACGTACTTAACTGATTATTCAATTTTATAGAAAGAATAACACGAACAAACTCCTAAACTATCTACAAACATTTTTTATCACCTAGATAATCATGTTAAACTTTGATCATGTAGGATTTTATTTAGTTTCCTAGAAAAAAATGACAAGAAAAAAAATGGAACATTATGTGTTGATACTGATAGAAGTAACACCTAGCCAAGTGACTTGAAACGCCAATCAGGTAGGATTTTCAAACTGTAACATTATTTACAATGTCAACTTTTATGTAGAAACAATAAACGCTTTATAAATTGAAAATAGTGCAATATTATCCTAAAATTAAAAGCAAGAATTAGAACATTTAGTAAGAAATGCCAAGCAAAAAAAAATGAATTGTATCACCGAACAATAAGAACAAAATAATTTAAGAATGATTTTTATTACCAAAAAGAATTATTTTATTGACCAAAGAGAATGATTTTTATCAGCCAAAACTTTATATACTACAGTATAAACCAAGATTTAACAATCTTACAAATATACTACAATGCACGAGATAGACACACCGAAGCATATTGCTACAGACAACCCAATTTATGAAATATTAATTATTTATTTTCATATCTGCATAATAATAGTAACACCAGAAAAAAGGGGCAAACAATAATGAAAATACTAAAAAGAAAATGTTGACACGAGCACAGATCGGTATATAGGAACTATTTTTTATTTTTATTTTTTATTATTGTTTCATTACTTTTCATAGATATCATAAAAGAAAACCACAGGCTAACAGAAAATTTATCAATATGATAATTAAAAATAAATTGAAAATAATTGGTAAGCAAGAAAATACCCGAGCCAAATGAAATAGAGATTGAAGTTAGTTGTTAATTTAATTCCGAGAAACATCCAAAATATATCCGAGGGACTGCTAATGTCCGCCTTCAGTTTCAAGAATATGAGAGGTTACAGGGAAGTAACTTTGTCACTTATACGATAGATTCTTTGAAATAATAATAATATCATTTGTATAAAAATACATATTACCTAATCTGTTTTGTAACTTTGATCAAGTAGGATTTTATTTAGTTTCAAACTTATGAACTCCCAGAAAATAAATGGAGGATTATATGTGTCATATTTGCTACTGATAGAAGTAACACCTAGCTAACTGACTTGAAACGCCAAACAGGTAGGATTTTCAAACTGTAACATTATTTACAATGTCAACTTTAATATTAACACCTTACCAGCCAATTTTAAGCATTCGCCAGTCCAGGATTTTTAAAGATATACCATCTAATTTTCTGAATTCGCCATCAATGATTATTCAGAATTTTAGATACAATAATATTAACACCTTACCAGTCAATATTCAGCATTAGCCAGTGAAGGATTTTACAAGATTTCAGCGTGAATCTATTTCAACTATGGAGATAACAGTAATCACAGAAGTACTACGGTACATTTGAAACTTATATGAAATAATATTTGATCATTTTAAAAAGTCGGAATCCATCGTTTTCCAAGATAATATTTAAAGCAATAAAACATACATACCAGATGAAATTTTTCTTCACCTAGCCTTCAACCAATACTAATAATAATCAGGAAAATAAAAGATGACATTACATAGAACATGTCAGACAGGAAACCTAACAGTGATATCAATATAAAATCGTATAATATCTTCAAGACTACGAGGAAATTCAACATTGAAATTAAAACATTCACAAGATATTTGTTATTTATTGAAAACATTAGATAACGAACCATTTACAACAAGCAGTACAAAACATATTTGAGTCATTGCATTGCATTCTTGAAGATCTATTAAAAATTGGATATTCTATAATACAAATATGTATATCATCACGCCTTCTACCCATTACTGGGTGTGGCACTCTGCTAAAGCAGATCTCGGTAAGTGATATATATTGCGCGTGAAGTGCGGTTACCAGTCGTCAAATCACGGCCCCCAAACATGTTAGTGGTCCAGATCCAGGAAAAAAAACATACAATACAAAATAAATATGATAAAACAAGTCAAAGAAAAAATCTTATGATAAGTGGATTACAAATTTTATCGAACTAGATGTGTTTACCTCAGCTGTATTCCATTTGCCACTTGGTTCACTTAAATCAGTTCAGATAAATTAGGCAACATGCCTAAATGAAGTGAATTAAGTAAACTGTTGCACTTATTGGGGTGAATTACTTCAAAATAAATGAGAATCAGACAGTAAATGTAAGTTATATCTGATCCAAATAACAAATGGGATACGCCTATAACGATGGGCTGAACATTTCGTAGACTGACGCATAGATGGCGTCACTAGAATTAAATCCATATGATTTTTAGTTAGTACTAACATTCAAACAATAAGTGTATAAATTTGTCAGCTTTCGGACAATTGATTCGTGAGATGTAGCATTGAGAGTGAAGCAACTTTTGTTATTATTAAAAAAAAAGAATAAAAAAGAATTTCCTGTGTTAATGAAGCATTACTTCTTGGTGAAAAAAAATTCTGTTGAAGCCAAGGCGTGGCTTGATAAACATTATTCGGACATGAATATTTGGACATGCGAAAGCTGTGTGCAAAGTGGGTGCCGCGCGAGCTCACAATCAATCAAAAGCAACAATGTGTAGATGATTCGGAGCAATGTTTAGCGATATTTAACCATAATAAAGACGAACTTTTCAGACGATATCTGACAATGGATGAAACGTGGCTCCATCACTACAACTCCGAATCCAATCGACAATCAGCCGAGTGGACTGCACGCGATGAACCGAATCCAAAACGTGGAAAGACACAACAGTCGGCTGGCAAGGTCATGGTATCAGTATTCTGGGATGCGCATGGTATAATATTCATTGATTACCTCGAAAAGGGCCAGACCATCAACAGCGATTATTACATAGCATTGTTGGAGCGTTTGAAGGATGAAATCACGAAAAAACGGCCCGATTTGAAGAAGAAAAAAGTGCTGCTTCATCAAGACAATGCACCGTGTCACAGTGCGTTTTATATACAGGGCGTTTTATATACAGTGCGTTCTATATAAAAATGTATTCAATATATAAATGTGTTCTATATACATATGCGTTCTATATACATACGAGTTCTATATAAACAAATGGTCCTTGTAAGGTTGAACAATTTTTACCATGATTTATTGTTTTTATATAATTTCATTTTTATTGTCATGGTTTGTTTGACAACTCGAAATATCAGTTGAAAGTTTTTTAATTTGATAAACATCAATATTTCCAATTTTTAGTATGTCCGGAACAAGTAAAAAAAGAAACGCCGAAGAGTGTGACAGTATACCATATAGTATGATCCATATATAGTATGCTTTCTATATAAAAAATATATTCTATATATAAATGTATTCTATATATCTATAAGTTAGTAAGTCCCTCAGCTTCAATGTTAGAAAACATCAATCAATTCTTGTACAGGGCTACGAATGAATGGACATGATTCTGTAACATAATTTTCCGGAATTATTTAAAGGTGTTCTTCAACACGCATGATTTTAACATGACGGTGCACAACTTCGATGTGCATTTATATTTAAATCATGTTCTTGAGGTCAGGTGGATTGGTCACGGTGGTTCTCTATTATAACCTTAATCAGCTAGATTTATTTTTGAAGACATTTAAAATCTATGGTGTAAACGATAACCAAAACGCGGCATGTAGTATTTCATTAATACAGATTTTACTTAATTACTTTTTGTAAATAATAATATTGTTAAATGATTTTTAGAACATAATAAAATGTAATTGCACTTTTAAATATTCCGACAGACGTTGCAAATGCAATGATGTGTGATTGTAAGACATAATTGAACGGAGATGACAGAAAAAATTATTTGAACAACCACGATATTTAACTCAACATTAACAAATAAATGTTCACATATAACAAGAAAATCTGGAAAAAAAAATAATTCTTCATTTTCGGTTTTACAGAATTTTATGATGAATTAAAAATGTATCAAATTTTTGAGATTCACCTATCTAACGATGTCTAAAACGAAAGTCAGATATAGGATTTAAGCAAAAAAAAACTAAATATAGAACAAAAAAGTTACATATTTAGTTTATTTAAAAAAATGTTTGCAACAGCACAAAAATGTTATTGTTAGTGATAATTCTACATTAGTTTGCAAGATTCCGAATTCAAAAACATTATTTTTTTGTTTAGTTTTTCAAATCTATACAATGTGACTTTCACTAATCAAAATCCATCAGCACAGCTAATGGTCATGATAAGGAACTACCAATTTTAATAATATCACACCTAGCCAACTAACAGACGAGAATCAGGTACGATTTTGTAAATAATTCAATTTTTAATGAACATAAACAAAACGAAAAGTTCTTCTTAAAAATAAATACGATTTATGTTATAAAAATACATAGAATATCCAACCAACTTAGAGGAATTAAATCGAACAGGATTTCATAATTCGTAACAAATATTGCCAAATATTAATAATAATACAATGTCCAGCAGACACAAATATATAAAAACGGCAAAGGACATGTAGGAAGAACAAACCTCTTCATCGAACGGGTACAGAAGGAGGTGATTAGATATACATAACTAATATTGTTTATCTTTCAGTATGTAAGAAACCACATGAAGAATGAAAATAAATGTTGGCTCCTACTGTGTATCAAATCAGGTACATAACATGCAGACTCACCATTAGAAATAAAAAGCAATATGGAAAGTAGATATCGTTCATTAAATATTACAAATGAAAAGAATTCTTGTCGAAAATAGTCCACAGCAAAGTTAAAAAAATAAACTTCGCTCCAAGAACTGACAGATCGGAATATAGAAAGTAATAAAATTTCAATAGAATTGTAAAAAAACCTCCCAATAAAAATACAACACAAATTAATCATGTTAATTCAGTTACAAAATTAAACCAAATTTAGTATATTTGCCTATTCAAACATCTAACAAAAGATAATCAAGAAGAATTTGTTGGAACAAGTAAAAATAAATATCAAACAGAAGAACCCACAGATTATTCCACGACTATTAAAGTATGGTCTGATTAGTTTATATTTAAGAAATACTTTAAGCACTACATACAATATTAATTTAATTTAGTTCGTCTTGGTAAATCTTCGACAATGTATGAAAAACAAAAACGATGATCACGATCAGAATTTGTGTTCGTTCAAAAAAAAGGTTATACAATAAAGATTATAGTTCATATCAAAGATATTGTTTGATACTGGAAAAACAATTAACTTACAAAGTTTGACGATGAACACACCATTTTATTTCTAATGCACTCATTCAGGTAAATAATAAATCAACATGACCAACATTTAGCTCATCTTCGTATCTGTAAGGATTTGATTTAGTTTCAAAATTATAAACCTTCAGAAAAAATTTCACTTCCAAAACATTAGTAATCATATTTTATACTGACAGAACTAAACATCTAGCAAACTAACTTGTCACGCCAATCAGCTAGAATTTTTAAACTGACATATTACAATATCTGAAAAAAAAGCAAATGCTGTGTTCATAACTGCGATAAGCAAATGTGAATAGATACTTCTCACAACAAAGTATTTAGTTATTAAATTTAACGCCAAAATTGATGAACTCTCAGATAATTGAGCTTCGAAACATTAGTAACCATATTTTATACTTATAAAACTAACACCTAGCAAATTGTCTTGAAACGCCAATCAGGTAGGATTTTCAGAAAACGTAAAAACTACAGATATTGAAAATAGAGAAACATTACTGGAATTGATAAAAACCGCACAAAGTCTGAAAACTAACTCTTTCTCTCTTCCGATGACTGACAAACAAATAAATCCACTATGATAACCAATAAAATATTTCTATCTGAAATAATGAATTGCAAAATATATTTTACAAAGGTCACCTAGATAATCAAGTTAAATCTTGACCATGTAGGATTTTATTTAGTTTCAAATGAATCCGAGAAGAAAATGAACTTGAACACATTAGTATCCATATTTGATACTGACAGAAGTGACACCTAGCCAACTGACTTGAAACGCCAATCAAGTAGGATTTCCAAGCTGGGACAATAATTACAATGCCTGAAAACAGTAAAGGCTGCGTAACTGCGATAAACAAACACAAATAACTCACAGATTTTCAGCATACAACGAAGAAGTGTTTGGTTATTAAATTTATCTTTGTTGTTTGTAAAACACATTTTACAGAAGACTGCAAGATACCGAAATCGAAGGCAAAAACGTGTATCAGAAACCACAAAATTAAGTTAATCTCAGTTATTGAATTCAACATAGAAATGGAAAGGATTGTCTAGACAAAATCCTTCAAGTTGAAATGGACAAAAATGATGGGCAGCAAACGATGAAAACGACAAGCATTTAACTCAAAAAAATGAAGATTTACTGACCGAATTCGAAATTGGAGTTGAAGTAAAAATGTAACAAATATCAAAAGCAGATGCACCATTACAGAAAATCAGTCAACAAAAATTAGGAAGCCCTCAATAATTAAATTTTATATTAGAATGCGTTTGTTTAACACACAACCCTGAAAAGAAGAACGATAATTCTTAAGAATGGATAACTCGCATTAATTATTAATAAACAATTATAAATAACAAAATCAATGCACTATCAATTATTCAATTTGATATTGGAATTAAAGATATTGTATTGCATTTACTTTACAAAAACCCGACAAAAATAAATATCAATGGCGAAAAAATAAATACACAAACGAAAAATAAGAAACCAATGAAAATAAAACTTTCCAAAGTTGAATTCAAAGTCAAAATTGAAACGGTTGTATTGCATTTGCTCTTAGCGAAATATTACGAACAAAATATTGCTAGACAACCCAATTTATGAAATATTAATTATTTATTTTCATATCTGCATAATAATAGTAACACCAGAAAAAAGGGGTAAAGAATAATGAAAATACTAAAAAGAAATTATGACACGAGCACAAAACGGTATATAGGAACTATTTTTTATTTTTATTTTTTATTATTGTTTCATTACTTTTCATACATATCATAAAAGAAAACCACAGGCTAACAGAAAATTTATCAATATGATAATTAAAAATGTTGAAAAGAATTGGTAAGCAAGAAAATATCCGAGCGACATCAAATAGAGATTGAAGTTAGTTGTTAATTTAATTCCGAGAAACATCCAAAATATATCCGAGGGACTGCTAATGTCCGCCTCAGTTTCAAGAATATGAGAGGTTACAGGAAAGTAACTTTGTCACTTATGCGATAGATTCTTTGAAATTCCTGTGCCGTAATGCCACGATGATGTTGCTTAGTTTTATTCACTTAATATTACATACGAAGTTTTCTAGACATTATATTATAATTTACAGAAAATGTTATTTAATTTATTTTGCTCAGTATTATATGAGAACTTTAATACTAGTTAATTATAACACTAGATAATATCATTTATAAAACATTTTTTGCATATTTATTGTTAACAATTTTTTAAAAATTATATCACATTCATAAACATGTGAATGACAATAAAATAGTAGGCGAAAAATTAGGATTTGTTTTTATTAATATCATTTGTATGAAAAGTAATGGATACATATTACCTAATCTGTTTTGTAACTTTGATCAAGTAGGATTTATGAACTCCCAGAAAAAAAAGTGGAACATTATGTGTATCATATTTGCTACTGATAGAAGTAACACCTAGCTGATTGACTTGAAACACCAATCAGGTATGATTTTCAAACTGTAACATTATTTACAATGTCAACTTTAATATTAACACCTTACCAGCCAATTTTAATCATTCGCCAGTCCAGGATTTTTAAAGATATACCATCTAATTTTCAGAATTCGCCAACCAATGATTCAGAATGAATACAAATATGTAATTTAATGAAAACGCAGATCCAGAAAAAAAAACATACAATACAAAATAAATATGATAAAACAAGTCAAAGAAGAAATCTTATGATAATTGGATCACAAATTTAATCAAACTTAACGTGTTTTCTTGCTTAGACAAAAAAAATATGATAACTATAGTTGTATTCCATTTGCCACTTGGTTCACTTAAATCAGTTCAGATAAATTAGGCAACATGAATAAATGAAATGAATTAAGTAAACTGTTGCACTTATTGGGGTGAATTACTTCAAAATAAATTAGAATCAGTAATTCTAGTACTGGAAATGAAGTTAGCGAAGTAATCTAGCAAAATGAATAAGTGATCTGGTGCAGTAAATGTAAGTTATCTCTGATCCAAATGGCAAATGGATTACGCCTATAACGATGGGCTGAAAAGTTCGTAGGCTGACGCATAGATGGCGTCACTAGAATTAAATCCATATGATTTTTAGTTAGTACTAACCTTCAAACCATAAGTGTATAAATTTGTCAGCTTTCGGACAATTGATTCGTGAGATGTAGCATTGTGAGTGAAGCAACTTTTGTTATTGTTGAAAAAATGAATAAAAAAGAATTTCCTGTGTTAATGAAGCATTGCTTCTTGGTGAAAAAAAATTCTGTTGAAGCTAAGGCTTGGCTTAATAAACATTATTCGGATTCGGTACCAGCGAAATCAACCGTTGAAAAATGGTTTGCTAAATTTAAACGAGGCGAAATGAGCGTCGAAGTCCACAAAATAATTTTTAATGATCGTAAAGTGAAGTTGATCGACATAGCTGAGACTCTACAAATATCAAAGGAACGTGCTGGACATATCGTGCATGAATATTTGGACATGCGAAAGCTGTGTGCAAAGTGGGTGCCGCGCGAGCTCACAATCAATCAAAAGCAACAACGTGTTGATGATTCGGAGCAATGTGTAGCGATATTTAACCATATTTAACCATAATAAAGACGAATTTTTCAGACGATATCTGACAATGGATGAAACGTGGCTCCATCACTACACTCTGAATCCAATCGACAATCAGCCGAGTGGACTGCACGCGATGAACCAAATCCAAAACGTGGAAAGACCCAACAGTCGGCTGGCAAGGTCATGGTATCAGTATTCTGGTATGCGCATGGTACAATATTCATTGATTACCTCGAAAAGGGCCAGACCATCAACAGCGATTATTACATAGCATTATTGGAGCGTTTGAAGGATGAAATCAAAAACCTATACAGTTCAGAGACATGAAAAATTTTATTTTTATTGGTTATAATACTATTTGTTCGAAGGAGACTTTTTACTGCAAATCATATGATTCGAATTCACACTCTAAACAAGTTAAACTTTTATCTGTTCAATACTATCAAACTTAAAATTGCTCACGACAAACAAATTCTGAAATAGTGGACGTGTCTCTGAAATTTACGTAATTCATTAATTAAATCTTTATTAAATGACTCACTCGTACATCTTCAGAAAACTGTTGCAAACAACGGAGTTACGAAAGAAAAAATCAAAACAAATTCTGACCGTAATTAAAGTACAGAACATTCGAACAACTATAATTCGTTCAGTTGCATATTCTCAGTCTCCACCCGTATTTTTCTGATTGAGAATACCAATGAATATTTTCGAAACAATTATTTATAAATGTATTACTAATAGCCATTACTGAACCTCCGAACAAAATTACAAATTAATTTGCATGACATCCAAAACTATTGCGTAAAATTCAACGAATTAAAACACATTTTTGAAGATGAACCCTTCCAAAAGATCTGCAAAAATAAGCAAGAAAGTAAAGAAATATGGTACAGAAGCAATTAAGATGCCGATTCAGAGCAAATGAAGATAAAAAATACAATAATATTCAGTCCATCTTTCAACTCCAGTATTCATGCGTTTTGACATTCACCCATCCAAAATACTTGAAAACCACAAACGCATACGATTTAAGCGAGATCAAGGCCAAGACGAAACATATCAATCAAAGGGCCACTTAGGCACATAAAACAGAGGGGTAATACATGATTCTGCAACATAATTTATCGGAATTATTTGAAGATGTTCTTGGAAATGTTCTTCAACAAGCATGAATCTAACATGACGGTGCACAACCTCAATGTGCACTAATATTTAAATCACATTTTTGAGGACAGGTAAAATTTGTCCTAAAAGATCTTCTAACCTTAATCGTATTATTTGAGGCAATTAAAATCTGTAGTATTTTAATAATAATAAATTTATTTAAATAGCCGGAGCTAATAATAGTACATGAAACAAAAATACAAATGGTAAATATAAGGTATAAAGATAAGTACAGTACAGAGAGAAATATATTTCAACATTTACTTAATTTATTTTTGTAAATAGTAATATCGTTGAATGAATTTTAGCACATAATATGCACTTTTAAATGTACCCGGTAGATGGTGCAGATGCAATGATAAAAGATGTGGTTGTAGAAGAAACCACGGTAGATAAACGAAAATGAGGAAATCAATTTAATTGAAATTTTGGAGTCTTTAAAACTATGATCAGAGAGGAATTGAACAACGAGGACATTTAACTCAACATGAATAAATAACTGTTCACATACGAATTAAAACAGCAATTAACAGAAAATAATAAGAAATTATAGACATTAACAACATCCAATAAAAATACAACACAAATTAATAGAAAATAATATCCTACTACTAAGTCCCTCAGCTTCAATGTTAGAAAACATCAATCAAATGTTGTACAGGGCCACGAATGAACGGACATGATTCTGCAACATAATTCACCAGAATTATTTAAAGATGTTCTTCAACACGCATGATTTTAACATGACGGTGCACAACCTCAATGTGCACTTATATTTAAATCACGTTCTTGAGGACAGACGAATTGGTCATGGTTGTTCTCTATTATGACCTAGAAGATGACCTTAATCAGTTTTGAAGACATTTAAAATCTATGGTGTAAACGATACCCAAAACGCAGCATGTAGTATTCCATGAATACAGATTTTACTTAATTATTTTTTGTAAATAGTAATATTGTTGAATGATTTTTAGAACATAATAAAATGTAATTGCACTTTTAAATATTCCGACAGACAGTGCAAATGCAATGATGTGTGGTTGTAAGACATAATTGGAAGGAGATGGCAGAAAAATGATTTGAAGAACCAGGATATTTAACTCAACATGAATAAATAAAGAAAATACTGAAAAGAAAATAATAATCTTTAAATTTCGGTTTTACAGAATATCTTGACGAATTAAAAATGTATCAAATTTTTGAGATACACCCATCCAACGATGTCTAAAACGAAAGTCAGATATAGGATTTAAGCAAAAAAATCTAAATATAGAACAAAAAAGTCACATATTTAGTTTCTTTAAAAAAAATGTTTGCAACGGCACAAAAATATTGTTGTTTGTGAAAATTCTACATAAGATTGCAAGATTCCGAATTCAAAAACATTATTTTTTTGTTTAGTTTTTCAAATCTATACAATATGACTTTTATTAATCAAAATCCATCAGCACAGCTAATGGTCATGATAAGGAACTACCAATTTTAATAATATCACACCTAGCCAACTAACAGACGAGAATCAGGTACGATTTTGTAAATAATTCAATTTGCAATGAACATAAACAGAACGAAAAATTCGTTTTAAAAATAAATAGGATTTATGTTATAAAAATACATAGAATATCCAACCAACTTAGAGGAATTAAATCGAACAGGATTTCATAATTCGTAACAAATATTGCCAAATATTAATAATAATACAATGTCCAGCAGACACAAGTATATAAAAACGGCAAAGGACATGTAGGAAGAACAAACCTCGGCATCGAACGGGTACAGAAGGAGGTGATTAGATATACATAACTAATATTGTTTATCTTTCAGTATGTAAGAAACCACATGAAGAATGAAGATAAATGTTGGCTCCTACTGTGTATCAAATCAGGTACATAACATGCAGACTCACCATTAGAAATAAAAAGCAATATGGAAAGTGGATATCGTTCATTAAATATTACAAATTAAAAGAATTCTTGTCGAAAATAGTCCACAGCAAAGTTAAAAAAATAAACTTCGCTCCAAGAACTGACAGATCGGAATATAGAAAGTAATAAAATTTCAATAGAATTGTAAAAAAACCTCCCAATAAAAATACAACACAAATTAATCAGCTTAATCCAGTTACAAAATTAAACCAAATTTAGTAAATTTGTCTATTCAAATATCTAACAAAATATAATCAAGGAGAATTTGTTTGAACAAGTAAAAATAAATATGGAACAGAAGAACCCACATGATTATTCCACGACTATTATAGTATGGTATGATATATAAATTGAGCACTACATACAAAATTAATTTAATTTAGTTCGTCTTGGTAAATCTTCAATGCATGAACAACAAGAACGATGATCACGATCAGAATTTGTGTTCGTTCAAAAAAGAAGTTATACAATAAAGATTATAGTTCATATCAAAGATATTGTTTGATACTGGAAAAACCATCGATTTACACAGTTTGACGATGAACACACCATTTTATTTCTAATGCACTCATTCAGGTAAATAATAAATCAACATGACCAACATTTAGCTCATCTTCGTATCTGTAAGGATTTGATTTAGTTTCAAAATTATAAACCTTCAGAAAAAATTTCACTTCCAAAACATTAGTAATCATATTTTATACTGATAGAACTAAACATCTAGCAAACGAACTTGTAAGGCCAATCAGCTAGAATTTTTAAACTGACATATTACAATGTCTGAAAAAAAAGCAAATGCTGTGTGCACAACTGAGATAAGCAAATGTAAATAATAGATTCTTCTCACAACAAAGTATTTAGTTATTAAATTTAACGCCAAAATTGATGAACTCTCAGATAATTGAGCTTCGAAACATTAGTAACCATATTTTATACTTATAAAACTAACACCTAGCAAATTGTCTTGAAACGCCAATCAGGTAGGATTTTCAGAAAACGTAAAAACTACAGATATTGAAAATAGAGAAACATTACTGGAATTGATAAAAACCGCACAAAGTCTGAAAACTTACTCTTTCTCTCTTCCGATGACTGACGAACAAACACATGTGACAAACCAATAAATCCACTATGATAATCAATAAAATATTTCTATCTGAAATAATGAATAGCAAAATATATTTTACAAAGTTCACCTAGATAATCAAGTTAAATCTTGATCATGTAGGATTTTATTTAGTTTCAAATGAATCTGAGAAGAAAATGAACTTGAACACATTAGTAACCATATTTGATACTGATAGAAGTGACACCTAGCCAACTGACTTGAAACGCCAATCAGGTAGGATTTCCAAGCTGGGACAATAATTACAATGCCTCAAACAGTAAAGGCTGCGTAACTGCGATAAACAAACACAAATAACTCACAGATTTTCAGCATACAACGAAGAAGTGTTTAGTTATTACATTTATCTTTATTGTTTGTAAAACACATTTTACAGAAGACTGCAAGATACCGAATTCGAAAGCAAAAACGTGTATCAGAAACCACAAAATTAAGTTAATCTCAGTTATTGAATTCAACATAGAAATGGAAAGGATTGTCTAGACAAAATCCTTCAAGTTGAAATGGACAAAAATGATGGGCAGCAAACGAAGAAGACGACAAGCATTTAACTCAAGATATGAAGATTAACTGACTGAATTCGATGTTGGAATTGAAGGAAAAATGTAACAAATACCAAAAGCAGTTGTCCCAATTTACAAAATGAACCAACAACAAATTTTGAAACCCTCAGTAATTAAATTTTATATTAGAATGCATTTGTTTAACACACAACCCTGCAAATAAGAACGATAATTCACAACTATAAGTCAACCAAATAATATATGACCTTACGAAAATCAAGAACTCACTTTAAAAAGGAACTATGCATGTTCAATTTGAATGAAAAGTGTATTAAATTCATAGTGATAATTATATTGTTCTTTTAACTGGTTGACAGTGTTTTAAACAGAATAAATCACCCATTTCACAGCTATATTTTTGAATATAATGACAGGTAACAGCGTTAATTTCCATTCGAATATAAAATAACTATCGGTTAAGTTTACAGGGAACAAATTTTTAACCATGTCAGGTTATAAATTTAAACAAACTGAAAGAAAATACTCATTTTTTTTTATAACTAAAGAAATACAATTTTATTAAAAAAACAAAACTAAATAATGAATAATATTATTCGTTGTCAAGGTATTTTATTGTTTAACAACAACAACATAGAAATAAACAAAGTGAAAAAATGGCCGAAAAAAGTAACACATTTTTAATTTATGGTTCTAATTAATTGTTAATAATTATATATTATATTATAGAAATTTAAGAAATCAGAGAATTAGTAATCAGTAGCGAGAATAAGCATTTAACCCAAAAAAATGATGATTTACTAACCGAATTTGAAGTTGGAGTTGAAGTAAAAATGTAACAAATATCAAAAGCAGATGACCATTACAGAAAATCAGTTAACAAAAATTAGGAAGCCCTCAATAATTAAATTTTATATTAGAATGCATGAAAGAATACAAAACAATATTTTTATAACAGCAGATTACTTTAACACTACTTCGCAAAATCAATGAATCAATGATTCAATCAATATAATTGTGTCCAGATGTTCAACAAAAACAAATTAAAAAACTGTATGAACATTGATTTTCAAATGAAAGAAAATATACATCGAAAGAAAAGATCAAGACGGAATATTTTAATATATCTAATCTTAAATTCAAACAAACCATCATTATCAAAAACCATACAAGAAATAAAAAGAGTCATTTATACATTACTGAAATGTGAAAAAAGTTCTGATTCTCTAACTTTACAAAAAAACGTACTACACTGATGAAGAATAACACGTACAAACTCGTGAACTATCTACAAACATTTTTATCACCTAGACAATCATGTTAAACCATGATCATGTAGGATTTTATTTAGTTTCCCAGAAAAAAATGACAAGAAAAAAAAATGGAACATTATGTGTATCATATTTGATACTGATAGAAGTAACACCTACCTAACTGACTTAAAACGCCAATCAGGTAGGATTTCCAAACTTTGAAAGTAATTCCAAATTAAAAAAACACATTTAGATTTCCAGCTCACAACAAAGTGTTTAGTTATTAAATTTATCTTTGTTGTTTGTGAAACATATTTTACAGAAGACTGCAAGATACCGAATTCGAAAGCAAAAACGTGTATCAGAAACAACAAACTTAAGTTCATTGCAGTTATTGAATTCAACACAGAAATGAAAAGGATTATCTGAACAAAATCTTTCAATTCGAAATTGACAAAAAACGAAGATTTACTGACCGAATTCGATGTTGGAATTGAAGCAAAAATGTAACAAATATCAAAAGCAGTTGTCCCAAGTTATAAAATGCAACCATCAAAAAACTTTGAAACCAATTAACCTCAATAATTAAATTTGATATTAGAACGCATCTGTTTAACACACAACCCTGAAAAGAACAACGATAATTCCCAAGAATGGTTGTCTCCCTTCAATTATTAACACTAACGAAAAATACTATACAACAAAATTAAGTTAAATTCTATATTGGATTGAAAGGAGATATAATGCATATGGATTACAACAAAAATCCGAAAAAATGTAACAAATACTAAAAGGAGTTTTCCCAACACCAGTTATTGTCCAAATGAACCAACAACAAATTGTAAATAAACAAGATACTTACAATTATTGAACTTGATATTGGAATGCAAAAGTTGTTAGAATTTGTTGAATCAAAAACTATAATTCTCAAGAATGGATGACTCCCATTCATTATTAACAATAACAAAAAATTAAAAATAACAAAATCAATCCACTATCAATTATTCAATTTGATATTGGAATTAAAGGTATTGTATTGCATTTACTTTCCAAAACAATCCCGACAATAATAAATATCAATGGTGAAAAAATAAATACACAAACGATAAATAAGAAACCAATGAAAATAAAATTTTCCAAAGTTGAATTCAAAGTCAAAATTGAAACGGTTGTATTACATTTGCTCTTAGCAACACCTCAAAAAGATAAGGAAATATTACGAACAAAAAGAATTTAACCAAAAATGAACAGAAAGGAACCATTTGAGTTATACATTAAATAATATTTGACCATAATACTAAAAAATTTAGTTGTACCTTGAATAATATCAACACCTTACCAGCCAATTTTTTTATATTTATGGAAACTGAAGATAAGACAATATATATTAATTCTAATACAAAACAACATAATATTTTTAACTTTGTAGAAGATAAATTCCAAATATAAGTCAACCACGTCACACATCACCTACCAAAACCAGGAACTCACTTTAAAAAGGCACTATACATGTTCAATCCATAGTGTTAATTATATTGTATTTTGAAATGGTTCAAATTGTTTTAAACAGAAAAAATAACCCATTTCACAGCTATATACTTGAATATAATGAGAAATACGCAGAGCACAGAACTGTAGAGAGCATATTGATAGTAAATAATATTATTAATGTCATATTTAATATCTAATGTTAAAATTTGTTTCATAATTTCACCTACTCGCAACGACTAAAATACAGACTGAAACAACCACAAATGATAATAATTAGGATAAAGTAATTATTTTCCTTAACTAATATGTATTTCTTTTCCAACCAGCGCCTATACCAACGAAGCCGGAGTCTATAAGTAATTATTACCTAATATGAAAATATGTCATACAATTAATAATTTCTCATTTATTTCATATCATAATGTTTGCAAAGTTTTAGGAGGCAGAGGTGGTGAAGGAGAAAGAAACGGAAGCGGGATGAAAGAAGAGGCGATGGAAGTGTTCATGGTAGAAATAACGCGGACTAGATACCACGAGCCATTAACCTCATAAAACTATAATAAAATATTCTTATTGCAATTAATGATAAAATACTTCAAAATAGAGTCAGTAATTTGACGATCAGTAAGATATAAAATAAACAAAGCTTTCAGACGAAAAAAAAAAGTAACTACTCGTCATTAATATATGTAACTAAAATTATCAATATTACAAAGATGAAACACCTCAAAACACATGAAAAAGAAACAAACACCACGAAAGACATGAATAAAAAACAAACACCTCAAAATGAAAGAATACAAAACAAAATTTTTATAACAACAGATTACATTAATGAATCGATAATCCAATAATTGTGTCCAAATGTTCAACAAAAAAATTTAAAAACTCTATGGACATTGATTTACAAATGAAAGAAAATATTCATCGAAAGAAAAGATCAAGACGGAATATTTTAATACATCTAATATTAAATTCAAACAAACCATCATTATCAAAAACCATAGAAGAAATAAAAAGAGTCATTTATTCAATACTCAGTATTTCAAAACTAAACAGGATGATAAGGTTGCTATTGCTAGCGACGAAGAATATTAATGTATAATTTTACTTATCATTATTATTATATATTTATGTATGAATTTTAACAATCGGTACAGAATGTATTTTCTTTAATGTATATTTTTCGTATTTTTATATTTTACTATGCAATGTTAATGTTGTTTAAATTTATTTCATATATTATATCTTGTGATAATCTTTATATTCTGCGATTATTTACAATAAATACAATTCAATGCTTAACTTTTTTCCACAAACAATTACAGTAAATAAATCAATATATTATGTTCCTACTTGTGAATTCATGTCGATTGAGTAGTCACCCGATAAAAACCACTGGTCAAAATCACATAAAAACCAGGACGGTTTTAACCGGTGGTTAAAACCATAGTGGAAGAAACCGAACAATCCTGTAATACTGAAAAATTAAAAAAGTTCTGATTCTCTAACATTATATAAAAACGTACTAAACTGATGATTCAATATTATAGAAACTATAACACGTACAACCTCGTGAACTATCAACAAACATTTTTTATCATCTAGATAATCGTGTAAAACCTTGATCATGTAGGATTTTATTTAGTTTCAAACTTATAAACTCCCAGAAAAAAACCGGAGAAGAAAAAAACTGGAACAATATGTGTATCATATTTGATACTGATAGAAACAACACCTAGCTAACTGACTTGAAACGCCAATCAGGTAGGATTTTCAAACTGTAACGTTATTTACTATATCAACTTTTATGTATAAACAATAAACGACTAAAAATTTAGTTTTACTTTGAATAATATTAACACCTTACCAGCCAATTTTAAGCATTCGCCAGTCAAGGATTTTTAAAGATATACCATCATTTTCAGTATTCGCAATCAATGATTATTCAGAATTTTAGATACAATAATATTAACACCTTACCAGTCAATTTTCAGCATTAGCCAGTGAAGGATTTTACAAGATTTCAGCGTGAATCTATTTCTAGTATCAGGTAGGATTTTGAAGCTTTGAAAATAATTCCAAATTAAACAAACACATGCAGATTTCCAGCTCACAACAAAGTGTTTAGTTATTAAATTTATCTTTGTTGTTTGTGAAGCATATTTTACAGAAGACTGCAAGATACCGAAATCGAAAGCAAAAACGTGTATCAGAAACAACAAAATTAAGTTCATCTCAGTTATTAAATTCAACACAGAAATGAAAAGAATTGTCTGAACAAAATCCTTCAAGTCGAAATGGACAAAATGTGAAGATTTACTGACCGTATTCGATGTTGGAATTGAAGCAAAAATGTAACAAATATCAAAAGCAGTTGTCCCAATTTATAAAATGCAACCAACAAAAAACTTTGAAACCAATTAACCTCAATAATTAAATTTTATATTAGAACGCATTTGTTTAACACACAACCCTGAAAAGAACAACGATAATTCCCAAGAATGGTTGTCTCCCTTCAATTATTAACACTAACGAAAAATACTAAACAACAAAATTAAGTTAAATTCTATATTGGATGGAATGGAGATATAATGCATTTGGATTACAATAAAAATCCGAAAAAATCGAACAAATACCAACACCAGTTATTGTCCAAATGAACCAACAACAAATTATAAATAAACAAGATACTCACAATTATTGAATTTGGTATTGGAATGCAAAGGTTGTTAAAATTTGTTGAAACAAAAACTATAATTCTCATGAATGGATGACTTCCATTCATTATTAACAATAACAAACAATTATAAATAACAAAATTAATCCACTATTAATTATTCAATATTATGATATTGGAATTAAAGAAATTGTAATTCATTTGGTTTACAAAAAGCAATTGAACAACAAACTTATTGACAATGTAATTCAAGATTACCGGTGATTCTGAAGAATAATTTTCATTTCAATTAATAACAGTAACAAAAAATTATTAACAAAATTATGACACTCAGTTGCTGAATTTGAAGTTTTTATGCATCTCGTTGATAATAAAACTCGGAAATAAAATGTAAGAAATATCGAAAGCAGTCGCCCGACAATATGTAGTTATAGACAATGTGACCAACAGAAAATTATAGGCAAATTTACTCCTATTTATTGATTTTGATATTGAAATACAAGGGTTGGAAAATGCAACGTCAATAATAACCAGGAATGGTTGTCTCACAGTAACAGTAAACAACGAAAAATAGTTGGAATGAAAGGTATTGTATTTACTTTACAAAACAATCCCGAAAAAAATAAATATCGATGGTGAAAAAAGGGAATCGCACATTGCGTACTGACAAAACACAAACAGAAGATAGAAATCGATGAAGATAAAATTTTCCGAAGTTGAATTCAAAGTCAAAATTGAAGCGGTTGTATTGCAGTTGCTCTTAGCAACACCTCAAAAAGATACCGAAATTTTACAAACAAAAAGAATTTAACCAAAAATGGACAGAAAAGAACTGAATTTATCAACCTTTGTTATTGGTTAAATTAAATCTTCCAGTATTATTTGATGGTGAAAGGAAATATTTAAAGTTATTCTTGATAAAGATGAATCTTCTTAATGACAAATAATGGAATCAATTACAGAGAACGAAAACTATTTACTAGAAAATAGAATAGACAAGAAACGAATTCATCGACACCAGAAATTAACCCTTGATGTGACATCGAAATGATCGGTTTAGCATATAATTATTATAGACTCATTTGATTTATCTTCAAATTGTTAGTTATTCTTCAGCTTCTGGTGATAATTGGATATGGACTAATCTTCATTCTTGAGGAATTGTTTATGATACTTGTAACGTCTTTCTTAACTGTTATTTGATAAGAAACTAATCTTCTTTCTTGAGGAAATCTTTTAAATAGATATTCATGGAAGCTGTTATCTTCTGTCTTGATTATTTTTTGTCTTCTTGGTTATTATTTGCTGTGTTGTTTGATGATGAAGATTGTAATAATGATGAAGAATGCAATAATGAATAATGAATTTGAAAATAGGAAAGAAACAAATTCATCGAAACCTGGACATAACCCTTGATGTGACATCGAAATCGAAACAACCCCACGATGCTGAAGATTTATTTGAATTTCTTTCTTGAATGCGGGTCTGTATAGTTATATTTTTCTCGCATGTTAATTGTTTTGTAATTTCATTCTTGAATGATGATTAAATCTTCTTTAAATGACCTATTTTGTTCTTAAATGATGACTTATGTCTTGTAATTTCTTTCTGCCATGTCATTTCTTTCATAATTGTTCGATTATTTACACTCTATGATTTTTTTTTATCTGTGAAGTCTTGTTTTTCTTCTTTGAATATTCTTCCTTGTTGTTGAAAAATATTTGAATAAAGACTTCTGTCTTGTATTTTATTTCTTGCTTGTTAATATTTAAATAAGCAATAATTTTTCATGGTTAGTTGATCTATTGAAGTCTTCGAAGATCTCATGCCAATGTTTGTTGTTTGCACACACATCTCTTTTGATTGGATGATTTGAGAACTCACCAGTGGACGCCATCTTCAAACGGCAGATGTATGAAGCAGCACAATAATTGCATTCAAAATTCAATGGCATCGCATCTGTAACAAAGAGAAACAACAGTTAAAAGGTGAAATCCAAAGAAAAATAATTGATGTTCAAATTATTGAGCTGCATAAAAATAATTTAGAAAATATTTCAAACAGAAAAATCAATTCAATGAATCTAGTAAAATTATAAAATATTTGTGAAAAACTACGAAATAGTTAATATTCAATTAAATAATATTTAAAATTTAAATAACATTCATAATTTAACTTATAGAAAAAGCTTTCAGAACTCGCGTCAAATAATTAAAACAATGTTTGGTTAAAGTTCTGTAATTTTTTTTTTAGTTTGATGCATGGATTACTGGGCTTGTAAAATATAAAAAATTTATTAATAAGACGTCATTATCAAAGTCTTACTACAAGTTCAACTACTTCAGTGGTTTTCAAAGTGTGGGTGGCGAATTCATTGCAGGGGGGGGGTCGTCGAATGCTATTTACAAATATTAAAGACATATTTCCAAAGATTCATCTCATTCCAAGCTTTTATTTAAATTTTAAGGATTAATGAAATGAAAAATATATACTATTGATTTAGATGCATAATTGTATTTACATTTGTCTGTGTTTACGGTTAATTTAAAATAATATGAAATTAGGTATTTCACCATTTAATTCCTCATATATTTCTACTTAATTATGCATATTTTGATCCTTAATATACTCGTATATATTTTTTTAATCGCCAGAGTCGTGATCACAAAAATTTCTGTTTAAAAATTGAAATTTTTAAAATATGGTTCTATATAAATCAGGCTGCGAGAAATCGAATGCCGTTGAGCGCATCTTCATATCTGTTTTAGTAATCGAGTTACATCAATTTTTGACTTTTTAAAAATCTCAGTATTGAAGGCCCATATCTCGAAAACTAAAAGAAATATTGAATTGCGGTTTGAACGAGTGTATTTTTCGTGCACTAATTTACTTATACTAAAATTATGAAAATTTTGAATATTTTACAATTTTTTTCAAATATGTTTTTGCCCCATATTTCAAAAGCTTGAGAAGAACATGAAAATCGGTAAACACCAGTGAATTCCTCTCGTAAAAGTACATATGTATACAAATTTTCAACCAAAATTTCACACAGATAAAGTTTTTATTACAGAAAAACGAAAAATCACTGTCTTTTGAAGAATATTACGAATTTTGTCCATTTTTAAGTGTTTGCTCTAAAAATTTTATCAGTAGATCAAAAATTCTGAAATTTTACGTACATATGTATTTTTATGCGAGAAATCCACTGGTTTTTACAAATTTTCATTATCTCCTCAAGTTTTTGAAATATGGGCAATATTGAAAAATATTGAAAAATATATGAAATTTTTTTAAAATTTTCGTATAAGTTAATTAGAGTACGAGAAATACACTTGTTCAAACCGAAATTCAATATCTCTTTCAGTTTTCGAGATTGGGCCTTCAAAGTTGAGATTATCTAAAAGTCAAAAATCGCTGTAACTTAAAAACTAAAAAAGATATGCAGATGTGCTCAACGGCATTCAATTTCTCGTAG